>OU342738.1:253387439-253987439 GCA_910589765.1 Avena atlantica | reverse complement strand
ATCACTTGCTTGCAAGCTAATCAATGTGATATCACCGAGAGGGCCCAGAGTATATCTATCCGTCATCGGGATGAACAAATTCCACTCTCGATTCATGAGCCTCAACATAACACTTTATTAGTTCTGAATCCATCTTTATAATCACCCTGTTACGGTGTGACGTTTGATGTTATCAAGAAACTCTTCCGGTGTTAGTGATTGACATGATCTCATGGTCTAAGGATTAGGATCACTTCGTAAATTGTTATAGCAATATAAACTCAATGACTTTGATCGTAATGCTATACTTCGGATGAATGTTCATCACACCATTACACTAATGTTGTGATCCCGTTATTAACAACATCCAATGTCCATGATCAGGAAACCTTGATCATCTTGTTAATCAACGAGCTAGTTTATGAGAGAGGCATAACTAGGAACTTTCTGTTTGTTTATTAAACACACATGTATTAACGTTTCCGTATTAATACAATTATAGCATGCAAAATAAACATATATCATATACTTGGAATACACATAATAAACACTTTATTATTGCCTCTCAGGGATATTCCCTTCAGATGTGGCTAGTGAGTGGTCTCAAGAGGATGTCAAGTGCGATTTCAACGAACATCTTGCCATTGCCTCAAGAGCTTTTTGGAACAAGTCGGGGATGAAGTCAAGATCAAGGGACAACACAAGATTCAACTCAACAAACAAGGCCCCCAAAGGGAGATCATGCTACAATTGCAATGACAAGAGTCACTTTGTAGCAAGCTGTCCCTTTCAGAACCGAGAATACAATGGTGGACGCCTCATTCGCAAGATCAAGTCAAGACCTCCTCATCCTATGAACAAGAACTTCGCTGTCAAGAATGTTGCCAACAAGGAATGGGCTATGGTGGTCATGAAGAATACCTCTCGGGCACGGATGATGATGACGATGAAGTCCAAGGTGGTGATATTGTGGGAGTTGCTTCTATTTCCACTACATCTACTCCACGATTGTCCCTCTTAGATTCCCCCAACAAGAACATCATCTCCTCCAACCAAAAATGTCTCATGTCCAATACCACCGAGGTAACCCCCAAGCCCACTCCTAAACCCATCTCTAGTGAACCTTCCTCTCTTGATATTGAAGGTCTAGAGATAGAGAAAGATATGGTAGACATATGCGAGTTCATTGCTACCTTAGATGATGAGACTAAAACTTTCTTTGAATATTTTATTAGTCAACTTGATCATGCTAGGGATGCTTTAGATGAAAAGGAAGAACTTGACTTGCTAAGTAAAAACAAAAGAGATGCCGCTGATGAAATTGCTTCTCTCACATAAAGCGTTGAGGATGGAAAACATATGAGAATCAATCTTGAAGAAAATGTCTCTAAACTAGTAGATGATCATAACTGTAACACCCTAGTTTTTAGTTAATCATTATTTAGGGTTTGTTTGTGCATCATGAGCATCATGTTTTAAATTGTGCATTAGATAAATCATGCAAAACCCTAAAATCCTAATACTTCCCTCTTTTTGAAATACATTCAAATGGTTTTTATCTTTTAAAAAGCACCAAATCAATTGGAGCCCAAATTGTTACAAGGGATCTGCAATATTTTAGATGTTTTATAAACTCTCTGGTATTTTTGAAATACCCAAAACATATTTCAAATGAAAATTACAAAGGAGAAAATAGAAACAGGAATGGAAAAACAATTTTGGTAGAAAAAAAGAATCCAGAGCAAAGCAGGCCGCAACCCATCTCTCTTCCCTCCCTTTCCTGCCGCCCACGCGCGCCCGCAGCCAGCCCACCTGGCCCATCTGCAGCCCAGCGCCGGCCCGATACCCCTTTGCCAATATGTTCGTCGTCTTCCTCGTCACTGCAAGCAGTTGCGTGCCTGCGCCGCCGCCGTCGATTGCAGCCAGCCGTTGCGATGCGTCACGCCGCCCCTGGGCAAGGATAAGACCCTGCAGCCGTGTTCCTCTTCCCCTGTCTCTCTCTTCCTCTCACGCTTGCCCTCTCTCGCTCGTTTCCTTTGAGGCTGAAACCCTAGCTTTCATAGACCTCACCGATTGCCGCCATTCTCGGCCTCCTCTTGCCTCGTAGAGGTGCCTAGTAGCTCCGCCACAGTGGACTTGGTCACCTACCCAAAGGAATCGGGGCCGTGCTGTCACATCCCAAGATTTTCCAAATCTTGTAATGTGAAAAATAAATAAAATAAAATAAATTATTGTTGAAAATCAGGGTGAAAAGAAACTTTTGTTTCTAAATGAAAACTTAAAATCCCATCTTGAACAAACTTTAAATAAAGTTTGAATTCAACAAAATCCAAATCAAGGGAAATGCATTCCTCAATGAATGCATCTGGAAATTTAAAAACTTGGAAAATAAATCCAAACCCTAAACTCTAATGGAATAAAAATCATTTCCAAGTTATCTCCAACACTATGGATTGGATCCATATAAAATCTTGTCAACAAACATTTTCAAATAATCAAGAATGAACAATAGAAATATTATAAGACCATAGAAATTGGTTTCACTTAAATTGGAACCATGGATAAAACCTTATGAATATAATAAGATAAGGAATTAAATTCCCAAAGCTAATAAAGCACCTATCTGGAAACCCATACCAATTGGTGAGCAAATAATCCTAAAGATCTTTAAAAGGATAAACAAATAATAAATAAGATTTTACAAATTATAATCACCAAGTTTGGATCTTTAAATAAAAAGATATGGATTTTATAAGATGAAGAAAGAATTATTAAATAAAGAGTATTTAAAGATCAAATCAAATCTTGGCCAAATCCATAAGCAAATGGAATGAATTGTAATCCCAATCCAAATAAAATAAAATGATAAAGAATTTCCAAAATAAAATAAAATGGCACTAAACCATTCTATCCCTATTTTGAGAAAGGCAAATCTCTAATAAGAATGATCATTTAAATCATGACAAAATGATATTTGGGATTTACCCAAGTGGAACAAAAGTTGTTTAATCAACTTAAATAAAATAAATCTTCCAAATAAACTTTAGGGAATTAAAACTATATTTAATCCCATTGGAATTAAAACAAATACCCAATCTTAAATGATTAATGAATCATATTAAATATCCTCCAAATAGTTCAAGATGAATTATTTAGACACCCAAACAATCAAATAAAAACCTACTGAAAGGATTTGGAAAGTTAAAGATTTTAAATGGAGATTTAAAATATTATTAAATCCTATCTAATTAAAAACTAGATCCTAATTGGAATAATTAAAAGGCCTTAAAAAGAATAAATAAATTATTCTTAAATGATATCTGAATGTTCTACTAATCAATATTTAAACCTACACAAAATTTGACAAAGTTTTGAATTCAAATGCGTGTTTGAATTAACTAAACAAAACCAAAACAGAATAAAGGAAAAGGAAAAAGAAAAATAGAAACAGAACAAAAAAAAGGAATCAAGCCGACCCAGCCCAACTAGCCCAGTCAAGGCCCAGCAAGCCCACTCCCCACCCCACCCGAGCGAATCGTTATTCACTCGCAAACGAACCCGCAGCGTCGCTGACAGAACGACCCCACCCCACTCTGTCTCACTCACAGACAACCGGGTCCCACTCCCTAGCTTTCTTCCTCACCCGCCGCGACTTCTTCTCCCCTCATCTCGCCGGCTGTTTCCGCCGTGAATGCGCGCTGTCAATTCACGTTAATGGCTGATTAAATCCCGCGCTGCAATGACGCCTCTTAAACGCCCTGGTCTCCTCTCCCATCTCCCCCAGACCACACCTCACAGGAGCCACCAGGCTGCGACAATTCTGCCTCGCATTGCCACTATCTCCGGCGAGCTCCGCAAACGATTCCGGCCAGTAGACACCGCCCCTTGTCCCGTCAACCACTCTAGCCTGCTCCCCTCTTCCAGACGCATCTTCCAGTGGCTTTGACTTGGCCGCGCTTGGCCCACAGCGCCAGCAACGACGTCAACTGACAGCACCGCTGACTGCACGCAACTCCGGTGAGCCTCATCGCTTGAACCCGTGCGCACCTCGACCAGAGCCTCGTGCCATTTTGTTCGCCTGTGCCTTCTGAACATCCAGGTGCTCGCCATTCACTCGCGCATGACCCGTAGGCTCTCCTTCGACGACGACAACAAGCATCAGACGCCGATGACAACTACGGCGAGGAATTCCGGTTAATCTCGAGCGCCCCTTCATCAGACAAGAACACGTTCAGCATCGGCGAAGCGCAGAAAACTCGGTGAGCATCTCCTTTCCCTCTCCCGCTTCCTACAACGCCGGCAACGCCACCGCCAGGCCGCTCCGCCGCTAGTCGCCGCCGCCAGCGCCGCTGAGCAATGGTCAAAGCAGTTAGGACCATAGGATTTGGAACTGACGATTAGGATAGAACGTGAGCGAAAGGATACGCGTGCTTCTGAGCCGTGTGATCCCACTTAAATCCAACGGCTGCCATCGCTCGATCCAACCGAAGCGGTATGGGCGAATAAGAATAGGACACGTGTCTCTGTCGATTTGAATTAAAACAAATTTGGTCTATTAGATGCAAGATTTTGTAAAATCTATAACTTTTAATCTACACGTCCAAATTTTGCAAACTTTATATCAATGGAATCAGAAAAACAAGCCCTAGCCAACAATGCACTTTGTTTAGTAAAAAGCTTCTGTTAAAATGTTTGTTTTTGCAGAAACTTGTGTATGCTTGTTTAGAATATAAAAATTGTTTTAAGATGATTTTGAGGATAAAATCTTTTGCAAATGGTGTGATTTGAACCTACTGACCATAGGAAACAAATTGTGTTTTCAAAAATGTATTTGGTGAAACAAAAGAATGAATCTTTGATTTAAACCATTTCTAGTCAAATAAAAATATGGCTTGATTAATAAAAATGGTTTTGGAAGAAAACCTTTGAGAAATGTTTTGGAAATAAACTCTCTGACCCTAAACACAAGGTTATATGGTTTGAAAACATATTTTGTGAAACCTATAGAATTTTGCCTTAATAAAAGCATTTCTACACCACATAAAATAATGACTTAGTCTAAAAATGGTTTATGAAGTGAAATCTTTTGCAAATGATTTTGTCACTTTATAAAATGATCATTAGGTGTTTTCAAATGTTTATGAACCATTAGAAAACCACTTCTCCAAATAAAACAATCTTTAGCATGCTTGCATGCATTGTTTTGTTATTATTATTTTATGTGTTGAATTGCTTGAATGGTAGTTTGAAATGTTGTTTGCTTGATTGAATTGTAGTGACTTGAAGTGTGTGAACATTGAAAAGATCAAGGAGTAAACTTATACCCTGTACCAAAAAGGCAAGTGATGCTTCATACTTTTGTCCCATTATTTTCACTATGCATTAGTGATATTTCTAAGTAAGACTTAAATAGAATTTTGCTAAGTATAAACCATGCTATGGGAAATCCTAGTAGATGAAACCTTAGTAGAATTTCCCAAGTTAAGATTCCTATTACTATCATGCTTAGCTTAGCTAGTAGAAAACAAGGGTGGAATATATATTCATGCTATGGAAAAATTTCTAAGTCTGAGGACTTGTGTTTTGTTTAATAAAACAACTAAGAGAATGAATCACCTGGGTGGAATGGAAGGAATGGTTTGTGTTGAGTGGTTCACAAGTCCCATTTCTATGGTTTACCTTGTGTATCTCACTTGTGGATGGCCACCCAGGAACAAAGAGATTTGAGATGTCAAATGTTGAGAAGCTTCAAGTGTAGCCACTTGGCATTATGGGCTCTGCCTGGATCATATAGGTTGCAATAACTTAGCCAAATGGATAGTTGGTGGTAGGGGAATGATAGGTTGGAACGCGTCCATTTTGGTCTAAGGGAAGGCTTCTGAAAGATCTTGTCTTGGGAAACCAAGTCTTGTGGGGAAAGTGCACCACCTCTGCAGAGTGTAAAATCTAAGTACTTAGCCATGTCCCTGGCAAAGGACAATTTGCGCATCAAGACATGGAAGCTATCAAGAATCTCATCATCCAAATTTCTAAGTTAAAAACTTGTGGTTGAACAAGGGTTTAAGGTTCACCAATTTCTATTGGTGGTTCCTTGGGTGATTTTTGTCAAATCAAAAACTTAGTGTTTTCAAATGATAAGGAAAATCTATTTTGAGCAAAGCAAGCCTAAGCTCCACTTAGCCAAATGCATATAGATGATAGACTCCACTATACTACCATAGTATCACTTGCCAATACAATTCAAATGTATTGACCCTTGTGGCTGTAACTTGTTATGTTGCAGGTTTGTTTGATATTAGTGAAGTTTAATGATTAGGATACAAGTCTACAACCAACATGTCTGCCTGTGGCACTTTGAAGATGAAGGACCCCATGCTTATAGATATTCTGCTGTAATGTAATGTAATAGCCAAATGAGCTATGTAAGATGTAATAAATTATGTTATTCCTGGTTATAAAGTTGTATTATGACCTTTGTTTCCTAATATTACATCTTAACTATGGATGCTAGCTATTGATCCAGGGACTAGCATTGTAAACACAGGGATCTCTACCTTATTAAAGGTTGGGAACCTTACACGCGCTCCTCAAATCATCGTCGCTGGTCTCGTCTTCCTCGAGCCCGATGAAGCTCGCCGGCGTTGATCCGCTCAACCTCGACCTCACGCGCCCTCGCCAACCATCCTCACGCGTTCAGGGTGAGCTTGTGCTGCTCACGCACCCCTCTGCTGCCTCCCTTTATTTCTGTTTCACCCGCACGCCGCGCGCCGCCTCTCGCCGCCGTCGTCGTTTGCCATCACTGGACACGCTCCCATGGTCAAATATCGGTGGCGCCACCATCTTTAGGTAGCCTAGGACAAGGAGCTTCCGATTCAAGCCTGGTTCCATCCCCGCACGCGTCGTAGCGCCGCCACCGTATGGTTGTCGGCGTCGTTTGACCTCCGTCGCGCGTCCAACCCAGGTCAAACTGTGGCAGGCCCCTCCTTACTGAGGTGGCACGCTGACGTGGTCCGAGTAGGCTGGTCAGCTAGTGAGGCTAGATAGGCCTCTGTACAAAACGTTTCACTGTGTGCTGCCGTCAGCATGACGTCAGCCGAGCGTGGGTCTAACCCAGTCAAGCCCTGGTCCAGGTCCCACCTTCCCACGTGGACGCTGAGGTGGCTCTGGGGCCCTCTGTCAGCCACTGCGGCTAGGTGATGCCTGTGTATAAAAAGTTTAACCAATGGTTTAAATAATTTTAGAAATTGATTAAACATTGTAAATTCAATAACTAATTCATTTTAAGTCAGAAAAATACAAATAATATATCAAAATGTTTAGAAAAATGAGATCTAATTATTTAAGTTATAATGCATTGTTCAACAACTTTAAAGACAAGTTTAATTAGAAGAATATAGTAACCCCTCATAGGTGATTCCGGAGTTTCCCCGAGTTAGGGTTTGCACCCCTCGGAACCCCGATTAAACTATCGACCATGCCTTAGGGTTACTTTTAAATACAATTTAACTTGTCATATCATCATCCTTGCTTGATCATTGCATTGATGCCATGTATTGATTGTTTCATTTCTTTCCGGTGATTTGGTTCTTCTTTGGTAGAATACGATATCGAGATCAAGATTGAGATTGAAGACCAGGATCAAGACCGTCGAAGATCGAAGAACAATACTTGGCCAAATATAATTAAGTCAAGTACCAGATGTCTGAAGCTTAGACTGAAGCTCTGCTTTTTGGTTATCAATAGGCAAAGGCAAGCATAGCCCCACCATGATATAATCCTATGATTTCAAAAGTATTTCAATTCCTGTTATGATGCATACGATTTGACTGTGGTCTTTAATCGACAGATAGAGTATCCTATCTATGGCATTACTCCCTTTGAGCTTATATTACTTGATCCACTGCTCCTAGCATAACTAGGGTTGGCTTGTGTGCACTGCTAGAGCTTATTCTGTGTCTTGCTTAGCCATGCATAGCTGTTGAGTCTGGTCCATCCAGATGATGTATCAGATGCAGAGAATCTAGTATGACAGGAGAATGTGATGAGATGAGATGAGTGATATGAGTTTAAACATGCTAAGGCTTGTATGGGAGGCCATAGTGCGATGTGGTTTTTCTAGTCCCATGCTCACCACCACTAGTACCCGAGTTCTTGCCTCTTGAACCAAGACGAGTGTACAACCACACGGGGCCTGGACAACCTCGCGAGCAACTAACTTGACTAGTAGATTCCATGAGTCACATATTTTGGGCGTTCCATTCGACATGCATTATGGATCTTCTCGAAGGCGGTGAAGGAGGTGCATTCATAACAGGTAGGTAAGTGTGGCCGAGGTTGGTTGGGGTAGATAGCGCCCCTGGTAAACCAACCTTGCCTCACATCTCTAGGGACCGGCTTAGGGATTTGACCCGTTACGGGGGAACCATTCTTAGGGTGTGACTCATGGTCTCGGCGAAAGCAAGGTAAAGGTCGTGTCTAACCACCCTCTGCCAGCCTTCCAAGGAAGAGGGCTAATCACGTGGCATTAAGAGAAGGTTAGTACGTGTGGGTAAAGTTGTACACCCCTGCAGGGTAATAATATTTTTGAAAATCCGTGTTGACGGTTATGAACGACTTGGGAACGGACGTGATGATCATAGAGAACTTTAACCTAATATAAAACTTGGCAGATCAACGTGTGCTTAAGGATGCTTCCTCATGGGTACGAGGGGGTGATCCTAGATGAGGTTTGATGATGACTCGGTGGATATCAAAAGATGATGATCAATATTCTAGAGATGTCGCTCTCTTATCCCCTTTTAAAATATTCTAATTAGACGAGCTTCTTCTCCCTCTTGTGTTATAAACAAAGATGGCTTTATGCAAAACAACTCCACCAGCCATAAGTCTTGCGGAGTACACCCTATACTCACCCTTGCTTTGTTGATACTTTAGGCAGAGTAAGTGTTCCCCTGAAGACGAGTTCCGTACTACATCGACACCGACGAGTAGCTTGGGGTTCCTGGCCGGCAACCTGGAATCTATGGGCTGGGACATCATCGTTATGCTCCAGGCCTCTTAGGACATTTGTTAAGTTTGTTATACTTAATAGCATAATTTGCCTTCTGTTGTTTGATGTTTGTGGTCAGTGACCTCTGCTTGTAATAATTTGGTTCTTTGCTCAGAGATGAGCTTGCTGTAATAAATTTTGTGTCGTAGGGTCACTAATGTGTTACTGTAACATCCCAAAAATCATAATTTGAAAAGTTTGCATATCATTCATGCATTCATAAGCATTTAGTTATTTTCAAACTAGATTTCAAAATGAGACACCATTCTTATGCCTATTATTTTATGCTAGAAAGGCAATGGTTCTATTTTACTCTCAAAGTATGAGAATACCTTGTTATGATCAGAAATATTTCAAATATGAATGAAAAGCTTGCACAAAATTCTCAAAACAAAATTCAAATATAAAACCACTTTATGCCCATTTATTAAGGCATGGTTTTATTTTATTTTCCTTTATGTCAAAGTGCTTTGGACTAAACAGTAAGGTTTTACACTCATTTGAGTACAAAGTTTTCACTGCAAAAATCCAAAAGAAATTTGAATTCAAACTCATTTGAAAAACATTTGAAAATGATTTCAGAAAATCAAAACATAAATAGAAAAGGAATAAAGAAAAATAAAAGGGCATGCGCCAGCCTTTCGGCCCAGCAACAGAGCCAGCCCAACAAGCCCACCCGGGCCATTCCTTGCCCTCTCTCTCTCTCACCCGTGTCGAACCAACCCCCTAGACACTGACCAATGGCCCCAATGCCATGTCGTCGTCCTCCCCAAATCCCGCGCGATGAACATGCCGTCGCCGCCCGTTACCTCGCTGATTAAAATCGAATCAATTCCTTTGATTCAGGCAGTAACTCGCCCAGCCCTCACCTTCTACTTAAACCCCACACCGCCGCGACCATTTCCCCTCAACCCCCACTCCTTAATGGCCCCTAGGCTACTCGCAGAGCTCGAACCACTGCTGCCCGAACACCTCCGGCGAACGATTCCGGTGAGCACCGTCCGCCCCGTGCCTTCTAATTCTTGCTGTAATGTTTCCCTGGTTCCTGCGCTTCATCTCATGCCATTTGTTCATCCGCTGGTGACCCAGGACGTCGGCTTCGTCAAGCACCGTGAGCACCCGACGTCGTCCTCATCTCCGGCGAGCAATCCCGGTAAGATACGAGCGCCCCTCGCCTCCTAATTCAAACCCACTTGTTCGCGTGGACCTTGCGCATGTCCCGATGAACTTCGTTTGCACTGGGGTGATCCAGTTCGTCATCTTTGTCACTGTTTGCATCGACCCAGCGCTGTTCGCAACTCTGACGAGCTTCCACGGCCGCAGCAGCTCGCCCCCGTCCAAGCCGAAGCCACCCTGAGCATCCTCGCAGCCTTGCGACGCTGGTAAGCATCACCACCGCCCCTAGCCCTCTCTGGAATCGCCGGAGCACCGTTGCTAGTAGCGCCGCCGCCGCCAGCACCCATTTGCGCCGCCCATCCATGGTCGATTGATCGGACACCGTTGGATCTAGGTCTAGCGCGTAGGATTAGATCACTTATCGAAGGGGTACGAATAGATCCGGCCCGTGCGATTTTATTTAAATCGTGCGGCTCTCGTTGATCGATCCACCGAACCGGTATAGACTAATCAGACATGCCCACGTGTCTGGGATTTTAATTTAAAATCTGTTTTGAATCTATTAGTTATTCAAACTTGTACATTCAATAACTTTTGTTCTGTTTATCCAAAAAATACAAATAATATACCATTGAATCACAAAAATAAATCCTACACATCTGTAGGCTTGGTTTTGTGATTTGATTCTGTTAAAATGGAAAATCATGCAGAGACATTTGTAGGCCTAATTTGGGTATACAAATTATTTAGAAAATGTTTTAAAGGCCAAATTAAGTTTAATTAAATGTATAAATGTTTAGTTTATTGTTCAGTACTATTTTACTTGTCTTGTTTGGTTTAGAAAAAAATCATCACATGGCATTTGCATGCATTCATATATTTTTGTTTGATTATTTGAAATATGAATTTGGTGCTATCATTTTATGTGTAGATTTTGGTGCTAGTGGTGATTGTGACTGTGAGGATTGTTGTTACTCCCCCAAATACCAAGGCAAGTGGTGCTTCATATTTTTGTCCCAAAATTTTGACCATGCATTAGTGATATTTTGTATAGGGCTTGCGTGATAATTTTTGCTAAGTATCTATATGCTATGCTTGGGAAATCCTAGTAGTTGTAGAATTGTTAGAATTTTCTCTAAGTTAAGATACTTTTTATTGCCATGCTTCGCCTAGCTAGTATCAACCAAGGGTGGATTATATATATATGCTATGGAAAAATATTGCTAAGTCTTTGACTTGTGATTTGCTTAATAAAACAACTAAGTGAACGAAACACCTGGGTTGAATGGTTGTTTGGGTTATGTTGAGTGGTTACACAAGTACCATATCTATGGTCTACCTTGTGTATCACACTTGTGGAAATCCACCCAGGAACAAAGGGATTTGAGATGCCATATGTTAAGAAGCTTCTAGTGCAGCCACATGGCATTATGGGCTCTGCCTGGATCATATAGGTTGCAATAACTTAGCCAAATAGATAGTTGGTGGTAGGGGGTGATAGGTTTGGAGCGCGTCCATTCTGGTCTAAGGGAAGGCTTCTGAAAGATCTTGTCTCGATGCATGTCGATTCTTGTGGGGAAAGTGCACCACCTCTGCAGAAGGAAGAATCTAAGTACTTAGCCATGTCCCCGGAAATGGACAATTTGAGCATCAAGACATGGAAGCTATCAAGAATCTCCGCATCCCAATTTCTAAGTTAAAAACCTGTGGTTGAACAAGGGTAAGGCTTACCAATGTCTATTGGTGGTTCCTTGGGAGTTTTGCCAAACAAAAACTTAGTGTTTTCAACTGATAGGTAAAACCTATTTTGAGCAAAGCAAGCCTAAGCTACACTTAGACAAATTCATTTAGAATCTAGATACTATTATTCTACTAAGGTATCACATGCCAATACTATTCCAATGTATTGACCCACTGTGGCTGTAACTTGTGATATTGCAGGTTACTCTGATGAGGATTAGGGTTATGAGTCTACACTCAACATGCTTGCCTGTGGCACATGAAGATGAAGACTTTTATTATATTTTGTTAAGTTAAACTCTTGTACTAGCCTATGGCTATGGAGTTGTAAAAGACTATGTTATCTCTGGAATGACGATGTAATAATGACCTTTGTTTCTGTGTACTTCATCTTAAACTGTGGATGCTAGCATTTGATCCAGGGACTAGCATTGCAATCACATGTACCTTTACCTTTATAAAGGTGGGTTCTTACAGTTACCGATTATCAACTGGATATCCTCGAGCTCAAGGTTAAGCTTATGTCAGACGGGGGTTTGGGATTTGTTTAGCCCTGATCCCGGCGGTGTCACAATAACATTTCCATGTGCTCCCTCACTAAAGAACGTGATCATGCTCTAGCTTTGGTTAAGGTGCTTAAAAAGGATAAAGTTGAGTTTGGTGTTGGTCATGATAGGAATCAAGAGGATCTTGAAAAACTCCCCTCTCCCTAGCTAGTCATGATAGGATAAAAATGTTATTAACAACAAGATCATATCATTAGGAGAATGGTGTGATGGACATACTCCTATAGATAAGCGTAGCATAAATATCAAGTCATTTCATTAGTTTGTTTGCTATAAGCTTTCTGATACATAGTAACCTAATTCCTTCGACCATGAGATCATACTAATCACTATCACCGTATGGATGATTTGATGACATCAAACACCACACCGTAACTGTGTGCCTATAAAGGTGGCATTGAGTGTTCGGAAAGTTTATGTTAAGGCACATGGATCAAGAGTGGGATTTGTCCATCCATATGACGGATAGATATTCTCTGGGCCCTCTCGATGGAATGTCATCCAATTAGCTTGCAATCTTGTGACTGGCTCACAAGGGATCACATATCACGGGAACGAGAAAAGAGTACTTATCGGTAACAAGGTTGAACTAGGTATGAAGAGATACCGACGATCAGACCTTGGATAAGGAAAATATCGCGAGGCAAAGGGGAATTGGTATTGAATGTAAATGGTCCATTCGATCACAAAGTAATCGTAGAAATATGTGGGAACCATATGAATTTCCAGATTCCTCTATTGGTTATTGATCGGAGAAGAGTCTCGGTCATGTCTGCATAATTCACGAACCATAGGGAGACACACTTAAGGATTTGATGTTATTTAGTAGATATGAAATGTAAGTAGGGAGACCGAATGTTGTTCGGAGTCTCGAATGGGATTCAGGATATCACGAGGAGATCCGGAATTGTCCGGAGAATAAGATTCATATAAGGAAAGTCCAATTCCGCAGTTCGGGAATGATTCCAGTGTTTTCACCAAAATGATCTATAAGGGTCTAGAAGGTTCGCCGGACCAGAAGGGGAAGGGTGCATGAATGTGTCATGACTAAGTGGAATTGTTGCATCATGTCCTAAGTCAAAGGGCTATGCAAATAAAGAGTTAATACGAACTCCAAAATTGAAAGTCAAAAGGCAAAGTTTGAAAAGTAAAACTAGGACAAAGTTTCCTAGTGGAGGAGAGCCTAGAAGGAGAGGGAGTTGGGGAAGGATTCAAACTCCCCTCTCCCTAGCTGCCCCTACCTCTCATAAATAGAGGGGAGGGGGCTGCCACTCCAACACAACACAACACAACACCACCACCACCAAGCCCGCGCCACCGCCGCGCCATCGCCTCCTCTCCGGCTTATAAACCCTAGATCGCCAGGGAAACCCTAATACTCCACCATAACCCGCTCCGGCTTAGGTGAAGCCCTACAGGATCTTCCCTCTACTTCCGTCACCACGCTGTCGTGCTGCCAAAATCACGAGGAGAGAACTACAACCTTCGTTGCCTGCTGGAACAAGGGTGAGGAAGGTCTTCATCGAGTACCGAACGTGTGATCGACTACGGAAGCGCTGCTGGAACGCAGCATCGGAAGGATCATCTACGCGATCTTGAGATCGGCAAGTGTACAACTACATCACCCATGAGAATCTTCTCTCGTTAACCGCTTTGGAATCTTCGAGGGTGAGTACTCTAATCGACTTGTTGCTACAATCTAGTAGATAGAATCTTGGATTATGTGTGTTCATGCGGTAGATTTTTTTTGTTTTCCATGCTACGAACCCCTACATGAACATGGTCTAAACACTTTTCAAATCCATTGTAGATGTCTCGCCCACCCACCTTCTACCTTAGCTCATTCCTAGAGAAGGACAAGCTGAAAACCGATGGGTCCAACTTCATCGCCTGGCATCGTACGCTGAGAATCCTTCTGGTCCCCTACAAGCTCAACTATGTCTTAGAGGCAGAACTGCCCGCCAAACTCACTAATACCACCACCCAGGATGAAAAGAATGTATGGCATTCCAAGGCGGATGATTCCTCCCTCATCTAGAGTGGAATGTTCTATGCCATGGAGCCAGAGCTTCAAAAGTGTTTTGAGAAGATGGATGCTTTTGAGATCCTAGAGGATCTTACGACCGACTTTGATCCATAGGCTCAGGCCAAGAGGTATGAAGCTTTCTAGCTCTTCTTCTCTGCCAAGATGGAAGAGCATAGCAGTGTGAGCGCACGTGGTCAAAATGTCTGGCTACGTTCTATGCTTGAACACCCTGGATTGCAAAATCCCGGATGAGCTCGTGATTGATAGGGTGTTGCACTCATTTCACCCCTAGCTACAAAGCTTTTGTGATGAACTACAATATGTAGGGGATGGTTAAGACCCTTGCTGAGTTGTTCGCCATGCTCAAAACTGCTGAGGTGGAAATCAAGAAGAAGCACACAGTATTGATGGTCAATAAGACCACAAACTTTAAGAGGCCGGTGCATAAGAAAGGCAAGAAGCCCAAGGAGGATGGCAAGACTATTGCCAGTTCCCCTAAGGCTCCAAGGCCCAAGCCCGACGTCATGTGCTTCTACTACAAGGGAGACGTGCACTGGAAGCACAATTGCCCCAAGTACCTCGAGGACAAGAAAGCCGGCAAGTTTTCCGCAAAGACAAAGGTATATATGATATACATGTTATTGATGTATTCCTTACAAGCGCCAGGAGAAACACCTGGGTATTTGATACCGGTTATGTTGCTCACATTTGTAACTCCCAGCAGGAGCTATGAAATAAGCGGCGCCTAGGGAAGGACGATGTGATGATGCACGTCAACAACAGATCGAAGGTCAATGTCAAGGCCGTCAACGATCTACCTCTATGTCTACCTTCAAGATTAATTTAGTTTTGAATAAGTGCTACTTTGTACCCACATTAAGCATGAATATTGTGAGTGAATCTTGCTTGTTGCAAGATCGTTATTCGTTTAAATCTGGAACAAGTAGTTGTTCCATTTATATGAATTATATAGTTTATGTTCATGCACGTGTGTGCAACGGTTTATTCTTGCTGGATATTGATAGTAGTACACACATCCATAACATTGATGCCAAGCGTTGCAAGCAAAATGACGATAATACCATGTATCTATGGCATTGCCATCTTGGTCATATTGGCGTAAAGTGCATGAAGAAACTCCATTCTGATGAACTTTTAAAATCACTAGATTTTGAATCTCTTGAAACATGCGAGCCTTGCCTCATGGGCAAGATGACTAGGACACCCTTCTCCGGTACTATTGAGCGGGCAGCAGACCTATTGGGAATCATACATACAGATGTGTGTGGACCAATGAGTGTATCGACATGCAATGGATATCGTTATTTTGTTACCTTTACTGATGATTTGAGTAGATATGAGTATATCTATTTGATGAAGCATAAGTCTGAGACCTTTGAAAAATTCAAAGAATTTCAGAAAGAGGTTGAGAATTAACTCAACAAGAAGATTAAGCACCTTCGATCAGATCAGGGAGGCAAATACTTGAGTTATGAGTTTGGCATGCACTTGAAGGACTGCGGTATTGTACCACAACTTACGCCATCCGGAACACCACAACATAATGGTGTGTCAGAACGATGTAACCGTTCCCTATTGGATAGTGTGAAGTCCATGATGTCTTTAACTGATTTGTTTGTGTATTTTTGGGGATATGCATTAGAAACCGCAACTTTTATTTTAAACAGAGCACCATCCAAATCCGTGGAGACAACACTGAAAGTGCAATGGACGTCGCCTAGAGGGAGGGGGTGAATAGGATTTTAAAAATATTACGGTTTAGGCTCTAATAAATGCGGAACAAAAACTAACATTTAATTTATAGAGCACAAAACCTAACCACTAGGTTCACCTATGTGCACCAACAACCTATGCTAAGCAATACAAGCAACAAGGTGATATCAAGATATAAATACTTCAAGCATGATGGCTATCACAATGTAAAGTACATAAGTAAAGGGCTCGGTTGAGATATAACCGATGGAAGCGGAGACGAAGATTTGTTTCCCGAAGTTCACTTCCAAAGAAGCTACGTCTCCGTTGGAGAGGTGCGATGGAGCAATGCTCTCTGAACGCCACAAATGTCTCACCTCGAGGTGTGGTGGCTCGATGCTCACCCAACTCCACACAAGGCCTCACCCCGGATGCGGAACCACGCAACTCATCGATGCCACAAAAGGCTCACTCTATTCTCCCGAGTGCGAACCGCAAAAGGCGGGCACTCTCTCCACTATGGGACTCTTGAGGGCGGTCACCGAACCCGTACAAGATTAGGGCTATCTCCACAACTCAATTGGAGGCTCCCAACAACAAATCCACAAAAGGCTACAACAGCATAAAAGTCCAACAAAGCCACACAAGGCTACAAGACCACAAAAGGTCAACAACCCAACCACACAACCGTCTAGGGTTCCAAGAACCCAAGAGAAACAAGCCCACAAGCTTGAACTCACCGAATCTCCGAGGAGAACTCAAACCTATGCACCAAATGCAAGGGAAAGTCCTTCTCTCCCAAATTACAACAAAGCTACAAAACTATTGGGGGAATAAGGGAGGAAGAACACGAGAGGAGAACACAAAACTCTCCAAGATCTAGATCCCAATGATTCCTTCACAAAGAAGGGATTTGACTTGGGGGAATTGTAGATCTAGATCTCCTCTCACTTTCCCTCAAAAATATGTAAGAATCATGAGAGGGAGAGGGAGTAAGAAAGCTTAAATAGGTCAACAATGATGGGCAAAAACAAGCTCAAAAGATGGGGAACCATTGGGGAAGAATTCCCCCTTAAATAGGACAAGGAAAAACTGACCGTTTGGGCCAGATTCGCGCACCACCGGAACTTCCGCCTCCCCCACAGGAACTTCCGGCAAATAGGAACACAAAAACAGATGAATACAGTACGTCACTAGAACTTGGGTCGGAATTTGGACCGGAACTTCCGCTCAAGCAAAAACGCTGGACAACATTGTACGGAAACTTCAATAACTTTTGATCCCGGACTCCGTTTTTTATGATCTTGAGCTCTTTTTGAAGAGAACGAAAAGATCTACAAGATTATGCACATAAACATAATAGTCCATCATGTAAGGATAAAATCAAATGGAGAAAATTAAGACCTCTCTAGAAGCGATGAACCGGTAAAACCCCCAAAACACTAAACGTAAGAAGTTGAGCTTGGAAAATCCGATTGGGATAAACCTAATTATGTTGCAAAGATAAAACCAAGTAGAATCCAACAAAAGGTGAAATATTGTATACCACCAAGGGATACAATATCAATTATATATGTGAGATATCTCCTAAGGTGTGGAGCCGAAAAAACCCGTACGATCAAAAACCGCAGTAAGATATGCAAGTGAAATACTTATTTGATGAATTAGAGCTTTTTATGAAGATGACCACAAGATCTAGATCCTCTCATGTACAAGAACCAAATAACAACCAAGAAAGATGATGCTATGCATGCAAAGGTTTGAGCTCTCTCTGAAAGATGCGATCGAGACACCCGCTTGAGAACCCCTCTTGATAGTATGTCTATCTATCCTAAAACCGATCTCCCACCTAACAACACGAGACCTGTAAAAAGAGAAGCCCTATCAAGATCATACCTTTGCCTTGAGCATTCCACTTGAACTTGATGTAGACCGTCTTGTTCTTCTAAAGTGGTAACACCTTTCTTGTTTGCTCTTGCTCGATGAATCCTTGCAAATTGCTCCCCCATAATCCATGGGGAAACCTCTTCTTTGAGCTTTTCTTCATCACCCCATGATCACGATGATGGCAAGCTTCAAGCATGAGATCTTCTAGAGATGGTGCATCTTGAGCTTTCCCTTCTTCATCCCTTCTTGAGGTTGATCCATCTTGATGCAACTCTTGGCACTTGCCTTGATCAACCTTAAAGCTCCTTCTTTCTTCATATTTAAACCTTGAGACCAACACATGGCCCAAGCAATGTCAATGGACAAACCTACAAGTGAAACTCAATTTACACATTAGTCCATAGAGATTGTCATTAATTACCAAAACCACACATGGGGGCATACATGCCCTTTCAAAAACCATATGAGATATGGCATGTCAAGAAGCCATTGTTGTCATTCTTTAAAGTTTGGGGATGTGAGGCTTACATTAAGAAACTGCAGCCTGGCAAACTCGAACCTAAAGCGGAAAAGTGTATCTTTGTAGGATACCCAAAGGAGACTGTTGTGCATACCTTCTACACCAAAGCCGAGGGCAAAACGTTTGTCGCTAAGAACGACACCTTTCTAGAGAAAGAGTTTCTCGCAAAAGGAGTTAGTGGAAGAAAGATAGAGCTTGATGAGGTCGTTGACCCTTCACTCCAAATACCGAGTAGCGAAACGGAAACCATTCCAAAACCGCCCTCTATAGTGGAAGAAGAAACACATGATCATAACATGAAAGCTCCTACGGTTCGTAGATCAGCAAGAGTATGTATAGTCCCTGATTGATATAGTAGTCTTGTGATGTCAGTCTTGTTAGATGAACAATAGGAACCTAAAAATACAAAGAAACAATGGAGAGTGTTGACTCCGAGAAGTGGCTACAAGCCATGAAATCCTAGATAGGATCCATGTATGAAAACCAAGTTTGGAACTTGGTAGATCTCCCCGAAGGTCGAAAGGCCATGGAGAATAAATGGATCTTTAAGAAGAAGACAGATGCTGATGGAAATGTGATTGTCCATAAGGCAAGACTTGTCACAAAGGGATTTTCACAAGTGGAAGGAATTGACTACAACGAGACCTCTCCTATAGCAATGTTGAAATCTGTCCGGATTTTACTAGCAATTGTTGCATATTCTGATTATGAGATATGTCAGATGGATGTCAAGACCGTCTTCCTCAATGGACACATTGATGAAGAGTTGTATATGATGCAACCAGAGGGTTTTGTTGATCCCAAGGATGCTGGAAAAGTATGCGAGCTTGAGCGATCCATTTATGGAATAAAGCAAGCATCTATGAGTTGGAACAAGAGATTTGATCAAGTGATCAAGAGTTTTGGATTGGTCCAAAATAATCAAGAGGCTTGTGTTTACAAGAAAGCGATTGGGAGATCGGTGACATTCCTAGTAGTATATGTAGATGACATACTACTTATTGCGAATGATGTGAGATTATTAGGGAACGTAAAGGAATATCTAAATAGTTAGTTTTCCATGAAGGATCTAGGTGAAGCATCCTATATATTAGGTATCAAGATCTATATAGATAAATCAAGACATGTGATAGCATTAAGTTAGAGTACTTACATAGAGAAGATTTTGAAGAAGTTCAAAACGGAAGACGCCAAAAGGGGTTTTGTGTCTCTTGTGAAAGGTGTCTCATTGAGTAAGACTCAATGTCCAGCAACCGTTGCTGATAGAGAAAGGATGTCCAACATTCCCTATGACTCAACCATAGGTTCTATCATGTATGCTATGCTATGTACTCGACCTGACGTGGCCCTAGCTCTTAGTTGGACAGGCCGTTTCCAAAGTGATCCAGGAGTGTAATATTGGACAACTGTGAAAAATATCCTAAAGTATCTTAAAAGAACTAAGGATATGTTCCTAGTATTTGGAGGTGGTGATGAAGCTCTAAGCATAACTGGTTACGTGGATGCGAGCTGGAACACAAACTCCGATGACTCGGAGTCTCAAACGGGGTATGTGTTTCTGGTGAATGGTGGCGTGGTAACCCGGAGAAGCGTGAAGCAACCAGTGGTGGCATAGTATTCAATAGTGTCGGAATACATTGCAGCTAATTCTGCAGCAAATGAAGGTGTCTGGCTACGGAATTTCGTCATCAAACTAGGAGTTGTTCCTAATGCGGATGACCCTATGACAATCTTCTACGATAACATAGGTGCCATTGCAAACGCGTCGGAACCAAGAACTCATTCCATAGTCAAGCACATCCATCTGAGATTCCATGATATTAGACAAAATGTTAGAGAATGGCAAACTCAAGATTTGCAAAGTGCATACGGATCTAAATGCTGCAGATCTGTTTACCAAAGGACTTCCACAAGCCAAGCATGAACAATACCAAGATACTATTGGTGTTAATTCATTGCCTATTGTAAAGATAGATTAATTTGTCTTCTAGCACAAGTGGGAGACTAGGAGATATGCTCTAGAGAAAAATAATAAAGTGATTTATTTGATGTATCTCTTGTATGTTCATAAACGTTTATTAATGTGCTATAACTATATTAATACGAAATATTAATACACGTGTGGTTAGTAAACAAACCAGGTCTCTAGTTACCTAGAACTAGCTCATTGGGCAAGCGATGATCTTTGGTTTCAAGATTATGGGTGATAGTGCCAATTGACAATGAGGTCGCATTATTGGTTGAATGATGTGATAGACAAACACCCAAAGTCAATCACAATGAGATCTAGTTACTTAACATTCATCATTGATGGCCTAATCCTTTGACTGTGAGATAATGCATAATCACCGTTTTATAAAGGAGACTTTGATGGTATGAAGATCAAGCCGTGAAAGGTTGATCATAAATGTATCATTAGGTTTCACGAAGGAACGGGTTGAGGAGTTCTTATCAAGACCAAGATTTGCCAATCCAAGTAACAGATAGATACACGTGGCCAACTCGGTGACATTGCATTAATGAAGCTTACAAGCATATGACTAGGTCATGGAATGCAATGGCACGAGGACGAGTAAATGAGCTCATCGGAAATGAGATCGAACACAAGTATGGCAATACTTGAGATCAAATCTCAGATGACCTAGGTATCATATGGAAAAGGGAATAGGACAACACAGTTAAAGGTTCAAGCGATGAGATTCTTGAATGCATGGGAGGTCATTATGGGCATCCAGGTCCCGCTGATGATCATTGACGCAAGACTGTTCTTGGTCATGTCCGGAGCATCTCTGAACCAAAGGGTGGCACACTGAAGGGTGGGGACGCTTAGGGATCGAACGTCACGACGAGAGAAATGATAAAGAGAAACCGAAAAGGTTTCGGGTAACACCCGATGTTGATCGGAGGGGTCCGGAAGGTGTTCCGGAGTGAAAGATATAATAGTATATGTTCTTTATGTATTAATTGGTAGACTTAATATTAGAACATACTTATTATTTATATTTTTGGACTGCCTATAGCTAATTCGGACATTCCCCGGAGGGAAACGCCCATGGGGCAAGGCGACAAGGAGGAGGTGGGGCCCATGCGCCTAGGCGCCTAGGCTTCTGTAACATCCCAGCATTTAGGACTAAAAGAAGGGTAGATTTAGGATTTTGTGCATCTGCATGCATGCATCTGAAAATTCGGGTAAATTTTTTGCAAACTAAAACTCTGGAGTGATCAGAATCTCTCTTGCTTTGATGGATTAGAAATTAGCCATCTCAGTGAGTGCGATAGATTTTGACATGACCTTTAGGTATTATTTGTGTTTGTGGAGGGGTAGAATTTGAAATCTACTTTGAATTTCCAAAATTCAATTCAAATTTGAATTGAAAAATTGAAGAATAATAATACTATAATTATGTAAAAAGAGATGATTACAATAAGGATATAAAAGAATTATTTATTAAAAAGAATCCATGAAGTATTACATTATTCTTTTACAATAAAAGAATAAAAGTAAATTACAATAAAGTAAATGAAAAGAATAAATCATATACATTAATGGAATTCAAAGAAATACAATTAAGAAGAAATCTTTATTTAATAATAAAAAGATTTAATTAATACAAGTAAATTAAAAGTCATTACATAGATGAATAATTACAAATAAGAAAAAGAAAAGCTTCAATAAAATATATAATAATTACATTGTTATTACAATAAAATAAGAAGATTGTAGTAGTTAAAAACCTAAGCTAGAATCCCTATCTACTTGATCTCCTGTATTTCCCTTGGTACCTGCAAACAAAGACTAATAAGACAGAAAGAAAGGGGTAGTGTTAATTAGTGTGCTGTTAGTGTTTGCAGTGAAATGCATTGCCACTGTTCATCATTGAGATTATTTAGAAAGAGGGGCAAGTTTTACCAAATGAAATAGTATCTGTTCTTATTTCAAATCTGGCCTCAGTTCAACATCATAAGCAATCAGGGGCAAGTTTCACCATTTAGAGATCCAACTACAAAGAGAGAGGCATAGTAAAAGAAGCAGGAAATTCACTTATCAACTTGAGCTCATCCATAACAGATATTTCCATAGCCCTTGAAACTTGAACCTGTAGGTCCCACAAGTAAGTAGCTTACTCAACACATGCAGACGTGTGTGTTGTCAACACACCAGGAGTACTAGAAATTGGATAAGAATAGGAAACAGCCGTAGCAAAGCAACCTGCTTGCTTCTTCTTTCTTTCTCTATTCCATGAACCATCAGAAAATATTCACAATCCATAGAACCAACATCAGTTCTTTCTCAAGAGCACATAAGAACACCACCATAGTATCTATTTCCCACACATATACTAGAGCACTGTTTGAGATTGCAGTCATCAGAAAACTACCATAAATCACATCCACTATGGTTATCTAATCAAGAACAGTTCAATGGCTGGATCAAGAGGGAGAAGGCCAGGAGTGCAAGGAGGAGCAGGACAAGCACTAGATCTTGCAACAAAGCAGAATCATCACAACATCCACAACCAAGTCATCTATCTCCACTACAAGCATCAGGTTGGCTACTAGAACCATACTAATACATGTTCTTGTCAAATTAAAACAAGCATCAGTTGGGGAAGAGAGAGAGAGAGATCTCAGTTTAGTGTAGAAGTGCTACACTAGTTCATCCCAGAGCTGTTAAAGGCCAACATAAACATATGTTCTTATCTTAGAAAGATTTGGCCTCAGCCTTTGCATCACAGTCCAACTAAAGAAATCCAGCAGTCCACATCTGAGATGTTACCACTGTGCACACTCCTAGGGGAGGCACCACAGTGGTACACTTAACAGTTTTAACCAACCAATCTAGCTTCAGCCTTTTGCATCATGAGCTAAATCTCTATTTTTTTTATATATCAACATCAACTACATTATTGTAGTGGTTTCCAATAGAAAATCATGCTACCTGGGCTACCACTATGCACACTCCAAGGTTGGAGGCACCACAACAACAGCCCAAGGCAACAGAAGCCACAAGGGTGAGTTTCCATATTAGCTAGTCATCAAGATTGTTCAAACGAGACAGTTTCTATCATTTCCCTAGTAAGAAAGTCTAGGAACCAATTAATTGCAAGTATCGCCACTCAATTTATATTCCAACATATCACTTAAAGAATACTTATCATTACCAACCACAATCTGGTTTTGCCAACCAAGCTAACAACAGACCTTGCAAACAAGATCCACCACTGTGCGCATTCCAAAATGGAGGCACTACAGTGGCAGTCTTATACATAGAAGCCACTAGGGAGTTTCATCATATTAAATAACCACTCAGAAATTTCAGCTAGAACAGATTTATCATTTTCCTAGTATAGGAATCTAGGAATCAAATGTATACATTATTTTCCTATCAATAAAGACTAGAAGTCAGATCCTTCTCCCAAGTTCCAAATCAGTAGCAAAGTCACAACCATAATTCTAGTGAATCATCAGGTATTGTCCCTAAGAACCAAGTACATATAATTCCACTGACATCTTTAACAATTATAATGTTTTAGAAATTCAATTGGTCCTGCAAGGCAGTACCAGACCAAGCCAAGTATGATCCTCATAAGGTTCTAATTTATGCTCACAGCTGATCACAGTAGGTGAGATAAGCATACAACACAAAATCATATTATCCATTGGATCATATCATTAACAAGGTGGACAGGGGTAATACCACTGTTATTTCTAGATAATTCCACAACAAGTTATAACATCAATTTCAGCAGAACATAACTTGTGATGGTGTAAATCACACCAGTAGTGCAGCAACACATGTTAGATATTATGGAGCCAATGCCAAACAATTCAACAAACCAACTAGATCAACACCAATTAATATTGGATCATCTAAACAACCAGCTAAACCTCATATAAGAATAAATTCATTATTCTATGGTCACAATTCAATACCATCCACTATCCAATTCAAATAGATAAATCTTCAAGAAAAACTCACTAAACAAATTTTGTAGCAAATTTACTATAAGATACACAAGAACTGAAGAGAGGAACCCAAATTAGGGTTCATACCGAGAGAAGGGGGAGATAGAGAAAACCCTACCCGATTGTCCTCAAGAAGAGGAAGCAGACGACGGTAACACAGAGGTGATGGGAGCCAGGGCGGCGACACGGGGAGTACCTAGAGGCGCCGCAAACCGCACCTAGGCTGCAATCAAGATATCCAGAGGAGAAACACGGCGGTGCTGGACATCACCACACTGCCGAAACACCAGCAGAGCAACCAGAGAGGCACCGGAGCAAAGCACCGCCAGAGAGCCACAAACCCTAGCCACCTAAAAGGAGATAGTATGACCAGGGGAGGGCTCGAGCGGTGAATCGAATTGGACCAGTCGAAGTTGCATCGTCGACTGTGTCAGCAACCACAGCGCTGTCGGCTGGGAACGCTGGAGCTCACCGGAATCGAACAACAAAGGCGGCGGGTCATCACCATCGTGGAGAAGGAGGAAGTCACGAGAGAGAGGAGAGGGGATCGATTGGATCAGGTTTGACCGACTCGGTCGACCGGGTCCAGTTGTGTAGCCCAAATGGGTGTTGGGTTGGGCTGGCCCAAGAACCAAGCCAGGGTATTAAAAGAAAAAATAAAAAATAAGCTGAATATTAAGTGACAAAAATACCCTCTAAACATTTTAATCTATAGAAAAATGTTAAACAATCCAAAAAAATATATTTAATACACCTAAATATTTATTAAAATAATATATACCTAAGAAAAATATAATAATACTTATTTAAGTTTAAAAATGCAAATAAAAATTAACACCCTTAAAATCTAAGTGAAATTTAGTAAATTTAGAACAAATCCTAAAAATAAATAAAAATCACTTTTATGCATAAACATAAAGCTATTATTTTGTAAAAATACTAACTTAATTTTTTTACCAATAAAACTGATAACAAATATTTAAAGACATTCAATAATTGAGAAAATTTATAAAAAACCAGATAATGCCCAATAAATAAAATTCATTTTTAAGATTCTAAATAAGTAATATTTACTAGAAAATACTAAGTATATTATTCCAAAACATTTTAAAGTTCTTATGTAATAAAACTTCATTTACCTATTCCAAAACCCAACACTTTTAAATTGATAAGGTGTCGCACTCACATATGTTATGGTGGGTAATCTCTATCTCTTAATCATTATTAACATGACCTCAAATCTTAACAGTGTATTAAGATCATCTAATTATACTCCCATTATTAAGTTACATGTTATTTTCATAATAACACATTAAGTCTTAAACTCATCATTCACTTTAATTGAAGGTGAATGATCCCACATTCATAAATATACTTGTCAAAATCCTAAAAGTTGATAATACTCTAAAACATTACACCTTAAAGTTCACTTCTAGTTTTATAGTTAGCTTTGGTCTAAACAATCATAAACATCTTATTTGAAGTTTATTCAGATTTTTATAACTAACTTCAGTCACCTATACAACCAATTAAAGTATAATAACTCAACATCATTTGAAACCATCAAACAAACCCTAATGCAAATCCTAGTAATCTTCAAGATTGATTAACCTAACCTAAACACTAGTTTCTTCAAATGATATTCTTTCTGTCACTTCAAAAGAAACACTATACCATGTATTTTAAGTCATAACATATTAAAACATAAACTTCGTAATAATTACATAATACTAGTCAATCTTAGAATTGTATTATGATTATACTTTACCTTCATATCTTATATATTCATCTCAAAATCTTTGCAACCACACTCTTTTGTGAAGTAAACATGAAGATAAATAAAACCTTAAAAGAAATCATCTAATTCTATCTCACTTGTAATGTCAGGGAATTACTCGGGGTTTCACATCATGCATCTCATTACTTATGCATAATAGCATATTGCTTCTTTAAACATTGTCCTTACCGGGAAATGATGATATTTTTATAGAACCCGAGGTCTAGGGTCAAGTCGAGATATTTGACTACAATACTTCGCTATATCAAGGCAAGTTCACACTTGCTCATGTCCTTTGATTAATTTTTGTAAAGTATTTTGCAAATCAAGTGTTGTCATCACCTGCATTTCAAAAAGGTCAGAAAATACTATTTTCATAATAATATGATTATTGGTTATTTACCAAAGTGGTAATAACCTACTATGGAAGTTTCGGTGGTAAAGGAACATAATACCTAGGACTTAACAACCAATGTCGCCAGTGATTCTTGCATCGTATATTACGCGTTAACCATGAGATTTAGAATGAGACGGAGAAGTCAGCTGGATCGGCTCCCTTTCGCATGCCTCGGACACTGTTCTGGACGTTTTGTAAGTTGCAGATCGTGGGTATAGCCGTGTATACGAGAAAAAGTCTACCGTGGATCTAGGCTTACAAAAGACAGATTTCTAGTGTTAATGGTTGTTGTGTGTACCAGACTAATATATAGCCGTATTATACAGGGAAGAGTCTATCTTGAGTCTGGGCATACAACAATTGCGCTGTATGCGGGGTCGCGGAGAAGGACAGTGATTGACTTGGATCATAGTCTGGGCCTCATACCAAGGAAGTGTGAATGGGAATGCGCGCCCGGATGTGCAACAAAGCTAAGATCTCTCATGGGTAAAGCAACACACCTCTGCAGAGTGTAAGAACTGTAACTTGTTACTCCCTGTTCCGAGAAGGAGCTGCAAACGCTGCAGGAAAGGAACTCCATGAAAGTTCTGGTAAACCTGTGAAGGCTGACGGACATAGCTTTTCAGAATAAAAGCAACCTTTGAAGAAATGTTTACAAAAACCTGCATTGCCTACGACCTATGGTCTGTGGCTATAGATATAGTGCATCAAACACTCCTTTTTAGTGAACTTGCTGAATACGCTCGTACTCAACGTATCTTCTTAACCCTTGCTAGATTCTAAAGACATTAAAGATCAGGAAGAGGAAATACTATATGCAATTAACGACCAAGAAGAATTCCGCTATGAAGAACCAGAAGTATCCGAAAGCGTCAAAGGGGAAAATTACGAAAACATCTATGGAATGGAAACCGAAGTATCTGAAGTACATAGTGATCAAGTCCGGTAGCATAGATCTCTATCCTCTACCTATATTAAATCTCATATCAACCTTAAAGTTTAGTTTGCTTCTTTATCTTGTTCTCAGGAGTTATTATAGTTTATCCCCGAGTCATCGGGATACCTGGACCAACAAGGATCTCGAAGTCGTCATGTAATTTCTGATTGTAATAATATTAATGTATGTTGTGGACCCGCTTTGTTTCTGTTGTACCACTCTGAGGATATAATATTTGCGGAAGGATGCTCTGTGAGTGTTATGTCCACGCTATAGTATATTGCAACATGCAGTGGTATGCTAGGTCACCACAGCCTCCCGCCCACATGGGGCCCTAGGGTCGTCGGTTGCCTAGGGTAGTGGCGGCGGGTGGGGTTCCCACCCCCTTCCCAAGGGTTTACCTTACCCCCTCCCTCCTATAAATATAGGGGCCCTCTCCCCTCTATTTACACAACAATATCTCCTCTTTCTATTCCCTAGAGCTCTCTCCACCTAGATTGGATCTAGCTCTATGGTTTTAGTTCTCCACCTCCACACTACCGTCGTGCATAGGACGGTCCGACTTCCATCTTCTTTCACCGATCGGCTGGATCGGAGCTCGGGAGGCGTTCCTACACCAAACATGTGTAGAGCTTCGAGGCGTAACACTTGGGGCGCGTGTATTTATTGCTATACGCCTTCTTGCGTAAGGCGTTCCACGGTCTTCAAGGGTATTAACTCCGTCCTTCCTCTCTGTTACTTATGTCTACATAAAATAGATCTTGGTTATCGTGTTCGTGTAGCTAGAATTTTTTTTGTTCATGCTACGAACCCTAACACTTCCCACATCTGTTTTCATATTCTCAAACGAATATTTAAGCAAATACATATGTTGTCAAATACGAATGCAGACCATATGTTACTCGAATACAAATGTGAATCAAGTGTTTTCTCAATTTGGAACAGATACGAATAAAAAATAATATACTTATTTGTTATAGTCAGTCAACTATATAACGACATTGAGATAAATACATTGACATAATACACAATAGTTTCAAATTCAATCACATAAAAGCATTTCGTTAGCATTTTAGGTTAGACCACAATTACTAAAATATCTTAACATAATTTTATTAATATATGGATATATCCATTTCCATATCCATATTTGCATCAAAATTTAAGAACACATTCATATTTGTATCTGCAAAATGACTTCGGGTTTTTACCACATCCATATTTATGTTCACCCAGATTCAAATATTATCATGACCATTTTTAGTTTACCGAATATGAATGTCGAATAATTTGGATTATCCACTACCAGTTTCTACCTAGAAGTCACTCTAGTCCCCACACCTTATTATTTTTCATATGTACAACTTACTATACCTCTCTTAGGCCTTGTTCGATACTAGAGTATCTGTAGGGATAAGGGAATAATCTCCAAGGGGATTGGGTGACACCCCTATCTTCACCCAAATCCCTGTAATCCACATAAAACACCGAAACTCCACTAATCCCCAATCCAATAGGTCGGTTAGTGTTTTGGATATTAATAAAAATACACTATAATTTGAAAAAAGCGGGAATTATGCACTCACACAATGTCATACTCGAAGGTTTCTTCCTCCGAGCTCCGGGAAGCTTGTCGTTTGTGATGCTGGTGACTCTTCATATGTAACAAGCCACATTGTTCATCTCAGTGGTGATGATGCTCGTCAAAGATGCCACACTGGCTCTATGTGTTTTGCTGCCTTGCAATTGTAGTTGCTCAACTATGATTTTACTTCCTTGGCACTAACAACGTGTTTGGTTTAAGGGTATTAGAACTAGGGAATGAGAATTAGAGGAGTGCAAGACATATAATCTCTTGTATGGTTGAGGAGTCTGGGAGTTGAGAAGGAAAAGGGTAAGGAAATTAAGGGGCAAACTCCCTTGCTTCTCTTCCCAAGGGATCCATGGTAATTCAATCGAGATAAAATAGTGCCATGTTTGTTCTGCACGTCCCGCAATCGATGGCCACAGTTGTATTAGTTCCGTTCATTTGTTTGCCAAAAAACATGTACATATCTCCCTCTCTCCTAAATTCCCAATGATAGTTTCCAACACAAAACAATTAGGGGGAACGGGTGTAAAAATCAAATTCCCATGTCAAATCCTCTAACAAACTCCCACTGATAAAATCCTATTCCCTCTTCCTCGGAGCATACCCAACTACACAGTCCATTTCGAACACCAAATATGTCCGAATTTGTCCAATTGAGGCGGGCAAAGGACCCGACGCAGCAGTGTCCTCACTTGTCTACGCGTGAGCCCAACAGGGGGGATTTTGAGGAGTATTTCTCCCGCCAATTTGTCCACAGATGTGGGCGTGTGGCCATATAGACCAATTTCACGGTTATACATGCAATTATCCATACAAATAATATAGTTCGGCCACACAAGCAATTGTCCATACCACAAATAATACATACAAATAGTTCTATATATTAAAAAGTTCAACACACCAACAATAAAACTACCGGTGACCTAGATGCGTCCACATGTGCTTGACGAGATCTGTCTGGAGTGCATTGTGGGTAGTTCGGTCACAAATTTCATGTCGAGTATGCATGAATTCTTGGAATGTTGTTGTTCCTAGCTGAGCTTCAACCAACTCTCCACGGAACTCCTAATCCTCTACAATCATGTTCTGCATGATCACGCAAGTAGTCATCACCTCGCCCCTCCTCTTCCTGCTCCATGTTCTTGCAGGAACCGTATCGGCCCAACGAGTTTGCAACACTCGAAATGCTCGCTCCACGTCCTTCCTACATGACTCTTGTTCTTTAGCAAACCTACGCTCAACCTCATCATTGGGTTGGCAGATTGTCTTCACAAATGTGACCACTCAGGATAGATACCATCGGCTAGATAATGCCTCTTGTTTTAGTGGTGGTTGTTTGCTACAAAGTGGATCTCTAGGTTTCCTTCTGCAAGCCTAGAAAATACTAGAGAGCGCTGCAACACATTGATATTATTGAAACACATTTGTTAAAACTAGAGATAGATAGCCCAACGAGAAACAAATGAATGAACACTCTATTGTTTATTGATCAAGTGAATCCTTATATACAACTGGAACGGACGCTTGTCTAAGGACGCGTCGTTTCAGAAGGCGGTTTCCTGGAGGCGACGCTCCAGGACCGAATAACCGTATGACGGTTCCCACGTACGTGGGTTACAAGTCCGGGAATTATCTCCAGAATAAAAGGGAATTTTATTTCTAACACTCCCCCTAATTACCGCTTCTACATAAGGACCCATCATCTTGATTTAAGTTTCCTCCAAAAACCCTGTGGGAAAAATGTGAGGAGTATGGTAGGATATGCTGTTAAAACTCCTTCAAAAACCCTGTGGGAAAATAAGGAGAAAATGACACAGCATATAATGATTATCGCCTCTGTTAACTCAATATGAAATAAATCCATAGAATCTGGAGGTCAATAAATATGTTGTTTATACCATCTTAAAAACCCCGATGGGGAAAACGGATACTATGACACATGATCTTATGTTGATATTACCTCATTAAAAACCTTAATGAGAACCTGTAAAGTAAACTCATTTAAGGAAAAAAAGAGTGTAATATGATGCTTTGAACAGGAATAGTTCAGGAAGATACTCCCCCTGATTCTTGCAAATCTCGAAGCCGTCGCATACCGATTTCATGAATATATTTCTGGAATGTTGAAGTTGGTAGAGACTTCGTAAACAGGTCGGCGAGATTATCGCATGATTTGACTTGCAAGATGTTTATTTCCCCACTCTTTTGGAGTTCATGAGGATAAAATAACTTTGGGGCAATATGCTTAGTGATATTGCTCTTGATATATCATGTTTGCATATGTGCAAGACAAGCCGCATTATCCTCATAGATAATGGTAGGTGATTCGATAGAACCAATTCCACATGACTGTTGTATGTGGTTTATCATTCTGCGAAGCCACACACATTCGCGTGATGCCTCATATAATGCAATTATTTCAGACTGATTGGTAGAAGTGGCAACCAGAGTCTGTTTCGAAGACTTCCATGATATAGCAGTTCCACCATGTAGGAACACAAAGCCGGTCTGTGATCTGGCATTATGGGGATCAGATAAGTAGCCAGCATCAGTGTATCCAATCATACTAGAGTCCAGATTTCTCTGAAACTGAAAGTATAGGCCAAGATCCTTTGTGCCTTCGAGATATCGAAAGACATTCTTGACTCCCGACCAATGGCGTTTGGTAGGAGCTGCGCTGTGTCTAGCAAGTAGATTCACTGCAAATGCGAGGTCAGGTCTCGTACAATTTGCAAGATACATGAGCGCACCAATGGCACTGAGATATGGAACCTCGGGTCCCAACATCTCTTCTCCATCATCCCTTGGACTGAACGGATCTTTCTCTACGTCTAGAGAACGAACCACCATGGGAGTTTTAGATGGATAGGATTTGTCCATATTGAATTTCTCCAATATTTTTTGGATATAGGCAGCTTGGTGTACCATTATTCCTGAGGGAAGGTGCTCGAGTTGGAGACCCAAGCAAAATTTGGTTTGACCCAAATCCTTCATCTCAAATTCTGTCTTTAGATGATTGCGTGCTTCATCAATATCTTGTGCATTACCAATGATGTTGAGATCATCGACATACACTGAAATGATGCAAAATCCTGAAAAGGACTTCTTGATGAAGACACATGGACAGTCATCATTGTTGGAGTAACCCTTCTGAAGAAGGAACTCACTAAGTCGATTGTACCACATCCGTCCCGACTGTTTCAAGCCGTATAAAGACTTGTTCAGTTTTACACAGTACATGTTGCGTTTAGCGCTTGCATTCGGGACAGAGACTCCATCAGGAACCTTCATGTATATGTCCGAATCTAGTGACCCGTAAAGATATGCGGTCACGACATCCATCAACTGCATGGATAGACGATTTTGCACTGCCAAAGATATAAGATATCGGAAAGTGATACCACTCATTACTGGAGAATATGTCTCATTGAAATCAATGCCGGGTCTCTGCGTGAAACCCTATGCTACAAGCCTCGCTTTGTATCTCACCACCTCATTGTTCTCATTCTGTTTCCGGAGGAAAACCCATTTGAATCCCACAGGGAAAACATTGGGAGGTGTTGGTATTGCTTCTGTGAATACCTTCCTTTTATTGAGCGAAGCAAGTTCTGCTTGTATTGCTTCCTTCCATTTAGGCCAGTCGAAGCGTTTCTCACACTCAACAATATTCCTTGGATCATGATCATTGAGAAGGGTATCAGCAATTGTAGCAGAAAAATAAGTGTCGACAATCGTAGACTTACGGTTGAATGATTCTCCAGAATCGATATAGTTGGTGGATATCTCATGCACCCTTGATGACTCTTCGTGATTTCCTAATACGCGTGAGTCTAGGTGTCCCGATGTCCCAGCCAGTGTGTGCAAGCTGGAGCTGGGTTGTGGAGGTTGCCCTTCCACTGGGTGTATACTACCCATAAGGTGTTCGTCAACGTTGAGCTGACTTGCATTTACTGATTTGGAGGATTTTCTCCTCTCTCTCCTTTGTTGCTTGCGAGAAGCAGGTTCCGGGTCAGTGGCCGTACTACTCCCCCTCTTTTTAGGATCAGGGAGTTGAGTGGTTTTTGTTGGTACCTCCACTCTTTCGGGCGCATTTCTGGCCGGTTTCCAGGATTTAGTAACACCTTCTAGATCAGTAAATGAATCTGGCAGATTATTTGCAAGATGTTGCAAATTGATAATTTTCCGAACTTGGAGTTCGGTCTCTTGGGTACGTGGATCAGAGGTTGAAATGGCGATAGCATTCCAATCAATTTCCAGGCATTCTTTCTGGTACTTGAAATCTGCCCCTAATGCCGGAAAATGTTCCTCGTCAAATATGCAATCCGCGTGACGGGCTGTGAATAGATCCCCAGTAAGGGGTTCCAGGTACTTAATAATCGACGGCGATTTGTACCCCACATAGATCCCTAGTTTTCTGTGTGGGCCCATGGATGTCCGCTGTGGTGGTGAGATCGGGATGTATGTAGCACATCCGAACTTACGCAGATGGGAAATGCTGGGAGGATTTCCACGTACCAATTGCAGAGGGGAAGTACTGTGATATGCAGTAGGTCGCAATTGGATTAGGTCAGCAGCGTGTAAAACCGCGTGACCCCAACACGAAGTTGGCAAGCTGCAATTCATTAACAAAGGTCTTGCAATGAGTTTGATCCTCTTTATTAGGGACTCAGCCAAACCATTTTGAGTGTGGACATATGGAACAGAGTGCTGAACTTCAATCCCCAAGGCCATGCAATAGTCATTGAAGGCGCGCGAAGAGAATTCTGCAGCATTGTCCATGCGAATTGATTTAATTCGACTTTCTGGATAATGGCCTGTAACTTAATTACTTCCCTCGTTATCTTGGCAAATGCATGGTTTCGTGTGGAAAGAAGACACACATGTGACCATCGTGTAGATGCGTCAATCAAAACCATGAAATACCTAAATGGTCCAGATAATGGTTGGATAGGACCACAAATATCACCTTGAATTCGCTCAAGGAACTCAAGTGGTTCAACTTGTATTTTGGGGTGCGAAGGCCTCAAAATTAGCTTTCCTGTGGCACATGATGTACACAAAAAGTCTGATGACTGAGGGAATTTGGACTCATGCAAATTATGACCAATGGAATTGCTAGTAATCTTCCTCATCATACCGATGCCGGGATGGCCTAGGCGATCATGCCAAGTTTGAAATACGTCAACATTTTGGAAGATTACCTTGTAAGCAACATGTTCTACGGGCTTGATGTACGTATAGTACAGTCCGGACGACAGAGAAGGAATTTTTTCAAGTACTTGTTTGCCATATCCGTTATCTTTTGTGAAGAGCAGATACTCTTCTTTGTTGTCTTCATGGGTTTCAATATGAAAACCATTCTTACGGATATCTCGATAACTGATTAAGGTACGTGACGAATCGGGATATGACAAGGCATCCTCAATTGTCACTTGCGTACCGTTTGGGAGGGTAAATATGACACGTCCAGTGCCAACAATTATCGTATCGCGTCCAGCGATAGTCAAAATATCTCCATTCATCTTTTTCAGAGTCTGAAAATATTTCAACTCCCTCAGTATGGAGTTTGTGGTAGCACTGTCCACAAGGCATAATTCCTCTTCCATCGGATTGTCCCCGTAGAGAGCTAAATATAAAAATAAAGAATTTTCAATAAGAAAACCTTATTTAGATACATAGAATACAATCTTTATTATATCAAAGTGGTGCTGATACAATATACATGACAACAACAATACTTATGTTCTTATTACAACATCACAAATGAACATAACATAAAGTGATCACTAAGGAGATAGTGGGACTAGTCGAAGTCTCCAAACACGTCGTTTGAGGCGTACTCAATCATCATGTTCTCTGTGCTCATAGGGTCCTCGGGCTGCTGGAGAGTCATGGTGTTGCTAGGTCCAGGAGGAGCATCTTGCGAACAACCAGCTCCATTGGTGCCATCTGGATGAAGGTTGAAGTTGGCTTCAAACCTTTTCCCTTGAGGTGCCTTGCGTCCTTGGGATTGCTGGTAGAGGATTGCCAGATGCTTTGGGGTCTTGCACTTGTTAGTAGGATGCGTGTAGCATCCACACTTGTCACAAAGCCTAGTTTTGTCATACTTTGGCTTTGCGGTGCCTTTCCCACGGTCCGAGTTTTGAGGCTTTCTGTTCTGGTTGCGCTTACGCTTACCCTTGAAGTTCGATTGGTTGCCGTTGAAGGCACCACCAAACTTTCTTCCGTTCGCGACATTCATATGAACTTCCGGCAAAGGTTGGGAACCAACCGGGCGCTGAGAGCCATTCTTAGCAAGAAGCTCATCATGCTTTTCAGCCTGAAGTAGGATATGAATAAGGTCTGAATAGACCTGGTAGTCGCGAGCGCGGTATTGCTGCTGGAGGAGCCTTTCAGATGGGAGCATAGTGGATAGAGTTTTTTCTATCTTTTCCGCATCTGTAGGTTCCTTCTCGCAAAAGCGCAACTTGGAACTTATCTTATGAACCTCATGATTGTAATCCCTGACGGACTTAAAGTCCTGGAATCGAAGATGAGTCCAATCATGAACTGCTTCGGGCAAGACAACTGCCTTCTGCTTTTCATACCTCGTCTTGAGGGCCCGAGACAAAGTAAATGGGGATTCCTCCTCCAAATACTCGGACTTAAGATCCGGGTGAATATGATGCCTTATAATGTACAAGGCAGCATATTTCTGCTCTTCTCTCAGCGGTGCGGCTCCAGCCGGAAGGGGGTCGTCCGGGTTCTGGATGGCACGCACTATCCCACGGGACGCGAGAGCGATCTTGATATCCATGGCCCATGTAGGGTAGTTGTGGCCATTAAGCTCGAGTGAATCGAACTCTTTTCCAGCCATCGGTTACCTACATGGTAAACCAGAGAATATTAATCTACGTTCGGTAAATTAAAATCCATCATGGTCATGTTGTAATGAACTATGTAAAATTAAATGATGACTTCAAGAAGTGGGCTCGAAATCATTAGTGTGAACTTCAAATTGTTAAGTATGACACGTTGTAGATAATCTCCGAAGAATATTCGGAGTCCGTCTCGCAGCACTAGAGAGTATAATCTGATGAAATCGGTAGATACTCATACTTCTAATGCCTTATGTCATGACTTAATAAAATGTTTGGGAGAGCACATTGTTAAGCAATCATAGTGTCAAATATGACAAAATGTAGGCTTTAAACAGTAGTGGTGATAATCTGCAGTGCAGTAGATCTGGCCACTACCTTGTGTTCCCAAAACATCAATCTAAAGAAATCACTTTGAATTTTGCATACCAATTCATGCTCGTATCGAGTCAAAATGACTCAATTAAGACGATGAATTGATCTATTTGCAAGAAATTGAAAATCTCAATTGCAAATAGTAAATGTAATAAATCTCAACATGTGCATACACGAAAATATATTACATTACATATTTTGGAATACACATAGTATTCGACAAATAAACAGTACTAAAAAAAACTTGTACTAAAATCTAACAGAATCTAAAACAGAAAGTCAAATACTGCTAAATTGCTGTTTATAAACTGAAGTACTCTCTGAAAATAAATCAAATTATATTAGATCATTATTAGCAGGGAGCAAGGCCATGTGCGTTGGACCATAGTGGGGCAGACCCACTTTATTCTCTCGCTGTGATATACTAGTACGAGAGGATAAGGATGAAATCACTCGATCCCCAAATCCATCAGGAACCAGGCGAAGACCACCGGCCAACCACGCGGCTTCCTCCATTGATGCAACAACAGAGTTTACCAACGGCGAGCGCCGCTCCTTCCGCCCTCTCCCTCGTCAGAGCATCTCCCAGGAAACCAGATCCCCGGGGCAACGTCGATAGAGACGCCAATTGCACGGCCGTCCTCGAGCCCGAGCATGGTCGTGCTCGATGTCCCCGTGTGGCGCCCGCGGCTGCTCGACGGAGAGCCGGGCGGTGGGATGGACAGAGGAAGGCCAAGCGCTATGAGGCGGCGGCGGGCGTCCTCGCGTGATGAAGAGGGAGGATTCGCTGGCATCGATGTTGGTGGCTGGAGGCGCAGCGGGGTGACGGAGTCGGCGACCCTGGCGCTAGAGAAGCTCCGCACGCACGTCGGGGTGTCAGAGTCGACCGCGGGCTGCCCAACCGGCACCAGCAGCGGCGCGACAGGCGGCGCGGCCTGCATCGACACGCGGAAGCGAACACCATGGCGGCGCCCACGGTAGCCTCCTGCTCCGTGGCGGCGGCCGAGATAGCACCCTACCCCGTAGCGGCGACCGTCGGAGCGGCGTGAGGGACGGCGGTTGTGGCGCCGCCGACTACCAATTCCACGACGTCGGCGAGCGACGAAACGGCCACGACAGCGGGAAGGTGCACGGTGGCTACAGCGGCGAAGACCATCTATTCCGAGACGTTGGCGGGCGACAAAACGGCTGCGACGGCCGTTGTCTTGAAGCAGATGGACGGAGAGCGAGAGGATACCACGAGGCATGATTTATTCCTCACCTTTCTTTTCCTGTGGATTTCTCGTTGGTCTTGTTCTTACTCCGGTTATCGCCGGAGTCTGATCTCGCTGGGAGCGTGCTGATAACGTGTTAAAACTAGAGATAGATAGCCCAATGAGAAACAAATGAATGAACAGTTATCTTTATTCATGAAGGATCTGAACTTATATACAGGATGAATAGACGCGAGTATGTCGGTTCCCGGAGTCGGTTCCTAGAGGCAACGCTCCAGGGCCTAACTACTATGCGGTTACAAGTGGGGATTATCCCATAATTAATGGGTAATTAATTATTCCTAACATAATTAAAGTGGGCTGCCTAGTACAGCACGACACATGCGGCTTGCTCTGCTAGTACTTGATTTAGTTGTTTTATTTCAACTTGCTAGTACCAGATTAGTTTTCTAACAATAAGTTTTTAGCAGTATTTTTTTTACTTTCTGCTTTAGACACTGTTGTTAGTATTGTTTCTCTGTCGAGTACTATGTGTATTCCAGAAATTGTGTGATGCAATATATTTCCGTGTGTGCACATGTTGATATTTATTACACTCACCGTTTGCAATTGAGATTTTCAATTTCTTGCAAATAGATCAATTCATCATCTTAATTGAGTCATTTTGACTTGATACGAGCACGAATTGGTATGCAAAATTCAAAGTGATTTCTTCAAATTGATGTTTTGGGACCACAAGGTTGTGTGTGGATCTACTGTTCTTACAGATTATCACCACTACTGCTTAAAGCCTATATTTTGTCATATTTGACACTATGATTGCTTAACAATGTGCTCTCCCAAACATTTTATTAAGTTATGACATAAGGCATTAGAAGTATGAGTATCTACTGATTTTATCAGATTATACTCTCTAGTGCTGCGAGACGGACTCCGAATATTCTTCGGAGATTATCTATAATGTGTCATACTTAACAATTTGAAGTTCACACTAATGATTTCGAGCCCACTTCTTGAAGTCATCATTTAATTTTGCATAGTTCATTACAACATGACCATGATGGATTTTAATTTACCGAACGTAGATTAATATTCTCTGGTTTACCATGTAGGTAACCGATGGCTGGAAAAGAGTTCAATTCACTCGAGCTTAATGGCCACAATTACCCTACATGGGCCATGGACATCAAGATCGCTCTTGCGTCCCGTGGGATAGTGCATGCCATCCAGAACCCGGACGACCCCCTTCCGGCCGGAGCCGCACCGCTGAGAGAAGAGCAAAAATATGCTGCCTTGTACATTATAAGGCACCATATTCACCCGGATCTTAAGTCCGAGTATTTGGAGGAGGAATCCCCATTTACTTTGTTTCAGGCCCTCAAGACGAGGTATGAAAAGCAGAAGGCAGTTGTCCTGCCCGAAGCACTTCATGATTGGACTCATCTTCGATTCCAGGACTTTAAGTCCGTCGGGGATTACAATCATAAGGTTCATAAGATAAGTTCCAAGTTGCGCTTTTGCGAGAAGGAATGTACAGATGCGGAAAAGATAGAAAAAACTCTATCCACTATGCTCCCATCTGAAAGGCTCCTCCAGCAGCAATACCGCGCTCGCGACTACCAGGTCTATTCAGACCTTATTCATATCCTACTTCAGGCTGAAAAGCATGATGAGCTTCTTGCTAAGAATGGCTCTCAGCGCCCGGTTGGTTCCCAACCTTTGCCGGAAGTTCATATGAATGTCGCGAACGGAAGAAAGTTTGGTGGTGCCTTCAACGGCAACCAATCGAACTTCAAGGGTAAGCGTAAGCGCAACCAGAACAGAAAGCCTCGAAACTCGGACCGTGGGAAAGGCACCGCAAAGCCAAAGTATGACAAAACTAGGCTTTGTGACAAGTGTGGATGCTACACGCATCCTACTAACAAGTGCAAGACCCCAAAGCATCTGGCAATCCTCTACCAGCAATCCCAAGGACGCAAGGCACCTCAAGGGAAAAGGTTTGAAGCCAACTTCAACCTTCATCCAGATGGCACCAATGGAGCTGGTTGTTCGCAAGATGCTCCTCCTGGACCTAGCAACACCATGACTCTCCAGCAGCCCGAGGACCCTATGAGCACGGAGAACATGATGATTGAGTACGCCTCAAACGACGTGTTTGGAGACTTCGACTAGTCCCACTATCTCCTTAGTGATCACTTTATGTTATGTCCATTTGTGATGTTGTAATAAGAACATAAGTATTGTTGTTGTCATGTATATTGTATCAACACCACTTTGATATAATAAAGATTGTATTCTATGTATCTAAATAAGGTTTTCTTATTGAAAATTCTTTATTTTTATATATAGCTCTCTACGGGGACAATCCGATGGAAGAGGAATTATGCCTTGTGGACAGTGCTACCACAAACTCCATACTGAGGGAGTTGAAATATTTTCAGACTCTGAAAAAGATGAATGGAGATATTTTGACTATCGCTGGACGCGATACGGTAATTGTTGGCACTGGACGTGTCATATTTACCCTCCCAAACGGTACACAAGTGACAATTGAGGATGCCTTGTTGTATCCCGATTCGTCACGTACCTTAATCAGTTATCGAGATATCCGTAAGAATGGTTTTCATATTGAAACCCATGAAGACAACAAAGAAGAGTATCTGCTCTTCACAAAAGATAACGGATATGGCAAACAAGTACTTGAAAAAATTTCTTCTCTGTCGTCCGGACTGTACTATACGTACATCAAGCCCGTAGAACATGTTGCTTACAAGGTAATCTTTCAGAATGTTGACGCATTTCAAACTTGGCATGATCGCCTAGGCCATCCCGGCATCGGGATGATGAGGAAGATTACTAGCAATTCCATTGGTCATAATTTGCATGAGTCCAAATTCCCTCAGTCATCAGACTTTGTGTGTACATCATGTGCCACAAGGAAGCTGATTTTGAGACCTTCGCACCTCAAAATACAAGTTGAACCACTTCAGTTCCTTGAACGAATTCAAGGTGATATTTGTGGTCCTATCCAACCATTATCCGGACCATTTAGGTATTTCATGGTTTTGATTGACGCATCTACACGATGGTCACATGTGTGTCTTCTTTCCACACGAAACCATGCATTTGCCAAGATAATGAGGGAAGTAATTAAGTTACAGGCCCATTATCCAGAAATTCGAATTAAATCAATTCGCATGGACAATGCTGCAGAATTCTCTTCACGCGCCTTCAATGACTATTGCATGGCCTTGGGGATTGAAGTACAGCACTCTGTTCCATATGTCCACACTCAAAATGGTTTGGCTGAGTCCCTAATAAAGAGGATCAAACTCATTGCAAGACCTTTGTTAATGAATTGCAGCTTGCCAACTTCGTGTTGGGGTCACGCGGTTTTACACGCTGCTGACCTAATCCAATTGCGACCTACTGCATATCACAGTACTTCCCCTCTGCAATTGGTACGTGGAAATCCTCCCAGCATTTCCCATCTGCGTAAGTTCGGATGTGCTACATACATCCCGATCTCACCACCACAGCGGACATCCATGGGCCCACACAGAAAACTAGGGATCTATGTGGGGTACAAATCGCCGTCGATTATTAAGTACCTGGAACCCCTTACTGGGGATCTATTCACAGCCCGTCACGCTGATTGCATATTTGATGAGGAACATTTTCCGGCATTAGGGGGAGATTTCAAGTACCAGAAAGAATGCCCGGAAATTGATTGGAATGCTATCGCCATTTCAACCTCTGATCCACGTACCCAAGAGACCGAACTCCAAGTTCAGAAAATCATCAATTTGCAACATCTTGCAAATAATCTGTCAGATTCATTTACTGATCTAAAAGGTGTTACTAAATCCTGGAAACCGGCCAGAAAAGCGCCCGAAAGAGTGGAGGTACCAACAAAAACCACTCAACACCCTGATCCTAAAAAGAGGGGGAGTAGTACGGCTTCTGACCCGGAACCTGCTTCTCGCAAGCAACAAAGGAGAGAAAGGAGAAAATCCTCCAAATCGGTAAATGCAAGTCAGCTCAAAGTTGACGAACACCTTATGGGTAGTATACACCCAGTGGAAGGGCAACCTCCACAATCCAGCTCCAGCTTGCACACACTGGCTGGGACATCGGAACACCTAGACTCACGCGTATTGGGAAATCACGAAGAGTCAACAAGGGTGCATGAGATATCCACCAACTATATCGATTCTGGAGAATCATTCAACCGTAAGTCTACGATTGTCGACACTTATTTTTCTGCTACAATTGCTGATACCCTTCTCAATGATCATGATCCAAGGACTATTGTTGAGTGTGAGAAACGCTCCGACTGGCCTAAATGGAAGGAAGCAATACAAGCAGAACTTGCTTCTCTCAATAAAAGGAAGGTATTCACAGAAGCAATACCAACACCTCCTAATGTTTTCCCTATGGGATTCAAATGGGTTTTCCTCCGGAAACGGAATGAGAACAATGAGGTGGTGAGATACAAAGCGAGGCTCGTAGCACAGGGTTTCACGCAGAGACCCGGCATTGATTTCAATGAGACATATTCTCCAGTAATGAGTGGTATCACTTTCCGATATCTTATATCTTTGGCAGTGCAAAATCGTCTATCTATGCAGTTGATGGATGTCGTGACCGCATATCTTTACGGGTCACTAGATTCAGACATATACATGAAGGTTCCTGATGGAGTCTCTGTCCCGAATGCAAGCGCTAAACGCAACATGTACTGTGTAAAACTGAACAAGTCTTTATACGGCTTGAAACAGTCGGGACGGATGTGGTACAACCGACTTAGTGAGTTCCTTCTTCAGAAGGGTTACTCCAACAATGATGAATGTCCATGTGTCTTCATCAAGAAGTCCTTTTCAGGATTTTGCATCATTTCAGTGTATGTCGATGATCTCAACATCATTGGCAACACACAAGATATTGATGAAGCACGCAATCATCTAAAGACAGAATTTGAGATGAAGGATTTGGGTCAAACCAAATTTTGCTTGGGTCTTCAACTCGAGCACCTTCCCTCAGGAATAATGGTACACCAAGCTGCTTATATCCAGAAAATATTGGAGAAATTCAATATGGACAAATCCTATCCATCTAAAACTCCCATGGTGGTTCGTTCTCTAGACGTAGAGAAAGATCCGTTCAGGCCAAGGGATGATGGAGAAGAGATGTTGGGACCCGAGGTTCCATATCTCAGTGCCATTGGTGCGCTCATGTATCTTGCAAATTGTACGAGACCTGACCTCGCATTTGAAGTGAATCTACTTGCTAGACACAGCGCAGCTCCTACCAAACGCCATTGGTCGGGAGTCAAGAATGTCTTTCGATATCTCCAAGGCACAAAGGATCCTGGCCTATACTTTCAGTTTCAGAGAAATCTGGACTCCAGTATGATTGGATACACTGATGCTGGCTACTTATCTGATCCCCATAATGCTAGATCACAGACCGGCTTTGTGTTCCTACATGGTGGAACAGCTATATCATGAAAGTCTTCGGAACGGACTCTGGTTGCCACTTCTACCAATCATTCTGAAATAATTGCATTATATGAGGCATCACGCGAATGTGTGTGGCTTCGCAGAATGATAAACCACATACAACAGTCATGTGGAATTGGTTCTATCGAATCACCTACCATTATCTATGAGGATAATGCGGCTTGTGTTGCACAGATGCAAACAGGATACATCAAGAGCAATATCACTAAGCATATTGCCCAAAGTTGTTTTATCCTCATGAACTCCAAAAGAGTGGGGAAATAAACATCTTGCAAGTCAAATCATGTGATAATCTCGCCGACTTGTTTACGAAGTCTCTACCAACTTCAACATTCCAGAAATATATTCATGGAATCAGTATGCGACGGCTTCGAGATTTGCAAGAATCAGGGGGAGTATCTTCCTGAACTATTCCTGTTCAAAGCATCATATTACACTCTTTTTCCCTTAAATGAGTTTACTTTACAGGTTCTCATTAAGGTTTTTAATGAGGTAATACCAACATAAGATTATATGTCGTACTATCCGTTTTCCCCACCGGGGTTTTTAGGAAGGTATAAAAGACATATTTATTGACCTCTATATTCTACGGATTTATTTCATATCGAGTTAACAGAGACAATGTTCATTATATGCTGTGTCATTTTCTCCTTATTTTCCCAATGGGTTTGAAGGAGTTTTAACAGCATATCCTACCATACTCCTCACATTTTTTCCCACAGGGTTTTTGGAGGAAACTTAATCAAGATGATGGATCCTTATACATTAAAGCGGTGATTAGGAGGAGTGTTAGGAATAATTAATTACCCATTAATGATAATCCCCACTTGTAACCGCATAGCAGTTAGGCCCTGGAGCGTTGCCTCTAGGAGGAACCGACATACTCGCGTCTATTCACCCTGTATATAAGTTCAGATCCTTCATCAATAAAGATAACTGTTCATTCATTTGTTTCTCATTGGGCTATCTATCTCTAGTTTTAACAAATTAGTCTCCATATACAGTACGTGTACGGGAAGATAAGGACGGAAGTCAATCCATCCCCAAATCCTCTACCGAAACAGCGACCACACGCATCTTCCTCCGCTGCAGCGGATCACCAGCGACGAGCGGTGCTCTGGCCGCTCTCTTCCTCGTCGGAGGATCCCCAAGGGAGCCGGGTCCCCGGGGCGACGCTGTTGCAGGCGCCATTCGCTAGCCCGAGCGCAAACAAGCTCCAAGTTCCAGCGCAAACAAGCTCCAAGTTCCAGTGCGGCGGCCGCGGCTGCTCGTTGGCGAGTTCGCCGACAGGCCAGCTAGCGGGAGGCCGAGGGCCAGGAGACGGCGTCGGGTACTTGCGCGTGGTGAAGGAGGGGGCATGGCAGCCGCGGCGCACCGGCATCGACGCCCGACTAAGACGGAGGCGCCATGGGAGCGCTCGTCGAGGTCCTCACGCCGTTGCCGAGGGTGAAGATGGGGGCCTCGGTCGGTGCTAACCCGTACGCGAGGATATCACCCTCTGTCTCGACGACCGCTGGGGTCGGAGACGGAAGGCGTGGTGCGGCGCTGTCGGCGTTGGCAGCCACTGCGCTGGTCGAGCCAAACCCGAAGACTGATGTGGGAGACTGCCCGTCGGCGTCCACGCCAGTGGCAGAGCCGTACGGATGCAGAGGGCAGATGACCCAGCCATGCTTCGAGCACCAGAACGCCGGAGGCGACGCTGCCAATGACGGGTCGGCGTTCTCGTCGGTCCCGAGCAGAGGCGGGACAAATATGCCGGTCCAATGATTACAAGACAGTTTGCGACCCCGTCGGGACCTTGCTGGCAGCAAAAGACCATTGCGGGGGCACCGTTGGGTATGCTCACATCTTACCAAACAAGCTGTAAGCACACTCGTTACAATATTGTTAATTTATTAGGCACGGCACAGTTTTTTACTCATATTCTTAGATTGGTCACACCAAAACTGTTACTCCCTCCGATCCATATTACTTGTCACTAAAATAGATATATCTAGACATGTTTTAGTGCTAGATACACCTAACGACAAGTAATACGGATTAGAGGGAGTAGAAAACGGAAGCAAGATGCAACAAAAAAAATACCTAAAATTGTCAATTGTCTACTAGCAAACTGTTATACTCCCTCCATTTCATGATATAGGTTCAGAGATGTTTACTACAAATCTACACACTAAAAGATGTTTAAATACATTATGTCTAAATACATTATCTTCACAAACCTAAAAATCTTATATACTTAAACGGAAGGAGTAGAACGGAAGCAAGATGCAACAAAATAATGGATTAAATTTGTCAATTGTCTACCAGCATTTGACTAAAAAATCACGTGTACAAGTATTGAAAAAGCTCTGCAATATCATACCCAACCCAGTAAAATGTTCTTACCAACCGATGAAATGAAACCAACTCTCTACGAACAGATAATAACCAGGCAACAGTGGCAGTCAGAAGTCAAAACAGAGAAACCAATCAACCATAGGAACCATAACAGAGGCATGGTTATGTCGCAAACAAGATTTGGTATTCAATAACAGCCACGACAATATATGAAATAGGTTCCTGAAAACAGTAGTACTAATTATGGCTTCAAGGACACTAGAACATAGTGCAGATCCAACTTGGAACAAAAAACTCAACATGTCATCCACCAAAGATATTCTAAGCAGCAACCTCCTTCTTGAGCTTGGCAAGCTCTTGCCTGATAGCACCGCCTCTCTGTTCAAATGCAACAGGCAGTGTAAGCAAGTGAAACAAACAGCGGCTCACATGATTTGACCATGAGGTAGTGAAATGTTTTACCTTAATCTTAGCCAACATGACCTTGAACCTGTCAAAGTCATTCAGCGACGCTCTTCTCTTCTGGACAATAAGCTTCTTGCCCCACGAGCTGTTCTCCCACTTGCTCTTCACATCTATGAGATGACAACATGTACTAAATAAGTATAAAGTGAACAAATAACATTGCACTGCAGAGGTGGGTGCAACAAGATTGATCATTACCAGCTTCCTCCATTGCCTTGATCAAAGTTGCCTTCTTGGGGACACGCTTGATGTCGATCTTAATGTCAGTCAGAGAAAGACGCTTGAAGTTAATCTGGCACCTGACCATATCGGGAGCATCCACAAGTGCCTGATTCAAAGAGTGTAACAGAGACATGAGAAATAGAATACAAAAAGCGCCATAGCATATCTAAAAAACTAAATCAGAATAGCACATATAGCAGGTAAAACTATGGTTGCAACATCATATGATCACTTGTAGCAAGCATATGTAAACTATTTCTATAGGTATAAACTAAAGAAAATCAACTAGTTTTGACAGCAATGTATTATATCACCACTTGTGAAGAACAAGAATGTCCGAGTAAACCACAGGTACTGCTATACAGCAAATGCAGGCTTTGGCAGACAAGTGTCAAAATGACAGCTAATGCTAAATGAACAGCACGAAGTTAAAGACAACCAATTGGCACACGTAGAATTGAACTATATGCTTCTTTCGAATCTAAAAAATACAGTTCACAAGGTTCCTACATTTCTCTAACAGAACAATCGATGACACAAGATTGTGTACAAGCAAGCATGGCACAGCTAACAGAACTCTAGATCCACATCACAGACAGCGCATAGAAATGTAACCAGCAGAACTAACCCGGTTCTGGTCGACGACGTCGACGATGACCACGAGGCGGCCATAATCCTTGCCGTAGTTCACCAGGGCCACCCGCCCGATCTCGACGAACCTCTTGAACGGCTGTACGCAAGGCAAACACCCTCAGCCCAATCAAAACACGCATGGCTGAAACCTACCGAAATCGCAGAGAGCGAAGCGATCGATTCACGTACCATCTTTGCGGCGGGCCGGAACAAACGCGGCGGCGGCGGTAGCAGCGGCGAGGGTTCGGGCGGGCTGGCGGAAAGGCAAGAGGAGCTAGGGTTCGTCTGGGGGTGTGGGATATAAAGGCAGCGCGCAAGTCCTCCTAGCCGTCCGATGCAGGTCATACGGTTTGCAGGGGGTTTCCCGGGTTTTGGGGCTTTGGAATGGCTAATGGGCCTTACCGAGTCATCGTCCAACTCACGCATGGCTATTATTTTGGGCTTATGTCGAAGAATCCCATCTAGTACCGGCCCATTAGTCAGGAGTCCGGACAGACCGCACTAAAGAAAGGGAGCAACGCCTCGGCTGGGCATCTTCTTCCTCCCCCGCATCGTGCGTCCCTTGCTAGATTCCTGTCTCCTGTGATCTCCTCGCCGAAGGTTACACGAGAGGCGGAGAGAAATATCGCCTTTTGCGGGATCGTGAAGCTGTAAGTCAACAGATTTTCTTCTTCTTGAGTTTCTGTTTAGTAGCTGCCGCTATGAGTCTCGGATCTAATGCCGCAAGGTTAGATCAGCGAAGTTTTTTTCGCATTTGTTTACTTGTGGCGTTAGCCTACGCGCTTCGTGGATGTTTGATCCCATCCATGGTGCCTGGGATTCTGTTCAGTAGCTCGCTGATTCCAGGACAACGAGTCCTTGGTGGCTTGGACCAGTGGTTATAAGACCGTTGTTAGATCAGTGGTCCTGAAGTGTTCTGTATTGATGCATTTGTTGGTTCTTGCAGGCAGAGATGGCAGAGACAGTGTTCACTCCCTGTTTGGAAGGCATGAAGCATGTCAGGTCGGAGAGCGGGGTTATGCTCGCCAAGCCCTTCCTTGATGTCTGCAAGCAGATCCTGCCTGTCTTGGGTACCCCCCCCCCCCCCCCCCCCCCCCTCTTAGTTTTTTTTCCCATGATTTCAGTTTTTCATGTGTTGGGACTGTTAGTTACCATGAGGTTCAGATCAGTAGCCAGGCTGCTCTATTGGATTTGTAATCATCCTTACCTTGTTTACTTCAGTGGTAGGGTGCAGCAGTGAACAACCTGAGATTTTTTTTACTGGTACCGGATATATTGTCGAAATAGGTTCTTGCACAGGTTGAATCTAGGATCGCTGTCGAGCAATTGTTTTACTGCTCTTGGAGGTGTGCAATTCTAAATGAGCAAACGGATAATCAAATTTGAGGGCCTTTTTCATAGGCAGATGCCTTTCTTGGTTTACGCTTTTGTCCTTATCAAATTTCTCTGGGAATTTAGTATTGCTCAGACTTGTTACTTGCTGCATCATTGAACTTTGGAACTATTGTCATCCTTTTGGGAAGGTATTGTTGGGTGATGCTCTATCTTTTTAATTGTACATGCAGTCCTCTAGATCCCTGTAGAAAAGTTGATACAGCTGTCACTTGAGCAGAATTGATCCCTGATCTTCTGAGAGAAAATAATCCAGGCTTTTTTGTGGTTCAGTAAAGCCGCCTTTCTTATTCTGGAAGTTTTTATTGCTCTTAATGCGATGGTAAATCTTGAAATTGTTTAGTACTGATCTATGTTGTATTTTTTAAATACCAAGCAAGTCCCTAAATCAAACTTTTGCGTTGGCTCAAACTGTGCGCGATGACAGCGCATATCTTCTATGCTAACAGTGTGGCCAGCTTTTCCTTTTGGTTGAGCCTTGCTGGTCTTGCTTAAACCAGAATTCCTTCATACTGTTGCCAATATCTCATTTGTTCTCTGCTTTTAAACACTAGATAAATTTGGAGCTGCTATGGCAATTGTGAAGAGTGATATTGGAGGTAATATCACGGTAAGCATCCTATCTGCAAGAAACCACTATTAACTACCTTTCATTCATCTTTTTTGTTAGTGGATATTGATACTGTCGCGTTTTTAATGTGATAAAGCATATCTATTTAAGATAGATGTACCTACTGGCACTGCATAGTTTATCTCTTTTGGTGACCTCAGATTACAATTTCCTTTCGTGGCAAATGACCTGATTCTCTTTTGTCAGAGGTTGGAAGATAAGTACTCTACAGACCCGTCCAAATATGTGAACTTATACAGCATGGTCCAAGAAGAAGTTCAAAACAAAACTGCAAAAGGTTCATCGAGCTGCACAAATGGACTTCTATGGCTCACGAGGTGCTTCCATTTCTGCTACATAATTTGGCACTTACTATTGCAGCTTAATCAGCATCCTGGGTACTGAGGTTGTATTTACTCTTTCTTTTTTGTCTGTCAGGGCTATGGACTTCCTTGTTGAACTATTCCGTAATCTGCTTGACCATCCAGACTGGACTATGAGTCAAGCTTGTACTGATTCATACACAAAAACTCTGAAGAAATGGCATGGCTGGCTCGCAAGCACTAGTTTCACGGTATAATATTTCACATATCAGAAAATACACTGTTTCATCATGACATGAGTACTTGAACATTTTGTTTCATCATGAAATGAGGACATGAACATTTTATATGCAAGTAGAGTCTTAAGTGCCAAAGACAGGCTGCTATAGCACTTACAACCAGAGAATGGATTGTATAACTTTGCATCTAGTGTCCTTATACACATTTTCATTGGCATAAAGTATAGGGAGGAGGACCAATATTATCCAACTTAAGGCACCATAGATGAATAAACATGGGCTATTCTTGTGTTGCGACTTAGTGACCAAACTGGGGGCATGATAGATGAATAAATTGGGCTAGTCTTTGCACATTAAGTTACTGGCCATGTTTCAACCATTTTATTCTAAGTTATTAACTCTTTTTGTCCATCCAGCGAACAACTTTAATCACTGACAGTTTTTTTTATCTTCATTCTTTCTTTTTATCGAGTTGAAGTGTCTGTTGAAATGACAATTTTGCTATCATGTTGGTAGATTTCTCAACGAAACTGGGGCAACATACCATTCTTGCCTTCTTTTCTGAAAAAAACCTACCAGAGTTTGTGTTTTTAGCTTGCTCGCCTATTATTTATGTCTCTTAATTTGGATGAATTATGATGCTGCAGGTGGCTATGAAACTTGCTCCTAACAAAGATAAATTTATGGAGGTCATTAGTGGAACGGGTGACATCAATGCAGACATTGAGAAATTTTGCACTACCTTTCATCCTTTTCTCAAGGAGAATCATGAATTCCTGGTATGGCCCCTCATTCTTCTGAAGAGTGTGCATATGGTCTTCGTTGTCTGCTTCTAATGATATTTTCTACTACTGTCTACTCTTCTTGCAGGCAAGTGTTGGACTCGATGATATGAAGGCTTCTTAATGCTATACTATACACAGCAAAAATTATCACAGAATAAACGTGTCTAGCCATTTTATGGAACTTAACTGTCACAGAGGATACACTGTTATGTTATATCTTCAGAAAATTACAGATTAATAATATGTATGTGGGGATATTTGGGCAGTCATGACCCATGGCTACTTGCACAATGTATTGAACAGAGTGTCACAGACGAAATGGTCTTTCGGAGCCAATTCCCTTGTCGGGCAAATTTATCCAACTTGAGCATTTTGCAATCTTTATTAGCCTTTGGCATAACTGAGAAGTTTACATATTTGTAATGCGATTTAGAAATCGTTATAATACAAGTTATAGGAAGATGCAAGTTAAAATCATGTGGGTGTTATGTTGAAAACAGCTGTGGATTAGTTAATTCGGAGAATCATGTGTCTCATTTGGGCATATTCGATTAGTTTGATGATTTCTTGTCTGATAATTCTGAGATAACCATTCACAGGTGGAGTTCTTATGTCAGCAAACTACGTGATATTTTATTGCACCGTGGTCACAAATAGTAGTCCTCTAGCATGGCAAGAAAATTCACAAACCCTGGCAGGTGTGGCAGCAGCACAGGAAACACCTCACCTCGCAAGAGGCAAAACTATTCGATGCAGCTCCAGGCTGTTCCTTGGCAGCAGCAGATGGCTGTCCTTCGAGGGACTATAATCAGGGACATCTCTAACATTCCAGGCTCGGTCATCTTCACAGACGCTGCATGGTCTCCAGGGCATGATGGCCAGCCGCTGCCTGCGGGTCTAGGTATTTTCCATACAGATTTCTGGCAACAGGCCCTGCTGACGTGATCCCAGGTTTACATCTCGTCCGTCTGGATGGCTGAATCTTTTGGCTTGCCAACCAAAACTGCAAAAGTGCTACGCATCGAAGACACAACCTTACTGCTGGACAACGCCACTTTGGCTATGCTGCCACCAAGGGATCTGCTCAAAACTACCTCCTCCTTCCACGCTTCAAAGGTTTTTCACATATTTAGAAGCCTCAATTACAGACCTCATCACCAAGCTAGACTGGTCTTAGGGCCTGTTTGTTTGGGCTGTGGCTGGCTGGCTGTGGCTGGCTGTGCTGCTGTGCAAGGAAAGCTGCTGTATAGGAAAAGCTACTTCTCTGAGTTTGACTGTTTGGCAAATTGTCTGGCTGTCTGGCTGTGTGTTAAGTAATTGTTTGTAATGTCATATAACACGCATGCAGTAGCGATGTGATCACACGTTGAGTTGTTTGGGCCGTAGCATGAATTCCATGAATTCATCCAAACTTAATTTATCTCTTGTATTTTGAAATAAGTAATTAACCATTATGATTGCTACTAATCACTAGTGCAATAAGTTTATTAGGCCCTGGCCGGAACACACGAACTAGAAAAAGAATACAGCAGTTAGACAAATGCAACGTAACTTGGACATGATCCCATGGAGCAAAAACTAGATTGGATACAGGATCCGGATGGTTGTGTACATGGACGGTTTGTCACCGGTGGGAGTGGTTCCAATGGATTGGTACTAGTGTACAGAACCACAGGAAAAAGCACGTACAACAGATTCTCTGCATGCGCGTGTTATGGTCGATGGGAAAGTGAGCGCGCATGGTGACATACCGGTTCGGTCCAGGGAGAGGAGAGACACGGTGCGGTGGCATTCTCTCGTAATTTCATTCAATAAAATGGGCAAGGATACATACCGTTTTAGGTTTAAGTTAAAAGCCGCGGGAAGCACCTCAATAGGTGCTTTCCGTCGACTGTGTATTCCGTGCGGCGGCTTTGCAAAAGCTCACAGCGAAGCCAACCCGTTTGGTTCATTTAGTTGGCTTATTTTAGTGGAAAACTAGTAAAAGCCCAAACAAACACCCCCTTAAGCTACAGAGGAGGTCGTTGGCTCTCAGGTGTTCAGGTTCAGCCACTGGAGCTTGTCTAAATTTTGGATGTACGGGCATAGACGCTTGGATGTCCAGGACATTGTTAAATGTTGCTATGTCATTTGATAAAATGCTACTCCCTCCATTTCAAAATATACAAGGTTTTAGGTTTGTTTAGAAAATATATCTGGACTTCTTTTAGTGTGTAAGATTCATTCTTAACTTGAGTGAACCAACATACTCATCTTAACTTGAGTGAACCAACATACTCCCTCCGTCCTAAAATAGATGTCTCAGGTTTTCTAAAATTTGAATGAATCTATATACTAAATAGTGTCTAGATTCATCCAAATTTTGATAAATCTGAGACATCTATTTTGGAACGGAGGGAGTACTTCTTTTTTTAGTGTATAGATCAGTAAAAGTTCCATTCAATATCATCTACGGCCCAGCAAAACCAAAAGAGCACTAAATAATAGTATTTTTTTACTATAGAATGCGAGTGGATCAATATTAGGATACTCTATACGCTCCTTAGTTCAATGAATGAACTAACTTTTCCAATGACATCATCATTTTAGAAAAAAAGTTAGTTTTAAACTAAGGAGAGTAAAGGGCACCCTAACGTTGGTCCACTTGCATCTCTAATTTTTACAAAGATGAACATGATTCATTGACATAAAGTTCAGCAAGAGCAATTCATAATGTTCATAAACAGTGCCAGTCATTTGGATATTTACACCTTCACTACAACCATGAACTGGAATAAAAGGTATTGCATGCTATATAGCCAGAACGACAACATTCTCGAGGACAAACTACGATAACTATTTGCTTCACTTATGTAGGACACTTCTTTTCTGCGCTTTGAGATTCTTCTTTGGTAGAGCCTGCAGGCTTCACTTATGTAGGACACTTCTTTTCTGCGCTTTGAGATTCTTCTGTGGTAGAGCCTGCAGGCGTTTCAGCGTAGATCACTTGAATGAGCACCAGCATAGATAAGAGGAATATAAAAAGGTTTGCCTCACTATGACAGAATCACAAGAACTAACCTTGGCCTTCTGCAAAGCTTCATAGTCTATTCTATTCTTCCATGTACTATTCCGTAATTTGATTGGTCGATTTCCAACATATTTACCTGCTTGATATCAGCTGTATAAGTTTGGCTGTGGTACACTATTTCAGTAACAAGTCGCATTTCAGTGGCTTAGCACAGCCTTACCGTTCATCTCTTTCAGTGCTGCAGCAAGATCCAACGAGTTTGCGAAACTAGCAAAGCCATAGCCCTTAGTCTTACCAGTAGATTTATCTCGTATAACCTAATTCATCATGTGTTCATAATCAGCACAATCAATACAGAGAGAACACCGAGTAGAAGAGGTAATACTCACCCTAGCCATGTTAAAAGACGGGTATTTTGAAAACGCCTTCGTAAGAACATCATCATTCACTTCATTGCCAAGATTGCCACAAAACAAACGGAAGTCATCTGCCATGGGAGGGAAGTGACAATTGCAAATGTTAAGGTACAAAAATGCATATCTAATGGAAAATACTCGCTAAAAGCTAGTACTCATGGACCAAAAATATAAATTATGTCACAAAAATTATAATACAAAAATTCACCAAGATACCATATGCTAGGGTATTCATGGACATGTAACAAATAAATGTTCAAAACAATGTAGCATAATAAATGACACTGCACACTGCCAAATCAGTAACCAAGAAAAAATGATTGCATATCTACAAAATGAATGATACATCAGGGGTTGTATTCAGTTGCATCACTGAAATGCAAGCTACGGTGACCACAGCACACATAATATTGCAATGGCAGCAAATTTGAAAGTTTTACATATAATAACTTGTTTATACCTATAAGAAATACTGCAATGCATAAATGCTAGGGTAGGAATATTAACAAGACCTTTAAATTTGTATTTATGCTATAAATCTGTTATTATGATAATATGATTAACTGATTGTTCAATGTAAATTTAGCTGATGAAGACTGTTGATTGTGCTAAACCTAGCCATGAATCAAGTGATTTTTCATTCTGAATTGTATATTTGCAGAGAAACTATAGACAAATTCTGAACAATCTGCCACAGCTAAGATCTATATATTCTTTTAACTACATAAGCTTACACAATATACGAACTGATGGGTACAGCAACAGCAAAGGAAGCTAATCTTTCTATGGAGCCTTCTCAAATAAATGAAACAAGTAATCACATAAATCCTAGACTATATATGTACAAATATAGCACAGACAACAGAACAATGAATTCAAGCTATGGGAACTCAACAGAATGAACATTGTTTTTGCTAAACACTAGCCATGAATGAAGCGAATTATCTACTGGATTGTATGTTTTCTCAAAAACTACACATAAATTCGGGATAATGTGGCAGAGCTGAGATATGTATCTTAAGCACCGGAAAACAAACAATAACATTTGTAGAACAATTGACGTAAGCATAGAGAAAATTGCAAAATGTTTACTATATCATCGGGAAGCCCACCTAGATCCAATGTGAAAAGCATGAAATCTTTAACCTGTTGGGCTACACATCACATCCTCGTTCACCTTTAACAAAAGAGAAAACATAGCAGCTTCTTCAGAAGAAAGAATAACAAACAGAACATCAATCTTGGCAGTGAGACGCAAAGGGGTTTTGACAGTTTGCTGACTTGATTGGTAAGATAAAGAAGCCATTCAAATAGCATGTCCTGTAAGTACACATGATAGGATTGAGAACTTACTTTCAGGCCATTCAGCTAACGTCGGATCCACCCAACATTGCCCAGCTGCCTTTCTGGGTACTGCCTTTTTCTTCGCTTCAACTTTCTTCTCTTTTTCATTATTACTACCCGCAATAGCAGCCTTTACAGTAGCTAGAGCTTCAGGGGTGATTATCTGGGAGTCTTTCTGGAAGAGTTGTTGTGCCTGCGTAGTGGCAACTGATTATATACTTACTGATAGTTGAACAGTATAAAATGCATTTCCTCCGACCTCCCAATTCTGTGTAACAGTTCTCCAGTGAGCACCTAAGACTGAGTGCATCAAACTTCCTTTAAATGAGCCAAGGGGACACAGCGCAACTCAACATGAATTGGATTCCATTTCCGCTAGGTGTCGCTAGGACAAAACTAGGACCGAAATATAGATCACCCATCGATTTTTTTGGTCAGGTTGTAGAAAGGTGGATCTATAATACTGTAGCCACTCAGTGATGTGAGGCCGATGGCAGTATAGTAAACGGAGTACCCATTGAACTCTATAATCAAACACGAGGTTGAGGAGACGTTAATGAAGAGAAGAAGGATAGTACTGTAGCTGTGGTTGCGTTTCGGAGAACCCAGGGCCAAACCCAAGCCCCCAAAACTGCACAGCATCTAGATCCTCTACCATCACCGAATCGACTATTGCCCTCATCACTACGCGATGAACAGATTAAACGAAGGGGCAGTACGTTGTTACCTGCTGTATTTGTGGCATGGGGTAGACGGCGTTGTAAACTGGCGCCGGCGCGGGGGTCGCTGTCGGCCAGGTGGGGTACTGCTGCGCGGTCTGGAGGTGGAAAGGGAGGGGGAAGTAGGACGTGGCCGCCGCCGCCGCCGCGGCAGCGCTAGCAGGGTAAGCGAACTGCGCGGGGGCGGAGGCGGAGGAGGGAGAGATGGACTGCATCGACATCGCTGGGGACTGCCGGACTGGGGTGGAGTGAGAGGTCGCCGGAAACGGAAAGGGCAGGAAGGGTGGATCAAGACGGGAGGTGCGAGACTTGTTTTCTGTCTGTGCGCGGTTGCGGTTGCGGTTGGATGGGAACGGGGGCTCTGTGGCTGCGCAATGGAGCCGGAAGAAGTTGGAGCCGAGGAAGTAGGCGTGCGGGGAAGGAATCGGAAGGCTCTCGAACTCTCGAAGCGTCCAGGAGTTGCGTTGCGTACAGGCTGAAGAGCGGCACGCGCTGGGCATGATCATGGGCTGGGCTTGGGCCTGGACCGGCCTGGAGAAAGACATGAGCGCTCAGGCCGGAGAAATGGAGCCTCCAGTGTCGGTCTCAAGCAGGCCAGCTCAGCCTTCCGGGCGCGTGCACGTCGCACGTCCCCAAGAGAAAAAACAAGAGAATGGTATTCGGAGAGAGGCCTGCGCGTCGCACGTCCCCAATACGCAGGACCGACGGAGCAAGGCGTCAATTACGCGACACCGGAACGCAACACGTGCCGATGCCTGGCGGCGGCCCCTCGCCGTCCGGGCGAGCCAGAGAGGCCCAGAGCCAGACATGCCCGTACGAGGCGCCGGAGCCCACGCGCGCACCCCACGTGGGGTCTCGGGAAACTCGCCGGGGGCCTGCACCGACAACGTAGAGGACCGCGTCCCCCACAGCCAGGCGTGCGTCCCTGTAGCCTCGTGCGTGCCCCTGCAACGTGGACGTGGCCCGTGGGTTTTGCCCTGGGTCAAACACGCAAGCAGTCAAACGCGCCCGTACGTGATCGAGAGGCGGGCTTGGCTGGCGAGATCGAGAAACGAGAAGAGAAGACAGCGTCCGTCCGCCGCGCAGAGGGGGCTCGTGCTCGCCGGGCCACCGCGCCGCACAGCCATCCTCGCGCGGACGTGTGTGCCCCTCACTGCCAGCCCGTGCATTGTGCGGTCTCTTCACTCCCCGTCCGTACCTGCGGAAAATAGTTGGTGATTTTGTTTTGGGAATATAATACTCGCCGACAAACATACTACTACTAGTATAGGAGTACTGTCAAAATAACATTTTTTAACATGCCCGTCTCGAGGTAAAAAAAAGAATGATAACCCAGCCATCGCATCGACAATAAAGGTTTCATATGCCCTCTGGTAAAGTGCTAATGACATACTATCAGAGACGACACAACTGCGGCCAGCCTACGTAAGCCATCGCCTGCTACATGCATCGTGGCCTGCTAGGTGATCCCTATTCAGCCTGTCAGCACTGTGCATAGAGGGACCGAGCAACCACACTACGGGTGTGTTTCGTACAAAGTTCCGGCCGTCTGGACACGGTTGAGTTGGATAGTCTTTACGTTACGGCACGATCCATTTCACAGAGACAACGTGTCTAAAATGGGCCGTTTATGCTTCACGGCGCCGGGCCAGTATGTCCAGCGGCCAGACCCACTTGGCCTGAGATAGCTAGTTTTGGTTAGACGTTGTGGCCACTGTCGACACCCAGCGAGTTTCCACCGCGCCACCACCATTTTCCGTCCTTGTTTCCCACCTCACTGTTTTGTTCTCACCGATTCTAGCGAGTTCCCGCCGTATTCAGCCGTCGGCTATAAAAGAAGAGGCGAGCCGTGGTGAAAACTACGAACACACAACGTCCACAATGCATGACCTCGGTCTTCCCACCACTCGTGCTCGCAACCCATGCGAAGAAGAGACAAAGACGTTGCAAGATGTGGAGGGTGACGCCCTCGCTAACAAGCATGAGGATGATGACGTCTCCGACTTTGACGACGAGGCTCACTGGCCAATCGACTAGCAGGCGATCCTTGCCTCCATCCAATTGGCGGGCGGGTAGGAGCAAGAGCATGGGAAATCCCAGAGGCCGAAGAACCAGGGCTCACGGAGGCTGGAGGAGGGTACCTCCCGGATGTCAGTGTGGCCGTATCAAGTGCCAGTCAACCTGATAACCGGCCAACGTTTCTGCTAGGACGTCCTCAACAATGTCATGTTGCCGGAGCACCTCCATGCAGAAAGAACTCATCGATGCTCTCGGAGTGCCTCGATGTGGTGCGTGCCAACCACGATGACGCAGCCGCGCGCATGCCCGCCTCGATCAATCTCGGGAGGAGCTCGACATGCCGTAACGACCCAAATGATAGGAAGGGGAAAGGGTAGATGTTTAAATTCTGTATTTGCATCCCATGCATCTAAAAATGTGGGGGAATTTTAAGCTTTTGTTAATTGAGAAATAAGTGATGGAAATTTGACTCTAGTGTTAGTTTGACTCTAGTGATTCAAATTTCATAGATGATCTTGAATTACATAATTTGAGTTATCCAAAATCAATAATCTACCAAACAATTCATATACATATATGAAAGACAATCCTAAATGACCTAACTAATTGAACACTAACATTTGAATTCAAATTGGATGTTTGAATTAGTCAAACTTGAGTTTAAATTCACAAACTATGATAAATTTAAATGAACACATAATAATAAGAAGAAATAGATAACAAGTATAATAAGTAAATATTTATCCATTGCAAAGTGAGTACAAGTTAATTTTTACAAAAACAAGAAGAAAATCCTAATACAAGCTACAAAAGAAAGAAAATAACCAAACCTATCTACATTCCTATATATCTTCTTCTTATCTCACTTCATCGTATCATCCTATATTCTTATCCTTGCTAGAACCCGCTGATACCTTCGATTCGGATTACAGACTGTAGTATAGCTTCTTTTTTTTAGTAGACGTTTATCGAATCCTTGGGAAGCCTTCTCCTGGTTTAAGATTACTTTAAACAGGAACTTGGAAAATCGTACTCCCTCCAACTCATATTAGTTGACTTGGATACATGATATGCATCCGAATCTAGACAAATCCAAGTCAACTAATATGGGTCGGAGGGAGTAATATTGTTGCTTACTGTATCAAACAGGTTTACTTTTTGTGGTTTTGTATCAATAGATGGAGATAGGCCAGGGCTAAGATTTCACTACTGTGCACATATGTTAAGATAAAGATAAACTTAATCATCTTATTCATGTATTATGATCTATATTGATAAAGATTGTGGGTGGTACGTTTCTAACTACTATAGTAATTGTCAGCAATGCTTATTATAGACTTTTGTGCAACCAATACACCACTACCACGCGGGGTTGCACAATTATTAAGTAAAACATACAAAATTATTATGATTAATGGCGTTACCATTACTCCCCTTGTTATTAATGGGTTTCTGTAACATCCCAAAAAATCATGATTTCAAAGATTGCATATCATTCATGCATGCATATATTTTTGAGATCATTTTTCAACTCATTTCAAGAAAACAGAAGCACTTAGTGATATTATTTTATGTGAGCAAACATAAATCAAATGCTACTCTCAATTGAGAGCATAAGTGTTTTAAACCAAGTTTTGTTTGCTTCCTTGTTGATTAGATTGAATGTGGAGTTTGGACAAAAATTCACAGAACAAATATGGTTTCAAAACAATTTTCAAAACATTTCCAAATCAAGTGCTATAGCACTGTTTATTTTGTTTATTCAAAGGGACCGAGCAAGTACAGAGAGACCACATGGTTTTATGTCCAAAAGGCATGATGGTTACACTTTACAAAATCCAGAAAAGATTTGAAATTCAAATGCCTTTGATTTGAAGTTGAAATTCATTTCAGAAAATCAAAACAGAAAAAGAAAAGAGGAAAGGAAATAGAAAAGGGCCAGCGCCAGTCTTTTGGCCCAACTGAGAAAGCAGCCCACTAAGCCCACCCGGGTCGTTTTCCCCTTCTCCCTCTCTCACCCGCACCCGCTCTGCCCCGCTGCCACTGCCACTGGGCCCGAGCCACGTCAGCTCCTTCTTCTCCACCCCGCGCGCGCAGACCCCGTCGCCTCCGCCGTTTCCTCCAGAAACGCCGTGTTGATTCCGCGCTTAATTGGCATTGATCTGTAGGGTGATTCCCTCGCCCCTCCTGGCTACTTAAACATCTCCCCCTCGCGGCCATTTCCCCCAACAAAGCCAACCCGAAGCGCCCCTAGGCTGCCAGTAATCTCCATTGCCTCGTCGCAGACAGAAGCACTCCGACGACTAATCACGGTGAGCTTCGACCGCCCCCCTGTCTCTGGTTCAAACCAGCGATACCAGCGTGTCCTTGCGTGTAACACCCTCAGAATCGGACCTATGCAAGTTTTAGCGAAACCCGCCAAACCCGCATAGAAACGATTCAAAGGTGCCCACCAGGCACTTTCGTGCGGGTGGAAAACGAAGTCATAACATCACACAACAGTCCTCGATGGGACCCACAGAACAGATATATATAACAGCGACTCCATGAGTCAAGAATACAGATATAATATACAAAGATCCAAATCACCTTGAAAATGATACAGCGTCCGACTACGGACAAGATGCAAATGGGGCTAAGAGCCCTGAAGAATAACCAATGGCGTCCATAACCCTGCCCAGGCCAAGCCGGAAGGGTAACCCTGCTAACGACGTCGATCTCAAAACCTGCTTAAACAAAAGGGGTGCCGACAAAGGGCAAAGGAAAAAGAGGAGCGTCAGTACTGAGGCCAGTACACGGCGAGACTAGAATTCGGCGGTCCTCGCCTACATAGGTATGGTGGACTGAAGCGGCAGCGGCAACATGCGCTAAACAACCTATAGAGACTCGATACAACTGGCGACTATCAGAGAGGGGTAAGAAAGACCTATTCGGATCCAACCTGATACTATCATCAAACGAACCCATCCTGGCGTTTCCCCCTCGAGACCAAACGAGGAAGTCAACCGAGGAACTCACGCAGTTGGCAGTTTTACTTATTCAGTTATAGTTGCGGCACTTTACTAGTCAGGTTTAGATAATCATCCTGATAAAGTAAGCAGTGGGCACTTTTAGTTAATCATTCTGTTATAGTGGCATCACTTACTAGTCAAATACAATTAGCATGAGATAACCCAAACCCAGCAGTGGTTGGTACTTTTATTCAGCCATTCCGTTGTAGTTGCAATACTTACTAGTCAGGTACAATGGTCGCAAGCGACAATCCAAACAAGCAGAGGTGGCAGTATTAATTAGCCATTCCATTATAGTGAAGCTGATTACTAGTCATTATAAAGTCAAATTTATAGCAATAAACTTTAGTTATGCTTGTCTATGGTCGAGATACTGTGCTCCAAGTCGTCCATATCCGCGGACACGGCTTTCAGAAAGTTTTAACCCGGCTGGGGTGCACAAATAGCAACACACACACGATCAACCTCGGAAAAACCAAATCAAAACCCAACGAGGTCTTCACGACAGAGCAATCACAAGATTCAGAAATATTTCAGGGGGCCACCCCATTGAGTAGAACCGCAACGAAGTAAGCAAGCTCCGAGACGGACTCAAGGTTTGGATAGACGGCTGTGAACGACTGGGAACCCAAAACTGGGCTTGTCGACACCGCGGAATCGTGTCCCGATCCTAAACAGTACAGGTGCTATCTGTCGCACAATTTAATTAAAGCAGTAAAGCATGGCATAAGTACAGGATCGTAAATAAAACCTCAAACTAGTTTGTGGCCCCAAGAAATAAGACGGAATCAAGCTCTGGCTAAGGGGGGCCCATACTCCCCATATGTGGATAGCGCGATAAAACAAGGAACAGGTATCAAGTACTCGGGGTCCTACGGGACACAAGTGGGCGTTCGGAAACCAAATATTTTCTATCACCCACCGATGCCTCTGCTTACTTCAATTTTAGTTGTTAAACAGGAACTAAAGTGAACGATAAGTAAAACTATGATCATCTCCAACAGCAACATGCGGCAATACATCAACAACTGTGGCATATGACGACACACAACAGCACTTGAGTAAGCGACTACGACACGCGGGCCCAACTAACTACCACACAACAGGTAATAGGAGGTGGCCATGGCAATATAGGGCTGCAAGGGATATCACGGGTACGGAAACTAGAGCATCGCGACACAGATAGCAATAGATCAACAGGAGGGAATAAATACTATAAAAGTAAGATAGGTAGAAAGGGGGAGATGCTCGCCTGAAAACATTGTCGAAGGTTCATCCGAAGAACGGGGCGAAGCACACATCAACTCAACGGCCTTATCCGCGAAGAAGCAAAACACTAGAATAAACACCGGATGCAATATTTAATACAACGGCAGAAGATCGGCATGATGCATGTATGATGCATGGCATGGCAAGGTGCGATGCAATTAGGTCAATATTAAGTGGAACCGGGGTCCCGACAATTAATTGAACGGTTCAAGTTATTTAGCTACCCTGCAATTTAAATGTTGTTTAACAAGGCAGAATATATCAACGGTTCGCTACACAAGTTTAAATGAGGCCGATATGAGACTAGATTGCCCGCATATGGGCCCCATATTTAATTATATGGTGAATCGGCATAAGGCCCCCCAAACCACACCAATATGCATGCGAGTATGACAATTTAATATGCATCCATTTGTTATTACATTTATAAAAATAGGGCTCGGGAAAAAGGGGTCACACTTTAGGGGTTCGACGAACTTGGCCTCCAAGGGGTTCGGGGTCGGTCTCAGGGTTCGGATCTGGGGTTCGATCTCGGTGGGATCGTTCTCGCATCCGGGCAGGACTTGGTGTGGCGTCGGGGCTTCGGACTTGCCCTGGTTGCTGTCGCTCTTGTCGTTGTGAAGCTGTTGTCGGGTCCACGCCGTCGAGTCGGTCTTGGCGTCGGGGTGAAGTGCTTGTCGTTCTCGAGGGAGTACTTGTCGTTCCGGGCCCTCGACGAATCTTGGCGTGTCGAGGTGTGGTCTTCGGGTTCGTGTCGGTGCACTCGGTGTTCCGGGTTGGCGATCGTGGCGTTCCGTGAGGTAGGTCTTGTCGTTTCCACTCCGAAGGCCTTGTGGTTCCGTGACGGAGTTCTCCGGGATCGGGCTTCGATCTCCAACAGGTCTGCAGATCTTGTTGAGGTGTACACGGCATGCGGGGGTCTTCGGACGATCAACTATGTGTAACACCCTCAGAATCGGACCTATGCAAGTTTGAGCAAAATTCGCCAAACCCGCATAGAAACGATTCAAAGGTGCCCACCAGGCACTTTCGTGCGGGTGGAAAACGAAGTAATAACATTACACAACAGTCCTCGATGGGACCCACAGAACAGATATATATATACAGAGGCGACTCAATGAGTCAAGAATCCAGATATAATATACAAAGATCCAAATCACCTTGAAAACGATAGAGCGTCCAGCTACGGACAAGATGCAAATGGGGCTAAGAGCCCTGAAGAATAACCAATGGCGTCCATAACCCTGCCCAGGCCAAGCCGGAAGGGTAACCCTGCTAACGACGTCGATCTCAAACCTGCTTAAACAAAAGGGGTGCCGACAAAGGGCAAAGGAAAAAGAGGAGCGTCAGTACTGAGGCCAGTACACGGCGAGGCTAGAATTCGGCGGTCCTCGCCTACATAGGTATGGTGGACTGAGCGGCAGCGGCAGCATGCACTAAACAACCTATAGAGACTCGATACAACTGACGGTTAACAGAGAGGGGTAAGGAAGACCTATCCGGTTCCAACCTGAGGCTAACACCAAACAAACCCATCCTGGTGTTTCCCCCTCGAGACCAAACGAGGAAGTCAACCGAGGAACTCACACAGTTGGCAGTTTTACTTATTCAGTTATAGTTGCGGCACTTTACTAGTCAGGTTTAAATAATCGTCATGATAAAGTAGGCAGTGGGCACTTTTAGTTAACCATTCCGTTATAGTTACAACACTTACTAAGCAGATACGGATAGCATGAGATAAACCCAAAACCCAGCAGTTGTTGGTACTTTTATTTAGCCATTCCGTTGTAGTTGTCATACTTACTAGTCAGGTACAATTGTCGCAAGCGACAAACCAAGCAAGCAGTTGTTGGCAGTTTTATTTAGCCATTCCGTTGTAGTTGAAGCTGATTACTAGTCATATCAGATACAAGTCAGTTTATAACAGTAAACTTTAGTTATAGTTGTCTATGATCGAGATACTATGCTCCAAGTCGTCCATAACCGCGGACACGGCTTTCAGAAAGTTTTAACCCGGCCGGGGTGCACAAATAGCAACACACACACGATCAACCTCGGAAAAACCAAATCAAAACCCAACGAGGTCTTCACGACAGAGCAATCACAAGATTCAGAAATATTTCAGGGGGCCACCCCTTAAAGTAGAACCCGCAACGAAGCCGGCCGGCTCCGAGACGGACTTAAGGTTGTGGGGACGGCTGTGAACGACTGGGAACCCGAAAGTGTGGCTGGGCTTGTCGACACCGCGGAATCGTGCCACTATCCTAAACAGTACAGTGTGCTATCTGTCGCACAATCGTAAATAAAGCAGTAGCATGGCATAAGTACAGGATCGTAAATAAAACCTCAAACTAGTTTGTGGCCCCAAGAAATAAGACGGAATCAAGCTCTGGCTAAGGGGGGCCCATACTCCCCATATGTGGATAGCGCGATAAATCAAGGAACAAGCATCAAGCACTCGGGGTCCTACGGGACACAAGTGGGCGGTCGGAAACCAAATATTATCTATCACCCACCGATGCCTCTGCTTACTTACTTCAATTTTAGTTGTTAAAACAGGAATTAAAGTGAACGATAAATAAAGTCGAGATCATCTCCAACATCAAACAGGTGGCAATACTCCAACAACCGTGGCAAGTGACGACACGCGACAGCACTTGAGCAAGCGGCTACGGCGCGCAAGTCCAACTATCTACCAAACAATGGTAATAGGATGTGTCCAAGGCAATATAAGGCTGCAAGGGATATCACAGGTACAGAAACTAAAGCAACACGACACAGATAGCAATAGATCAACAAGAGGGAATAAAGACTATAAAAATAAGATAGGTAGAAAGGGGAAGATGCTCGCCTGAAAACGTTGCCGAAGGATCAACAGAAGATCGGGGCGAAGCTCACATCAACTCAACGGCCTTATCTGCGAAGAACCAAAACACTAGAAGAAACACCGGATGCAATATTTAAGACAAAGGCGGAAGATCGGGTATGATGCATGTATGATGTATGACATGGCAAAGGTGCAACGCAATTAGGTCAAATTAAGCGGAACCGGGGTCCCGACATTTAATTAAACGGTTCAAGTTATTTAGATACCCCGCAATTAAATGTTGTTTAACATGGCAAGATATGGTACCGGTTCGCTACACAAGTTTAAATGAGGCCAATATAAGGCTAGATTTGCCCGCATATGGGCCCCATATTTAATTATTAGGTGAATCGGCGGAAAGCCCCCAAACCACACGACAATATGCATGCATGAACATTTAATATGCGACAAGTTATATTATGTTATAAAATACGGTTTCGGGAAGGGGTTCACACATTAGGGGTCTCGACGGTCTTGGGGTTCCGGGGTTCGGGGTCGGTCTCGGGGTTTGGATCTGGGGTTCGACGGGATCGGCGAGATCGTTCTCGGATAACAGAAGTAGGGCTTGTCGCATCCGCGGTGGTCGGGACATGTTGTCGGTCTTGTCATCTCACGCGGAGATCTTGGTGTTCCGGGAGGGAGTACTTGGTCTGGCGTCGGGGCATCGAACTCGCCCTGGTCGCTGTCGCTCTTGTCGGACCCGCGTATCAGGTCGGTCTTGACGTGCGGGGAAGAAGATCTTGATGTTCTGCGTCGGTGTCCTCGGATCCGATTGAAGATCTTGGCGTCGGCGGGGTCGGCCTTCGAATCCAGGGAAATTGGCATCCGCGCAGGGAACCTCGACGATCTTGGCCGGCCTTCGAGTCTAGAAGGTTCTTGTGGTTGGTGCCGCTGTCGATCTTGTCGACACGCAGGGTCATTGGCAACTCGGATGGATGCCCGTGCGTCGGGTCTACCCGGACGTTGTCGATCTTGGCGTTTACTGTGCTCTTGACAGAACTCATGAACGGGTAGCCTTGACCGGCGGGTTTGGGCGGCTAGAAGGGCGGCACGAGGGAGTCCGTCGCGGGACAGCGGGTCCCGCAGGGCGGGGCCCTGGGAGGCGCTGCGGACGGGGCTGCGCGGACTGCAGAGGCGAGCACCGCGGCAGCGACGAGGCGGGTGGCCATGCGCGAGTCGGCCCCAGGGAGGCGTGGCCGGGCGCGCCGGCGCGGAGTAGCAGAGCGGCGAGGAAGCTACGGCGGACGCGGAGGCGGGCCGACGTCCTGGCTCGAGCGGGGAGGAGGCTCGCTGGCGGCGCGGGGCGGGGAGGCCGGTGGGGCGGTTGCTGCGGGGTCGCGGAGGTGGAGGTCGTCACGGCCGGTGCAGGGTCGGTGGAGAGGTGGGCGCGTGAGGCGGGCTGTGCCGGCGGGGCGGCTGCCTGAGACGGGCGAGGAGGAGGTGACGGCGAGCGGAGGGTGCGGAGGCGAGCTCGGGGGCGGCCGAGTCCGGCGGCGCGCGCGGGAGGCCTGGGAGGAGCTGGGCGTGGAGCGGCTCGGGGCGAGGCCGCGCGGTCCGGAGGCGGGGCGCGCTCGGGGAGGAGGCGACGGCGGGCGGGAGAGGGCCGGCGACGGGGAGCTCTGGCGCGGCGGAGAGGCGGTGAGCTGGCGGCGGCGCGCGGGAGCTGGTGGCGAGGCGGGGCAGGCCAGAGGGGGAGAAAGAGCAGCGTGGGGGCTTGGGGGGCGCGAGCGGGCGAGCGAGCTAGGCGGGGAGGGAGGGTGCACGCGCGGGGAAGAAGATGAACAGGGGAGGGAGGAGGCGCGTGGGGCTGTGGGGCCCAGGGGCGGCTCGGTCTGGGGAAGGGCACGCGGGATGGCCGCGTGTGGGCCAGGCGTGGGGCCCAGGGGCGCAGGTGGTGGTGCAGCGTGCGTGGCGTGCGTGTGTCTGTGTGTGTGCTGGGTGTGTTTGTCCCAGGTGGAGAGAGAGGAGAGAGAGGGGGGCAGGTGGCAGATGGTGATTGGGTGAGGAAGAGAGGTGTGCTGAGGTGGCGTTCAGGGATTGGAGGGGGTGAGGTGGAGGGTTGGGCTGGGTAGGTAGATGGGTAGGTTTAGGATTTGGAAGGGCGGGTGTAGTTGGACCGTTTTAATTTCTGGGGCGGTCGTTCGGGTCAATCGGCCCGTTCGACTGCCCCGCCCAAAATAATTTAATATTTTTATTTGATTGCGACGAACTTTGTAAATAGTTTTGGACAAACAAAATATCCGGCAGCATCCAGGGTTTTGCGTTTGAATTAAGACGGCCGTTTAGAAAACATGAACCGGTTTATCCGCAAATAATTTTATGCAAGCAAATGCAAGATGATGACGATGCTCAAATGCAATGTGGCATGATGACATGAGCATGCGGTCATGATGATGCAACGCACAAAAAACAACGCGATTTTCTAGTAGTGGTTTTGCGGGATGCCACAATTCGACACCACTAACAATGGATCTCGCCCTCGAGATCCGCCTCATGGTACCGGAAAAGAAGGTCGGCGATCTGAATCTTCTCGCTTCGTGTGGATCCTCGCGACACCACTAACAAGAGGTTGTTGTCCGTGATCGTCGAGAGGACACTCCGGGAACAACAGGTCGAAGGTAGAGGTATCAACAAATAAAGCCACCTCTAACTTCCATGGACGGAGTAAAATCGCTGGATCCACTGATTCGATGCACAAGAGCGAATGATAAGAGTAGTCGGATGGTGATCAGTCCATCGCGCACCCAAACCATTACTCTGCACACGAATAGGCGGATTATGCAACCAACTCTCGGACTTAGACTGAAGATCTCGACAAGCGAGGTTCGGAACAAAGGAGTGATGCAGACTCTGCATCGGACCTGGCATAGAGGATGTCGTCGCGTCGGAAAACACCGGAAGGCACAAACAAGGAACAAAGAATGGTACCGCAGTAGACGGATTCCTCAGGCAGCTTGAACACCGGATGGTAGAACACCGTTATCAGAGGAGGAAGCGAAACCCTGAAGGTACGACGGAAAACCCATCCACGAGAAATCCTAGACTTGAAGAGAGAGAAAAGAGCGGATTCAAAACACGTCGAGATAAGAGGGGAATAGCAAAGGGGTGAGAAGTAAAATCAGACCTAATCAGAACTATACAACCGTTTTTCCCAAAATAGTTTTGACACTCTACTTCGGCCGTTAGCTAGGTTATCCTACAGGCTGGACTTGTGGGGTATCGCAACTGCTGAGCTCTGATACCACTCTGTAACACCCTCAGAATCGGACCTATGCAAGTTTGAGCAAAATTCGCCAAACCCGCATAGAAACGATTCAAAGGTGCCCACCAGGCACTTTCGTGCGGGTGGAAAACGAAGTAATAACATTACACAACAGTCCTCGATGGGACCCACAAAACAGATATATATACAGAGGCGACTCAATGAGTCAAGAATACAGATATAATATACAAAGATCCAAATCACCTTGAAAACGATAGAGCGTCCAGCTACGGACAAGATGCAAATGGGGCTAAGAGCCCTGAAGAATAACCAATGGCGTCCATAACCCTGCCCAGGACAAGCCGGAAGGGTAACCCTGCTAACGACGTCGATCTCAAACCTGCTTAAACAAAAGGGGTGCCGACAAAGGGCAAAGGAAAAAGAGGAGCGTCAGTACTGAGGCCAGTACACGGCGAGGCTAGAATTCGGCGGTCCTCGCCTACATAGGTATGGTGGACTGAGCGGCAGCGGCAGCATGCACTAAACAACCTATAGAGACTCGATACAACTGACGGTTAACAGAGAGGGGTAAGGAAGACCTATCCGGTTCCAACCTGAGGCTAACACCAAACAAACCCATCCTGGTGTTTCCCCCTCGAGACCAAACGAGGAAGTCAACCGAGGAACTCACATAGTTGGCAGTTTTACTTATTCAGTTATAGTTGCGGCACTTTACTAGTCAGGTTTAAATAATCGTCATGATAAAGTAGGCAGTGGGCACTTTTAGTTAACCATTCCGTTATAGTTACAACACTTACTAAGCAGATACGGATAGCATGAGATAAACCCAAAACCCAGCAGTTGTTGGTACTTTTATTTAGCCATTCTGTTGTAGTTGTCATACTTACTAGTCAGGTATAATTGTCGCAAGCGACAAACCAAGCAAGCAGTTGTTGGCAGTTTTATTTAGCCATTCCGTTGTAGTTGAAGCTGATTACTAGTCATATCAGATACAAGTCAGTTTATAACAGTAAACTTTAGTTATAGTTGTCTATGATCGAGATACTGTGCTCCAAGTCGTCCATAACCGCGGACACGGCTTTCAGAAAGTTTTAACCCGGCCGGGGTGCACAAATAGCAACACACACACGATCAACCTCGGAAAAACCAAATCAAAACCCAACGAGGTCTTCACGACAGAGCAATCACAAGATTCAGAAATATTTCAGGGGGCCACCCCTTAAAGTAGAACCCGCAACGAAGCCGGCCGGCTCCGAGACGGACTTAAGGTTGTGGGGACGGCTGTGAACGACTGGGAACCCGAAAGTGTGGCTGGGCTTGTCGACACCGCGGAATCGCGCCACTATCCTAAACAGTACAGTGTGCTATCTGTCGCACAATCGTAAATAAAGCAGTAGCATGGCATAAGTACAGGATCGTAAATAAAACCTCAAACTAGTTTGTGGCCCCAAGAAATAAGACGGAATCAAGCTCTGGCTAAGGGGGGCCCATACTCCCCATATGTGGATAGCGCGATAAATCAAGGAACAGGTATCAAGCACTCGGGGTCCTACGGGACACAAGTGGGCGGTCGGAAACCAAATATTATCTATCACCCACCGATGCCTCTGCTTACTTACTTCAATTTTAGTTGTTAAAACAGGAATTAAAGTGAACGATAAATAAAGTCGAGATCATCTCCAACATCAAACAGGTGGCAATACTCCAACAACCGTGGCAAGTGACGACACACGACAGCAATTGAGCAAGCGGCTACGGCGCGCAAGTCCAACTATCTACCAAACAATGGTAATAGGATGTGTCCAAGGCAATATAAGGCTGCAAGGGATATCACAGGTACAGAAACTAAAGCAACGCGACACAGATAGCAATAGATCAACAGGAGGGAATAAAGACTATAAAAATAAGATAGGTAGAAAGGGGAAGATGCTCGCCTGAAAACGTTGCCGAAGGATCAACAGAAGATCGGGGCGAAGCTCACATCAACTCAACGGCCTTATCCGCGAAGAACCAAAACACTAGAAGAAACACCGGATGCAATATTTAAGACAAAGGCGGAAGATCGGGTATGATGCATGTATGATGTATGACATGGCAAAGGTGCACACAATTAGGTCAAATTAAGCGGAACCGGGGTCCCGACATTTAATTAAACGGTTCAAGTTATTTAGATACCCCGCAATTAAATGTTGTTTAACATGGCAAGATATGGTACCGGTTCGCTACACAAGTTTAAATGAGGCCAATATAAGGCTAGATTTGCCCGCATATGGGCCCCATATTTAATTATTAGGTGAATCGGCGGAAAGCCCCCAAACCACACGACAATATGCATGCATGAACATTTAATATGCGACAAGTTATATTATGTTATAAAATAGGGTTTCAGGAAGGGGTTCACACATTAGGGGTCTCGACGGTCTTGGGGTTCCGGGGTTCGGGGTCGGTCTCGGGGTTCGGATCTGGGGTTCGACGGGATCGGCGAGATCGTTCTCGGATAACAGAAGTAGGGATTGTCGCATCCGCGGTGGTCGGGACATGTTGTCTGTCTTGTCGTCTCACGCGGAGATCTTGGCGTTCCGGGAGGGAGTACTTGGTCTGGCGTCGGGGCATCGGACTCGCCCTGGTCGCTGTCGCTCTTGTCGGACCCGCGTATCAGGTCGGTCTTGACGTGCGGGGAAGAAGATCTTGATGTTCTGCGTCGGTGTCCTCGGATCCGATTGAAGATCTTGGCGTCGGCGGGGTCGGCCTTCGAATCCAGGGAAATTGGCATCCGCGCAGGGAACCTCGACGATCTTGGCCGGCCTTCGAGTCTAGAAGGTTCTTGTGGTTGGTGCCGCTGTCGATCTTGTCGACACGCAGGGTCGTTGGCAACTCGGATGGATGCCCGTGCGTCGGGTCTACCCGGACGTTGTCGATCTTGGCGTTTACTGTGCTCTTGACAGAACTCATGAACGGGTAGCCTTGACCGGCGGGTTTGGGCGGCTAGAATGGCGGCACGAGGGAGTCCGTCGCGGGACAGCGGGTCCCGCAGGGCGGGGCCCTGGGAGGCGCTGCGGACGGGGCTGCGCGGACTGCAGAGGCGAGCACCGCGGCAGCGACGAGGCGGGTGGCCATGCGCGGGTCGGCCCCAGGGAGGCGTGGCCGGGCGCGCCGGCGCGGAGGAGCAGAGCGGCGAGGAAGCTACGGCGAACGCGGAGGCGGGCCGGCGTCCTGGCTCGAGCGGGGAGGAGGCTCGCTGGCGGCGCGGGGCGGGGAGGCCGGTGGGGCGGTTGCTGCGGGGTCGCGGAGGTGGAGGTCGTCGCGGCCGGTGCAGGGTCGGTGGAGAGGTGGGCGCGTGAGGCGGGCTGCGCCGGCGGGGCGGCTGCTTGAGACGGGCGAGGAGGAGGTGACGGCGAGCGGAGGGTGCGGAGGCGAGCTCGAGGGCGGCCGAGTCCGGCGGCGCGCGCGGGAGGCCTGGGAGGAGCTGGGCGTGGAGCGGCTCGGGGCGAGGCCGCGCGGTCCGGAGGCGGGGCGCGCTCGGGGAGGAGGCGACGGCGGGCGGGAGAGGGCCGGCGACGGGGAGCTCTGGCGCGGCGGAGAGGCAGTGAGCTGGCGGCGGCGCGCGGGAGCTGATGGCGAGGCGGGGCAGGCCAGAGGGGGAGAAAGAGCAGCGTGGGGGGCTTGGGGGGCGCGAGCGGGCGAGCGAGCTAGGCGGGGAGGGAGGGTGCACGCGCGGGGAAGAAGATGAACAGGGGAGGGAGGAGGCGCGTGGGGCTGTGGGGCCCAGGGGCGGCTCGGTCTGGGGAAGGGCACGCGGGATGGCCGCGTGTGGGCCAGGCGTGGGGCCCAGGGGCGCAGGTGGTGGTGCAGCGTGCGTGGCGTGCGTGTGTCTGTGTGTGTGCTGGGTGTGTTTGTCCCAGGTGGAGAGAGAGGAGAGAGAGGGGGGCAGGTGGCAGATGGTGATTGGGTGAGGAAGAGAGGTGTGCTGAGGTGGCGTTCAGGGATTGGAGGGGGTGAGGTGGAGGGTTGGGCTGGGTAGGTAGATGGGTAGGTTTAGGATTTGGAAGGGCGGGTGTAGTTGGACCGTTTTAATTTCTGGGGCGGTCGTTCGGGTCAATCGGCCCGTTCGACTGCCCCGCCCAAAATAATTTAATATTTTTATTTGATTGCGACGAACTTTGTAAATAGTTTTGGACAAACAAAATATCCGGCAGCATCCAGGGTTTTGCGTTTGAATTAAGACGGCCGTTTAGAAAACATGAACCGGTTTATCCGCAAATAATTTTATGCAAGCAAATGCAAGATGATGACGATGCTCAAATGCAATGTGGCATGATGACATGAGCATGCGGTCATGATGATGCAACGCACAAAAAACAACGCGATTTTCTAGTAGTGGTTTTGCGGGATGCCACAATTCGACACCACTAACAATGGATCTCGCCCTCGAGATCCGCCTCATGGTACCGGAAAAGAAGGTCGGCGATCTGAATCTTCTCGCTTCGTGTGGATCCTCGCGACACCACTAACAAGAGGTTGTTGTCCGTGATCGTCGAGAGGACACTCCGGGAACAACAGGTCGAAGGTAGAGGTATCAACAAATAAAGCCACCTCTAACTTCCATGGACGGAGTAAAATCGCTGGATCCACTGATTCGATGCACAAGAGCGAATGATAAGAGTAGTCGGATGGTGATCAGTCCATCGCGCACCCAAACCATTACTCTGCACACGAATAGGCGGATTATGCAACCAACTCTCGGACTTAGACTGAAGATCTCGACAAGCGAGGTTCGGAACAAAGGAGTGATGCAAACTCTGCATCGGACCTGGCATAGAGGATGTCGTCGCGTCGGAAAACACCGGAAGGCACAAACAAGGAACAAAGAATGGTACCGCAGTAGACGGATTCCTCAGGCAGCTTGAACACCGGATGGTAGAACACCGTTATCAGAGGAGGAAGCGAAACCCTGAAGGTACGACGGAAAACCCATCCACGAGAAATCCTGGACTTGAAGAGAGAGAAAAGAGCGGATTCAAAACACGTCGAGATAAGAGGGGAATAGCAAAGGGGTGAGAAGTAAAATCAGACCTAATCAGAACTATACAACCGTTTTTCCCAAAATAGTTTTGACACTCTACTTCGGCCGTTAGCTAGGTTATCCTACAGGCTGGACTTGTGGGGTATCGCAACTGCTGAGCTCTGATACCACTCTGTAACACCCTCAGAATCGGACCTATGCAAGTTTGAGCAAAATTCGCCAAACCCGCATAGAAACGATTCAAAGGTGCCCACCAGGCACTTTCGTGCGGGTGGAAAACGAAGTAATAACATTACACAACAGTCCTCGATGGGACCCACAAAACAGATATATATACAGAGGCGACTCAATGAGTCAAGAATACAGATATAATATACAAAGATCCAAATCACCTTGAAAACGATAGAGCGTCCAGCTACGGACAAGATGCAAATGGGGCTAAGAGCCCTGAAGAATAACCAATGGCGTCCATAACCCTGCCCAGGACAAGCCGGAAGGGTAACCCTGCTAACGACGTCGATCTCAAACCTGCTTAAACAAAAGGGGTGCCGACAAAGGGCAAAGGAAAAAGAGGAGCGTCAGTACTGAGGCCAGTACACGGCGAGGCTAGAATTCGGCGGTCCTCGCCTACATAGGTATGGTGGACTGAGCGGCAGCGGCAGCATGCACTAAACAACCTATAGAGACTCGATACAACTGACGGTTAACAGAGAGGGGTAAGGAAGACCTATCCGGTTCCAACCTGAGGCTAACACCAAACAAACCCATCCTGGTGTTTCCCCCTCGAGACCAAACGAGGAAGTCAACCGAGGAACTCACATAGTTGGTAGTTTTACTTATTCAGTTATAGTTGCGGCACTTTACTAGTCAGGTTTAAATAATCGTCATGATAAAGTAGGCAGTGGGCACTTTTAGTTAACCATTCCGTTATAGTTACAACACTTACTAAGCAGATACGGATAGCATGAGATAAACCCAAAACCCAGCAGTTGTTGGTACTTTTATTTAGCCATTCTGTTGTAGTTGTCATACTTACTAGTCAGGTATAATTGTCGCAAGCGACAAACCAAGCAAGCAGTTGTTGGCAGTTTTATTTAGCCATTCCGTTGTAGTTGAAGCTGATTACTAGTCATATCAGATACAAGTCAGTTTATAACAGTAAACTTTAGTTATAGTTGTCTATGATCGAGATACTGTGCTCCAAGTCGTCCATAACCGCGGACACGGCTTTCAGAAAGTTTTAACCCGGCCGGGGTGCACAAATAGCAACACACACACGATCAACCTCGGAAAAACCAAATCAAAACCCAACGAGGTCTTCACGACAGAGCAATCACAAGATTCAGAAATATTTCAGGGGGCCACCCCTTAAAGTAGAACCCGCAACGAAGCCGGCCGGCTCCGAGACGGACTTAAGGTTGTGGGGACGGCTGTGAACGACTGGGAACCCGAAAGTGTGGCTGGGCTTGTCGACACCGCGGAATCGTGCCACTATCCTAAACAGTACAGTGTGCTATCTGTCGCACAATCGTAAATAAAGCAGTAGCATGGCATAAGTACAGGATCGTAAATAAAACCTCAAACTAGTTTGTGGCCCCAAGAAATAAGACGGAATCAAGCTCTGGCTAAGGGGGGCCCATACTCCCCATATGTGGATAGCGCGATAAATCAAGGAACAGGTATCAAGCACTCGGGGTCCTACGGGACACAAGTGGGCGGTCGGAAACCAAATATTATCTATCACCCACCGATGCCTCTGCTTACTTACTTCAATTTTAGTTGTTAAAACAGGAATTAAAGTGAACGATAAATAAAGTCGAGATCATCTCCAACATCAAACAGGTGGCAATACTCCAACAACCGTGGCAAGTGACGACACACGACAGCACTTGAGCAAGCGGCTACGGCGCGCAAGTCCAACTATCTACCAAACAATGGTAATAGGATGTGTCCAAGGCAATATAAGGCTGCAAGGGATATCACAGGTACAGAAACTAAAGCAACGCGACACAGATAGCAATAGATCAACAGGAGGGAATAAAGACTATAAAAATAAGATAGGTAGAAAGGGGAAGATGCTCGCCTGAAAACGTTGCCGAAGGATCAACAGAAGATCGGGGCGAAGCTCACATCAACTCAACGGCCTTATCCGCGAAGAACCAAAACACTAGAAGAAACACCGGATGCAATATTTAAGACAAAGGCGGAAGATCGGGTATGATGCATGTATGATGTATGACATGGCAAAGGTGCAACGCAATTAGGTCAAATTAAGCGGAACCGGGGTCCCGACATTTAATTAAACGGTTCAAGTTATTTAGATACCCCGCAATTAAATGTTGTTTAACATGGCAAGATATGGTACCGGTTCGCTACACAAGTTTAAATGAGGCCAATATAAGGCTAGATTTGCCCGCATATGGGCCCCATATTTAATTATTAGGTGAATCGGCGGAAAGCCCCCAAACCACACGACAATATGCATGCATGAACATTTAATATGCGACAAGTTATATTATGTTATAAAATAGGGTTTCGGGAAGGGGTTCACACATTAGGGGTCTCGACGGTCTTGGGGTTCCGGGGTTCGGGGTCGGTCTCGGGGTTCGGATCTGGGGTTCGACGGGATCGGCGAGATCGTTCTCGGATAACAGAAGTAGGGCTTGTCGCATCCGCGGTGGTCGGGACATGTTGTCTGTCTTGTCGTCTCACGCGGAGATCTTGGCGTTCCGGGAGGGAGTACTTGGTCTGGCGTCGGGGCATCGGACTCGCCCTGGTCGCTGTCGCTCTTGTCGGACCCGCGTATCAGGTCGGTCTTGACGTGCGGGGAAGAAGATCTTGATGTTCTGCGTCGGTGTCCTCGGATCCGATTGAAGATCTTGGCGTCGGCGGGGTCGGCCTTCGAATCCAGGGAAATTGGCATCCGCGCAGGGAACCTCGACGATCTTGGCCGGCCTTCGAGTCTAGAAGGTTCTTGTGGTTGGTGCCGCTGTCGATCTTGTCGACACGCAGGGTCGTTGGCAACTCGGATGGATGCCCGTGCGTCGGGTCTACCCGGACGTTGTCGATCTTGGCGTTTACTGTGCTCTTGACAGAACTCATGAACGGGTAGCCTTGACCGGCGGGTTTGGGCGGCTAGAATGGCGGCACGAGGGAGTCCGTCGCGGGACAGCGGGTCCCGCAGGGCGGGGCCCTGGGAGGCGCTGCGGACGGGGCTGCGCGGACTGCAGAGGCGAGCACCGCGGCAGCGACGAGGCGGGTGGCCATGCGCGGGTCGGCCCCAGGGAGGCGTGGCCGGGCGCGCCAGCGCGGAGGAGCAGAGCGGCGAGGAAGCTACGGCGGACGCGGAGGCGGGCCGGCGTCCTGGCTCGAGCGGGGAGGAGGCTCGCTGGCGGCGCGGGGCGGGGAGGCCGGTGGGGCGGTTGCTGCGGGGTCGCGGAGGTGGAGGTCGTCGCGGCCGGTGCAGGGTCGGTGGAGAGGTGGGCGCGTGAGGCGGGCTGCGCCGGCGGGGCGGCTGCCTGAGACGGGCGAGGAGGAGGTGACGGCGAGCGGAGGGTGCGGAGGCGAGCTCGGGGGCGGCCGAGTCCGCCGGCGCGCGCGGGAGGCCTGGGAGGAGCTGGGCGTGGAGCGGCTCGGGGCGAGGCCGCGCGGTCCGGAGGCGAGGCGCGCTCGGGGAGGAGGCGACGGCGGGCGGGAGAGGGCCGGCGACGGGGAGCTCTGGCGCGGCGGAGAGGCGGTGAGCTGGCGGCGGCGCGCGGGAGCTGGTGGCGAGGCGGGGCAGGCCAGAGGGGGAGAAAGAGCAGCGTGGGGGGCTTGGGGGGCGCGAGCGGGCGAGCGAGCTAGGCGGGGAGGGAGGGTGCACGCGCGGGGAAGAAGATGAACAGGGGAGGGAGGAGGCGCGTGGGGCTGTGGGGCCCAGGGGCGGCTCGGTCTGGGGAAGGGCACGCGGGATGGCCGCGTGTGGGCCAGGCGTGGGGCCCAGGGGCGCAGGTGGTGGTGCAGCGTGCGTGGCGTGCGTGTGTCTGTGTGTGTGCTGGGTGTGTGTGTCCCAGGTGGAGAGAGAGGAGAGAGAGGGGGGCAGGTGGCAGATGGTGATTGGGTGAGGAAGAGAGGTGTGCTGAGGTGGCGTTCAGGGATTGGAGGGGGTGAGGTGGAGGGTTGGGCTGGGTAGGTAGATGGGTAGGTTTAGGATTTGGAAGGGCGGGTGTAGTTGGACCGTTTTAATTTCTGGGGCGGTCGTTCGGGTCAATCGGCCCGTTCGACTGCCCCGCCCAAAATAATTTAATATTTTTATTTGATTGCGACGAACTTTGTAAATAGTTTTGGACAAACAAAATATCCGGCAGCATCCAGGGTTTTGCGTTTGAATTAAGACGGCCGTTTAGAAAACATGAACCGGTTTATCCGCAAATAATTTTATGCAAGCAAATGCAAGATGATGACGATGCTCAAATGCAATGTGGCATGATGACATGAGCATGCGGTCATGAAGATGATGCAACGCACAAAAAACAACGCGATTTTCTAGTAGTGGTTTTGCGGGATGCCACACTATGCCTCACTTGATCACACGCACCATCTTTACCACCCCCTTAGCAGAATTGCAACAACTGAGCTGATGGCTGATGCAGTACACGAACAGCAGCAGACGCTGGGGCAGGATCCTACTCGCAGGCTCGTACAGGAACAACAGCAGCGTTGGAGACTTGGGGACGGGTCGTCGCAGTCGCAGGCTCGTGCGGGAACAGACGGCGGCGGTCGCGTGGGGCAGCGGGGCAGCACGGGAGCTGGCGGAGGAGGGGCCGGCGGAGGAGGCAAGCGCGGCTGCCGGCGAGGGGCGAGGAAGGTGGACCGGTGGGTGGCGGGGCAGACACCGGCGTGGTGGAGGCGGCCACGCGGCGGCGCCGAGGGGGGGGTGAGAACGGCGGCGGACAGGGCGAAGTGGGGGCGAGGCAGGGGCGACGGCGCGCGTGGCGGGCGAGGCAGGCGAAGCGGTGGCCGGAGCGAGGCCGGGTCGGGGCGGAGGTCGGAGACGGCGGGGAGCACCGCGGTGGCCGGAGATGGTGGGGGGCCTGGTGCAGCGGGTGGGGTAGGGAGGTGGCCGAGCACGCGACGGCGGAGGAGAGGGTCGGGCGGCCGCGGCAGAGGGTAGCGGCGGCGGAGGGGGCGAGGTCGCGCGCGGGCGCGGCGCTCGCCGGCACGGAGCGCGCGGAGACGGGAGGCGGGCGGCGCTGCGGGACCTGGGGGGAAGAGAGACGGAGGTTGGAGGAGCACTGGGGGGGTCGCGGTGGCTGCCGGCGGTGGAGAGGAAGAGGCGGGCGGCGCGGGTAGGTGGGGGGAGCGGCGAGAGGAGGGAGCCAGAGGAGGGAGAAGGGGATCGCGCGGGTTGGGGAGAGGGAGGTGAGCGCGTCGGTGGGGTGGGTCCCAGGGCAGGACAGAGAGAGAGAGAGAGAGAGAGAGAGAGAGAGAGAGAGAGAGAGAGAGAGTCCAGGCGGGGTGGGCCAGCTGGAGGCGGTGGGGTGGGGATCAGGCGTGGGGTGCATGTGTGTGGGCCTGGGTGTGTTGAGTGTGTGGCCAGGTGGGGAGGTGGGCTGGTATAGGTGGCAACATAGGATTGGTGGAGGGAGGGAGAGAGGTGAGGTGGCGCGACGGGGTTGGCCGGGGTGAGGTGGCTGGTTGGGGGTAGATTAGGTGTAGGTAGCTGTAGGATTTTTAGGTGGACCGATTTGGAATCGGGGGTGGTCGTTCGGGTCGGTTCGGACCGTTCGACTGCCCCACTAAAATAATTAAACATTTTAGTTGTTTTAAACGGACCGATTTGCAAACCGATAGCGGACAAACAAAATAATCCGGAGACCCGGGGTTTGGTGTTGAATAAAGATGGGGCGTTTAGAAAACAAAAACGGGGTTTTCCGCAAATAGTTTTATGCAAACAATGCAGGATGATGACGATGCTCAAATGCAATGTGGCATGATGATATGAGCATGCGGTCATGACGATGCAATGCACAAAAACAACGCGATTTTCTAGTAGTGGTTTTTGCGGGATGCCACATTGCGCGTCCACTGATGCCTTTTGTTTGCTTTCCCATGGCCCAGGTTGCCGTCACCGTTCGTGCCCGCAAACGACAGAATCGTCGCTCGACTCTGACGAGCGATTGAGGTAAAACCTGACCGCCCCTCGACTTCTCTTTAACCCAGTAATGTTCGTCGTAACCTTGCGCACCCCCTGATACCACTAGTTCGTGCTAGGGAGATCCAGAGCGTCGCCAACGTCTTCGTCACCGAGCACCCGACGCTACGCTCAACTCCGACGAGCTCCTGCGGTCACCTCAACGCACCCCTGTCCACGCCAGCAACACCTCGAGCTTCCTCACGACCTTGCGACGCTGGTAAGCCACACCACTGTCCCCAGACCTCACTAGAGTCGCCGATCCATCGTCGGCAGAGCCATCGCCGCCGCCAGCAGCCATTGCGCCGCTCATCTTTGGTCAGAGCATCTATGATCGTTGGATCCAGATCCAGAGGCTAGGATTAGATTAGAGGGCGAAGCGTTACATTTTAATCTGAGCCGTGCATCGCCACTTAGATCTTGCGGCTCGTAAGCATGATCCGCCCGAACCGGTATCAGCCAATAGAAACACGCCGCGTGGCTGGAGTTTAGATTTAAAACAGGATTTGGATCTGTTTGATGTTTGAATTTGTTTTGGCTATAACTTTTGACCCCCACGTTAGAATTTGACAAATTTTATACCGTTGGAATCAGGAGAGCAAGCTATTTATAATTATGCAATGTGTTTAATGTTTTGCTTCTGTTAAAATGGTTTTATTTGCAGAAACTTGTGTAGGGCTAATTTGAGTATATGAAATGTTTAGGAAATGATTTAGGGTTTAAATAAATGTTGTTTGGCAAGTTTTTAACTTGTTTATGAATCAGTACTGTATACTTGCTTTGTTGAGTTTTAAAATTCATCACATATCATTTTGCATGCATGCATATATTTTTGATTGTATATGTTTTGTATGTGATTGTGGCTATGATTCTTTGTGTAGATTTTGGTGCTAGTGATTGTGATTGTGAGGAGTGTAGCTACTCTCCAAACTACCAAGGCAAGTGGTACTTCATGAATATTTCTATCCCCATGTTTTATACTAAGCATTAGAAATATTTTGCTAAGTCTTGCATGTTATTATTTTGCTTATATGCCATGTTGGGAAATCCTAGTAGTTGTAGAATTGCTAGGGAATCTCTAAGTTAAGTTACTATCTATGCCATGCTTAGCCTAGCTAGTAGCAAAAAAGGGTTGGTGAAATATACATGCTATGATGAAAATATTTATAAGTCTTTGGACTTGTGTTTTGCCTAATAAAACAACTAAGTTAATGAAACACCTGGGTGGAATGGAAGGAATGGTTTATGTTGAGTGGTTATACAAGGCCCATTTCTATGGTTTACCTTGTGTATCTCACTTGTGGTAAGCCACCCAGGAACAAAGAGATTTTGGAGGCCAAGTGTTAAGAAGGTTCTAGTGCAGCCACTTGGCAATATGGGCTCTGCCTGGACCACATAGGTTGCTAGAACTTAGCCATTTGGACAGTTGGTGGTAGTGGGAATGATAGGTTGGAGCATGTCCATTTGGTCTAAGGGAAGGCTTCTGAAAGGTCCTGTCTTGGTGAAACTAAGTCTGGTGGGGAAGGTGCACAACCTCTGCAGATGGAAGAATCTAAGTACTTAGCCAAGTCCATGGTAATGGACAACTTGAGCATCAAGACATGGAAGCTATCAAGAATCTCCTCATCCCAATTTCTAAGTAAAAACTTGTGGGTGAACAAGGGTGAAGGACCTCAATGTCTATTGGTGGTTCCTTGGGAAAAGTTTTAACAAAGAAAAACTTAGTGATTTCAACTAATAGGCAAAACCTATTTTGAGCAAAGCAAGCCAAGCTACACTTAGCCAAATTACATATAGTATCTAGTCCACCTAAAATTATACTAAGGTATCACTTGCCAATACTATTCCAATGTATTGACCCACTGTGGCTGTAACTTGTGATGTTGCAGGTTACTCTGATGAGGATTAGGTGTCATGAGTCTACACTCAACATGTTTGCCTGTGGCACATGAAGATGAAGACTTTATTTATTTACTTATTCAAACTCTTGTACTAGGCCTGTGGCCTTGGAGTTGTAAATACTATGTTATCTCTGGAATGGCTGTAATAATGACCTTTGTATCTGTGTACTTCATCTTAAACTGTGGATGCTAGCTTTGATCCAGGGACTAGCATTGCAATCACAGGGATCCTTATCCTTTATAAAGGAGGGATCTTACAGATGGTATCAGAGCACTGTGTTTCCTGTAGGATTATGACCCTAGGATTGGAAACCACTAAAGAAAAAATTTCAGCAACTTCTACACTTGTCTATTCTTCGTGTAAACTCTTCTAATCTTCTTTCTCATCTCTATTTGTTGATGAACTCCATCAACGAAGCCGTAAGGAAAGGACCACTCATGACAATGACTTTGGAGTGTGAGACAGAATTCCCCAAGGCTCTCAAGGACCTCATGGTTGCATTAGAGATACAAGGTGCAGCTGTGTACAAAGGTTTTCCTGTGATGGATGAAGGAGTTGAATACTGGTGGGTGCAACTTCACTTGTATAAAAACAAGGAGGACAACCACCAGGAAAAAGGATTCTGTCACCAATTCAGTGGTGCACACTACATTGTTTAAATCAGCAAGGGATGCAGCTTGGAGGACCATCAAAGAACTTGGTGATAGAGTTAAGTGCAGAATGCTCAACCTCCACAATGATCTGAAGGAAGAGAAGAAACATACCCAAGAGTTGGAAGCTACCAACCAAACCTTAAGAGGAGACATTATAGACTTAGTGATGGAGTCATGTGAGCAAGATAGACTGATTGCTTCTAGAAACATTGTGTTAGCCAACAGATCCAGTGAGATAGGATTGTAAACGTACTTTGTTAGTTGGACCACCACTTATCACCTTATTTTCCAAATGTTGCTTTAAAATAAGTTGAACCTTGGTTATTGTAATGGATCCATGTGTTCCATGACTTGTGTGTTTTGAATTCCAAGGATTTGTATGTGATGTTTTGCCTTGTGTTTTATCTTGAATTGTGTAGTTCTAACTTTTTCTATCTTATAAATAGATGCCTACTGTTACCTTCAGCACTGTTGAGGAGTTCCAGGGAAATCGCTTTGGTCCTCGTATTGTTGAGCTTACTACTTTGCTCAATCTCCCTCTTCCTACCATCATGGTGCTTCCCCTCACCAAGTTTGAGAGGAAAGACCTTTGGGGCTTCAAGGTCAACCAGCCTGAACGCCAGACAGAGCCTACCACGGAGGCCATCATCTTCAAGCTCATGCATGATGACAAGGAGAGAGGCCTTGAGGTAGTTATGCAGGATCTGATAGGACGTCTGCTAGGGAGACACTCCTGACAGGTTAGAGGTACTCACTTCCACGTCTTCGGTAGACGTGATGAGGATGGAGAGTCCATCGACTTCGAGGACGATTCGAGGGACACAGCAGAGCTGATTCGTCTATACCTCCAGGACTTAGAGGCTCTCATTAGGCACGTGGACACTGACAGGACCAACGTCATGCTCAATAATGACGAACTCCAGGTGCAGCTTCGCGAGAAGGACAAGCTCTTCGCGGAGCAAGATGAGATAGTCAAAGAGATGGAGGCAAAGTTCGAGAGCCAGGACAAAAAGTTTAAGAGTCAGGAGAAGCGAGTCCAGAATAGGAACAAGAAGATCCGGGATATGACTGAAGAACTGCAGGCCAAGGACTTCGAGCTCGAGCATCAGCATACGGTGATTGAGAGGCTTCGTTCCCAGAAGAGGGCTCTCAAGGCCAAGATAGAGACCTTGACCACCAATGTCGAGGAATACAAGACCGCAATGGAGAATGTAGGTCTTACTTTTGTCGAGGAGGAGGTTGATGCCGAGGAGTAGATTTGACTACTCATTTATCATCTATTATCGTACTTGTTGGGAACTTGTTATTTGACCATCCGACATGTGGATGGCTTGTTATTTGTGTGTGTTTTACTTTACGAACTTGTTATGTTGTTGCTGAACCTTTATCCTTTTTGTTGCATGCTTTGTGTTTGTTATGTAATGTATTGTGCATGATAGCATCTATGGGTATCTCATTCTTATCTCTATTGAACAAACCACAGATGCCTCCCCGACGTGCAAACCCCAACCCCAACAACAACAACATCACTTCAAAAATGCAGCAAATGATGACCGCTCAAACTCAGCTGATGCAAATGATGACGACGTTCATCCAGAACCAAAACAACAACAATAACAACAACAACCCACCGGGTTTTGACATGCTTACCAGGTTCTTGAGGTTGAGGCCAGCAAAGTTCTCAGGAACAACTGATCCCATGGTGTCCAATGATTGGCTATGCTCTGTGAACAAGGACTTGGTAACTGTGGGCTGTACTGATGCTGAAAAGGTCAGATTTGCAGCACATTTGCTGGAAGGACCAGCCGCCACTTGGTGGGATAACTTCCAGATCACCACTCCCATAGAAGATGTGACATGGGCTATCTTTGAAGATGGTTTTCGTACTGCTCATATCTCATCTGGAGTGATGAGTCTAAAAAAGAAAGAGTTTCATAACCTGAAGCAGCGCCACCGCAGCGTGGCTGAATATATTGAGGAGTTCAACAATCTGGCGCGATATGCACCGGATGAAGTTGACACAGATGCTAAGAGGAAAGAAAAATTCCTCGAAGGGTTAAATGATGAACTGAACCTGCAGTTGGCAGTTGCCTATGTTCCCACTTATCAGTCTCTCTGTGACAAGGCTGCTATTTTGGAGAACAAAATAAAGAAAGTTGAAAGCAGGAAGAGAAAACACTCAGACAAGCACAGCTCGGGATCGTCTCACAAACGTTCCCATTATGATGACAGTGGAAGCTCAGGATCCCACAAGCATGGGAAATTCAACAAGCACCACAACCACAACCGTCATGACAACAAGCATCACCGCAGTCATGACAGTGATAAGTACAAGAACCACAAGGGTGGATACAAGATCCACTACAGTGGTAATGGAAGTGGAAGTGGAAGCCAACCTGTCAAGAAGGACATAAGTCAGGTTGAATGCTTCAAGTGCAAGAAGATGGGGCATTATGCAAATGAATGCCCATAAAAGAAAGTTGAAGGACCCAACAAGCCCAACCCTTTTCAGAAGGGACAGGTGAACCACATCAATGTGGAGGAAATCTATGAGGAGCCTGATGTTGTTGCTGGTAAGTTCAGACTCAATTCTATTCCAGCATTTGTTCTTTTTGATACTAGAGCATCGCATTCATTCATATCAAAAGCATTTGTTGATAGAAATGGGTTTACAACTGAAAACATTGTGTGTCCAATAAAAGTTAGTTCTCCGGGTGGAGATATGATAGTAAGTCTTGGATGCCGGGATCTACTAATAGAGTTTGGAAAGCATAAATTTCCAGTGAGTCTGATAATCCTAGATTCCCAAGGACTGGACGTAATATTGGGAATGGATTGGATGGCTAAGTATGAAGGAGTACTAGATTGTGCTAATCGTACTGTTGCACTCACAACCCCAGAAAGAAAACGGATTAAATTCAAGTCCAACTTTGAATCAAAAGGGAGTAAGCTAAATTCTCTTAAGGGGGTTAGCATAGACAGTGTGCCAATTGTGAGTGAGTATCCGGATGTGTTTCCGGAAGAATTGCCGGGAATGCCACCAGATAGAGATGTGGAGTTTCTTATAGATTTGCTACCAGGATCTGGACCAATAGCAAAGAGACCATATAAGATGTCAGTTGATGAACTGAAGGAACTCAAGAAACAACTTGGAGAACAGTTGCAGAAAGGATTTATTCAACCAAGTTCTTCATCATGGGGAGCCCTAGTTTTGTTCGTGGAGAAGAAAGATAGAAGTCAAAGGTTATGCATAGATTACCGTTCACTCAACGAAGTGACTATCAAGAACAAATACCCTTTGCCTAGAATCAATGACTTGTTTGATCAGCTAGAAGGAGCTTGTGTGTTCTCAAAGATTGATCTCCGGTCAGGCTATTTTCAACTCAAGATAAGAGAGCAAGATATACCTAAGACAGATTTCACCACAAGGTATGGATTATATGAGTATACCGTGATGCCATTTGGTTTGACCAATGCTCCAGCATACTTCATGAATATGATGAACAAGGTGTTCATGGAATTCCTTGACAAGTTTGTTGTCATTTTCATCGATGACATTTTAGTCTACTCCAAGAGCAAAGAAGAGCATGAAGGACATTTGCGTTTGATACTTGAGAAGTTAAGAGAGCATAAACTTTATGCCAAATTCAGCAAGTGTGAATTCTGGTTGAATGAAGTTGGTTTTCTTGGACATGTTATGACAAAGGATGGTGTAGCAGTTGATCCTGCTAAAGTTTCAGCTGTAACTGAATGGGAATCTCCCAAGTCAATGAAAGAAGTTCGTAGTTTCCTTGGCTTAGTAGGTTACTACAGAAGGTTCATTGAAAATTTCTCCAAGGTAGCTAAGCCCATGACGGAATTGCTAAAGAAAGACAAGAAGTTTGCTTGGTCTGAAGGTTGTGAACTCAGCTTTCAGGAATTAAAGAAGAGACTTGTGACAGCACCAGTCTTGTGTTTGCTAGACTTGGAAAAAGACTTTCAGGTGTATTGTGATGCATCTCATCATGGTTTGGGTGCAGTACTTATGCAAGAAGGAAAAGTTGTGGCGTATGCCTCGAGACAACTCAAAACTCATGAAGTGAACTATCCTACTCATGATTTAGAGTTAGCCTCCGTTGTCCTTGCACTCAAAACATGGAGGCACTATCTTTTGGGAAAGCGTTGTGAAGTGTTCACAGATCACAAGAGTTTGAAGTATATCTTCACCCAGAAGGAAATTAATATGAGACAAAGAAGATGGCTAGAACCTATCAAGGACTATGAATTAAGTTTGCAATACCATCCTGGTAAAGCAAATGTTGTAGCGGATGCCTTAAGCCATAAGGTTTTTGTGAATGGCCTTACCAAAGGAGAATTGCCAGATGATCTGTGTACCCAATTTATAGATCTCATATTGGAAATTGTGCCTGAAGGACATCTCATGTCTTTGGATGTTCAACCCACTTTGTTGGACAAGATCAAAGAATCCGAGAAGATTGATAAAGAAATTGAAGAGATTAAAGAAAGATTGGCAAAGGAAAAGCCAAAGGGTTCCATGAAGACGAACAGGGTACTTTATGGCATGGGAAACGTATCTGTGTTCCACAAGATCCGGAGCTTCGGAAACTGATTTTGCAAGAAGCAAACAACTCTCCGTATTCCATTCATCCAGGTAACACCAAAATGTACATGGACATGAAGGAAAGATTTTGGTGGAATAATCTCAAGAAGGACATCGCCGAACATATTGCTTTGTGTGATGTGTGTAGTAGAGTGAAAGCGGAACATCAGAAACCAGCCGGTTTGCTTCAACCACTACCTATACCTGATTGGAAGTGGGACAAGATTGGTATGGATTCCATTACCGGATTACCAAGGACCCGGTCAGGATATGATTCTATTTGGGTAGTAGTGGATCACCTAACTAAGGTAGCTCATTTCATACCCGTGAAGACAACCTATACAAGTGCTAAGTTGGCTAAGATCTACATGAGTAGAATTGTATGTCTACATGGAGTGCCAAAGAGCATTGTGTCTGATAGGGGAACTCAATTCACATCCCATTTTTGGAGACAGCTACATGAGTCATTGGGAATGAGGTTGGAATTCAGTACTGCTTTTCATCCTCAAACTGATGGACAAACCGAAAGGACTAATCAGATTCTTGAAGACATGTTGAGGGCATGTGCCCTAGACTATGGAGCCAGTTGGGATGAAAGTCTGCCTTACGCAGAATTTTCTTATAACAACAGCTATCAAGCCAGCATTGAGATGGCACCATTTGAGTTTCTCTACGGAAGAAAGTGTACCACCCCATTGCTATGGAATGGTGTGGGAGAAAGAAGTTTATTCGGACCAGAACTTATCAAAGAAGCCGAAGAGAAGGTCAAGTTGGTTAAGGGCAGGTTGAAGATAGCACAGTACCGACAGAAAAGCTAAGCAGATCCTAAGCGTAGAGAAGTCACCTACGAAGTCGGTAATAGAGCTTATCTTAGAGTGTCACCACTTCGTGGAGTGAAGAGGTTCCGAGTCAAAGGAAAATTGGCCCCAAGATATGTTGGACCATTCAAGATTCTGAGTCGTAAAGGAGAAGTTGCCTATGAAATTGAACTGCCAGAGTTGCCTATGAAATTGAACTGCCAGAATCTCTGTCAGCTGTTCATAATGTGTTTCATGTGAGTCAGCTTAAGAAATGTCATCCAGAAATGGAAGAAACTTCTTTGAAGGATACTATACCTCTGGAAGAGGTTCAGTTGGAAAGTGATCTTACCTATGAGGAGAAACCTATCAAGATTCTTGAGACTGCAGAAAGAGTCACACGGACTAAGACCATTAAGTTCTGCAAGGTTCAGTGGAACCATCACTCCGAAGAGGAAGCAACATGGGAAAGAGAAGAAGATCTTCGGAAAGACCACCCTCACCTATTTGCTAACCAATCCGAATCTCGAGGGCGAGATTCACCTTAAGGGGGTTAGATTTGTAACATCCCAAAAATTATGATTTCAAAGATTGCATATCATTCATGCATGCATATATTTTTGAGATCATTTTTCAACTCATTTCAAGAAAACAGAAGCACTTAGTGCTATTATTTTATGTGAGCAAACATAAATCAAATGCTACTCTCAATTGAGAGCATAAGTGTTTTAAACCAAGTTTTGTTTGCTTCCTTGTTGATTAGATTGAATGTGGAGTTTGGACAAAAATTCATAGAACAAATATGGTTTCAAAACCATTTTCAAAACATTTCCAAATCAAGTGCTATAGCACTGTTTATTTTGTTTATTCAAAGGGACCAAGCAAGTATAGAGAGACCACATGGTTTTATGTCCAAAAGGCATGATGGTTACACTTTACAAAATCCAGAAAAGATTTGAAATTCAAATGCCTTTGATTTGAAGTTGAAATTCATTTCAGAAAATCAAAACAGAAAAAGAAAAGAGGAAATGAAATAGAAAAGGGCCAGCGCCAGTCTTTTGGCCCAACTGAGAAAGCAGCCCACTAAGCCCACCCGGGTCGTTTTTCCCTTCTCCCTCTCTCACCCGCACCCGCTCTTCCCCGCTGCCACTGCCACTGGGCCCGAGCCACGTCAGCTCCTTCTTCTCCACCCCACGCGCGCAGACCCCGTCGCCTCCGCCGTTTCCTCCAGAAACGCCGCGTTGATTCCGCGCTTAATTGGCATTGATCTGCAGCGTGATTCCCTCGCCCCTCCTGGCTACTTAAACCTCTCCCCCTCGCGGCCATTTCCCCCCAACAAAGCCAACCCGAAGCGCCCCCAGGCTGCCAGTAATCGCCATTGCGTCGCCGCAGACAGAAGCACTCCGGCGACTAATCATGGTGAGCTTCGACTGCCCCGTGTCTCTGGTTCAAACCAGAAAGACCAGCGTGTCCTTGCGCGTCCACTGATGCCTTTTGTTTGCTTTCCCATGGCCCAGGTTGCCGTCACCGTTCGTGCCTGCAAATGACAGAATCGTCGCTCGACTCCGACGAGCGATTGAGGTAAAACCTGACCGCCCCTCGACTTCTCTTTGACCCAGTAATGTTCGCCGTAACCTTGCGCACCCCCTGATACCACTAGTTCGTGCTAGGGAGATCCAGAGCGTTGCCAACGTCTTCGTCACCGAGCACCCGACGCTACGCTCAACTCCGACGAGCCCCTACGGTCACCTTAACGCGCCCCTGTCCACGCCAGCAACACCTCGAGCTTCCTCGCGATCTTGCGACGCTGGTAAGCCACACCACTGTCCCCAGCCCTCACTAGAGTCGCCGATCCATCGCCGGCAGAGCCATCGCCGCCGCCAGCAGCCATTGCGCCGCTCATCTTTGGTCAGAGCATCTATGTCGTTGGATCCAGATCCAGAGGCTAGGATTAGATTAGAGGGCGAAGCGTTACATTTTAATCTGAGCCGTGCATCGCCACTTAGATCTTGCGGCTCGTAAGCGTGATCCGCCCGAACCGGTATCAGCCAATAGAAACACGCTGCGTGGCTGGAGTTTAGATTTAAAACAGGATTTGGATCTGTTTGATGTTTGAATTTGTTTTGGCTATAACTTTTGACCCCCACGTTAGAATTTGACAAATTTTATACCGTTGGAATCAGGAGAGCAAGCTATTTATAATTATGCAATGTGTTTAATGTTTTGCTTCTGTTAAAATGGTTTTATTTGCAGAAACTTGTGTAGGGCTAATTTGAGTATATGAAATGTTTAGGAAATGATTTAGGGTTTAAATAAATGTTGTTTGGCAAGTTTTTAACTTGTTTATGAATCAGTACTGTATACTTGCTTTGTTGAGTTTTAAAATTCATCACATATCATTTTGCATGCATGCATATATTTTTGATTGTATATGTTTTGTATGTGATTGTGGCTATGATTCTTTGTGTAGATTTTGGTGCTAGTGATTGTGATTGTGAGGAGTGTAGCTACTCTCCAAACTACCAAGGCAAGTGGTACTTCATGAATATTTCTATCCCCATGTTTTATACTAAGCATTAGAAATATTTTGCTAAGTCTTGCATGTTATTATTTTGCTTATATGCCATGTTGGGAAATCCTAGTAGTTGTAGAATTGCTAGGGAATCTCTAAGTTAAGTTACTATCTATGCCATGCTTAGCCTAGCTAGTAGCAAAAAAGGGTTGGTGAAATATACATGCTATGATGAAAATATTTATAAGTCTTTGGACTTGTGTTTTGCCTAATAAAACAACTAAGTTAATGAAACACCTGGGTGGAATGGAAGGAATGGTTTATGTTGAGTGGTTATACAAGGCCCATTTCTATGGTTTACCTTGTGTATCTCACTTGTGGTAAGCCACCCAGGAACAAAGAGATTTTGGAGGCCAAGTGTTAAGAAGGTTCTAGTGCAGCCACTTGGCAATATGGGCTCTGCCTGGACCACATAGGTTGCTAGAACTTAGCCATTTGGACAGTTGGTGGTAGTGGGAATGATAGGTTGGAGCATGTCCATTTGGTCTAAGGGAAGGCTTCTGAAAGGTCCTGTCTTGGTGAAACTAAGTCTGGTGGGGAAGGTGCACAACCTCTGCAGATGGAAGAATCTAAGTACTTAGCCAAGTCCATGGTAATGGACAACTTGAGCATCAAGACATGGAAGCTATCAAGAATCTCCTCATCCCAATTTCTAAGTAAAAACTTGTGGGTGAACAAGGGTGAAGGACCTCAATGTCTATTGGTGGTTCCTTGGGAAACGGTTTGACAAAGAAAAACTTAGTGATTTTAACTAATAGGCAAAACCAATTTTGAGCAAAGCAAGCCAAGCTACACTTAGCCAAATTACATATAGTATCTAGTCCACCTAAAGTTATACTAAGGTATCACTTGCCAATACTATTCCAATGTATTGACCCACTGCGGCTCTAACTTGTGATGTTGCAGGTTACTCTGATGAGGATTAGGTGTCATGAGTCTACACTCAACATGTTTGCCTGTGGCACATGAAGATGAAGACTTTATTTATTTACTTATTCAAACTCTTGTACTAGGCCTGTGGCCTTGGAGTTGTAAATACTATGTTATCTCTGGAATGGCTGTAATAATGACCTTTGTATCTGTGTACTTCATCTTAAACTGTGGATGCTAGCTTTGATCCAGGGACTAGCATTGCAATCACAGGGATCCTTATCCTTTATAAAGGAGGGATCTTACAGTTTCATGGTACAAGATGATCACCACTCATCTCACCTTAATACCTGGATTGATCCTCGGGGTCTTGGGTATTTGACAAGTCCTTGGATTGATGCAAAATACAAGAATACAAAAGGATAGATCTAATATCAAATCACAACACAATATCCCATGAAATTAGAGATTGCATATAAATGTTGCAAGGCTATATCTCAGCCCCCAGCCCGTAAGGACTACTCACACATGATTAGATCAATAATCACAAACATTGTATTGAAAATTCTCAAAAGAATGATAACAAATAGTCTTACAATGCCGCCAATCGTGATGAGATCAAGATTACAAGTAGAGGACGATGCGTGTTGACGCCCCGTTGGGAAACCCCAAGAGTAAGGTATGATGCAGCACAACAGCAAGTTTTCCCTCAGTAAGAAACAAAGGTTATCGAACCAGTAGGAGGAAGGAAACACCTCAAAGGTGTTGCAAGAAACGTGGAAACCTGCACAATACAAACTCAAGACTTTGCCCCAACTAACAGTGAGGTTGCCAATCTCACCAGTTTCTGTAACAAAGAATTAACTGTATGGTGTGGAAGGTGATGATGGTTTGCAACAAGTAAATAGTAACATTGCAAGATGTATCAATGGTAAAGATTGGACCGGGGTCCATAGTTCAATAGAGGTGTTCTACTTAGATAAATAAACATGGCATGCTGGGTAAACAAATTACAGCAGGGCAATTGACAGGACTGAGCAAGGCATAACAATGCAATACTATACAAAAAGATCCTATGAGATTCGATTGGGCAATACAACAATATACATAGACCACCATCCAACTGCATCTATGTCTAGAAGTCCACCTTCAGGTTATAATCCGAACCCCCTCCAGTATTAAGTTGCAAGCAACAGACAACTGCTTTAAGCAAAGAGTGTAAGGTAAACAATCCACTTGTTCCATGAACAAGAGACCGTTGTTTTCTCCCTAGTGGCAACAACACATCTACAACCGAAGAGATTTCTGTCACTTCCCTTGGAAACTAGAGGCATGAACCCACTATTGAGCATAAATACCCCCTCTTGGAGTCACTAGCAACTACTTGGCCAAGATATCTACTAACAACAGAGAGCATGCAAGATCACAAACAACACAGACATGATAGAATTAAATAGACAAAGCCATTAACCAATCTGACATAGTAATCTCAATATCCATCGGATCCCCGCAAACACAACATGTATGATTACAAATAGATTAGATCTTGATCATGAACGAATCTCACAAGATCTATACATGAAAGCACAAGGAGGAGATACAACCATCTAGCTACTACATGGACCTGTAGTCCAAGGTGGAACTACTCACGCTTCATACCGGAGGCTGGCATGATGAAGAAGAAGGCCTCCGGGATGATCTCCCCTCTGGTAGGGTGCCGGGAAGAGCTTCAGATCCCCCCAAACTAGGGACGATGGTGGCGGTGACTACAGACGGTTTCGTGGAGTTTTGATCGGGTGTTTAGGGTTTTGGCATCGGGGGGACTTTATAGGCGAAGAGGCGAGGCAGGGGGCCACCAGGGCGGCTGCACCCCCTAGGCGCGGGGTAGGCCCACTCGCGCGGCCAGGGGTGTGGCCCCCTGGTGAGCCTCCTCCGTCTCGTATTCTGGCTTCGTGTTACCCATGGTAAAATATTGACTTTGTCTTTTGTCCCGTCCAATTCTGAGAATATTGATTTTCTGCCTTTCTGGAACCAAAAACAGAAGAAAACAGACAACTGGCACTGTGGCAACTTGTTAATAGGTTAGTTCTAGAAAACATATAAAAACACCTCAAAGTGTGGACAAAGCAAAGTAAATAGTAAACAAGCATGGAGCATTAAAAATTATAGATACGTTTCCGACGTATCAAGCATCCCCAAGCTTAACTCCTGCTCGTCCTTGAGTAGGTAAGTGATAAAAGAATAATTTTTAAGGTGACATGCACCATCAAAACCAAGATCAAACCATTTGCAAGCATTGAAAGCTGGGATCAAAGAACCCTAAACATGTGCATGAAAGATGGAGTTCTAACAATAAGACAAAGTAACTATGCATGCAACATGAAAGGCTACAAACAAAGATCATGAATAACATGCATTGAAAAATGTTTGTTTGTTTCACATACAGAAAACATGGCATTGTGGCATTCAGCTTGTCCCTCATGGAGTAGAAAATAGATGCACAGGACACCTTCAAAGTTCATAAGAGTGACTAGATACAAATAGTTCAAGAACAAGCAATGTCAACAATATGCATCAATCAATAAGTTTTGGGACAATGCACATAGAACTAAGAATGGAAACTATGCTCTCTTAATGGTGCCTAAAGGTAGAAGGTGGAGACTCAATATAATAGTGGAATAAAGGCCCTTCATAAAGGGAAGCAGAGATTTCAAGTTTCAAAAAGAGCTTCCAAAAATTATGGTACTTGTTAGCTTTCAGCCCTCATTGCCCCTATCATAAGAATCTTGAAGTGATTAAGGTTAAAGTGAACAAACTATGGAGTATATGCTTGACAAAGTATAAGTTGGCAATCTCATGTCCCTTGAATACGAGGGCCACACCACATGCTACTCAACTTTGGTCACATGTAAGTTCTTGTCATAGTAAGTACATGTGTATCATAGAGAACCGCCAACGGGGTACCCCTTGCACATGGTACAGGAGCTATCCCGTAACCAAAATGACAAGGCAAGTAGACAATGAGCATCTCAGCGATCTTTTTATTTACTATGTGCATAGATTTTTATTGAGGATGCTTCACAGAATGCTCATTATGGTGATGCTGCAAGTTTTCACCATGATTAGGCATGCTTAGGCTAGCGTCCTAGGAGTTTCTCTAACACAAAATACATAACTCCATGGACTTACAAGATCCCTCTTTATTTCACACCGGCGCCATCCATAGACAAAATATCATGATATCAACTATGTACAAAGTACCAGTGCAATGTTGAAAACGTTCCCCATGACAGCATGGTTCTGCTAATTCCAACGTATAAGTGCAAACATATACAACTTAGATGACACAATGGTTCAATTTTATTAGGGGCAAGGAATATAAAGTGTGCCATCAAGTTTGTGAGGGCTTTAATCACTAAGTTTTCACATAACAAAATACTTTTTAATTGGAAGATAGCTGAAAACAAGAATATACTTGGAATGGTGTAACACACCATGCATAGGAATTCATAGTGGACACTTTGGAATAACTTTGTTTCTTGGGAGTTGGAAGCATGAGTAGAACTTAGTCATACAAGTGGAGGCTAGCAAAATACTGGGAGCAACCAACTAAGAGAGCAAGAATGGCCATAATCATGCAGAGCGACAAAACATTACTAATCAAAACATAGAGTGGTACTACAAGTCAAGGACTAAATGATCATAGAGGCTATGGTGACTTGTTTATAGTCATAACATGGTGTGAGCATGTGCCAAGTCAACCCAAACAAAGCATCAAAGAAGAATACCATAATACTATGCTTTTGTATGCTAAAACAACGCATGAGTCTTTCAAGGCACACTAAGCAATCCTAATTGTTTGGAACAATACATGCTACAACAATAATCACTAAGCATAAGGTCAAAACAACACCTAGCATGTCATGCTAAAGTCTTAGTCACAGTCAATCCAAGCTCTTGTTGCACTTTCAAGCAAGAACTTTCTACTCTTTCCAACACCAATCAACTTATTTGAAACAACACAACAATAACGGGGGTCCAAACTACTTTATTCAAGCAAACTAAACAAACTAAGAAAACCAAACAAAAACTAAGACACTCCAAGAACAACACGACAGTGCATGAAACAATAAAAACGAAGTGTCTAGAAAGGCCTGAGCTTTTTATTGATGAAGAAGGGGATGCCTTGGGAATCCCCAAGCTTTGACGCTTGTACCTCTTGGATATTCCTTGGGGTGACATGTGGCATCCCGCAAAACCACTACTAGAAAATCGCGTTGAATTTGTGCATTGCATCGTCATCATCATGCATTGTTTGCATAAAACTATTTCGCAAAGCCCGTTTTGTTTTCTAAAACGCCCCACCTCTATTCAAATATCAAAACCGGGTCGCCGGAATATTTTACTTTGTCTACTAATAGTTTGCAAAAGACTTGTTGGAATTAAATAATACATTTAATTGTTTTAGCGGGGGCAGTCGAACGGGCCGATTGACCCGAACAACCACCCCCATATTTCAGATCGGCCCACCCCTTATTCCTACAGCTACCCAGAAAACCTACCCATCCCTACCTCCACCTCACTCCCTCCAATCAACTCTCGCCACCTCAGCACACCCCAAAACCCCCCACCAACCACACTCTGCCAACTCACCCCTCCTCTCTCACCCCTCACACCCCTGCCCCCCTCTCTCTCCCCCTCTCGCAGAACACAGAGCACGCACGCACACAGAGCACATACCCGCCCCTGCCGCTGCCCCTGGGCCCCACTGACCCACATCCTCCCCTGGTCCCACCCGCTGGCCTGTCCCCCACGCGCGGCTCCTCCCTACCCGAGCCGTCCCTCACCCCGCGCCCAACCTCGCCTCCTCCACGACCCCGCTCAGCTCCGCCGCCCGCCTCCTCCCTAGCGCCGCCGCAGCCCCCAGACCTCCTCACCGGCTCGCCCCAGGACCGCCTCACCCCTCTCTCTTCGCCGCCCGGAGCCGGTGCGCGCCGCCCCTTCCCTCCGCCGCCGCTCAGAGGCCCCGCCCGGCGCCGGCCCTGCCTTCCGCCCCGCCCGCGGCAGCCACCTGCCAGAGGACCCGGAGCTCGCCCTGTCCTGTCACGTACCGCACGAGCCGGCCCAAGTTTGGCGTCGATGGTCGCTGCACCACATCAACCCCTGCTAGCTGCGAGACGTTTCTCAGATGGAGAGCCAACCGATCCCATGCTCGTCGATAAACGTTGAGTTCCACCTCTCCAAGATCTTCGGAATCGCCAAGGCCACATCACGGATCCGAAGGCCCCGATTTTATCGGAAACCAAGATCTTCGAGAAGATGTACCTGTCAGGTTCCAACTTCCTGAGTACCTCGAGCAAGCGCACCGACAAGACCGTCACGAGTCGAAACCCGGGGAGATAGGCAAGACCACGGCACCGGAACCGGAAACCGAACCTCGACCCGCCAAGTGCTTCATCCCGAACGCCATGACCGTCGACATGACCCGGAGACCTCGGAACGCCAAGTTCTACCCTGTTATCTGAGAACAACCCTGGACCCTGAGACCGAACCCCGAACCCCGGAACCCCAAGATCGTCGAGACCCCTAATGTGTGACCCTTATCCGAACCCCTACTTTATAAATGTCAAACATAAAACTTGTTGCATATTGAATTGTTCATCTCGCAGGCATATTTGTGTGGTTTGGGGGCCTTACGCCGATTCACCTAATAATTAAATATGGGGCCCATATGCGGGCAAATCTAGTCTCATATCGGCCTCATTTAAACTTGTGTAGCGAACCGGTAACTATCTTGCCATGTTAATACAACATTTAATTTGCGGGGCTTCTAAACAACATGAACCACCTAATTAATTGTCGGGACCCCGGTTCCGCTTAACCTGACCTAATTGCATCGCACCTTGCCATGCCATACATCATACATGCATCATGCCGATCTTCTGCCGTTGTATTAAATCTTGCATCCGGTGTTTATTCTAGTGCTTTGCTTCTTCGCGGATAAGGCCGTTGAGTTGATGCGAGTGTCGACCCGATCTTCGGTTGAACCTTCGACAGTGTTTTTCAGGCGAGCATCTCCCCCTTTCTACCTATCTTACTTTTATAGTATTTACTTCCCTCCTGTTGATCTATTGCTATCTGTGTTGCGATGCTCTAGTTTTCCGTACCCGTGATATCCCTTGCAGCCCTATATTGCCTCGGACACATCCTATTACCTATTGTTTGGTAGATAGTTGGACTTGCGCGTCGTAGTCGCTCGCTCAAGTGCTGTTGCGTGTCGTCAAGTGCCACAGTTGTTGATGTATTGCCGCATGTTGATGTTGGAGATGATCATAGTTTTACTTATTGTTCACTTTAATTCCTGTTTAACAACTAAAATTGAAGTAAACAGAGGCATCGGTGGGTGATAGATATCATTTGGTTTCCGAACTCCCACTTGTGTCCCGTAGGACCCCGAGTACTTGATACCTGTTCCTTGATTTATCGCGCTATCCACATATGGGGAGTATGGGCCCCCCTTAGCCAGAGCTTGATTCCGTCTTATTTCTTGGGGCCACAAACTAGTTTGAGGTTTTATTTACGATCCTGTACTTATGCCATGCTTTACTGCTTTAATTAAATTGTGCGACAGATAGCACCTGTACTGTTTTGGATCGGGACACGATTCCGCGGTGTCGACAAGCCCAGTTTTGGGTTCCCAGTCGTTCACAGCCGTCTACCCAAACCTTGAGTCCATCTCGGAGCTTGCTTACTTCGTTGCGGTTCTAGTCAATGGGGTGGCCCCCTGAAATATTTCTGAATCTTGTGATTGCTCTGTCGTGGAGACCTCGTTGGGTTTTGATTTGGTTTTTCCGAGGTTGATCGTGTGTGTGTTGCTATTTGTGCACCCCGGCCGGGTTAAAACTTTCTGAAAGCCGTGTCCGCGGTTATGGACGACTTGGAGCACAGTATCTCAAACATAGACAACTATAACTAAAGTTTACTGTTATAAATTGACTTGTATCTGATATGACTAGTAAATATTGCAACTACAACGGAATGGCTAAATAAAACTGCCAACAATTGCTTGTTTGGATTGTCGCTTGCGACCATTGTACCTGACTAGTAAGTATTGCAACTACAATGGAATGGCTGAATAAAAGTACCAACAACTGCTGGGTTTTGGGTTTATCTCATGTCATCTGTATATGATTAGTAAGTGTTGCAACTATAACGGAATGGTTAACTAAAAGTGCCCACCGCCTACTTTATCAGGATGATTATCTATACTTGACTAGTAATTGCTGCAACGATAACCGAATAAATAAAACTGCCAACTGTGTGAGTTCCTCGGTTGACTTCCTCGTTTGGTATCAAGGGGGAAACACCAGGATGGGTATGTTTGGTGTTAGCTTCAGGTTGGATCCGGATAGGTCATTCTTACCCCTCTCTGATAACCGCCAGTTGTATCGAGTCTCTATAGGTTGTTCAGTGCATGCTGCCGCTGCCGCTCAGTCCACCATACCTGTGTAGGCGAGGACCGCCGAATTCTAGTCTCGCCGTGTACTGGCCTCAGTACTGACGCTCCTCTTTTTCCTTTGCCCTTTGTCGGCACCCCTTTTGTTTAAGCAGGTTTTGAGACCGACGTCGTTAGCAGGGTTACCCTTCCGGCTTGGCCTGGGCAGGGTTATGGACGCCATTGGTTATTCTTCAGGGCTCTTAGCCCCATTTGCATCTTGTCCGTAGCGGGACGCTATATCGTTTTCAAGGTGATTTGGATCTTTGTATATTATATCTGTATTCTTGACTCTTTGAGTCGCTGTTATATATATCTGTTCTGTGGGTCCCATCGAGGACTGTTGTGTAAGGTTATTACTTCGTTTTCCACCCGCACGAAAGTGCCTGGTGGGCACCTTTGAATCGTTTCTATGCGGGTTTGGCGGGTTTCGCTAAAACTTGCATAGGGCCGATTCTGAGGGTGTTACAGAGTGGTATCAGAGCTCAGCAGTTGCGATACCCCACAAGTCCAGCCTGTAGGATAACCTAGCTAACGGCCGAAGTAGAGTGTCAAAACTATTTTTCAAAATCGGTTGGATAGTTCTGATTAGGTCTGATTTTACTCCTTACCCCTCTGCTATTCTCCTCTTATCTCGACGTGTTTTGGACCTGCTCTCTTATCTTTTCTTCGAGTCCAGGAATTCTCGTGGTGGGGTTTCCGTCGTACCTTCAGGGTTTCGCTTCCTCCTCTGTTAACGGTGTTCTACCGTCCGGTGTTCCAGCTGCCTGATGAATCCGTCTACGGTGTTACCATTCTTTGTTCCTTGTTTGTGCCTTCCGGTGTTTCCGACGCGACGACATCATCTACGCTAGATCCGATGCAGAGTCTGCATCCCTCCTTTGTTTCCGAACCTCGCTAGTCGAGATCTTCAGTCTGATTCCGAGAATGGTTGCACGCTTTTCCACTGATTGGGCAGAGTAATAGTTTGGGTGCGTGTTGGATTGGCCCCCATGCCGACTACCCCTTCTATTCGCTTTTGTACATTGAAGTGGATGAGAATGCATCGGTTCCCTCTTTCCATCGAAGTTAGGGGTGGCTTTATTTGTGGATACCTCTACCTTCGCCCTTTTGTTTCCGGAGTGTTCTCTCGGCGATCACGGACAACGACCTCTTGTTAGTGGTGTCGCAAGGATCTACACGAAACGAGAAGGTGCAGATCGCCGACCTTCCTTCCGGTACCATGAGGCGGATCTCGAGGGCGAGATCCATTGTTAGTGGTGTCGAATTGTGGCATCCCGCAAAACCACTACTAGAAAATCGCGTTGAATTTGTGCATTGCATCGTCATCATCATGCATTGTTTGCATAAAACTATTTCGCAAAGCCCGTTTTGTTTTCTAAAACGCCCCACCTCTATTCAAATATCAAAACCGGGTCGCCGGAATATTTTACTTTGTCTACTAATAGTTTGCAAAAGACTTGTTGGAATTAAATAATACATTTAATTGTTTTAGCGGGGGCAGTCGAACGGGCCGATTGACCCGAACGACCACCCCCATATTTCAGATCGGCCCACCCCTTATTCCTACAGCTACCCAGAAAACCTACCCACCCCTACCTCCACCTCACTCCCTCCAATCAACTCTCGCCACCTCAGCACACCCCAAACCCCCCCACCAACCACACTCTACCAACTCACCCCTCCTCTCTCACCCCTCACCCCTCACACCCCTGCCCCCCTCTCTCTCCCCCTCTCGCAGCACACAGAGCACGCACGCACACAGAGCACATACCCGCCCCTGCCGCTGCCCCTGGGCCCCACTGACCCACGTCCTCCCCTGGTCCCACCCGCTGGCCTGTCCCCCACACGCGACTCCTCCCTACCCGAGCCGTCCCTCACCCCGCGCCCAACCTCGCCTCCTCCACGACCCCGCTCAGCTCCGCCGCCCGCCTCCTCCCTAGCGCCGCCGCGGCCCCCAGACCTCCTCACCGGCTCGCCCCAGGACCGCCTCACCCCTCTCTCTTTGCCGCCCGGAGCCGGTGCGCGCCGCCCCTTCCCTCCGCCGCCGCTCAGAGGCCCCGCCCGGCGCCGGCCCTGCCTTCCGCCCCGCCCGCGGCAGCCACCTGCCAGAGGACCCGGAGCTCGTCCTGTCCTGTCACGTACCGCACGAGCCAGCCCAAGTTTGGCGTCGATGGTCGCTGCACCACATCAACCCCTGCTAGCTGCGAGACGTTTCTCAGATGGAGAGCCAACCGATCCCATGCTCGTCGATAAACGTTGAGTTCCACCTCTCCAAGATCTTCGGAATCGCCAAGGCCACATCACGGATCCGAAGGCCCCGATTTTATCGGAAACCAAGATCTTCGAGAAGATGTACCTGTCAGGTTCCAACTTCCTGAGTACCTCGAGCAAGCGCACCGACAAGACCGTCACGAGTCGAAACCCGGGGAGATAGGCAAGACCACGGCACCGGAACCGGAAACCGAACCTCGACCCGCCAAGTGCTTCATCCCGAACGCCATGACCGTCGACATGACCCGGAGACCTCGGAACGCCAAGTTCTACCCCGTTATCTGAGAACAACCCTGGACCCCGAGACCGAACCCCGGAACCCCAAGATCGTCGAGACCCCTAATGTGTGACCCTTATCCGAACCCCTACTTTATAAATGTCAAACATAAAACTTGTTGCATATTGAATTGTTCATCTCGCAGGCATATTTGTGTGGTTTGGGGGCCTTACGCCGATTCACCTAATAATTAAATATGGGGCCCATATGCGGGCAAATCTAGTCTCATATCGGCCTCATTTAAACTTGTGTAGCGAACCGGTAACTATCTTGCCATGTTAATACAACATTTAATTTGCGGGGCTTCTAAACAACATGAACCACCTAATTAATTGTCGGGACCCCGGTTCCGCTTAACCTGACCTAATTGCATCGCACCTTGCCATGCCATACATCATACATGCATCATGCCGATCTTCTGCCGTTGTATTAAATCTTGCATCCGGTGTTTATTCTAGTGCTTTGCTTCTTCGCGGATAAGGCCGTTGAGTTGATGCGAGTGTCGACCCGATCTTCGGTTGAACCTTCGACAGTGTTTTTCAGGCGAGCATCTCCCCCTTTCTACCTATCTTACTTTTATAGTATTTACTTCCCTCCTGTTGATCTATTGCTATCTGTGTTGCGATGCTCTAGTTTTCCGTACCCGTGATATCCCTTGCAGCCCTATATTGCCTCGGACACATCCTATTACCTATTGTTTGGTAGATAGTTGGACTTGCGCGTCGTAGTCGCTCGCTCAAGTGCTGTTGCGTGTCGTCAAGTGCCACAGTTGTTGATGTATTGCCGCATGTTGATGTTGGAGATGATCATAGTTTTACTTATTGTTCACTTTAATTCCTGTTTAACAACTAAAATTGAAGTAAACAGAGGCATCGGTGGGTGATAGATATCATTTGGTTTCCGAACGCCCACTTGTGTCCCGTAGGACCCCGAGTACTTGATACCTGTTCCTTGATTTATCGCGCTATCTACATATGGGGAGTATGGGCCCCCCTTAGCCAGAGCTTGATTCCGTCTTATTTCTTGGGGCCACAAACTAGTTTGAGGTTTTATTTACGATCCTGTACTTATGCCATGCTTTACTGCTTTAATTAAATTGTGCGACAGATAGCACCTGTACTGTTTTGGATCGGGACACGATTCCGCGGTGTCGACAAGCCCAGTTTTGGGTTCCCAGTCGTTCACAGCCGTCTACCCAAACCTTGAGTCCGTCTTGGAGCTTGCTTACTTCGTTGCGGTTCTACTCAATGGGGTGGCCCCCTGAAATATTTCTGAATCTTGTGATTGCTCTGTCGTGAAGACCTCGTTGGGTTTTGATTTGGTTTTTCCGAGGTTGATCGTGTGTGTGTTGCTATTTGTGCACCCCGGCCGGGTTAAAACTTTCTGAAAGCCGTGTCCGCGGTTATGGACGACTTGGAGCACAGTATCTCGAACATAGACAACTATAACTAAAGTTTACTGTTATAAATTGACTTGTATCTGATATGATTAGTAAATATTGCAACTACAACGGAATGGCTAAATAAAACTGCCAACAATTGCTTGTTTGGATTGTCGCTTGCGACCATTGTACCTGACTAGTAAGTATTGCAACTACAACGGAATGGCTGAATAAAAGTACCAACAACTGCTGGGTTTTGGGTTTATCTCATGTCATCGGTATATGATTAGTAAGTGTTGCAACTATAACGGAATGGTTAACTAAAAGTGCCCACCGCCTACTTTATCAGGATGATTATCTATACTTGACTAGTAATTGCTGCAACGATAACCGAATAAATAAAACTGCCAACTGTGTGAGTTCCTCGGTTGACTTCCTCGTTTGGTATCGAGGGGGAAACACCAGGATGGGTATGTTTGGTGTTAGCTTCAGGTTGGATCCGGATAGGTCATTCTTACCCCTCTCTGATAACCGCCAGTTGTATCGAGTCTCTATAGGTTGTTCAGTGCATGCTGCCGCTGCCGCTCAGTCCACCATACCTGTGTAGGCGAGGACCGCCGAATTCTAGTCTCGCCGTGTACTGGCCTCAGTACTGACGCTCCTCTTTTTCCTTTGCCCTTTGTCGGCACCCCTTTTGTTTAAGCAGGTTTTGAGACCGACGTCGTTAGCAGGGTTACCCTTCCGGCTTGGCCTGGGCAGGGTTATGGACGCCATTGGTTATTCTTCAGGGCTCTTAGCCCCATTTGCATCTTGTCCGTAGCGGGACGCTATATCGTTTTCAAGGTGATTTGGATCTTTGTATATTATATCTGTATTCTTGACTCTTTGAGTCGCTGTTATATATATATCTGTTCTGTGGGTCCCATCGAGGACTGTTGTGTAAGGTTATTACTTCGTTTTCCACCCACACGAAAGTGCCTGGTGGGCACCTTTGAATCGTTTCTATGCGGGTTTGGCGGGTTTCACTAAAACTTGCATAGGGCCGATTCTGAGGGTGTTACATGACACTGGGGTGGCATACCCAAGCTTGAGTTTTTGTCCATTCTTCATCTCATTAGATCATTCTTTATCTACACCTATTTTTTTCCTTCATACAAAACTTCACACAATCTTCATTAGCAACATTAGTGTATTCAAAAGATAATAGACCCTTGGGTTTAGCTTTAGAACAGCAAGGCTTTTCACTAAAAACACAAGCTACTGTAGTAACTCCTTCAAAAAGCTCAATTTACCTAATGATAACTCAAAAAGGAATCAATAAGAAGCAAATGCAAATAATGACAGAAATTTTTCAAAACAGACCAGCAGGTAGAAACCGATTTTTTTGAACATCGTCTATTGCTCAAATCAAAAAGTGTTGAACTAAAGAAAGTTAGATAACATACTGGGGGATTTATTCGTAAATTTTGAGTTCAATCAGAGTTACAAAGACTCAAGAATTTTTATGGTGGAGGACAGAAATCTGTTTCGGGACAGCAACTCCCCAAATCTTACTTCCCTCTCATTAGAGGTCATTCTTGGCACAAAAAGCAAACAAAAAGGATAAATAGAGGTCATTACTGAAGTAATAACTTCCAAGACTCAACTAAACTCTTGGGTTATCTCCCAACAAGTACTTTTCTTTAACGCCTTTAAGTTAGTCTTGATAGGTTGAGAAGATGCTCACATAAGAAATATGAATTGAAGTAAAAGAGAGCATCAAGAAGCAAATTCAAAACACGTTTAAGTCTAACCCACTTCCTATGTATAGGAATCTTGTATGCAAATAAATTCACAAAGAACAAAGTGACAGGCATAGGAAGATGAAACAAGAGTAACTTCAAAACTTTCAGCACATAGAGAGGTATTTCAGTACCATGAAAACTTCTACAACCATATTTTCCTCTCTCATAATAATTTTCAATAGCCTCATGAATAAACTCAACAATATAGCTATCACATAAAGAATGCTTTTCATGATCTACAAACACATAATTTCTATCAAGATCAAAAATAGTGGGATTAAAACCTTCACAGGTTTTACCCAAAGTAGATATTTCAAAAGGATCCACAGGAACATAACATTCATCCTCCTTTGGTAAGCATGAGGGACAATCAAATAATGTAAGAGGTAAAGAGTTAGTCTCATTAGAAGGTAGGCCTGGGTAGATCCATTCTTCCTCCTCTTGACCATCACTCTCCTCCTCTTTTTCATCTAATGAGCTTTTAGGTTCAGCAATTTCGTCTTTCATAGGCTCCTGCAAGGCATTAGTCTCTTCCGTTTGTGGAAAGCACCTATTAAAATATTCAAGAATATAGCCATTTGCTTCCTAGTAATTATCAAAGAAAAATTTAAGTATCTCATAAACCTCATATTCATAAGGTGCATTATCGGTATTTTCAAGCAAACTGGCAAGTTCAAATGCACCCTTGAAGGCAATAAATTCTTCAATTTGTTCCACATCATAAAAGTCATAAATTCCTTTAACATAAGAGGATATGGTAACATTATCATTATACTAACATTGAAAAGGTAGGTGTTTATACCTCCTACAACAACAAGATTTATCAAAGCAATAAGTAAAATTATAAGTAGAGCACACCTCTCTAGCAATAGTATTCAATTTATCAATTTTTTCGCATAAGTGTTTCCCTTTTTGTGACAAACGGTGTTCCTTATAATAATACTTTTCTTCTTCCATGAACCCACCTTGCCAATAAGAACTAGTTTCAAAGAAACCATCCATTGATAGAAAGCATGACAAAGCAAGGCAATAACATACCAGCAACTAGAGCAGGAACTAATTTTTTTGTGTTTTTGATAAGAGAAAGCAAACCAAACTAAACTATTTTTTTTGGAGTTTTTGATAAAAATAGGCAAACAAAACCAAGCAAAATAAACTAAGCAAACTAAAAACAAAGTAAATAGAAAGGTTGTGGAGGACTCCCCTTGTGAAGACGTCCTTAGCCTCCCCGACAACGGTGCCAAAAAGTCTTGATGCGTGTTGACGCCCCGTTGGGAAACCCCAAGAGCAAGGTATGATGCAGCATAACAGCAAGTTTTCCCTCAGTAAGAAACCGAGGTTATCGAACCAGCAGGAGGAAGGAAACGCCTCAAAGGTGTTGCAAGCAACGTGGAAACCTGCACAACACAAACTCAAGACTTTGCCCCAACTAACAATGAGGTTGTCAATCTCACCGGTTGCTGTAACAAAGGATTAACTGTATGGTGTGGAAGGTGATGATGGTTTGCAGCAAGTAAACAATAACAGTGGAAGATGTATCAATGGTAAAGATTGGACCAGGGTCCATAGTTCACTAGAGGTGTTGTCCTTAGATAAACAAATATGGCATGCTACGTAAACAAATTATAGAAGGGCAATTGACAGGACTGAGCAAGGCATAACAATGCAATACTAGACAAAAATATCCTATGAGATTCGATTGGGAAATACAACAATATACATAGACCGCCATCCAACTGCATCTATGACTAGAAGTCCACCTTCAGGTTATCATCCGATCCCCCTCCAGTATTAATTTGCAAGCAACAAACAACTGTTTTAAGCAAAGTGTATAAGGTAAACAATCCACTTGTTCCATGAACAAGAGACCGTTGTTTTCTCCCTAGTGGCAACAACACATCTACTACCATAGAAATTTCTGTCACTTCCCTTTATAAGTAGAGGCATGAACCCACTATCGAGCATAAATACCCCCTCTTGGAGTCACTAGAAACTACTTGGCCAAGATAGCTACTAACAACGGAGAGCATGCAAGATCACAAACAACACAGACATGATAGAATCAAATAGACAAAACCATTAACCAATCTGACATAGTAATCTCAATATCCATCGGATCCCCGAAAACACAACATGCATGATTACAAATAGATTAGATCTTGATCATGAACAGAACTCACAAGATCTATACATGAAAGCACAAGGATGAGATACAACCATCTAGCTACTACATGGACCCGTAGTCCAAGGTGGAACTACTCACGCTTCATACCGGAGGCTGGCATGATGAAGAAGAAGGCCTCTGAGATGATCTCCCCTCCGGCAGGGTGCCGAGAAGAGCTTCAGATCCCTCGATATAGGGACGATGGTGGCAGCGGCTACGGACTATTTCGTGGAGATTGATCGGGTACTTAGGGTTTAGGTATCGGGGGCTTCTTATAGGCGAAGAGGGATGCCGAGGGGGTGCCCGAGGCGGCTGCATCCCCCAGGCGTGGGCCAGGCCTGGCGGCGTGGCCAGGAGGTGTGGCCCCCTGGTGAGCCTCCTCCGTCTTGTCTTCTAGCTTCGTGTTTCCCACGGTAAAATATTGAATTTGGCTTTTGTCCCGTCCAATTCCGAGAATATTGATTTTCTGCCTTTCTAGAACCAAAAAACATAAGAAAACAGGCAACTGACACTGTGGTAACTTGTTAATAGGTTAGTTCTAGAAAACATATAAAAACACCTCAAAGTGTGGACAAAGCAAAGCAAATTAGATAGTAAACAAGCATGGATCATCAAAAATTATAGATACGTTTCCGATGTATTAGAGGACTATGGCTATGGAGTGGAGATGGGGGAGGGAGATGTAGGGGTTTATAGCATGGAAAACAAAAAAATTCTATCGCATGAACACATACAAGCCAAGATCTAATCTACTAGAACAATGCAACGAGTTGATAAAGTACTAACCCTCAAAGATTCCAAAGAGCTTAATGAGATCGGATTCTCATGGTTGATGTAGTCGTTCACTTGCCGATCTCAAGATCGCGAAGACGATCCTTATGGCGCTGTGTTCCAGCAGCACTTCCGTAGTCTATCACATGTTCGGTACTCGATGAGGACCTTCCTCTCCCTTGTTCCAGCAGGCAACAGAGGTTGTAGATCTCTCCTCGCGATTCCAGCAGCACGACGGTGTGGTGGTGGAAGTAGAGGGGAAATCCCACAGGGCTTCGCATAAGCCGGAGCGGGTATGGTGGAGTAGAAGAGGGCCTCATTGATCTAGGGTTTAGAGGGCCAAGGGGTGGTGGTGGACGGCGGCTAGGGGAGGGCCTAGGCGACAGCGACTTGGGAGATCCCTAGGGCGGCGACGACTTGGGTGGTGGCGCGGCCAAGCTAGGGATTGTGGTGAGGGGTAAGGGTGCCCTACCCCTCCTTATATAAGTGGGAGAGGCGGTTGGGGGAAGGGGAGTCCTCCCCCAAGTCCTCTACTTGGGCCGGCGGAAAGGGGAGGGATGAATCCTTCCCTAAGTGGGATTCCTTCCCTCCCTCCACTAGGCAACCATGTTGGGATTTGACTTTTCAAATTGGCGTTTGACTTTCAAACTAGAGCTTGATTTCTCTCTTCCTATTTCCCAGCCAAGTGACCTAGGACATGATGCAACCATTCCACTTTGTTATGAAACATCCATGTACCCTTCCCATTCCTGATTGGTGGACCTTCTAGACCCTTCTAGAACATTCTCGGGAAAACACCGAAACCATTCCCGAACTCCGGAATTGGACTTTCCTTATATGGATATTATTCTCCAGACCATTCTGGATCTCCTCGTGATGTCCTGGATCCAATCTGAGACTCCAACCAACATTTGGTCTCTTACTCACATTCCATATCTACTAAACAACATCGAATCCTTAAGTGTGTCTCCCTACGGTTCGTGAATTATGCAGACATGATCGAGACTCTTCTCCGATCAATAACCAGTAGAGGAATCTAGAAATTCATATGGCTCCCACATATTTCTACGATTACTTCGTAATTGAATGAACCATTTGCATACGATACCAATTTCCCTTTGTATTGCGATACTTTACTTATCCAAGGTTTGATCGTCGGTATCTCTACATACCTAGTTCAACCTCATTACCGATAAGTACTCTTTACTCGTTCCTATGATATGTGATCCCTTGTTTACCAGTCACATTCTTGCAAGCTAATTGGATGAAATTCCACCGAGAGGGCCCAGAGTATATCTATCCGTCATATGGATGGACAAATCCCTCTCTTGATCCATGTGCCTCAACACATACTTTCCGAACACTCAATGTCACCTTTATAACCACCCAGTTATGAAGTGGTGTTTGATGTCATCAAAGCATCCATTCGGTGATGGTGATTAACATGATCTCATGGTCGAAGGATTTAGGTTACTATGTATCTGAAAGCTTATAGCAAACGAACTATTGAAATGACTTGATCTTATGCTACGCTTATCTATAGGAGTATGGCCCCCTTCTTTTCAGCTTCTTGATGAGATTCTCCCAGAAGCTACCATCGACCAGCTTCTCCCAGAATCTCATTTTCAAAATTTGTTCAAACTTCTTAACTAGTAGTTTCAATATCAATTTAAAAGTATAAACGATTTTGGCAGATGAGATTCTGGAAGAAGCTGGTCGAGCATAGCTTCTGGGAGAAGCTGAAAAGAAGGGGGCCTATGTCCATCACACCATTCTCATAATGATATGATCTTGTTATTAATGACATCTAATGTTCATGATTAGGAAACAATAATCATCTATTAATTAACAAGCTAGTATTACAAAGAGGTTTTACTATGGACTCTTACATGTTTACTAAACACACAAGTATTAATGTTTCTGGTTAATTCAATTATAGCATGAATGTAAAGATTTATCATGAAAACAAAGATATAGTAATAACTACTTTTATTATTGCCTCTTGGGCATATTTCCAATAGTCTCCCACTTGCACTAGAGTAAATAATATTGATTACATTGTAATATACCTAACACCCATGGCGGTTTGGTGTTGGTCATGTTTTGCCCTCAGGAGAGATGTAGTCAACGGATCCGCCACATTCAGATTTGTGTGTACTTTGCAAATATTTATGTCGCCATCTTGGACATGCTCTCGAATAGCATGAAAATGTAGCTTGATATGCTTCGGCTTCTTGTGTGACCTTGGCTCCTGCGCATTGGCTATGGCACTCATGTTATCACAGTAGATAGCCATTGGGTCCAGCGCACTGGGAACCACACCAAGCTCTATAATGAACTCATTCATCTATATCGCCTCTTGTGAAGCCTCCGAAGCAGCTATGTATTCCGATTCAGTTGAAGATCTCACCACAACGCTTTGCTTTGCACTCCTACAGCTCACTGCTGCACCATTCAAAGTAAATCGTATCCAGATTGTGATTTAGAATTATCCGGATCGGTTTTCCAACTAGCATCGGTGTAACCATTAATAACGAGTTGTTCATCCCCTTCATAAGAAAGAACCATATCCTTATTATTCTCAAGTACTTAAGGATGTTTTTGACCGCTATCCAGTGATGTACCCCTGGATCACTTTGATATTTGCTAGTCAAATTAACAGCATATGCAATATCTGGTCTAGTACATAGCATGGCATACGTGATAGATCCTATGGCTGAGGCATAGGGAGTCTTACTCTTCCTCTCTCTATCTTCTGCCATAGCAGGACTTTGAGTTTTACTCAAGGTCGTATTGGGCAACATGGGCAAGACCCCTTTCTTGCTATCTTCCATTCCAAACCTCTTTAGAACCTTGTCCAAATATGTACTTTGTGAAAGTGCTATTAAGTGTCTCGATCTATCTCTTCCAATTTTTATGCCTAATATGTAAGCAGCTTCGCCAAGATCCTTCATTGAAAAACTGTTATTCAAATAATCTTTGACACGTTTAAGGTCTATATCATTCCCAATCAACAATATGTCATCCACATATAGTACTAGGAATGCTACAGAGCTCCCACTCACTTTCTTGTAAATACAAGATTCTCCATAAGTTTGTATAAAACCAAAACTTTTGATCAACTTATCAAAACATTGATTCCAACTTCTGGATGCTTGCTTCAATCAATAAATGGATCGCAGAAGTTTGCATACCTTGTTATCATCTTTAGGATCGACAAAACCTTTGGGTTGTACCATATACAACTCTTCATCAATGTATCCATTGAGGAACGCTGTTTTAACATCCATCTGCCATATCTCATAATCATAATATGCAACAATTGATAACAAAATACTCACATACTTTAGCTTCACTACCGGTGAGAAAGTCTCATTGTAGTCAACTCCTTGAATTTTTTCAGAATCCTTTCCCGACAAGTCGAGCTTTATACACGGTTACATTACCATCAACATCTATTTTCTTCTTGAAAATCCATTTGTTCTCGATAGCCTTGCGACCATATGGTAAGTCCACCAAAGTCCAGACTTGGTTTTCTTACATGGATCCCATCTCGGATTTCATGGCTTCTAGCCATTTATTGGAATCTGGGCTCATCATTGCTTCCTTATACGTTTCAGGGTCGTCAGTGTTGTCCACTGATGGTTGTGAAATATAGCCATTCATGTACGCATTTAAACTAGATATTATTCATATATTTGATGAAATATCTCTCTAAATCCTGCTACTAATGCCTAATGATCAAAGGGGTATGCGATCCTTTCTTGCTATTTTCCCTGCACAGATAATGACGTATGATGATGGTAATTACTACATAAATGCCAAAGATATGAGATTTCCAACACGTCAAAGCAACCAGGAGCCGTGAAGTTAATACTGAAGCTTTAATGATCAACTATACGGCAGGAATTTTATTCCGGCCGTATAGTTCCAAACGTATAGTTGGCATCAACTTCATTAGGTCAAACAGAACAACTTTCGTGAAGGGACCCCTATATAAAGAGGCTTCGGGCGACGGGAAACAAAGCCTCTCTTTCGACCCAACTCTCCCTGCCACTAGAAGTTGCCACGCCGGAGGAATAGATCTAGATCTAAACCTCTAAACCCTTCTCCACCACCATAGCCATCTTCCACCACTTATAATAGTAGATCTCTTCTCCAATTGGCGACATTGTAAGTCTATTTTCTATCAACCTTATGATCTCTATTATAATGTTTACGATTGTTGATTTCATCTCTATGTGTGAGTAATTCTCCTTGGGCTAAGGGCTTAGGCCTAGCCATGTAGCTTTTTGTGCATGTTATTTATCATAGATGGGGTCATGTATTAGTTTGTATGACATGATGATTATAGTACCCTCTCTTTCCTCAATCTAAAGCCTTTTCAGGTACCCAAGGTCCCGAGGATTTATCCAGGTAAAGGGAGTGTGAGTAATGGCTGATCTATAGGATGGGAACCCCAGTGACAGAAGGGGTAGTATGACTGTATGTGAGGAATTTACTTGGCATTAATGGTGACATCACGATGCATATCATTAGTTCTCTTTCTTCGCTGGATGAGACTAGTAGGTTATTGCTATAAGCGGTTGCGGAGACGATAACATTTATGGATGCACTACCCACATATAATTATCTTGCTCTAAAAATTACATGCATACTTTTTTATTATCTATTATTCTCATCATATGTTTTGCACAACTACTGGTGAAAACCGAAGACCCTAGGCCCTCTCTCTCCATCGTCAACAACAAAAAGATCGCAAACACTTGGTCCGGTGAAAACTCAATAGGAATTCTAAAACTCTCGAAGGTCCGTTTAAGTAATCTCACTTTGCTTTCTGCTTCGTGAGGATTCGATAACCTATGTCTACTAGGGAAAAGGAGCTATACTACATCCATAATCCGGATTGAAGGTATCAACCCTTTTTCTGGCGCTGTTGCCGGGGAAGCAATAGCTACCCTGGTGAGGTTATTAGGAACCTTGCTAGTTTTAATTCTAATTTTTAATTTTGTTAGATTGCTTTCAGTCTTTATTTGAAAAACCAAAAAATTAGTTAGTCTTTTAATTCTTGTTTTATCATCATAAGTACTTGTTTAAAAAAATACAAAAACATAGGAAGTATGGTGTAACATCCTAGGATTAGCACCTCAAAATAGACAGGACACATGTTTGTGCATTGCATTCATGCATAAGAAAATCCGGGGAATTTTCGCGCAAAACTAAAAGAGCTATAGAGGGACCGAGATCTCTATTGTTATGATGGAAATGTTAGGGCTAGTGCTCTGGATTTTGACATGACCTTGGTTGAATCCTTTGCATTAGGGTGGAAGCAATTCGAATTTGAAGATTCAAATCATATATTTGAATTCAAGAGAAATTTTAACATTGAATTATAAATGAATAATACAGTAATACCCAACAAAAGATATATCTTCACTTGATCTTATCCACAAGACACAGCAAACAAGCTAGGAGCTTAGTCACCGCATGCTGGTGTGCTGTCAAACACAGGAGCACATCATGGGAAGATAAGAAGGAACCAGGTGTGGCAGTTCACTGCTGCTAGCTACTTCTTCCACCCAATTCATTTCTTAGTACTAGAACTCCCAAGCTTTACACATAAACAACCACAACCCAATATCAGATCATCACTGATCTGTCCAACTTCATCAACTAGAACAACAAATCCTTCCACCAAACAATCACACCTTAGCTCTGGTTGCTCCCAGGAGCCATCCTAGAGCTAGGACAAGGAGAAATCAAGGCCAGGCTGCATCTCCATGAAAAGAAGACTAGGCCACAGCAGTAGGAGCTGGACAGTGGAATGAGGAGGAAGGGGAGGCCAGCTGTACTAGGACAAGAATAATATCCAGCAGATTGGACATGAACCAATCAAGATCCATGACAAGGGCAAGACAACAATACTAGATGGAGCAGTTACACATTAGCAGATCTTCAAGTTAACAATAAGTAGATGAAAAAGCCAAGGTACAATACACAATCTACATCAAGTAGCAAGGTACAACAAAGTATCACCAGATCATGTAGCATCTATTCTTAATAGCCTGCATCACCAGGATCATGGGTAGATAAGGGGAACAACATCCAAAATGTATAATTACAACTACCCTTCAACTAGATCTAGTCTAGGAGGACGAGGAGTAATATTTCTATCAGTCTTGCATAGAGTTGCTATGCAAGGCTCATCACAGAGAAGTGAAGAAAACCAAAAACCTTAGTATCTGTTCTTAATAAATTTCCACCTCAGACTAAGCATCATAGGTTGGGGACGGATCCATATGAAACTTTAAAGGCATCTAGATGGATGAAACTATGTTTAGAGCATTCCACAGTAGCAACCCAACAAGTAGTAGATCATAGTATGTTACTGGAGTAGCAAAAGAACAAATCATCTGCTAGCAAGCATCATATGTGTCCATATCATTTTCCCAGCCACAGAATCTAGGAATCATATGTTAGATCACCTTATTTATACACATCAATAGGTGTATCTAAGCCTCAGCCTTTTGCATCACTGGCCATAGAATTTCAGATCATTAGCCACATATAAGGCATCTCAAATAAGTGGTTCCATTTCCATTTATACAAGTACTAGAATGCAGAAGATCATGCTAGTTATAAAACCACTATGCACACTCAAATTTGAGGCACCACAGTGACATCTACACTAACATAAGCCACTACTTTATCTTGCCACATCATTTTCCTAACAGATGTTCTAGGAATCAGGTATGTAGATTGTTTCATTGTAGAAAAGTTCTATAAAACAGATCCTTTCTTAAAACCTCAAGCAAGAACCCATTCATAATTTGCTTCTACAAAACTTAAGCCTCAAATTAAGATATCATGGACTAGGGAGGGTCCAAACTTCTAACCAGCAATGTTGTAGCATGGATATATATATGATCTAGTTCATGTGCATCCTCCAAGGAGGTACCACATCAGCCAGAACAGTTTCTTAAAGCCAAGTATTGCATATATGCAGTAGCCAGGAGACCAGAGAGGCACCACTAGTCTAGATGACAGCAAGTCATACTACAACAAGTGTCTTATTACAAGTCCATCTACTGCAAGATAGCTGATGCATAGCATCTATACCCTGATTACATCAATAAACCTAAGTCATCCCTATGCCGATTTACAAATTAATCAGCTACCACATAGCTAAAAATAATACTAATGTGTCATCAGCCACTAGCAAGCCGAGGTCAACACATAAATCAAAAATTAGGAAGTCATTTAGCTTAAATCAAATTAACCAAATACCCACAGATAATTTTAGCAGTAAATTGACCCTAGAACAGAGTCTCAGCACAAATACGGATAGTCGTATCACCACTAATAGGGATCTAGATATAAAACGAGAAGGGAAGAAGTAGTATGACTTACAGATGGTCGTTGATAGACACTAGAAGAGGAAGTAGAGATTGGCCAGCGACGAAACACACGGCGGAACGGGGAGCACCTAAGGGCGCTGCAACCTGCGCCAAGCCGTGGTTGTGGTGGCCACAGGATAAGAAAGCAGCAACATCACCAGCACCGCACCACCACCATGGGAAAGATGAGCAAGCCAAGTCGATCAGAAGTACCAGAAGGCGAAACAGTTGGAGGGAGGCTCACGCTCTTCCACGAATAACAACCGGAGGCGCCGACGCGAGAGCCGCACCATGACCTTGAGCCATGGCGGATAGGGTTTAGGCCAGGAGCGCACGGGGCCGCGATTGAACCAATCGACAGAGGGAAGGGAAGAGGGGGCGACGGCGAGCCAGCGCCAGCACACGGCAGCAGCCGGTGGCACGAATTTAGCCGGCGTTGGTCAGGTAGGCACCGGCGGGGCATGTGCGGAGAGAGCAGAGAAACGGGGAAGAGTAGGGGTGTGTGCGTGTGTAGGAGATAAGAGGGAGGGGTGAGATGGGCGGTGGTCTGGATGACCCGAGCCAGGTCCAATTGGGCCAAGCTGGCCCATGCCAACCAAATAGGCCAGGATAAATAAAATTAGAAAAGAAAAACAATTAGAATTTCCCAAAATAACCCTACAAATTTCTAAGAGTCCAAGAAAATACAGAAAAATCCTAAAAATACATATAATATATCAAAATGTTCACAAAAATAATACCTACCTAAGCAAAATATAAAATTACTTATTTGAGTTAGATAAAATACCACTAAATATTAAATCCATTAGAGTTCTTAATAAATTATAACAATATAATAAAATATACTAAAAAATTAATAAAAATCATTTTGTGTATAAAAATAAATCTACTATTTTATAAAAATACTAACTTAACTCTTTTATAAATAAATTTTGAAGTAAATATTTAAAGACATTTAATCCTTTATGGAATTTTATAAACATAAAAATAATACTTAAAAATATATAAAAATTATTTTTAAGGTCTTGAATAAATTTATTACACTAGAAAAATATTAAATATATTATTAGAAAAGTTTTTAAAATAATAAATCCTTATATATAACCTATTTTAAAAATTCTTTAAAAAACATTTCTTAAGTAATAAATAATATCATTTCCTTATAAAACACTAAATTCTTTAAGATTAATTACTAAGTCTAAATCCATAGTTATGATTCATAGTAAAACTTAAATGTAAATTATTAACTTTATAATACTCTTTTGAAACTTTTAATCAAATTTAAACCAATCATTCACTTAAATACCAAATAAATTGGCTCACACCTTAATCACACTTGTCATAAATCTAAAACTTGAGACTAATTAAAACCAATTCCACCTTAAGTTTATTTACCCTTTCAAAATTAACTTTAGTCTAAAAAGCTTATAAACATCATGTCTAATGAACTACTTATATTTTTATAGTTAACTTTGGTATATTTCAATTAAGACATAAAGAATCTCAAGTCTAAACTAATCAATCAAACAACAAAATACATTGATCACGTTCTATTAACAATAAAGATTGTTTAAACCTTAGAAAGGAAATATTTTCTTCAAATGTTATTCTTTTTGCCACTTCAAACAATAATCTTATAATAAGTTCTTCACTTCTTAACAACTCAATCCCAAGGATGTTTATCAATAGACACCAAATGACAATTAACCATAAAACATTATTTTATACTTTACTTGTATATTTTGGGTTGTTAACACTTAAGTTCTTTATAAATACCATTACTTGTAAAGTAAAACTTGAAGATAAATCAACTTTGAAAAGAATTACCTAAACACACTTCAATCAAAGTATTGGGGATTCACTTTGGGAGTTTTACAAAATGCATAGCATTACTTATGCATAATTGCATATTGCTTCCTTAAACATTAGTCCTTACCGGACCAATGATGCTGATTTTAGATATTAGATCTTACATTGTCTCAAAGACCGTGAGTGCATAATCTTGCAATCACAAAAGGCAAGTTCACACTTGCTCATGCCCTTTGATTATTTTCTGTAAAGTATTTTACAAATCCAGTGTTGTCATCACCTGCATTTGAAAAAGGTCCGAAAACACTATTTTCATAATAATGTGAATATAGGTTATTAACATGAGGTAATAACCCATTATGAAAGTTCCGGTGGTAAAGGAACATATTATCTAGGACTTAACAACCAATGTCGCCAGTGATTCTTGCGCCGTATATCACGCGTTAACCATGAGATTTGGAATGGGACAGAGAAGTCAGCTGTATCTTCTTCCTCTCGCATGTAGATGGATGTGCAGGTCATGGCTGTTATCACTCGTAGCATGCATATTAATTGGTAATTCATAGAGGATATGCAGCATATGGGTGGGAACCGTCAACGTCCCACGATAGTTCTGACATCTAACGGTCTATATAAACCATTGCCATAATTCAATGGGTGGGCATGGTGTACACCAAGGAGGCATGCGAGGTCGCGAAGGGGGCAGTGATTGGCTTGGATCATCTTCTGGGCCCCACACCATAGGAAGTGTGGACGGGAAAGATCGCCCGGTTGTGCAACAAGGATTTTATCTCTCATGGCTAAAGTAACGCACCTCTGCATAGTGTAAGAACTGTAACTTGTTACTCCCTGTTCCGGGAAGGAGCCGCGAACGCAGCGGGAAAGGAACTCCATGAAAGTTTTGGTAAACCCATGAAGGCTGACAGACATAGATTTTCAGAATAAAAGCAACCTTTGAAGAAATGTTTACAAAAACCTGTATAGCCTACGACCTATGGTCTGTGGCTATAGATATAGTGCATCAAACACTCCTTTTCTAGTAAACTTGTCACATCCCAAGATTTTCCAAATCTTGTAATGTGAAAAATAAATGAATAAAATAAAACTTTGTTGATTTTTCAGGGTGAGAAGAAACTTTTTGAATCCAATTGGAAACTTTCAAAACCTATTTGGATCAAATAAAATCCTAAAGGGATTTAAAAAGATAAATAAACAATAAAGTTAAAATATTTTGAAATTACTATTTTTGGATCTTTTAATAAAAGATTTGGTTTTCAAAGGAAAAGGTAGATTTATAAATAAGGATTATTTTAAAGAGCCAAATTAAATCTTGGCCAATCTTTTGAATTAAAATGTTTTGCTTTGATTAAAAGAATAAAGGTTTGTTTAAATAAAATAATAAGGATTTAATAACCAATTTTTTATTTAAGTAAAGGCCTTTTCCATTTTAAATAAAACATTAAAACTTATTATTTTATTTTAAATAAGTTTTCCAAGTATTCTATATTCCCAATTAAAACCTACTGAAGTGTTTTTGGTTTTATTTTAGATTTAAAAATAAAGATTTTAATAAAACAAATCCTATTTGATTTAATAACTAAGGTCCATCTTATTTAATTATTAATGGACCCTAAAATAAAAATGTTATTTTGTTTTAAACAAGTTTTCCAAGTATCTTTTATTTCTAAATAAAACCTACTGATTTAGTTTTGAAAATATTTAGATTTCAAATGGAGATTATAAATAAATTAAAACCCATTTGATTTATTAACTTTTGTCCATTTTATTTAATTAATAAATGGATCCTAAAAGAATAAAAGTTTTTATTCAATTCTGGACTTTGTTTTGTGTGGATTAACAGAATTGAAATCAATGCATAGTTTGGCAAAGGTTTGAATTCAATTGAGTGTTTGATTTGTTGTTTGAATTTAAAAACAGAAAATCAAAACAGAAAAAGAAAAATCAATCAGATCAAAAAAAAGGGAAAGACCCAACCCATCTAACCTAGCCCAGTCCTGGCCTAGTTAGCCCTCCTCACTCTCTCCCCCGAAGCGTTTTTATCTAACTCACCAGACGACCCGTGCAGTGATGACAGGTGGACCCCGCTCCCTTTCCTTCTCACTCGCTGCCAGTGGACCCCACAGCCACGCGGTCATCTTCCCCACCCGCGACCTGTTCTTCCCCAGACCTCGCTGCCGTTCTCTGTCAATCAATCCCCGAGTAAATTCACTTAATTGCAGCGTTGATTCCACACGGTAACCTCGCTCACTTAAGCGCCCACTCCCCCTCTCCATTTCCCCTCTCTCGCTCGGCTCTCTCGGCCACCAGGCTGCTCGGAATCCTCCCCGAACCACCACAGTCTCCGGCGAGCTCCCGTTTAAATTCTGGCCACCACCGCCAGCCCCACTGCTTCCAGAGCACACTGGCTTGCTCACCATCATCTCCTGCACCTGCCAGTACCTTCCCCTCGCTCGCGCATGCTCTGCAGCGTCGAGTTCGTCTTCGACTGAACGACGCCGCCGTCCGCTCCAACTCCGACGAGCCCCACAGGTAGTTTCCGACCGCGCCTCTCCTTCTCCTTCACGCACGCATCTTTGCCAGGACTGTGCGCATCTGACCCTGTCTTCTGTTTGCCCTAGTATGCGCTGTAGCCTCGTCCTCGACGACGCCTGAGCAAGCCCGACGCCGACGACATCTCCGACGAGCAATCGCCGCCGTTCCTGTGCGCCCCCTGCCCAACGACGAGCACCTTGAGCATCAGAACGTCACCGAGATCACTGTAAGCACCCTCACCTCCTACCTCACTTCTTAGATCACCGGTACTGTCCACGTCTGACCGCGCCGCCAGTCGCCGCCGCGTCAGCGCCGCTGCCAAATGGTCAAAGCAATAGGGTCCATTGGATCTCGATCTGACGGATAAGATTAGAAATAAGCGAAGAGGTAAGTAGCCTCTGCGCGCCGTGCAATATGACTTGATCCAACGGTCTGTCTTAGTCGATCCACGCGAAACGTTTTCGATGAATAGGAATCAGACGCGTGTCCCAGAGTTGTTTTAAAAACAGAATTTGATCAATTAGACTTGTGATTTTGTAAATTGCACAACTTTTAAACCACACGTCCAAATTTTGCAAACTTTATATCAATGGAATCAGTGGAACAAGCCCTATCCAACCATGCCATTTGTTTAGTAAAATGCTTCTGTAATAATGTTTGTTTTTGCAGAAACATTTGTATGCTTGTTTAGATTGTAAAAATTGTTCAAAAATGATTTTGGGGATAAAATCTTTTGAAAATGGTTTGTTTTGAACCTACTGACCCTAGGAAACACTTTGTGGTTTCAAAAATGTATTTGGAGAAACAAAAGAATGATTCTTTGATTTAAAACCATTTCTAGTCAACTAAAAATATAGTTTATTTATTAAAAATGGTTTTGGAAGAAAACCTTTGGGAAATGTTTTGTTTTAAACTTTCTAACCCTAAACTCAAAGTTTTGTGGTTTGAAAACATATTTTGTGAACCCTAGAGATTAATGCCTTAGTAAAAACATTTTTACACCACATAAAATGATGCCTTGTTTTGAAAATGGTTTGTGAAGTGAAACCTTTTGCAAATGACTTTGCCACTTTACGAAATGACCAATAGGTGTTTTCAAAATGTTTATGACCCATTAGGAGCCACTTTCCCAAATAAAACAATCCTTGACATGCTTGCATGCATTATCTTGGTTCTATGATTTTATGTGTTGTTTTGCTTGATTGGTAGATTGAGATTGTGCCTTGCTTGATTGAATTGTAGAGACTTGAAGAGTGTGATTGTTGCAAGGACAAGGAGTGAACTTATACCCTCTACCAAAAAGGCAAGTGATGCTTCATACTTTTGTCCCATTACTTTCACTATGCATTAGAGATTTTTCTAAGTAAAACTTGCATGGAATTTTGCTAAGTATAAACCTTGCTATAGGAAGACCTAGTAGATGAAACCTTAGTAGAAATTTCCCTAAGTTAAGATTCCTACTACTATCAAGCTTATCTTAGCTAATAGAAAACAAGGGTGGAACATATATCCATACTATGGAAAATTTCTAAGTCTGAGGACTTGTGTTTTTGTTTAATAAAACAACTAAGTTAATGAATCACCTGGGTGGAATGGGACTTGAATGGTGGATTTTGGTTGAGTGGTTCACAAGGCCCATGTTTATGGTTGACCTTGTGTATCTCACTTGTGGATGGCCACCCAGGAACAAAGAGATTTGAGATGTCAAATGTTGAGAAGCTTCAAGTGCAGCCACATGGCATTATGGGCTCTGCCTGGATCATATAGGTTGCAAGAACTTAGCCATATGGACAGTTGGTGGTAGAGTTTGATAGGTTGGAGCGCGTCCATTTTGGTCTAAGGGAAGGCTTCTGAAAGATCTTGTCTTGGGAAACCAAGTCTTGTGGGGAAAGTGCACCACCTCTGCAGAGTGTAAAATCTAAGTACTTAGCCATGTCCCTGGTAAAGGACAATTTGAGCATCAAGACATGGAAGCTATCAAGAATCTCATCATCCAAATTTCTAAGTTAAAAACTTGTGGTTGAACAAGGGTTAAAGGATCTTCAATCTTTGATTGAGAAAAATGATTTTGTCAAGCAAAAACTTAGTGTTTTCAAATGATAAGGAAAATCTATTTTGAGCAATGCAAGCCTCAACTCCACTTAGCCAAATGCATATAGATGATAGACTCCACCATACTACCATAGTATCACTTGCCAATACAATTCAAATGTATTGACCCTTGTGGCTGTAACTTGTATGTTGCAGGTTTGATTGATTTAGTGAAGTATGTTGATTAGGATTACAAAGTCTACAACCAACATGTCTGCCTGTGGCACTTTGAAGATGAAGGACCCCATGTTATAGATATTCTGCTGCAATGTAATGTAATAGCCAAATGAGCTATGTAAGATGTAATAAAATTATGTTATTCCTGGTTATAAAGTTGTATTATGACCTTTGTTTCTTGATATTACATCTTAACTGTGGATGCTAGCTATTGATCCAGGGACTAGCATTGTAAACACAGGGGACTCTACCTTATTAAAGGTTGGGACCCTTACAGATGGAATCAGAGCATTGTGTTGCCTGTAGGATTTGTAACCCTAGGATTGGACAAAACCCCTTAGAAAATAGGAGTTGTATTTGTTCCAAAACTTATTTACAAACAATCTTGTAAACCCTTTCCTCAACCATTTTGGTTTCAACTCTACATCTATTGTATTTCAACTTGATGGAAAAACCTACCCCATGACCAAAGACTTCACCATGTGCAAAGGACATCTTCAACTCTAATGACTTCAACTTCTTCAACTCTAATGACTTCAACTTCTTCAACTCTAATGACTTCAACATCTTCAGCATTTTCACCAAGGACCTCAACCTTGGATATCACTAAGGACAAGTGAGACAAGAAATCTTGCTCAAGATTGGAGACTAAGGAAACACAACTTAGAAGGAGCCATCAACACCTTTGAAGTTTTGTGACCAAGAGTTTTCCCAAGAAAACCATGATCTCATGCAAGAAGGAATCAACCAAGAAAGATGGAAAGATCACAAGTGAACCATATAGATGGACCACCATATTTTATTAGGTCAAACCCACCAACTTATGTGGTGTAACAAAAATATTTTTGGTTGCCTAAAAATATGCTTGAAACTTGTTGTTGAGTGGAATGTTTGTTTGTGATTGCTTGCACATTGCTTGTGTGAATTGTGTTGTGTGTAATTAGAATTATTCCCTTAGAAATATTTTGCCTATTCTAATCCCAATCCAACCCAAACAGATGACTACTCCAAGAGACACCAACATCAAGGATGGTGACACCAACAACAACCAAGAGGACAACATGAGAGAACTCATAGTAACCCAAAACCAGTTGAGCCAAGAGACAACTCAGCTTTTAGCCAACAACAATGGACTAGACCCAGCCATACAAAGGATTTTGAAACTTCAATCTCAATTGTTGCAAGGATTGGTTACTCAAATGATCAACATGGGAGAAAACTTTTCCCAAAGAGCTAATGACAACAAGGATGACAAAGATGTTAATCTAGAAGGAACCCAAGCTAGCAATATTTGTGGAGACAAGGATCATGCATCCAAGGAGCATGAAGATTAATTCCCTAATTGTGAAGAAGAAGGTCATATCTTTAGTAACTACCCCAAGAAGAGAGAAAGATTTCCCACCCTTGAGGAGCATGAATTAAAAGAACTCCTAGCTTTGGAGAGACCCAAAAAGAAGAAGAAGGACAAAACCCAAGTGCAATGTTACAATTGCAAAGAGATGGGACACTATGCCAGTGAATGCCCAAAAAAGAAGAAGAACCAAAGAAACAAACAAGAGGCAATGATACCAAAGGAAAAGAAAGATATTAGCCAAGTATGGTGCAACAACTACAAAGATCTAGGACATTATGCAAGCAACTGTCCAAAAAAGATGAAACACAAGATAAACAAGCCTATGAGGGATCTCAGCCTTGTCACATGTTTCAAATGCAAGGAGCTAGGCCACTATGCAAACTTCTGTCCAGGAAAGTTACATCAAGATCCCAAGCAAGCCAAGATGTAATTTAGTTGGAAAATTTTAAGGGTGGTAGTACCCTAGTTGTTTGAGCCTACTTGTAACCCTATCCTTCCCAAATCTCGGGACGAGATTTATTTTAAGGGTGGTAGCCTATCACATCCCAAGATTTTCCAAATCTTGTAATGTGAAAAATAAATGAATAAAATAAAACTTTGTTGATTTTCAGGGTGAGAAGAAACTTTTCGAATCCAATTGGAAACTTTCAAAACCTATTTGGATCAAATAAAATCCTAAAGGGATTTAAAAAGATAAATAAACAATAAATTTAAAATATTTTGAAATTACTATTTTTGGATCTTTTAATAAAAGATTTGGTTTTCAAAGGAAAAGGTAGATTTATAAATAAGGATTATTTTAAAGAGCCAAATTAAATCTTGGCCAATCTTTTGAATTAAAATGTTTTTCTTTGATTAAAAGAATAAAGGTTTGTTTAAATAAAATAATAAGGATTTAATAACCATTTTTTTATTTAAGTAAAGGCCTTTCCCATTTTAAATAAAACATTAAAACTTATTATTTTATTTTAAATAAGTTTTCCAAGTATTTTATATTCCCAATTAAAACCTACTGAAGTGTTTTGGTTTTATTTTAGATTTCAAAATAAAGATTTTAATAAAACAAATCTTATTTGATTTAATAACTAAGGTCCATCTTATTTAATTATTAATGGACCCTAAAATAAAAATGTTATTTTTTTTTAAACAAGTTTTCCAAGTATCTTTTATTTCTAAATAAAACCTACTGATTTAGTTTTGAAAATATTTAGATTTCAAATGGAGATTATAAATAAATTAAAACCCATTTGATTTATTAACTTTTGTCCATTTTATTTAATTAATAAATGGATCCTAAAAGAATAAAAGTTTTTATTCAATTATGGACTTTGTTTTGTGTGGATTAACAGAATTGAAATCAATGCATAGTTTGGCAAAGGTTTGAATTCAATTGAGTGTTTGATTTGTTGTTTGAATTTAAAAACAGAAAATCAAAACAGAAAAAGAAAAATCAATCAGATCAAAAAAAGGGAAAGACCCAACCCATCTAACCTAGCCCAGTCCTGGCCTAGTTAGCCCTCCTCACTCTCTCCCCAGAAGCGTTTTTCTCTAACTCACCAGACGACCCGTGCAGTGATGACAAGTGGACCCCGCTCCCTTTCCTTCTCACTCGCTGCCAGTGGACCCCACAGCCACGCGGTCATCTTCCCCACCCGCGACCTGTTCTTCCCCAGACCTCGCTGCCGTTCTCTGTCAATCAATCCCCGAGTAAATTCACTTAATTGCAGCGTTGATTCCACACGGTAATCTCGCTCACTTAAGCGCCCACTCCCCCTCTCCATTTCCCCTCTCTCGCCCGGCTCTCTCGGCCACCAGGCTGCTCGGAATCCTCCCCGAACCACCACAGTCTCCGGCGAGCTCCCGTTTAAATTCTGGCCACCACCGCCAGCCCCACTGCTTCCAGAGCACACTGGCTTGCTCACCATCATCTCCTGCACCTGCCAGTACCTTCCCCTCGCTCGCGCGTGCTCTGCAGCGTCGACTTCGTCTTCGACTGAACGACGCCGCCGTCCGCTCCAACTCCGACGAGCCCCACAGGTAGTTTCCGACCGCGCCTCTCCTTCTCCTTCACGCACGCATCTTCGCCAGGACTGTGCGCATCTGACCCTGTCTTCCATTTGCCCTAGTACGCGATGTAGCCTCGTCCTCGATGACGCCTGAGCAAGCCCGACACCGACGACGTCTCCGACGAGCAATCGCCGCCGTTCCCGTGCGCCCCCTGCCCAACGACGAGCACCTTGAGCATCAAAACGTCACCGCGATCACTGTAAGCACCCTCACCTCCTCCCTCGCTTCTTAGATCACCTACACTGTCCACGTCTGACCGCGCCGCCAGTCACCGCCGCGTCAGCGCCGCTGCCAAATGGTCAAAGCAATAGGGTCCATTGGATCTCGATCTGACGGATAAGATTAGAAATAAGCGAAGAGGTAAGTAGCCTCTGCGCGCCGTGCGATATGACTTGATCCAACGGTCTGTGTTAGTCGATCCACGCGAAACGTTTTCGACGAATAGGAATCAGACGCGTGTCCCAGAGTTGTTTTAAAAACAGAATTTGATCAATTAGACTTGTGATTTTGTAAATTGCACAACTTTTAAACCACACGTCCAAATTTTGCAAACTTTATATCAATGGAATTAGTGGAACAAGCCCTAGCCAACCATGCCATTTGTTTAGTAAAATGCTTCTGGAATAATGTTTGTTTTTGCAGAAACATTTGTATGCTTGTGTAGATTGTGAAAATTGTTCAAAAATGATTTTGGGGATAAAATCTTTTGCAAATGGTTTGTTTTGAACCTACTGACCCTAGGAAACACTTTGTGGTTCCAAAATGTATTTGGAGAAACAAAAGAATGATTCTTTGATTTAAAACCATTTCCAGTCAACTAAAAATACAGTTTATTTATTAAAAATGGTTTTGGAAGAAAACTTTTGGGAAATGTTTTGTTTTAAACTTTCTGACCCTAAACTCAAAGTTTTGTGGTTTGAAAACATATTTTGTGAACCCTAGAGATTAATGCCTTAGTAAAAACATTTTTACACCACATAAAATGATGCCTTGTTTTGAAAATGGTTTGTGAAGTGAAATCTTTTGCAAATGACTTTGCCACTTTACAAAATGACCAATAGGTGTTTTCAAAATGTTTATGACCCATTAGGAACCACTTTCCCAAATAAAACAATCCTTGACATGCTTGCATGCATTATCTTGGTTCTATGATTTTATGTGTTGTTTTGCTTGATTGGTAGATTGAGATTGTGCCTTGCTTGATTGAATTGTAGAGACTTGAAGAGTGTGATTGTTGCAAGGACAAGGAGTGAACTTATACCCTCTACCAAAAAGGCAAGTGATGCTTCATACTTTTGTCCCATTACTTTCACTATGCATTAGAGATTTTTCTAAGTAAAACTTGCATGGAATTTTGCTAAGTATAAACCTTGCTATAGGAAGACCTAGTAGATGAAACCTTAGTAGAAATTTCCCTAAGTTAAGATTCCTACTACTATCAAGCTTAGATTATCTAATAGAAAACAAGGGTGGAACATATATCCATACTATGGAAAATTTCTAAGTCTGAGGACTTGTGTTTTTGTTTAATAAAACAACTAAGTTAATGAATCACCTGGGTGGAATGGGACTTGAATGGTGGATTTTGGTTGAGTGGTTCACAAGGCCCATGTTTATGGTTGACCTTGTGTATCTCACTTGTGGATGGCCACCCAGGAACAAAGAGATTTGAGATGTCAAATGTTGAGAATCTTCAAGTGCAGCCACATGGCATTATGGGCTCTGCCTGGATCATATAGGTTGCAAGAACTTAGCCATATGGACAGTTGGTGGTAGAGTTTGATAGGTTGGAGCGCGTCCATTTTGGTCTAAGGGAAGGCTTCTGAAAGATCTTGTCTTGGGAAACCAAGTCTTTTGGGGAAAGTGCACCACCTCTGCAGAGTGTAAAATCTAAGTACTTAGCCATGTGCCTGGTAAAGGACAATTTGAGCATCAAGACATGGAAGATATCAAGAATCTCATCATCCAAATTGCTAAGTTAAAAACTTGTGGTTGAACAAGGGTTAAAGGATCTTCAATCTTTGATTGAGAAAAATGATTTTGTCAAGCAAGAACTTAGTGTTTTCAAATGATAAGGAAAATCTATTTTGAGCAATGCAAGCCTCAACTCCACTTAGCCAAATGCATATAGATGATAGACTCCACCATACTACCATAGTATCACTTGCCAATACAATTCAAATGTATTGACCCTTGTGGCTGTAACTTGTATGTTCCAGGTTTGATTGATTTAGTGAAGTATGTTGATTAGGATTACAAAGTCTACAACCAACATGTCTGCCTGTGGCACTTTGAAGATGAAGGACCCCATGTTATAGATATTCTGCTGCAATGTAATGTAATAGCCAAATGAGCTATGTAAGATGTAATAAAATTATGTTATTCCTGGTTATAAAGTTGTATTATGACCTTTGTTTCTTGATATTACATCTTAACTGTGGATGCTAGCTATTGATCCAGGGACTAGCATTGTAAACACAGGGGACTCTACCTTATTAAAGGTTGGGACCCTTACAGAACTTGCTGAGTACGCTCGTACTCAACGTATCTTCTTAACCCTTGCTAGATTCTGAAGCCATTAAGACGACGTCTACATCAAGTCATGCTCCGGGAATCATCATCAAAAGCTAAAGCTCTTCAATGAAGTCAAGAAAGTCAACATATACACCAACTCAAGTGAAGAAGAAGTTACTGATTAGATAGGAATATAATCTCTAGCCATAGAACCTATTTCTTTAAGTGTATTGCAATAGCAACAATGCCAGACCAATAGTTCAGATACTAGTCTTATTAGTATGATAGTTTTTGAGTTGTTTATTTCTGATTCTTCTTTGTAAGAAGTTTCTTTCTCTCTCTTTAACCTAGAGTGTTCTCTGGATCTTGTGTAAAGAGTTGAGTTGTAACCTATAGCCATGTCTTGGACCTGCTGTGTTTCTGTTGTACCACTTTGAGGGATGTAATACTAGTGGACGGTGTTTCATTGGTGTTATGTCAACGACTATAGTGTACTACATCATGCAGTGGTATGCTGGGTCACCGCATATGGCTGAAAAGAAGCTTGGGGAGTTTGCAACTCCTAACAATGATTATTTGCGTACTCCTATTACTCATCCAGCAATTGCTGCTGAAGATTATGAAATTAAGCCCCACTGGCACATGGAGCATTGTTACGTACAAGATGCTCCCAGGTTCTCAGGGATGTCTCCTCGTAAGTCAAAGATTCTATAGAATATATTTGGCATCTCATGATATGCTATGGAATATGCTGAAGAGATAAGACTGGTGACTCACTGTAGGACAAGCCAAAGGACAGACATGACCTGGCATGGCCCCATTAGCCAGCTCATGAACAACACATGTGGGACATGCCTTGTCCCCTAGGCTCCCCTTTATAAGGAGAACCAGGGGAATCGTTCCCAGAGAGACCCCGAGAAGGATCCTCCCCTCTTAGCTTATGTACGAGCACTTCTCCTTCTTCCTCCGACTCTTCTAGAGAATGCCATTAGAGGCATAGAGAGCTCAGCTAAAGGAGCACCAATGTAACTACAGTAACTAGCCATGATATATGAGATCTAGATGTAAGAGTAGAGGTTTTATCTCACTAGGAGAGCCTCAGACCTGGGTATATTGTGCTCTTGCCACTGTTCTTCTGTATGCAGTCTTCATTGCATCATTCCTCCCTAGACTCCTCTAGGGTCCATCGGCCCCAACTTTATCGTATACCTGACATCTACCATGAAACCACCACGACACGCCCCTTTTTGCGAATGCAAAATTCCTCTTCTATCCATGGTCCAGAAACAAGAATCCGAGGAGCACTGCGATAATAGAGGGGTATAGATGGTAAGTGTGTGTCATCCCACCTTGTAACATCCTAGCATTAGAGCTTAGAAACAAGTTTAACACATATGTGTGCATTGCATTCATGCATAGAAAATCCGAATAATTTTCGTGCTTTTGAATAAAACTTGTCAAAGTGATTGAAGCTTCTCTCAACTTGATGGAATTGAAGTAGATCATCAAGTTGATTGCGATACGTTTCAATATGACCTTTGTGAAAACCTTATTTTGGGTAAGGAAGATTTGATCTAAGGGTAGATCAAATGTAATAAAATTAAACCTTAATGCATTGCTTAATGTTTAATATTTGATCCTAAAGTAAGCATATCCTAGTATTCCTTACAATAACCCATGAATACCTAGCTATGAATATAACTCAAGTAACAAGAATTCAATAACTAAGTCTTGACCTATATCATTCTTATCCATTCCTACCATGAGCATCATGGTATTTCTTAAATACTAATTCTTTATCACTTGTTGAGTAGGAAGGAAATCAAGTCAAGATCATTCACCATGTATCTTTCTATCCATATCAATCTTTACCATTTCTATTGAATCATATTCTAATATCTGTTGTTCATCAATGTTGAGTAATCAACTATTAATTCACCAATTCTTAACCTATTAATTCTTGATCTATCAACTCTTGACCATATCATAGCATTCACTTAAAGTCCTTTACAGAAAGAAGTAAGAAGAGGTAGGTGGTAATGCTAGATTTAAAAATCATCTATAGGATGGGAGTGTTGGAAGAGAATAATATCAAGTGATAATTGATGGAGTTAACTCACTCCTGAAATGAAAGAAGAGTTATATGGAATATATAATTATAGGGTAACAAATAAGATTACAAGGTTGAATCCTGAAGAAAGTTACCATGAGTAATCCTATTGGATCAAGTAGGTATAGTCAATGAATAATATCTCTTAGTCCAATAGAGATAAACAGAAGATAATTATAATACAACTATAATGTTGTATGGATGAAAGCCTTGATTAGCCAATTGGAAACCTAAACCATAAAGGATCAAAGGATTATAATGATCATGCTTTAGTCACCAAGATTGAATGCTTATATCATGTATAAGTGACATTGGTGGATAGAACATGATTGAACCTTAGTATAGATATGTTATCCTAGGTTAGCCATGACAAGTCATCATGGTATAAGGTGAAGTTTGAGTAAAAGATACTGGAGTTAAGTAGATATAAGGTAGTATGATTAAGCTGAAGCTAGAGTAGCATGGATTTATTGGAGTGATATTAGTGATGGATGACAAAATATGTGTGAATGGAGTTAACAATAACCATTTATTTAATTGAAGGTTACCATTAGTAAATTGATATAACCAAGTATGGATAGGAGTAGATTATGAAAAGCTTTAGTGACAAGCTTCTAAGATTCATAAGTGAGATCACAAAGTAATTGTGAAGAAAGGGAGTAATCATTCTAGTGAAATTGGAATCACTAGAAATACCCTAGAGATAAGAATCCTCCCTATAAAGTGATTATATTGAGATTTAGTGTCAAGCTCATTGGGGTTTACAAAGGAATTTGGAAAAATAAAATATTGATTAGAACATTCTTGTGAAGTAAAGATCATCATGTTCACACATGATGAAGGATATGAAGAAGTGGTATATCTAGGAAAGGAATTCCTTGATTAGAAGTTAATACCTATAAAGTATGGAAGATAAGAATCCTTGGTAAACATTCCACCTTAAATCTTGAATCAAGGTTAATATCTATTTCATAGGTTTGATTCATCATCTTATCTCCCAATAGCCTATAAGAATAATTCCCTATAGAAATTCACTCAAGAATATCTTTGCCACTTCAAAGCATTAAAAAACTTATGTACCCAGAAACTATAGTTAGCAATTCTATCTCCTAAGTCAACCTGGAGAATAAACTATTTATGCTAAAAGTGTGATATCATTTATGATCACAAATATAAAGGCAGTATGACTTCAACCATAATGTTCATTCACATTTATAAAAAAACAATAATATAAACCTTGAATGAACCCTTTCTACCAATGACCAGTCAGGATAAAAATCATAGAAATATATGATAACTATGAAGTATTAATATAAGTAACTTAATTGTTTTCTACAAAATAATGGATTAATCATTTTATATTATTAAATGCCCATTCTTAAATACTTAATTCTAAAATAAATTCAAATCCTAAAACAAGAAATTTTAAAACATATTTCATCATAATAAAATTCAAGGTATGTTATGAAAATAAAGATTTATAACAAAAATACCTATATAAAGTAAATAAAGAAATAATACCACTATATTACAAACTCATAAAAGAACCTTAATACACTTTATTATTGCTGCAACCACTCAGCAAATCAACCCTATAAAGAAAATTCAAATCAAATGAGTAAATTGAAATCTGAAATCAAAACAGAAAATAGAAAGGAAAAAAGGATCTAGCTCGAGAAGCAGGCTGGCCCAGCATTTCCTCTGCTAATTCGTCGCTCGCGAGTCGCAGCCAGCTTTCTCCGCTCGATTCATCGAATCCCAACACCGGCCCAGGCCCGCGTACCCCTTTGTCCACCTAATCGCCATCGTCTACCTCGTGCCCATCCCGAAGCAGCTCGCTGGCAGCAGCGCCGCTGCTCGCCGACGTGGATATTCATGCCGCCGACCGCCAGAGGGGATAAGGAGGCCACGACGACGCCTTTCTCTCTCGTCCACATCCACTCCCTCTCCCTCTGAAGCTCTCTCTCTCTCTCTCGATTTCTTCCTCAGAGCCGAAACCCTAGCTAGTCTCGCCATGATGCCGCACCTCCCCACTCCTTTTCAAGTAGCCATGGAGACGCCCCGTGCTCCGGAGATCCTCTGGGTGGAGTCCAGCATCAAGGGGAGCACTAGGGAGGGAGGATTTTGCCGTTCCTTTCCACGGTAGTTCGTCGGAATCCTCGTCAGAGAGCTCGTCTTTGAACGCGCCAGTCTTCGCCGACACCACCACTGCAACCAGGGTGAGTCACTGATGCTCAAGCATCGATCCTCTCTTCCTGTCGCGCTCTCTAGCATACTCGCGCGGTAGTGCCGCCGTGCACCGTCGTAAGTCGTCGTTATTTCCGTAGTTTCGATGACCATATTTAAGCAGCGCCGCCACTATATGGTTCAGCATGTCACGCTGAATCAAACTAGACTAGTTTCGTTTGTTAGGGCGCCATAGATCGTCGTCGGCGACCATCAACTGGCGGTGGTGGCCGCGCCGATGTCATCCTGACGCCATGGTCATGTCACCCTTGACCTAGTCCACTAGTTGACCAGTCCACGCCTAGGTGGCATACTGACGTGGCCTGACCCCACTGGTCAGTGACCTATGGTAGCTCTGGCCGTGGTGTAAAAAGTTATTATCTGTTTAGGAAATAAATAAACTGCTATAAGTCCAAATTTAAATATTCTAGAAATTAAATAAAATCATTAAATCTTATTAAATCAATAACTTTTGTTTTATAATTCAGAAAAATATGTGTAATATATGAAAATGTTTAGAAAAACAAAATCTATAACTTAAAACTATTATCAAACATTATTATAATAATTATTTAAATAATTATTACTTAATAAAGATTTTATAAGTAAAAAACACTACTAGGAAAACGATTATCAGTAGATTTTAATCCCGTGGCGCATATAGGTAAAATACTCCACTAAAATTAATTCTCTGGCGCATATAGCAAATGCTCCACATAATTCTTGCAATTCTGTGGCGTATATGGATATATGTGTAGGGATTCGTAGCATGGGAAACAAAAAATTTCTATCGCATACAAACAAACAAGCCAAGATCTATCTACTAGATTGTAGCAACGAGTCGATGGAATAACTCACCCTCGAAGATTCCAAAGTGTTTAACGAGAGCGGATTCTCGTGGGTGATGTAGTCGTACTCTTCCTGATCTCAAGATCGCGTAGAAGATCCTTCCGGCGCTGCGTTCCGGCAGCGCTCCCGCAGTCGGTCACACGTTCGGTACTCGACGAAGACCTTCCTCTCCCTTGTTCCAGCAGGCAGCGGAGGTTGTAGCACTCTCCTCGCAATTCCGGCAGCACAACGGCATGGTACCGAAAGTAGAGGGGAGATCTCGCAGGGCTTCGCCTTAAGCCGAAGCGAGTATGGTGGACTATGAGAGAGCCCTCGACGATCTAGGGTTTAGACACGCCGAGGAGGGGGCAAGCCGGCGGCTAGGGTTAGCTAGGCGGCGGCGGCGGTTTGCCCTAGGGCGGCGTCGGCAGCAGTGGAGGTGGCGGCGCCGGCGGCTAGGGTTTAGAGGTGGAGGTGTTGGGTGTCTAGGAGGGGAGCCCTGCGAGATCTCCCCTCTACTTCCCAAAAATAGTCGTTTGACTTTCAAATTGCCGTTTGACTTTTTCAAACTCGGATTTGATTAAACCCTTTATTTTGTTCAGCGATGACACCTAGTACATGATGCAATCATATCAACTTGATATAACACATTCATGTACCCTTTCCCTCCAGAGTGCCGGACATTCCGGAACCTTCTAGAACATTCCCGATGAAAACACCGGAACCATTCTCCAACTCCGAAACAGGACTTTCCTTATATGAATCTTATTCTCCGGACCATTCCGGATCTCCTCGTGATATCCCGAATCCCATTCGAGACTCCGAACAACATTCAGAATATTTCTCATCATTCCATAACTACTCAAACAACGTCGAATCCTTAAGTGTGTCTCCCTACGGTTCGTGAATTATGCGGACATGATCGAGACACTTCTCTGAACAATAACCAATAGAGGAATCTGGAAATTCATATGGCTCCCACATATTTCTATGATTACTTTGCGATCGAATGAACCACTTACATACGATACCAATTTCCCTTTGTCTCACGATAGTTTACTTATCCGAGGTTATGATCGTCGGTATCTCTGCATACCTAGTTCAACCTCGTTACCGATAAGTACTCTTTTCTCGTTCCCGTGATATGTGATCCCTTGTGAGCCAGTCACATGCTTGCAAGCTAATTGGATGACATTTCACCGAGAGGGCCCAGAGTATATATATCTGTCATATGGATGGACAAATCCCACTCTTGATCCATGTGTCTCAACCAATACTTTCTGAACACTCAATGCCACCTTTATAGCCACCCAGTTACGGTGTGGTGTTTGATGTCATCAAAGCATCCATCCGGTAAAGGTGATATGCATGATCTCATGGTCGAAGGAATTAGGTTACTATGTATCAGAAAGCATATAGCCATTGAACTATTAAAATGACTTGATCTTTATGCTACGCTTATCTATAGGAGTATGTCCATCATATCATTTTCCTAACGATATGATCTTGTTGTTAATAACATCTCAATGTTCATGATAGAGAAACCACAATCATTCATTAACCAATAAGCTAGTGATGTATAGAGGCTTTACTAGGGACTTCAATTTAAGTTTACAAATCACACAAGTATTAATGTTTCCTTGTTAATACTATTATAGCATGAATGTAAACATTTATCATAAACACAAAGATATAATAATAACTACATTTATTATTGCCTCTAGGGCATATCTCCAACAGTCTCCCACTTGCACTAGAGTCATCTAATCTAGATTACATGGTAATATACCGAACACCCATGGCAGTTTGGTGCTGGTCATGTTTTGCCCTCGGGAGAGGTTTAGTCAACGGATCCGCCACATTCAGATCTGTGTGTACTTTGCAAATCTTTATGTCCCCATCTTGGACATGTTCTCGAATAGCGTGAAAACGTAGCTTGATGTGCTTCAGCTTCTTGTGTGACCTTGGTTCTTGCACATTGGCTATGGCGCCCATGTTATCATAGTAGATAGACATTGGGTCCAGCGCACTAGGAACCACACCCAGCTCTGTAATGAACTCTTTCATCCATATCGCTTCTTGTGAAGCCTCTGAAGCAGCCATGTATTCCGATTCAGTTGAAGATCTCGCCACATCGCTTTGCTTTGCACTCCTCCAGCTAACTGCTGCACCATTCAAAATAAATACGTATCTACATTGTGATTTAGAATCATCCGGATCGGTGTTCCAACTAGCATCGGTGTAACCATTAACAACGAGTTGTTCTTCACCTCCATAAGAAAGAACCATATCCTTAGTTCTTCTCAAGTACTTAAGGATGTTTTTGACCGCTGTCCAATGATCCACTCCTGGATCACTTTGATATCTGCTAGTTAAACTAACAGCATATGCAATGTCGGGTCTAGTACATAGCATGGCATACATTAGAGATCCTATGGCTGAGGCATAGGGAGTCTTACTCATCCTTTCTCTATCTTCTGCTGATGTCGGACTTTGAGTTTTACTCAAGGTCGTATTGGGCAACATGGGCAAGAACCCTTTCTTGCTATCTTCCATTCCAAACCTCTTTAGAACTTTGTCCAAATATGTACTTTGTGACAATGATATTTTGCGTCTTGATCTATCTCTATAAATCTTTATGCCTAATATGTAAGCTGCTTCGCCAAGATCTTTCATTGAAAAACTATTAATCAAATATTCCTTGACACTATTAAGAAGGTCTACATCATTCCCAATCAATAATATGTCATCTACATATAGTATTAAGAATGCTACAGAGCCCCCACTCACTTTCTTGTAAATACAAGCTTCTCCATAAGTTTGTATAAAACCAAAACTTTTGATCACCTTATCAAAACGTTGATTCCAACTTCGGGATGCTTGCTTCAATCCATAAATGGACCTTTGAAGTTTGCATACCTTGTTAGCATCTTTAGGATCGACAAAACCTTTGGGTTGCATCATATACAACTCTTCATCAATGTCTCCATTGAGGAATGCTGTTTTGACATCCATCTGCCATATCTCATAATCATAATATGCAGTGATTGCTAACATAATCCTCACAGACTTTAGCTTCGCTACTGGTGAGAAAGTCTCATCGTAGTCAACTCCTTGAATTTGTTGAAACCCCTTTGCGACAAGTCGAGCTTTATAGACAGTAACATTACCATCAGCATCTGTTTTCTTCTTGAAAATCCATTTGTTCTCGACAGCCTTCCGGCCATCCGGTAAGTCCACCAAAGTCCATACTTGTTTTTCGTACATGGATCCAATCTCGGAATGGATTCTTGGCATTTGTTGGAATCTAGGCTCATCATCGCTTCCTCATATGTCTCAGGGTCATCGGTTGTAAGGGTCTCAACCTTTAATAAGGTAGAGTCCCCTGTGTTTACAATGCTAGTCCCTGGATCAATAGCTAGCATCCATAGTTAAGATGTAATATCAAGAAACAAAGGTCATAATACAACTTTATAACCAGGAATAACATAATTTTATTACATCTTACATAGCTCATTTGGCTACTACATTACATTGCAGCAGAATATCTATAAGCATGGGGTACTTTATCTTCAAAGTGCCACATGCAGACATGTTGGTTGTAGACTTTGTAATCCTAATCAATCAATCTTCACTAAAATCAATCAAACCTGCAACATTACAAGTTACAGCCACAAGGGTCAATACATTTGAATTGTATTGGCAAGTTTCACTACTATGTTGAATATAAGTGGATCCTATCATTACATGCATTTTTGGCTAAGTAGGGTTTAAGGCTCATTTGCAGAAAGCAATAATTTATCCTATCTTTTCAAATGGTTTTGTTTCCTTTGTCAAATCTCTTTATCAAAAACCCTTGAACTCCTTGGTATCCCCAAGTATTCAAGTCCTTGTCAAAAACCTCTTGAGTTCCTTGGTAACCCCAAGTGCATCAAGTTTTATCAAAATCTCTTGAGTTCCTTGGTACCCCCAAGTGCATCAAGTCTTTTTGTTGTCACTTAAAAGTTTTTCTTTTAGAAATTGGAGTGTCGAGATCTTCCATAGCTTCAGGCCTTAGTTGCTCAGTATTGTCCATAACCGGGGACACGGCTAAGTACTTAGATTTTATTATCTTCTTCAGAAGGAGTACACTTTACCCACATGTCACAATCTCATCTTGATGCCACCAATGGACGCTGGATAAGTACTCACCAAGATGGAGTACTGGCAGATTGAGAATGTGACAAAGTCTTTCCATAGGAGTCCTCCCAATACAACATGCTAGCTTGTCTACCAGGCACAAATGTAGGGTTGCTCCCTTACACAAATCTAGTTAACCTGAAGATGCCAATGCATGGGACTTCCACTATGTAGTTGACTAAGCCAGAGCCCATTTAGCATGTGGCTGTACACGGAAGCCACTGTACGAGAAACATGTTCAATCTCTAAGTTTCCTGGGTGGTTTTCCTTTGGAGCACAACACAAAGAGATTGCCATAGACATGGTTCCTTTTGTTGCCACCTTCTCCAAAACTCAAAGTATCCTTGTCCACCCAGGTGGTTCATTGAGTCCTTGTTTTATTATATAAAATCACAAGTCCTTTTCTCAATTTCATAAAATCTCAACATGTATTTCTTTTCAAAATATAGCATGGCTAAGCATGTATCAACTACATTGTTTTCACTAAGGAATGTATAGGGTATCCTATTAGGATTTAGCATAGCATAAGTATAGAAATTCTTTTCATGCATGTTTCAAAATCCACTAAGTATAATGTGATGGGGATACGCCTACTGGGGTATACTCAGCAGGACGTTTCCGACTGGCCCGAGGGCTGGCGAGTGGGCCTGCAGAACGGCGAGTGGATTGAAGCCCAGCAAGGTACCGAGCGACTGGAAGCTGAAGGCCCAGGCGAGTAGATAGGCCCAGTCGAACTAGGTTAAACGACTACTGAAGCTGTAACCGAATCGGTTGAGATATGTAAACCCTAGGGGAGGTGAGCCTATATAAACCTCCCTATGGGGTGAGTAGAGACACGTTCCCTCGTACACCTAAGCGACTCGCCGCCTAGCCGCCGAGCTCGCCCATTGTAACACCTCCCTAATACAATCTAGCAGGAGTAGGTCTTTACCCTCCGGGGGGCCGAACCTGGGTAAACCCTGTGTCTTTGCCCTCATCTCGCACCGCAGATGGCTGGCCGCCCTTGCCCCTCGTTCTACTACTCGCTGCCGATTGCAGCGTCTGCCGTGACCATCCCCACGACAGTGGCGCCCACCGTGACCATCCAGGACAAGAAGGGCATGCACAAGCTCTCCCCTCCATGGGAGGGCCCGTTCGCTATCGGGCGCGTACTCGGCAACGACGCCTACTACCTCATCGACGTCCACGGGGACGGCGAGCTCGACGTCAAGCGACCTTGGAATGTAAACCTCCTCCGGAAGTTCTACTCCTAGAACCCCACACATGTACTCTCCAGTCGCTATGAAATAAAAGAAACGGTTACCGCAAATTGCGCCTACTCTCCATGACTTGTGCCACTCGCACTCGTAATAACAGCGGTACGCAAAAATGCAGAAGTCAACCTTTGGTACAGCGATCGGCACGGCTAAGTAGTGCGGTGTAAGAGCACTGAATCACTTCAGGTCTTGCATCGTCCACGAAAAACGCCAACCCGGAGCCCCATTGGAGTCGCCTAGCTCGACTGGTTTTACGAGCCAAGACAACTGCCCTCGCTTCTCACAGCGACCTTGGTCCTCCGCATCCTCGGCATAGCGACTCGAACGGCTAAGTACCACGCTCGGGGACTGAATACCAGTTCGTCGCGATCGGTCAGGGAAAACGCCAAGTAAGAGAGCATGCCCAGGACTCGCCACGCGACTGACCCCACGGGCCAGGCAGGAGTGACGCGCTCACACCAACGCGCTAAGTCCTCAACCACCCTCGAGTCGCGCCTAGAACTACCAAGTACCACGCTCGGGGACTCGGCCACCCGACCCCGTTCGCGTACGGGAAAACGGTAAAGTACAAAGCACTCAAGGGAGTCGCCTTGCGACTGGCTCTCCGAGCTCGGGCGAGTCGACCAAATCAACAAAACACATGATAACAACACACATCATATACGAGGTAAACCCCACAAAAGGGCGGACGCGCTCGGGGACTCGTCCAAAATCAATCCAAAGCACACAAACAAATAGCAAAATAGATACGACGTCCCATTCAATCGCATATTGCATTGTCTTATGTTACAAAATATGCCCGCGTGGCAGAACTGCTGCTAACACTTCAAGGCAAACTACCCTACTCTGCAGGCTTCGATGACGACTCGCCAGCATCCCGGCGGTTACGGATGAACGCGGTGTACGGGTTTGATGGATACGTCGTCAGTTCACCCGCCATCGCCGCGCGAAAAGGCTGCTCGACCTTGAAGTCACGATGCGGCGGCTCGGGGTCGTTCGGCGCAACGACCGTTTCCTGGTAGGGAAGGAGGTCGCCCATCGCCCAGACACGCTCCGAGTACGTGGCGGCACGCTCCTGCAACTTGAGAACCTCGGACAGATCCACCGCGCCAGTCGACGATGGATACCCACTCGTCACATCGTCAACGTTGAAATCTTCGGGGAAGTGGGCGAGTCCAAGGCTCAGTGCTGTCGACGCTCCACGCCGAAACGCCGACCGCGTCATGAACTCAACGACCGCGGGCGCCTTCTCCAAATATTCCCACACCTCAACGAGGTCGCTGGGAATAACCTCCATGGGCGACATTTCTTGAAGGTAGGCGCGGATGCACGTCGCCGACAGCGTCGCCGAGTCGATGAGCATGCTTACGCACTGCCTCGCGTCGAGCGAGCTCGCTTCTTCTTGGCTATCAATAATGCGACCTGCGAGAAGGAGACAATGATGAGTACGACGGACACCACAAAAACCACAACTAACAGAAAGGGAAGATGCACTCACCAAGCAACGGGCGGGCGAGTCCCGTGATGAAGCACTGAAGCGACGTGTGGTCGTCCTGAAGCCCAGCAATAAGGACTTCCGACACCTTGCGATCCTCCTCCGCGGCCGCAATGGCGGCCTTAGCTCGCCCGTCCGCCGAGCTCGCTTCTTCTCTCACCTCCCGCAGTTCGCGCTCGAGGTCGGCGACCCGCTGTTCAGCAGCGCCCAGAGCAGATCGCGCCGCCACCAACTCACCAGCAGGGACAAGCTCCTGGCGAGCTTCCTCTGCCTTCGCAGCAACAGCCTGAAGCTCTTTTTTCGCCTCCTGGATGGTGGCCAGCTCCTTCTCAGCACACTGTTTCGTGGCCAATCGGTCCGCCGACTCAAGCTGCAGACCCTGCATATCATCAAAAAAGTCAGTAAAAACGAACTTCCTAAGTGCCCACCCGCTGAAATGTAGCGAGTGCGCACTCGGGGACTGGCGATCAAGAAATTCCTAAGTGCCCACCCGCTGAAATTTAGCGAGTGCGCACTCGGGGACTGGCGATCAAGAAATTCCTAAGTGCCCACCCGCTGAAATTCAGTGAGTGCGCACTCGGGGACTGGCGATCAAGAAATTCCCAAGTGCCCACCCCGCTAAAATTTAGCGCGTGCGCACTAGGGGACTAGATACGAAAATAAAAGACGAGAAATTATAAGAATCAAGCCGCTGCAAAGCACCGACCTGATCCTAGGGGACTGGATGTACCTGGATGGCTGCGCCAAGCATGTCATGGAGTTGTATCGCGTCCACGGACGCGAGTAACGCTGGCGTGTGCCCACGACGCTGGTCAACTTCAGCATCGGCGGTCCCCGGAGCGAGGCTCGGGGGCGCAGCCCTGCCCGCCGTGGCTGCCTTGGTCACGAAGCGGGGGAAGGTAGCGATAGAGGCACCCGCTCCAAAGGAAGTCGCCTCCGCCGTTCCAGGCAAGGAAACGCCCTCCTTCGTAGACGCGGCTGCCTCCACCGCGGGTCCGGCCGGCGCGACCGCCGTGTCGTCAGAGACAGTGACGATGTCGTCGCCCTTGGCCTTCTTACTACCATCCGCTGGGGCGACGACCTCGTCCGCTTTCCTCTTACGGGAAGGATCCTCCTCGCTAGCGGCGGAGGGTACCTGGGCCACGGTCGGGTGGCCCATCCTTTTCACTCCGGTCCTGCACATCAATCGAATCAATAAAGACAATCGAAATAGTTATGGAAAATAGGGAAGGGTGAACGCACTCACTTGGCGACTGGGATGAAACGTAGCCCTGTGCGAAGGCCGGCCGGTTTTTCTAGTTCGGGGCCCAGTTGGCGACTGAGCCCCAGTTCCAGGACGTCGCGTGCCCAAGACACGGACGGCTTCTTCGTCGTTGAGGCCGCGGCTGGCGCCTCTGGGACACCCTCGGCGGGGGCTTCCTCGCGAATTGGGGCCGCTACAGCCGGAGCCTCCTTGTGGGGCGAAGCCGCCACAATCGGAACCTCCTTGCGAGGCGAAGTCGCCGCAGCCGGAGCCTTCCCTAGCCCAGAGACTGGCGCGAATGGCGGAGGCATCGAGGCCAGCGGCACTTCCACGGTCGGCGTGTCTAGCGCGGTTGTCGCTGGGGGCGCGCCGTCACCGGCCGAGCTGGGAGCATCGGAGCTTCTCGTCGAGTGCGGCGGCGAGGCCATCCTCGACGGCTTCGTTTTCCTCTTCGGGGGAGCCCTCGCTTCCTTTTCCTTCTTCTTCTTCTTCTTCTTCTTCTTCTTCTTCTTCTTCTTCTTCTTCTTCGAAGGAGTGGCCTGGCGGCGCGAGGTGGTTTCTGGGAGCTCGTCGTCGTCATCATGACGCTCGAGGCTTCTGCTCGCTTCGATTTCGCGCTGACGTTGCCCGCGGGTTTTTCGGACCAGCGGGGCGATTTCCTCTTCGGACTCGTCCTCATCGTCCTCGTTGCCCCTCGCGGGTGGCGATTCGCCTATGTCCTGGGCGGATGGCCCGGGGCTCTCATCATCAGAAGGTGGGAGCCACCCTTCCACCACTTGGAATAGCTGCGATGAATACAAAATAGAATCAGAATTACCGCGACTGCATACGCTGCGACTGTGAACAAGGTAAAGAAATTACCGTTGGAGCCGGACGCTTCGCGGTGAAGGGGGCGACCCCGGCCTGTGCATCCAGGTACACCGCCTGGGTGATCTTCTTCAACGCTGGGAGATAATCCTCCAGCTTCCACTCGTCGAGGCAGGCCTTCGTCGAGTCTCCCCGGCCCGTGTACTGATACATGTAGTGGTCGCGTTGGGCGAGTGGAACGAGCCGTCGCCCAAGCCAGCAATTGTACAAGTTTATCGTCTGAAGGCCCTTCTTTTTCAGACCACGGATGGCCTGGAGCATCTCGTCAACGACCATCCGCTGGTCGTCGGGGAGCTTGCCGACTTGGAGATGGCGCGGCTCGGAACGATTGGCCGAGTACCGCGGGATCGCCACCTCGTCCTCCGGGGTCGCCTCGGCCACGTAGAACCATGACTTCTTCCAGTCGCTCGCTGCCTTGGCGGGTAGCATCAGATCAAAGAAAGAAGCTTTGGACTTGAGCTGGAACGTCAAGCCGCCCGCGGCTAGCATTGGGCCGCCTGCCTCCTCGCGGCTGACCCGTCCATGGAATAGATCTTGCCACAAGGGAAAGTAGGGCCGGCAGCCCAAGTAGCACTCGCAGAATGCCACGAAGATGGCGAGCTGCTCAATGCTGTGGGGACCCAGATCTGAAGGCTGGATCCCGTAGTAGGCGCAAAAATGCCGGAAGAACAAAGACGTGGGAAACCCTAGCCCCCGCTCGAGATGACCGGTGAAACAGACGAATTCCCTCTCTCGCGGGTTTGGGGTCGTTTCTCCGGCTGCGGGGATACGCCAACAGCCGGCTCGCAGGATTCCAGCCTCCTCAAAAGAGGCCAGCTGCGCCCTCGTGCACTTGGACCTGCCCCATGGTTCGGTGGGAAGGGCCATAGCCGAGAGGTTGGTTGGAGATCGGAGGATTTCGGGTCGATTGGATCGCGGAGCAAAGGAAGGAAAATGCGCGCACTCGGAAGAAGTGGTGGGCAGTTGGCTCTACGATTGCTTGCCATTCCTCTTATATAGCGGGAGTTACCCGCCAAATCAGGGGGCCGTTACCGCGCGATGATTACGCCGAAAGTTACCGTTGGATTACCCCAACGGCTAGTTTGACCACGCCTGACGGTCCAACTCCAGCCACTCGGCTCGCTAGGTCAATCACCACGACCGCGTTCCGCCGACTCGACTCGCCCAAGACGCGACTTGGTTCACCGGATTTTCTTCGTCATACAGGAGCCCGCCGACGATTCGACTGGATGCCTACTCTGAAGCCGTATACTCCGACTGCCAGCAGCCACTTACGCCCAATCGACGACGGCCTCGGGGACTACTGATGGGGATACGCCTACTGGGGTATACTCAGCAGGACGTTTCCGACTGGCCCGAGGGCTGGCGAGTGGGCCTGCAGAACGGCGAGTGGATTGAAGCCCAGCAAGGTACCGAGCGACTGGAAGCTGAAGGCCCAGGCGAGTAGATAGGCCCAGTCAAACTAGGTTAAACGACTACTAAAGCTGTAACCGAATCGGTTGAGATATGTAAACCCTAGGGGAGGTGAGCCTATATAAACCTCCCTATGGGGTGAGTAGAGACACGTTCCCTCGTACACCTAAGCGACTCGCCGCCTAGCCGCCGAGCTCGCCCATTGTAACACCTCCCTAATACAATCTAGCTGGAGTAGGTCTTTACCCTCTGGGGGGCCGAACCTGGGTAAACCCTGTGTCTTTGCCCTCATCTCGCACCGCAGATGGCTGGCCGCCCTTGCCCCTCGTTCTACTACTCGCTGCCGATTGCAGCGTCTGCCGTGACCATCCCCACGACATAATGAAAATAGTAGGACTTTAGATGATAGTGTAACTTGCCTTTATTTTGGTAGAGAATGGTGGTTCACTTCTTGATCTTGCTAGTCTCACACTTTTCTAACTTCACTACAATCAATCAAGCAAACACAATATCAACTAGCATTCCAAACCAATAATCAATCAAACAATTCACTCACATAAAACAATGGGATCTAAGTCATGCATGTAAGCATGCAAGAGATAGGTTTATTTGCAAAGGTGGTCTCCACTAGTCTTCTAAACTTGGTAAGGTTCAAAATGGTCATTTTTCCAAAGTGGCAAAGTCATTTGCAAAAGGGTTTTATCCATAAACCATTTTTAAATCCATTCATTATTTTATGTGGTGGAAAATATTTTTGTCAAAGCAACAACTTTATGTTGTTCACCCAATAAGTTGTTGTTTCTCAAAACTTGGTGTTTAGGGTCAGTAGGTTTGCTCCAAAACATTTTCCCAAAGTTTTTACTCCAAAAACATTTTCATAACCAAAACCATTATTTTTATTTGGCTAGAAATGGGCTAAACCAATTAATCCATCCTAAACTTCACCAAATTCATTTTCAAAACCATGGGTTGGTTCCTAGGGTCAGTAAGTTCATCACAAACTAATTTGCAAAGGTTTCAACCTTAAAAACATTTTTGAATAATTTTTCTAATCTACACAAGCATTCAAATGTTTCTGCAAAAACAAACAATCTAACAGATACTATTTACTAAACAAATTGCATGGTTGGCTAGGGCTTGCTCCACTGATTCCAACGATATAAAGTTTTTAATTTTTGGACGTGTGGATCATAAGTTACAAAGGTTTGAAATTCACATTCTAATCAGATTTCAAATTCAGTTCTAACCAAAGTCTGGCCACGCGTCGCAACGTTACTGGCTGGTACCGCTTCGGTCGGATCGGGCTCTGCGGTGCGTTGGATCTAAACAGATCGTGCGGCATAGGACGCGTACCCTTTTAGTGCTTAAGTGATCTATCTTATTCGTCCGATCTAGATCCTACGGTCTGCAGCACTCAACCAAGAACTGGCGGTGCTGCGTGGCGGCAGACGGCGGCGACGGTCAGATGGTGGCGGCGCTGGCGAAACAGGAAGCGAGGAAGGATGGGAAGGTGCTCACCGAGATCGCAGAAGGCTGGGGAAGCTTAACGTGGTACTCTTGGATCAAGGGGCGCTCGGGGACTGCAGCAATTCCTCGCCGGAGTGAGGAAAGACGTCAGGCGGCTCTGGACGTGGTCGGAGACGGTGCTGTGGTTCACGAGGAGGCAAACAGAGGGTGTGGTCAGATGCAGGAGATCACGGAGATGACGCGAGCGTGAAGGAGAAGGCTTGAGGCGGTCTGGACTTACCAGGAGACTTTGCCGGAGAGAGGCAGACGCGGTGGCGAGGTCAGAGCTTGTCGAAGGTGACGCTCTGGGGAACCCGCAGTTGAACTGAGGGTACAGGAAGATGCGCCTAGGAGTGGGTAGTAATTTCGTGTGTTCGGGGAGGTGAGGGGCGGCGTCTGCTATCCGGAATTAGCTGGGGACTGTGGCCGGAGCAATGGCGGTGTCAGAGAAATTCCGAGCAGCCTAGTGGCCCTGGTCGAATGAGTTCTGAGGGGAAAGGAGGAGGGAGCGTGGGAGATTAAATGTGTGAGGTTACCGGGAGAATTCAATCGGCCATTTACTCAAATTGATGCGAGCAATTAGAGGCATCAACGGCGACGAGGGGGAGGAACTGGTCGCGGGGTGAGGAAGATGATGACGCGGCAGTGGGGCCGTCTGGCAGTGAGAGAGAGAGAGGGGGAGGGTGGGGTCCACTGGTCAGTCACTCTGCGGGTGCGGGTTCTGGTGGAAAACGCTTCGCGCATGGGGGAGAGAAGCTGGGCTAGTACTGGGCCATTAGGCTTGGCCTGCTGGGCTGAGTCTGACTCTATTTTTTTCTTCCTGGATGATTTTTCTTTTTCCAATTCTATTTTCTGTTTTGAAATTCAAACAACTAATCCACATTCAAATCAATTCAAACATTCACCAAACCTTGCAATTGAATTTGGTTCTGTTTAACAACATAAACCAAATTCCAAAGAAAAAAATAATATTTTTATTTTTGGGTCCATTATTAATTAAATAAATAGACCATTTTTATTAAATCAAAATAGATTTTGATTTATTCAAAACTCCATTTTGAAATCTAAAATATTAACAAAACAAAATCAGTAGGTTTTATTTGAGAATACAAAATACTTGGAAAACTTATTTGAAATAAATAAATAAGTTTTAGTGGTTATTTAAAATAGTAAAACCTTTATTTATAAAATTTGGACATTAAATCCTTATTAATTTATTTTAAATAAACCTTTACTATTTTTATCAAATAGAAATATTTTATTTCAAAGGTTTGGCCAAATTTTAATTTGGCTTACAAAATAATCCTTATTTGTAAAACTTTTATTTCATTTGAAAACCAAATCTTTTTATTTAAAGATCCAAAATATAGTAATTTTAAATATTTTAACTTCATTGTTTATTTAACTTTTTAAATCCCTTTAGGATTATATTTGATCCAAATAGGTTTTGAAAGTTCCCAATTGGATTCAAAAAGTTTCTTCTCACTCTAAAAATCAACAAAGTTTTATTTAATTCAATATTTTTCACATAACAAGATTTGGAAAATCTTGGGATGTGACATCGGTGTTGTCCACCAACATGACACTCATAACGGGATCATACCAATCTGGAGTGGTACGAGTTCTCGTTGACCTGCGAGGCTCTGTAGCAACTACAACCGAAGTTTCATGATCATCATCATTAGCTTCCTCTCTTATTGGTGCAGGAACCACAGGAACTTCTTCCGGTGTTGCGCTACTCGCAATTTCGAGAGAAGGTTCGACAACCTTGTCGAGTTCTACTTTCCTTCCAGTCACTTCTTTCGAGAGAAATTCCTTCTCTAGAAAGGATCCATTCTTAGCAACGAAGATTTTGCCCTCGGATCTATGATAGAAGGTATACCCAATAGTTTCCTTTGGGTATCCTATGAAGACGCATTTTTCCGCTTTGGGTTCAAGCTTGTCCGGTTGTAACTTCTTTACATAGGCTTCGCAACCCCAAACTTTAAGGAACGGCAATCTAGGTTTCTTCCAAAACCATAATTCATACGGTGTCGTTTCAACGGATTTAGATGGTGCCCTATTTAAAGTGAATGCGGCTGTTTCTAATGCATAACCCCAAAATGATAGCGGTAAATCTGTAAGTGACATCATAGAACGAACCATATCTAAGAGAGTTCGATTATGACGTTCGAACACACCATTACGCTGTGGTGTTCCCGGCGGTGTCAATTGTGAAAGTATTCCGCATTTCTTCAAATGCTCGCCAAACTCGTAACTTAGATATTCACCTCCACGATCAGGACGTAGAAATTTAATCTTCTTGTTACGTTGATTCTCTACCTCACTTTGAAATTCCTTAAACTTCTCGAAAGTTTCGGACTTATGTTTCATGAAATAGATATACCCATATCTACTCAAATCATCCGTGAAGGTAAGAAAATAACGATAACCACCGCGTGATGCTACACTCATTGGACCACACACATCAGTATGTATGATTTCCAATAAGTCCGTAGCTCGCTCCATCATACCAGAGAATGGAGTCTTAGTCATTTTACCCATCAGACATGCTTCGCATCTTTCAAGTGATTCCAAATCAAGTGATTCAAGAAATCCATCGCAATGGAGTTTCTTCATACGCTTCACTCCAATGTGACCAAGACGACAGTGCCAAATGTAGGTCGAGTTATCGCTCGATTTCAAATGTTTAGCCTCAATGTTATTAATATGTGTATTTCCACTATCGAGATTCAACAAGAATAGACCATCTATCAAAGGTGCATGTGCATAAAACATATTACTCATATAAATCGAACAACCATTATTCTCGGACTTAAACAAGTAACCGTCTCGCAATAAACAAGATCCCGATATAATGTTCATGCTTAACGCAGGCACCAAATAACAATTATTTAAGTATAAAACTAATCCCGATGGTAGATGAAGGGGTAGCGTGCCGACCGCGATCACATCAACCTTTGATCCGTTTCTCACGCGCATCGTCACCTCGTTCTTCGCTAGCTTCCGTTTATTCTGCAGCACCTGTTTCGAGTTACAAATATGAGCAACTGAACCAGTATCAAATACCCAGGCACTACTACGAGTACTAGTGAGATACACATCAATAACATGTATATCAGATATACCTTTCTTCTTGATGTTGCCGTTCTTCAAATCCGCCAAGTACTTTGGGCAATTCCGCTTCCAGTGACCTTCTCCCTTGCAGTAAAAGCACTCAGTATCAGGCTTAGGTCCAGCCTTGGTCTTCTTCGTTGGCGTGGTAACTTTCTTACCACCCTTCTTGAAGTGTCCCTTCTGCTTAGACTTGCCTTTCTTGAATTTGGTGCTCTTATTGACCAAGAACACTTGGTGCTCTTTCTTGATCTCCACTTCTGCAGATTTCAACATGGCAAAGAGTTCTGGCAACGTCTTGTTCATGTTTTGCATGTTGTAGTTCATCACAAAGTTCTTGTAACTTGGTGGTAGTGATTGAAGGACGCGGTAAATCCCCAAAGCATTAGGAATCACTATACCCAAGCTTTGAAGTTTGTTTGCGTGCCCAGACATCTTAAGCACATGCTCACTGACGGAGCTGCCCTCTTCCATCTTGCAGTTAAAGAACTTTTCAGAAGCCTCATAGCTTTCAATTGCCGCATGAGTCTCAAGGATCAATTTGAGATCCTCGACAATATAATATGGGTCTGAATTCTCAAACCTTTTCTGAAGCTCCGATTCTAAACCATACAAGATAGCACACTGAACTGTGGAGTACTGAGTCTTCCGAGTGAGGTAAACATTCTTTACTTCATCGACAACATTAGCTGCAGGTGGGTCACCCAGCGGTGCATCCAGCACATAGGTCAAATTACCAGTTGAAAGTACCGACTTGATACGACTAGAGGGGGGTGAATAGGCGTCTACCAATTTTTAATTGTTTCTCACTTTTAGGCTTAACGAGAAAGTAAGTTATCTAGAGATGCAACTAAGTGGACAACCTAAAAGCAAGAAAACAAGCACCAACCACAAGAACAGTAAATAGCAAGGAGTAAAGGAAGGGAACGAAGTAACCGGCGAGGAGACACGGAGATGTAATTCCCGTAGTTCACTCCCAAGGAGCTACGTCTACGTTGGAGAGGTGTTGCGGCCACACAAGGTCACCCGAGCGACACAAAGGCCTCACATTCTTCTCCGGTGAGCTCCCCCACAAAGGAGGCCTCACAATCCACTAACCGGTGACCTTGAAGGCGCCAACCGAAACCTTTACACCAAGGTTGAGGGGGTAGCTCCACAACTCAATTGGAGGCCCTCAATGACACCTCGAAGCTTTACAACACATGCCTCAGCTCCGGGGATGCCCTACACCGTCTAGGGTTCCAAGAAACCCAAGAGCAACAAGATCCACAAAGGATGGGTGGGGGAAATCAAATCTTCTTTGGTGGAAGTGTAGATCTAGGTCACCTCCCTCACCTCTCAAAAGATCAGGTCATTTGAGTGGCTAGAGAGAGAGATCTAGTGAGGTGAAGCTCAAGCATTAATGGAGGAGAGAGAAAAATTCGAGAGAGAGTGGGAGGAAGAAGAGGGGTGCCTTAAATAGGCCCCCCTCGCACTGAACCGTTACAGCCCCCGCGACCTCACCGGAAGTTCCGGTGAGAGACCGGAAGTTCCGCTTGAGCCTGGCTCCAACGGTCATCAGACCGTTGACGCCCGCTCCGGAAGCGCAACCGGAAGTTCCGGTCAAAACGGACCGGAAGTTCCGGTGCACTTCCGACCAAGTTCCGATCAAGTTCCGGCTAAATAGCGCACTTCTAAACAGAAGGTTACTGAGGCTTCACCGGAACTTAGGCGGACCAAGGGGCGGAACTTTTGGGTCGCGAAGCGAGTCTGACCGGAAGTTCCGGCCTTCAGGCGGAAGTTCCGCTCAAAAACTTTTGCCAGGACAAGTTCCGAGCAAGTTCCGAGCAAGTTCCGGCCAAGTTCCGGCCAAGTTCCGGCAAATATCACACTTCAAAACAGAAGGTTACTGAACCGCCACCGGAACTTGGGCGGAACTAGCGTTGGAACAAGCTGTAGAACAACCCGCAGAAAAAGGTTTGAGACCGGAAGTTCTGGTGAGACTCAAAAGGCCCCAACTGAACATGAAAACGCTCTCTCTCACGGAATAATGGGATGGCTATGGCGGTGCATATATGTTTGTGCAAGAATAAGTGATTTCCCACAGCCTTCCAACCTGGACCCCCTCTTAATAGTACGGTGACCTAAAAACATCAACCAGAAAGAAACTAGGAGAAGACTAAAAAGGCCACCGTCTTCAAACGATCACAAGAGAGCATCCATCACAATAGAATAAGACAATCAACGACGTTTCCCCTGAAACTCAAGAGCACAGTTAATCAACACGGTTGGGATTGTCATTTAACACCAAAAAAACATCATGGGAAGATATAGTCCTTTCAATCTCACCCTTTTTGGTGTTAGATGACAATCCCACAGATTTGCATAGGAACAAAGAAATCTTTGCAATGGACGGGGCAGGCTCCCCCTATATGTGTGCAAGGTAGAGAGAAGACCCCTAAGGACTGGACTAGCACACATACACGGAGGCCCCCCCTAACAATTGCAAAGATAGCACAAGTACAAAAAGAGATAGAGACCATACCAGAACCAACTAACTGTGGTGGAGACAAACGGAGTAATAATAATGAGAGCAAGGAGGCTCCACCACCAAAGCAACAGCCCAAGAGATACCACACTCTCGGCAAATTATAAGATATAAGATACCACAAAGATATATCACATAGTCTCAAACATAACAAACCACATGGTCCACAAGCACACATAAGTTCACGGACATAAAACCACAAGCACACAAATAAACAGAGAGTTCGCGCGAGAAAGAAAGGATCAAAGGCAAGAACAGGCTCGCGACTCAACCCATGCAAATCCCGTAGGCAACCTAATAGACATCTTTCTCCCCCTTTGGCATCGAGACACCAAAAAGGAAGAAGAGATCAAGCTACTCGTCCCAGCCATGAGAAGGGGAAGGATGTGAAGACTCAGGCGGACCAGTGACCTCCTCCTCAGACTCATCTTCAGACCAGTTGCAGTTGTTGCGAACCCAATCCTCCTTGGGAGCAGTGACAGAGCTAGAGACCGGTGAGCAAGGAACATTGAGGGCTGCCATGATGGCCTTCTGGCGCTGAACATTGTGACGCTGATCAACATAAGCCTGATACTCGCGGTCCTGCAGAAAGCAGAAAGTCTTCTTCACTTTCCCAAGCAGCTTCTTTGCCCAAGATGGCTGCCTCTGGAGAGAAGGACCACCAGCACTAGAACCACCAGGAGTAGAGGAGGGACCACGAGCATCATCTTGAGTCTTCTTGAGAGTAGCTTCCTTTTCTTCCTGAGTACGAGGCTTCTGGTGCTTACTCACACGGAGCCTTTTCTCTTCATGAATGGTGATGTTGTCTTGAGGGAAGGGGGTGCCAGTCTTCTTGAGCCACTTGTGATTGATGAGAGTCTGAATGTAGGGAGCATAGATGCAGGAGCGCTTTTCGATGAGAGCCCCCCACATCTCTGAGTAGATGAAGTGCATAACATCCATTGACCTGTCAGTGTCGCGGCGAAGATGGGTCTGATGCATGAGGTCAACCTGATATCCATGGAACTGATCAAAGTTGCTAGCTTTGGGAGAGATGGTGTTCAAGTACACCCGGCGCATAATGTCATAAGCTGGCAGCAGATGATTCACATATCCAGCACTTCCCCATCCTTCAATGTAGAGGGGCTCCAGGACCTCAGGATCAGCAGCAATAGGACCATGAACACGCCAACCATTTGCCCCGCGTCCAGGCTGAATGGGATAGCCAAGAAGCTCAGCAAACTCAGCCCAAGTAGCGGTAAGATACACATCCCTGGTCATCCACTTCATCTCACCTTCAGTAGTGGACTGCATGTGAAGAAACGGAGTGGAGTAGAACTAGGCAATAGCAGTCACATCAAAGTTCTGACGGTGCTCCATGAGGGGAATCAGTCCAAACTTCTTGCAGATATCAAGAGCCTCCCCAAAGTAGACTTGCTTCTCTTCCATGTGAGGCACATTGATGTACTTCTGGGGAGCAACCACGAACTTCTTCTTTGATGCATAGATTTCTTCATAAATCTGTTCCTGACGGCAGGTGTGAAAATGAGGGTCCAAGCAGAGACGATCACGAGGCACGAGGTAGGGATCTGTAGCCCTGAATGCAGCGTAAGCCTTCTGACACCACTTGGAAATCTTGGCTTTGGTCATATCTGGCCCAGCAGCAGTGGACTTCTGAGCAAGAGCAGGCTTCTTCCCTGCAGCAGCAGCAGCAGCACGGCAAGCAGCAGCAGCCTTCTGGCGAGAAGTCTGAGCGGTTGGACGCACAACTTCAGCATCTTCCTCATCAATCTCAGGAGGAATGTCAGCGGATGGTCGGCGGGCACGCTTGCCTTGGCGAGTCTCTCCTTCCCCTGAGAAGAAAGAACAAGAATAGGGAGGGAAGTTGGGATAAGTGCACAAGTTAGGAAGTGGAAACAAAAAGAGTTAGATTGGAAAAATACAAACAGGAAAAAAAATTGAAGTGTAGCCGGAACTTCCGCTGAAACATCGGAACTTCCGGTCTAGACCGGAAGTTCCGGTCGTGGCTCACCGGAAGTTCCGGTGAGGCCACGACCTGACTGTTTCAACAGGAGTTCCCTAGATGTAGATCTAAAGACCACCAATGCACAAATTTTTCCAAGGATGTATTGGACCAATTTACTCTAGCATGATACCCTAGGCCTACCAAGATCTTCCAACAAGTTCTAGCCAAAGAACTAGCCTAGACAAGGTGTGCCCTAACTCAAGCCATGGTGAGAGCAAGATCTCCATTAATGGAGGGAGTTAAGGGCAAATACCGGAGTCCATGGCGGGAGATCGAGGTGGGGAAGGATCCCACGGAGCAGATCTAGAGAGGAGCGGTTGGAGAAGAGGGGGCCGGAGCGCCCTCTTGGAGACGTCCTGGCCGGTGGCGTTCCTGATAGAAGATGGGTCTTGGGGGAAAAAGGAAGAAGATCCCGTTTTCCCCCAGGGCCCACCTTATATAGGACAGGGAGCACCACCGGAAGTTCCGGTCAGGGACCGGAAGTTCCGATGGACCGGAACTTTCGGGTCAGACTGACTGGAAGTTCCGCTGACACCAGGAGGAACATCTCAGGATAGGATAACAAGGAAGAACTTGTGCAGGGAATAGAGAGGGCTTGAGGTAAGGAAAGGCTTAGGATAGATAGCTCAAACTGTGAAGAACCAAAAACACCAAAACAAGAAAACACAAATAAAAACGAAATAAGAACGAACCAAATAAAAACGAGTCGGTGGCCGAAGCCACCTTATATAAGAGTAAATGGCTTGACACCGCGAAGATATATATTGGGTTCATTACCAACACTCATCATGAAGCTCAAATGGTCTCCTTTAGAGACGGTAGAGTATGAAAACTTTAATGTGCGCATAATATGGATAATGTTTGTTCATAAGAGGAACTACACTCCTCCTAAATCCATGCCTACATCCAAACAAGATACACATTGAGACACGGGTAGGTGTGCAAGGGCTCAAGCAACATTGCTCGAATCAATGATATTTATCTCATGCCTTAACTCTCGGAACCTTGCTTCATCAAGAGGCTTCGTAAAAAGATCCGCAAGATTTGCCTTGGTGGGAACATACTCCAAAGAAATATATCCTCTAGCAACATGGTCCCGAATGAAATGATGACGAATCTCAATGTGCTTGGTCCGGTTGTGTTGCACGGGATTGTGAGATATAGCAATAGCACTCTCATTGTCGCAAAGAAGAGGCACCTTGTCAAAAGATAGTCCAAGATCCTTCAAGGTTTGCTTCACCCATAGCAATTGAACACAGCAGCTTGCGGCAGAGATATACTCAGCTTTGGCAGTAGACATAGACACACAGTTTTGCTTCTTCGAGGACCAACAAACCAAAGATCTACCGAGAAACTGACAAGCTCCGGAGGTTGACTTTCTTCCCACTTTGTCACCAGCCCAGTCCGAGTCCGTGTAACCAATGAGATCAAAGCTGGCTCCCTTGGGGTACCACAACCCAAAGTTTGGGGTATGAACTAAATATCAAAAGATCCTCTTGACAGCCACCATGTGACTTTCCTTTGGTGCGGCTTGAAATCTTGCACACATACCCACACTCAACATAATATCTGGCCGGGATGCACAAAGATAGAGCAAAGAACCAATCATCGAGCGATAGAGTTTTTGATCCACCTCCTTACCCTTGGGATCGAGATCAAGATTAACCTTAGTTGGCATGGGAGTCTTGGCACCTTTGACTTGATCAAACTTGAACTTCTTGAGCATGTCTTGGATGTACTTGGCTTGGTTGATGAAAGTACCTTTCCTCAATTGTTTGACTTCAAATCCAAGGAAAAGCTTCAACTCCCCCATCATGGACATCTCGAAGCGGTCGGTCATGAGCTTGGCAAAATCCTCATTAAAAGTTTTGTTAATAGACCCAAAGATAATGTCATCTACATAGATTTGGCATACGAACAAATGGCCTCCAACTTTCTTAGTAAAAAGAGTGGGATCAATGAGGCCCACTTCGAAACCACGGTCTAACAAGAGCTCCCTAAGGCAATCATACCACGCACGTGGAGCTTGCTTGAGGCCATAGAGTGCCTTATTGAGCTTGTAGACATGGTTCGGAAGAAGTGGATCCTCAAAGCCCAGAGGTTGCTTGACTTATACCAACTCTTTCAAAGGACCATTAAGAAAAGCACTCTTAACATCCATTTGATACAATTTAAAGTTATGATGGGTAACAAAGGCAAGGAGCATACGAATGGATTCAAGGCGAGCAACGGGGGCGTAAGTCTCACCGTAGTCGATGCCCTCAACTTGTGAGTATCCTTGGGCAACTAACCTTGCCTTGTTGCGCACGACAATTCCATTCGCATCGCACTTGTTCTTGAAGACCCACTTGGTTCCAATGACGTTTTGACAATCTTTGGGCCGCTCAACTAATGTCCAAACATTGTTCCTCTTGAAGTTGTGAAGTTCCTCGTTCATAGCATCAAGCCAATCATCATCTTCAAGAGCTTCGAAGACTTTCTGTGGTTCCACAAGAGAGATAAACGCATGGTGAGAGCAAAAGGAAGCTAGTTGCCTCCTAGTAGTGGAACCTTTATTGAAATCTCCATAGACATTATCAAGGATATGGCCATCTCGAACAAGCTTGGCGAGACGATAGGCTTGACGACGGGCTTGTGCTTCAATTCGAGATTCTTGAGCTACCACTTGGTCATTTCCACCAATTGAGCCGCCCCCTTGACTATAAGCACGAACACAAGGGTCATCTTCATCAATTTCCACTTCGGGAGAGTCATCACTTGGAGAGGATCCTTGAGGATCATTGACTTGATCTTGATATTGACGAGCTTGACCTTGGGGAGAAACGTGACCTTGAGGAGGAGCCCCATCTTGGGGAGGTTGATGAGGTTGATGAAGAGCTTGTCCGTGAGAGGTGCCTTGAGGATGAGCCCCATCGAAGGGAGGTTGATGTTGTTGATGAAGAGCTTGTTCTTTAGAGCTTGGAGAGTCATGAGCATGGGAAGCTTCGGAAGAGCTTGAGGGAGCTTGTGCCAAGAAGGTAGGTCCTTGAGGTGCAAGATGATCTTGTGAGAGTGAGGGCTCCACTTGAGTAGAGCTTGGTCCTTCTCCTTCGTCCATAAGGGGATCCTCAATGGGGAGGTGGAAACCCACACCCATTATTCCTATGGCCTTGGGAGGAATTTCATCATTTGGATCACAAACACCATCTTGCCTAACAAGAGACTCATGATTTTCATCAAACTTCACGTTGCTCGTCTCTTCAACTCTTCCATTGGCTTTGTTGTAGACTCTATAAGCATGGGACCGATTTGAGTAACCAACAAAAATTCCTTCTTGAGCCTTGGATTCAAACTTTGACAACCGAACTCCTTTCTTGAGTATGTAGCACTTGCATCCAAACACCCGAAAGTAGCTAACATTAGGCTTTTTCCCGGTGAGAAGTTCATAGGGGGTCTTGTTCTTATTCTTGCGGAGATAAAGCCGGTTGGTTGCATGGCAAGCGGTGGAGATGGCCTCGGCCCAAAAGTTGTATGGAGACTTGAACTCAGCTAGCATAGACCGAGCCGCATCCATCAAAGTGCGATTCTTCCTTTCAGCAACTCCGTTTTGTTGAGGGGTGTAGGGAGTGGAGTATTGATGCTTGATTCCTTCATCACTGAGAAACTCATCCAAGGTATAGTTTTTGAACTCGGTGCCATTGTCACTTCGAATTGAGAGAATAGTTGCATTGTGCTTCCGTTGAACCTCATTAGCAGAGTCAATGACGGTTTGTTGAGTCTCACTCTTGTACTTGAAAAAGAACACCCAAGTGTATCTTGAGAAATCATCCACAATAACCAAGCAATACTTCTTGCCTCCAAGGCTATCATGAGAGGGAGGACCAAAGAGATCCATATGCAAGAGCTCCAAACATCTCTCGGTAGTGATTTGATTGAGCGCTTTGTGAGGAGTTTCATGCATCTTCCCTTCAATACAAGCCCTGCAAACACGATCTTTGGCAAAAGAAACATCGTTAATTCCAAGGATGTGGCCCTCGGAGTGAAGTCTTTGCAAAGTTCTCATGTTAACATGGGCTAGGCGGCGATGCCACGACCAGCCCTTGTCGGCTTTAGCATAGAGACATAGAGAATGAGGAGTAGTGGTCCCTGAAAAGTCCACCACGTACAAGTCATGTTCTACATACCCTACAAAAGCCACCTTGAGATACTTGCTCCACATGAGGACCACGGAATGAGAATTAAAGAAAGAAGAAAGACCCATAAGAGCAAGAACACGAACTGAGAGTAAGTTGTAACCAAGAGTTTTGACAAGCATGACGTCAACCAAGGATACATCCAGGGTTACCACCACTTTGCCAAAACCCAAAACCTGAGAGCTTGTTTTGTCACCGTAGGAGACCATGGTGTTGGCAATATTGGGTCTCAACTCGGTCATGATAGACTTGCTTCCGGTCATATGACTCGTGGCACCACTATCAAGCACCCATTTTGATCCGCCGGAAGCATAGTCCTACAAGAAAATCAAGCCTTGGTTTTAGGTACCCATTTTGCAATGGGTCCCCTTTTGTTAGTGACAAGAACCTTTGGCACCCAAATGGCCCAATGATAATCATGCGTGTAAGATGTCACCACATATCTGGCATATACATGACCATCATAAGATTTGCAAAGAATATAAGAGGGATTGTTCTTTCCGGCAAAGTTGTCACTTTGCAAGAGGGTTAGGCCATTTGGAACTCCTTGGGCCATGCCCTTGTTCTTTTTCTTCTTCTTGTTCTTCTTCTTCTTCTTAGTCTTGGCAAGTTGATCCTTCAAAACCTTGACCTCCTCTATGATATGCTCATGCTTGCAACAAGGGTTAGGAGAGCTAGACAAGTCTATAATTTGCATAGCGGAAGACTTAGAAAGATCACAAGTTAATTGAGTTTGAAGCTATTCATGAGCCTCAAAAAGACTTGAGAATTTACTCTCCAAGGCTTTGTGTTCCTCTTTGAGTTTCTCAAGATCCTCTTGAGTCTTATCATGACCACCCACAAACTCAGCATTTTCTTTCTTGAGAACCTTAATCAAAGCAAGAGCATGGTCACGTTCTTTAATTCTAGAGGTCAAAGTGTTGTTATGATCATCTACAAGCTTAGACACATTTTCTTCAAGATTAATTCTCATATTTTGTTCATCCTCAAGAATTTGAGTGAGAGAGGCAATTTCATCGGCGGCATCTCTTTCATTTTTACTTAGCAAGTCAAGAAGTTCTTCCTTTTCATCTAAGGCATCTCTAGCATTTTCAAGTTGTGCAAGTAAGGACTCAAAGCAGTTTTTAGTTTCTTCATCTAAGGTAGCAACAAATTCACACATGTCAATCATCTCTTTCTTCACCTCTAGACCAACAAGATCAAGAGAGGAAGGCTCACTAGAGATGGGTTGAGGAGTGGGTTTCGGTGATACCTCGGTGGCCTTGGCCATGAAGCACTTTTGGTTGGAGGAGATGACATTTTCATTTGGCGAGTCGAAGAGGGTTAGACGTGGAGTTGAGGTAGTGGCAATAGCAGCAACCCCCACAATCTATCCACCATGACCTTCATCATCATCATCTTCATCCGTGCCCGAAAGATATTCTTCATGGACCACAATTGCTCGTTCCTTGTTAGTGGCGTTCTTGACGGTGTAGTTCTTGTTTATGGGATGAGGAGATCTTGCCTTGACCTTGCAAATGAGACGACCACCATTGTCTTCACGGTTCTCAAAGGGACACTTGGCCACAAAGTGACTCTTGTCGTTGCAATTGTAGCACGATCTTGCTTTGGGAGACTTGTTGGGTGAGTTGAATCTTGAGTTGTCCCTTGATCTTGACTTGAATCCGGACTTGTTCCAAAAGGCCCTTGAAGCGAGAGCAAGATGTTCGTTGAAGGCACATTTGAGATCTTCTTGAGACCACTCACTTGATGTATCATCATCATCAACTTCAATAGCCTTGGCCTTCAAAGCAAGGTTCACTTTTGTTGATCCAATGGCTCTAGCTCGAGCGGAATCCGCATTCTGTTGGAGATATGCCCAAGAGGCAATAATAAAGTGAGTTATTATCATATCTTCATACTTATGATAAATGTTTACATACCATGCTATAATTGTATTAACAGGAAACATTAATACTTGTGTGATTTGTAAACATATAAGAGTCCCTAGTAAAGCCTCTTGTTAAACTAGCTTGTTGGTTAATATATGATCATGGTTTCCTGATCATGAACATAGAGATGTTATTAACAACAGGGTCATATCATTAGGAGAATGATATGATGGACATACTCCTATAGATAAGCGTAGCATAAATATCAAGTCATTTTAAATAGTTCAATTGCTATATGCTTTCTGATACATAGTAACCTAATTCCTTCGACCATGAGATCATGCATATCACCTTTACCAGATGGATGCTTTGATGTCATCAAACACCACACCGTAACTGGGTAGCTATAAAGGTGGCATTGAGTGTTCGGAAAGTATTGGTTGAGACACATGGATCAAGAGTGGGATTTGTCCATCCATATGACGGATAGATATACTCTGGGCCCTCTCGGTGGAATGTCATCCAATTAGCTTGCAAGCATGTGACTGGCTCACAAGGGATCACATACCACGGGAACGAGAAAAGAGTACTTATCGGTAACGAGGTTGAACTAGGTATGCAGAGATACCGACGATCATAACCTCGGATAAGTAAACTATCGTGAGACAAAGGGAAATTGGTATCGTATGTAAGTGGTTCATTCGATCGCAAAGTAATCGTAGAAATATGTGGGAGCCATATGAATTTCCAGATTCCTCTATTGGTTATTGTTCGGAGAAGTGTCTCGATCATGTCCGCATAATTCACGAACCGTAGGGAGACACACTTAAGGATTCGACGTTGTTTGAGTAGTTATGGTATTATGAGAAAGAGACCGAATGTTGTTCGGAGTCTCGGATGGGATCCGGGATATCACGAGGTGATCCGGAATGGTCCGGAGAATAAGATTCATATAAGGAAAGTCCCGTTTCGGAGTTCGGGAATGATTCCGGTGTTTTCATCGGGAATGTCTAGAAGGTTCCGGAATGTCCGGCACTCCGGGGGGGAAGGGGTACATGAATGTGTCATTGCATATTGAATGATTGCATCATGTACTAAGTGTTCTTGCTGTTCCAAATAAAGGATTAAATTGAATCCTAAAACAGAAAAGTCAAATGTCCAGTTTGAAAGTCAAACAGCTAAAACAAGAAACTGTGGGAAACAAGCAAGAGGTGGTTGGAACCGACTTGGGGGAGGAGTCCCTCCAAGCTGGCGCGCCAACCAAGGACGACTTGGGGAGGGACTCCCCTCCCCTTGGCCGCCCCTCCCACCTATAAAAGGAGGGGCAGGGCCTCCTCCTCTAGACACACAAGTTCCTATCCTCTAATGTCCGATTTAGAGCCGTTTTGGTTTAGAGCTTCTAATTGCCCTAGCCTTCGGTTTAGAGCCTTCTAATTGGTGTGTCTAATCCCTAGACTACTAATAGTACTCTCTCATACTCCACCATACTCGCTCCGGCTTAAGGCGAAGCCCTGCGAGATCTCCCCTCTACTTCCGGTACCACGCCGTTGTGCTGCCGGAATCGCGAGGAGAGTGCTACAACCTCCGCTGCCTGCTGGAACAAGGGAGAGGAAGGTCTTCGTCGAGTACCGAACGTGTGATCGACTGCGGGAGCGCTGCCGGAAGGATCGTCTACGCGATCTTGAGATCGGAAAGAGTACGACTACATCACCCACGAGAATCTGCTCTCGTTAACCGCTTTGGAATCTTCGAGGGTAAGTTATTACATCGACTCGTTGCTACAATCTAGTAGATAGATCTTGGCTTGTTTGTTTGTATGCGATAGAAAATTTTTGTTTTCCATGCTACGAACCCCTACAGTGGTATCAGAGCCGTGTCTATATGTAGATCTGTTGCACGAGTAGAACACAATGGTCATTGTGGGCGTTGATGCTTTTATTGTCGATTGCTTCTTGTGTACTTTGCATCTTGCGGTATGTTGGGATGAAGCGGCCCGGGCTAACCTTACATGACATCGTTCATGAAACTTGCTCCACGCTTGACATGCAACTTGTATTGCATAAGTGGCTTAGCGGGTGCCTGTTTCTCCTAGCATAGTTAAGATCCAATTTACAACGGGTGATTAACAATACTAGTATCAATGTTGTGGTTCTTGTTCGTAAGTTAGAACGACACTTATTGAAAGCCCCAAACCACGTAAAATATGCAAAGAAAGTAGAGGCGTCTAACTTTGTTTTGCAGGGGTGTGCAGTGATGTGATATGGCCATGATTGTGATTATATATGATGTATGCAATGTTCTTTATTGTAAGTCGGCAACCGGCAGGAGCCATATGGTTGTCTTTAATTTCTGTTAAGACCCACGTGTCTATTCAAAGTAGTTGTAATAGTTGAAGCCGGTGGACGACAACCATGGAGAAGCATCATTGACCTTGATGCAATGTCGGTGATGATGGAGATCATGTTCGTGCTAGAAGATGGAGATCGGAAGCACAATGGAGAAATGCCATATCATATCACATATTATGAATTGCATGTGATGTTAATCCTTTATGCATCTTGTATTGCTTAGTAGACGACGGTAGCATTATAAGATGATCCCTCATGCACATGAATTTCAAGTCATAAAGTGTTCACCCTTAGTTAGCACCGTTGCTAAAGCTTGTTGTTTCGAAGCACCACGTGATGATCGGGTGTGTTAGATTCTGCAAGTGTATACAACGTGAGCAAGCCAGATTTGCTCATGCAGAAACTAAGGTTTGATCTTGACGAGCCTAGCATGTACAGACATGGTCTCGGAACACGGATTACCGAAAGGTAGAGCATGAGTCATATAGTAGATATGATGAACATGTTGATTGTTCGCCATTGAAGCTACATCAACTCTCGTGATGATCGGTTTTGATGTGGTGGATTTGGTTCGTGTGATCACTAAAACAATGTGAGGGATATTGTTTTGAGTGGGAGTTCACCTAGATTAATTTAATTATTAATTAGAACTCAATTTATCATAAATTAAATCAAAGTGAATTTGCATAGTTGTTGTAGTCATTGGCATCCGTTTACCACCTTGCGCTTAGTTATAATTGAGATGATAGAACTATAGAATTCTGGTTAGTTACTTTACGAACTGGTATCGTATTGTTTTGAAGTGTTAATCTAAAGTTTAAAAGTCCTATTGCAAACTTTCAGTAAGTTCCGGTTACTCCATGAAGTTTAATAATTAGTATTAGATCAAGAGTAACAATTCCAAGTGTTAGTATATAAGTATCATGTTTGTTTCCATGATTCTTGATATTCAAAGGATTGTCTTAATATCAAGGTTATCTAGGATCTGAAAGAGTTGTTTCAGAAACCATGATGTGTGGAAGATATTGTGATATCTGAAACGAAGTTTTGGTTACAACATGATAGAGTATAATATGGCAAAAGTCATGTTCTCATATTTGATGAGAATTTGCAAAGGGTTGTAGAAACTTGTTGTCCTAATCCTCCAAAAGGTTTTGGATAGCAACATTATACTCGTAATTCATCGTTATAAGCTAAAGGTAGTTTGATCATGGACGATTCCATGATAAAGATGAATGTTTGATGTAGGTAAAATGTTTACTACACCAAGAGATTACTAAAGAAAGGAATTTGAAAGAACACCAAACATTTGATGATGGTGATCTACTTCAAAGTGCAAGTCCAAAGACATTGGTATTTAACTATACATGCTTTGGACTATGTGTCATATGTATGACTCCACTATTGATATTGATAGATTCTTTCAAACAGAAAAGGAAATACTAAAAGAGAATCTCATAAATATATGGCAGAAAAGAAAAGACTAGAATTGTTCAGTTTAAATATATAGATGATATACATGTTATGGCTATATTCTTTGCTTATTAAACAATGTGGTTCTTAAGTATTTGATACTGAATTTGTTGGTGTGAATCGTCATACGAAACAACACAATTCATGAACTACAATGGCCTAAGTAACTAGCAAAAGAATATGTGATGATGTTCATCGAGAACAAATAAAGGATTATTGTGTTGCTCGTTAAACATCAAAGCTTGCCTTCAAGATTTGTTTTATCAAGTATTATGAGAACAAAAGGGTTGTTCAAATAATTGCCGTAATCCATAAAAGATGGATGATTCACAAATCTCGTTGGAGAAATCACATCCATAAAACTAGTGCTAAAAATGTCGAAAGAAAAATTGATTGAAAGATCACTTAGCAAGTTACATCGCCGTTTAAATTGTATTGGAAAGAAAACATGAAGAAACTCCATGTGTATGGAATTTTGGAGTCTTTTGATTTTGATCAAATGACGCTGGTGAAACTTTCCTAGAGATAATTAAAACTTCGTTCATAGGCCAAAAGGGAACGAATGACTAGCCTATTGGAACTTGTACATATTGTTGTACGAAGTCCATTATGTGTAGTCAAGAGCGATGGATTTCAACTTCATATGCTTTCTCCGAAAATTTGAGTGAATATATGAATATTTACTTAATAAGGATGAAGTATGAAACATTTGAAAAGTTCAAAGACTTTCAAGATGAAGTGCAAAATCATTGTAACAAGAATATAAACAGTTTATGATAAAGATCATAAAGGAAGATATTTGAGTTACAGAGTTTAGCATAATACCTAAGATTTAAGGAATCGTTCCGTGGATTTGCATTTCCCGAAACACCATAAGAGTATGGAGCATTCGAGATATGTAATTAAACCTTGTTTGACATGGTGAGATCAAAGGTGTAATTCATAAAATTGCCATTGTATTTTAAAGATTAAAAGCTTTAGAGATTACCGTTTTTCCACTGAAAAGAGCTTCATCATAATCCGTTGAAATGACACCATATAAGGTTATGGTTTGGGATAAAACCCAAGTAGTCCTTTCTTAAACATTGGTATGCTATACATAAGAAAGATGTTTGCAACCAAAGTCAGATGAATCTGTCTTTGTTAAGTATTTCTCCATAACACCGGAGACAAAAGTGTTTGTCGCTTAGAACATCAAGTTTCTTTGATAAGGAATTTTTCATGAAAAGTTAAGTGGGAGGACAATAGAACTTTGATAAGGTTAAAGGAACCTTAGCTATATGTGCAAAGTTGCGCAGCGCCGAAAAGTGTTCCGGAGGCAGCAACAATGCTCATGGCTCACGTGCCTCAAAGGTTGTGGTTACAATAGTCAAAGTTTCTATTGAGACAAGTAGGTCGGGTAAACAATCAAATACCAAGATTTGAGGGCTGAATCATTATTTGAGAATAATGAACCGACTACATGCAAAGAAGCGATGATGGGCCCTGACTCCGTCAAATGGCTTGAAGCCATAAAATCCGTGATAGTTCCATACATGAGAAATCAAGTTTTGAACTTGAAGGACCCTCGAGAAAGGTATAAGACCTTACAGTTGTGTTTGGATCTATAAAGAAATAGACATGGATGTTTCGCATCTATGAAATGGTCGACATGTTGGGAAAGAGTTCACAACAATGTTCAAAGGTTGACTATGACAGGATTGGATCTTTCATAGCGATATTTAGTCTAGACGGATTAATGTAGCAACCACTACATATAATTTTGTTATATGGTAGTTGAATAAACAAAACAAGTTCTTCTAATAGAATTGTTACCTAGGACATGTGAGTAACACGGTCCATAGGGTTTTGTTAATTCAAAGGATGCTAAAAGCATATGCAAACTTCAATGGTTGAAGTAAGCATAGCGGAGTTGGAATCTTCACTATGATGAAACTGTTAAAAGAGTTTAATTTCATCAGAGACAATGAAGATGCTTACATTTGCAAGAAATTAAGTGGGAGCGCTAAGATATGTTTCTAATACATTATGTGGAAGACATATTGTTGATTGGAAATGATGTATCTTTTATTAAACACAAGATAAGAATTTCATCTCGATGAAAGACTTAGGCAAAACCCAAATATTTGGCATCAATAGACGCTAATATGGTTGTGCCGAAAGTACATAGATGATGTATTGAATGAGTTCAATATAGAAACTACAAGAAAGGTTCTTGTCGCACAGAAAGGATTGAATGAGTTCAATATTAATGATATATTCAAGTGTATTGACATTTGGAAAAGTGAAACAAATAATCAAGTATAGATTGATACTTGATGTATGGAATCACAAAGAGTATTTATATCAATCATACTGTGATATGTACAAATCCAGATATGTCCTATGCTCTAAATGTTGTGAGCATATACCAGAATGATTCATAAGATGATCATCGGACAATAGTAAGGATATTCTTATGATCTTTTGGAAGAACTAAGAGTATAATATTTGTAGAAGTGACAAATAGATGGTTAGTTCATTGTAAAAGTACTACATTGATACTAGTTTTGTCACAAAGTACAAATTAAGTTTATCTCAATCTAAACTAAGGGTGGCACAATATAATGGAAAGTGAGTTCCATAATGGATTTGGATGAGTTCCAAAGTTAAGACATTGTGACAGATACTACAACAAAAGGCTAAGTATATGACTGCTATTTTAGCAGCAAAAGAGGGCATTTGTGTCAAGTAGTTTGTTATCAAACTAGGTGTAGTTCACAGTGGGATAATACTATGAAGATATATTGTGCGACAATATTATCAACATGTTTTAACCCCAAAGAGCTAAAGGTCACATCGAAGGACCAAATTTATACAAAGCCATCTCATTAGAGAATGAGTGATGCGTAGAGACGCAAAGACATGCAAGTACACACGGACCTGGAAGTGTCAGATCCGGAGATCAGTTGACCACTAGCGAACGTGTACTTACAACACCAGAAAGCCATAGGTGTTGAATACACAAAAGTTTGAAACTAGATTATTGACTCTAGTGCAAGTGGGAGACTGTTGGAGATATGCCCAAGAGGCAATAATAAAGTGAGTTATTATCATATCTTCATACTTATGATAAATGTTTACATACCATGCTATAATTTGTTCATCCTCAAGAATTTGAGTGAGAGAGGCAATTTCATCGGCGGCATCTCTTTCATTTTTACTTAGCAAGTCAAGAAGTTCTTCCTTTTCATCTAAGGCATCTCTAGCATTTTCAAGTTGTGCAAGTAAGGACTCAAAGCAGTTTTTAGTTTCTTCATCTAAGGTAGCAACAAATTCACACATGTCAATCATCTCTTTCTTCACCTCTAGACCAACAAGATCAAGAGAGGAAGGCTCACTAGAGATGGGTTGAGGAGTGGGTTTCGGTGATACCTCGGTGGCCTTGGCCATGAAGCACTTTTGGTTGGAGGAGATGACATTTTCATTTGGCGAGTCGAAGAGGGTTAGACGTGGAGTTGAGGTAGTGGCAATAGCAGCAACCCCCACAATCTATCCACCATGACCTTCATCATCATCATCTTCATCCGTGCCCGAAAGATATTCTTCATGGACCACAATTGCTCGTTCCTTGTTAGTGGCGTTCTTGACGGTGTAGTTCTTGTTTATGGGATGAGGAGATCTTGACTTGACCTTGCGAATGAGACGACCACCATTGTCTTCACGGTTCTCAAAGGGACACTTGGCCACAAAGTGACTCTTGTCATTGCAATTGTAGCACGATCTTGCTTTGGGAGACTTGTTGGGTGAGTTGAATCTTGAGTTGTCCCTTGATCTTGACTTGAATCCGGACTTGTTCCAAAAGGCCCTTGAAGCGAGAGCAAGATGTTCGTTGAAGGCACATTTGAGATCTTCTTGAGACCACTCACTTGATGTATCATCATCATCAACTTCAATAGCCTTGGCCTTCAAAGCAAGGTTCACTTTTGTTGATCCAATGGCTCTAGCTCGAGCGGAATCCGCATTCTGTTGGAGATATGCCCAAGAGGCAATAATAAAGTGAGTTATTATCATATCTTCATACTTATGATAAATGTTTACATACCATGCTATAATTGTATTAACAGGAAACATTAATACTTGTGTGATTTGTAAACATATAAGAGTCCCTAGTAAAGCCTCTTGTTAAACTAGCTTGTTGGTTAATATATGATCATGGTTTCCTGATCATGAACATAGAGATGTTATTAACAACAGGGTCATATCATTAGGAGAATGATATGATGGACATACTCCTATAGATAAGCGTAGCATAAAGATCAAGTCATTTTAAATAGTTCAATTGCTATATGCTTTCTGATACATAGTAACCTAATTCCTTCGACCATGAGATCATGCATATCACCTTTACCAGATGGATGCTTTGATGTCATCAAACACCACACCGTAACTGGGTAGCTATAAAGGTGGCATTGAGTGTTCGGAAAGTATTGGTTGAGACACATGGATCAAGAGTGGGATTTGTCCATCCATATGACGGATAGATATACTCTGGGCCCTCTCGGTGGAATGTCATCCAATTAGCTTGCAAGCATGTGACTGGCTCACAAGGGATCACATACCACGGGAACGAGAAAAGAGTACTTATCGGTAACGAGGTTGAACTAGGTATGCAGAGATACCGACGATCATAACCTCGGATAAGTAAACTATCGTGAGACAAAGGGAAATTGGTATCGTATGTAAGTGGTTCATTCGATCGCAAAGTAATCGTAGAAATATGTGGGAGCCATATGAATTTCCAGATTCCTCTATTGGTTATTGTTCGGAGAAGTGTCTCGATCATGTCCGCATAATTCACGAACCGTAGGGAGACACACTTAAGGATTCGACGTTGTTTGAGTAGTTATGGTATTATGAGAAAGAGACCGAATGTTGTTCGGAGTCTCGGATGGGATCCGGGATATCACGAGGTGATCCGGAATGGTCCGGAGAATAAGATTCATATAAGGAAAGTCCCGTTTCGGAGTTCGGGAATGATTCCGGTGTTTTCATCGGGAATGTTCTAGAAGGTTCCGGAATGTCCGGCACTCCGGGGGGGAAGGGGTACATGAATGTGTCATTGCATATTGAATGATTGCATCATGTACTAAGTGTTCTTGCTGTTCCAAATAAAGGATTAAATTGAATCCTAAAACAGAAAAGTCAAATGTCCAGTTTGAAAGTCAAACGGCTAAAACAAGAAACTGTGGGAAACAAGCAAGAGGTGGTTGGAACCGACTTGGGGGAGGAGTCCCTCCAAGCCGGCGCGCCAACCAAGGCCGACTTGGGGAGGGACTCCCCTCCCCTTGGCCGCCCCTCCCACCTATAAAAGGAGGGGCAGGGCCTCCTCCTCTAGACACACAAGTTCCTATCCTCTAATCTCCGGTTTAGAGCCGTTTTGGTTTAGAGCTTCTAATTGCCCTAGCCTTCGGTTTAGAGCCTTCTAATTGGTGTGTCTAATCCCTATACCACTAATAGTACTCTCTCATACTCCACCATACTCGCTCCGGCTTAAGGCGAAGCCCTGCGAGATCTCCCCTCTACTTCCGGTACCACGCCGTTGTGCTGCCGGAATCGCGAGGAGAGTGCTACAACCTCCGCTGCCTGCTGGAACAAGGGAGAGGAAGGTCTTCGTCGAGTACCGAACGTGTGACCGACTGCGGGAGCGCTGCCGGAACGCAGCGCCGGAAGGATCGTCTACGCGATCTTGAGATCGGAAAGAGTACGACTACATCACCCACGAGAATCTGCTCTCGTTAACCGCTTTGGAATCTTCGAGGGTAAGTTATTCCATCGACTCGTTGCTACAATCTAGTAGATAGATCTTGGCTTGTTTGTTTGTATGCGATAGAAATTTTTTGTTTTCCATGCTACGAACCCCTACACATTCTTCTTAGCAATAGTCATGGCAATTACTTCACTCAAGACTTCTTGGGAGGTCATTAAGTGAAATTAAAGTTGGTTCTTCCCTTGATAGAGTTGAGCTTTTGTTCTTCAAATGGAAGAAGAGCTTGAATGAACTTCCTCTTCATAAACTTGTCATCAACATAGTGAGCCCCGAGGTCCCTCATAGTGGAACAAAGGACCTTGAGGCGCCTATACATGTCTTCAGGAGTCTCATCATCTTGCATTGTGAAACCATCGCACTCGTTGTTGATCTCATCAAACTTTGAGCTTTGGATGCTAGCATTCCCAACAAAGAGCTCGGTGAGTTGATCCCAAGCTCCCTTGGCAGTGTCAAATTGGCGAATGTGAGCAAAATCCTTTGGAGTCAAGGCCTTTTGAATCATTCCCAAAGCTGTAGCATTGAGTTGCTTGTCCACCACTTCACCTCGTGTCAACTTATTTGGGTCAAATGGAGAGAATCCATCCTCCACAATCCTCATTAACTCAATGGATGAGCTGGAAATATGTGAGCGCATTAGATATTGCCAATTGGTGAAATTAGACGTATCTAGCATGGGTGGTGCTCCTTGAGGTATAATGTGTGGCATGGGAATGGGTGGATCCGGAGTATACTTCGGCGGTGGGGGTACCGCCGAGTAGTCCTTTCCTCCATTATCCCCTTTGGAAGTTGGGTTCTCGGGCTCCTCGATGTTCTCACTTGGAACCTTGGTAGAGGTTTGAGCAACAAAACCAAGTCCCAAGTGAGTGGTGGCAGCCGCGGGAGTTACCCCGGGGGCGGACACCGTAACGGTGGGAGGAACCTCGTTGGATTGGGGTGTGTCAATAGTAACCATGGGGTTTGGCTTGAGAGACTGCAAGAGTGTCATCATTTCCTCGAACTTGGACATCATGGATGACTCCAATTGCTTGAGGTCATCCATAGTGGCCAAGTTCTTGGCTTTTTCAGTTTCACTACCCCCTTCGTCGGCCATAGTCTCTTAGGCGGTAAAGCCCGAAGTAAGAGCCTTGGCTCTGATACCAATTGAAAGTACCGACTTGATACGACTAGAGGGGGGTGAATAGGCGTCTACCAATTTTTAATTGTTTCTCACTTTTAGGCTTAACGATAAAGTAAGTTATCTAGAGATGCAACTAAGTGGACAACCTAAAAGCAAGAAAACAAGCACCAACCACAAGAACAGTAAATAGCAAGGAGTAAAGGAAGGGAACGAAGTAACCGGCGAGGAGACACGGAGATGTAATTCCCGTAGTTCACTCCCAAGGAGCTACGTCTATGTTGGAGAGGTGTCGGGGCCACACAAGGTCACCCGAGCGCCACAAAGGCCTCACCTTCTTCTCCGGTGAGCTCCCCCACAAAGGAGGCCTCACAATCCACTAACCGGTGACCTTGAAGGCGCCAACCGAAACCTTTACACCAAGGTTGAGGGGGTAGCTCCACAAGTCAATTGGAGGCCCTCAATGACACCTCGAAGCTTTACAACACATGCCTCAGCTCCGGGGATGCCCTACACCGTCTAGGGTTCCAAGAAACCCAAGAGCAACAAGATCCACAAAGGATGGGTGGGGGAAATCAAATCTTCTTTGGTGGAAGTGTAGATCTAGGTCACCTCCCTCACCTCTCAAAAGATCAGGTCATTTGAGTGGCTAGAGAGAGAGATCTAGTGAGGTGAAGCTCAAGCATTAATGGAGGAGAGAGAAAAATTCGAGAGAGAGTGGGAGGAAGAAGAGGGGTGCCTTAAATAGGCCCCCCTCGCACTGAACCGTTACAGCCCCCACGACCTCAACGGAAGTTCCGGTGAGAGACCGGAAGTTCCGCTTGAGCCTGGCTCCAACGGTCATGAGACCGTTGACGCCCGCTCCGGAAGCGCAACCGGAAGTTCTGGTAAAAACGGACCGAAAGTTCCGGTGCACTTCCGACCAAGTTCCGATCAAGTTCCGGCTAAATAGCGCACTTCTAAACAGAAGGTTACTGAGGCTTCACCGGAACTTAGGTGGACCAAGGGGCAGAACTTTTGGGTCGCGAAGCGAGTCTGACCGGAAGTTCCGGCCTTCAGGCGGAAGTTCCGGCCTTCAGGCGGAAGTTCCGCTCAAAAACTTTTGCCAGGACAAGTTCCGAGCAAGTTCCGGCCAAGTTCCGGCAAATAGCACACTTCAAAACAGAAGGTTACTGAACCGCCACCGGAACTTGGGCGGAACTAGCGTCGGAACAAGCTGTAGAACAGCCCGCAGAAAAAGGTTTGAGCGGAACTTCCGGTCTATGACCGGAAGTTCCGGTGAGACTCAAAAGGCCCCAACTGAACAGGAAAACGCTCTCTCTCACGGAATAATGGGATGGCTGTGGCGGTGCATATAGGTTTGTGCAAGAATAAGTGATTTCCCACAGCCTTCCAACCTGGACCCTCTCTTAATAGTACGGTGACCTAAAAACATCAACCAGAAAGAAACTAGGAGAAGACTAAAAAGGCCACCGTCTTCAAACGATCACAAGAGAGCATCCATCACAATAGAATAAGACAATCAATGACGTTTCCCCTGAAACTCAAGAGCACAGTTAATCAACACGGTTGGGATTGTCATTTAACAGCAAAAAAACATCATGGGAAGATATAGTCCTTTCACCAGCTGTGAGGACAATCCTCAAATTGTGGAACCAATCCGCGAAGTTGCTTCCATTGTTTTTCAACTTTTCTTTCTCTAGGAACGCATTAAAATTGATGGTAGGGGCTGCCATTGATCTACAACATATTTGTAATAGTTTAGACTAAGTTTATGACAAATTGAGTTCAAATTAATAATAAAATTAATCTAGGTGAACTCCCACTCAAAACAATATCCCTCACATTGTTTTTGTGATCACACGAACCAAATCCACCACACCAACACCGATCATCACGAGAGTTGATATAGTTTCAATGGCGAACAATCGACATGTTCATCATATCTACTATATGATTCATGCTTTACCTTTCGGTGATCCATGTTCCGAGACCATGTATGTACATGCTAGGCTCGTCAAGATCAAACCTTAGTTTCCGCATGAGAAAATCTGGCTTGCTCACGTTGTATACACGTGCGGAATCTAACACACCCGATCATCACGTGGTGCTTCGAAACAACAAGCTTTAGCAACGGTGCTAACTAAGGGTGAACACTTTATGACTTGAAATTCATGTGCATGAGGGATCATCTTATAATGCTACCGTCGTCTACTAAGCAATACAAGATGCATAAAGGATTAACATCACATGCAATTCATAATATGTGATATGATATGGCCTTTTCTTCTTTGTGCTTCTGATATCCATCTTCAAGCACGAACATGATCTCCATCATCACCGGCATTGCATCAAGGTCAATGACGCTTCTTCATGGTTGTCGTCCACCGGCTTCAACTATTACAACTACTTTGAATAGACACGCGGGTCTTAACATAAATTAAAGACAACCATATGGCTCCTGCCAGTTGCCAACTTACAATAAGGAACATTGCATACATCAAATATAATCACAATCATGGCCATATCACATCACTGCACACCCCTGCAAAACAAAGTTAGATGCCTCTACTTTCTTTGCATGTTTTACGTGGTTTGGGGCTTTCAATAAGTGTCGTTCTAACTTACAAACATGAACCACAACATTGATACTAGTATTGTTAATCACCCGTTGTCAATTGGATCTTAACTATGCTAGGAGAAACAGGCACCCGCAAAGCCACTTATGCAATACAAGTTGCATGTCAAACGTGGAGCAAGTCTCATGAACGATGTCATGTAAGGTTAGTCCGAGCCGCTTCATCCCAACATCCCGCAAGATGCAAAGTACACAAGAAGCAATCGACAATAAAAGCATCAACGCCCACAATGACCATTGTGTTCTACTCGTGCAACAGATCTACATATAGACACGGCTCTGATACCACTTTTCTATCGCATACAAACAAACAAGCAAAGATCTATCTACTATCAAGGAAAGGATCCCTGTGATTGCAATGCTAGTCCCTGGATCAATGCTAGCATCCATAGTTTAAGATGAAGTACACAGATACAAAGGTCGTTTATTACATTCATTCCAGAGATAAAACATAGTCTTTTACAACTCAGGGCCATAGGCCTAATACAAGAGTTTAAGGAATAAGTAAATAAACACAAGTCTTCATCTTCATGTGCCACAGGCAAGCATGTTGAGTGTAGACTCATGACTCCTATTCATCATCGGAGTAACCTGCAACATCACAAGTTACAGCCACAGAGGGTCAATACTTTGGAATAGTATTGGCAAGTGATACCTTGGTATATTTTAAGTGGACTATATTACTATATGCATTTTGGCTAGGTGTAGCTTGGCTTGCTTTGCTTAAAAATAGGTTTTACCTATTAGTTGAAACACTAAGTTTTTCTTTGTCAAAACATTCCCAAGAAACCACCAATAGACATTGGGGTTCTTCACCCTTGTTCACCCACCAATTTTTACTTAGAAGTTGGAGTGATGAGATTCTTGTAGCTTCCATGTCTTGATGCTCAAATTGTCCATTTCCTTGGACTAGGATAAGTACTTAGGTTTTCCATCTGCAGAGGTTGTGCACTTTCCCCACCAGACTTGGTTTCCCAAGACAGGACCTTTCAGAAGCTTTTCCTTAGTCAAATGGACGCGTTCCAACCTATCATCCCAACTACCACCAACTATCCAAGTGACTAAGTTCTAGCAACCTATATGATCAAGGCAGAGCCCATATTGCCAAGTGGTTGCACTGTAAGCTTTCTCAACACTTGGCCTCCAAATCCCTTTGTGCCTGGGTGGCATACCACAAGTGAGATACACAACCCAAGTCCATGGCCTTGTGTAACCACTCAACATAACCCAATCCTTCCATTCCACCCAGGAGGTTCATTTGACTTAGTTGTTTTATTAGGAAAGCATAAGTCTCATGACTTAGAATTATTTCTCTATAGTAAGTATAAATTTTTACCAACCCTTGTTTGCTACATAGCTAGGCTAAGCTTGGTAAGATAACTTAACTTAGGAAAATTCCTTAGCAATTCTACAATTCTACACTACTTAGGATTTCCCAAATTAGCATTAGGCAAAAATAGCATGCAAGACTTAGCAAAATATCTAATGCTAGTACAAAAACATAGGATAGAAATATTCATGTAAATATCACTTGCCTTGGTAGTGGGGAGAGCTGCACTCTTCACAATCACAATCACTAGCAAAATCTACAAAATTATAGCATACAATTACACACAATTATATACAATCAAAAATAATATGAATGCATGTATGCAGAATTTACCAAGTGGTGATTTTGAAAATTCTACCAAGAATGTGCATGATACTGAAACACAACAGGACACAAAATTTTCCAAAACAAACTTATTTGACACTAAAACCACTTACCACAATAAATCTATACTCAAAATAGCTTTAAACATGATTCCACAAATAAAGTCATTTTAATGGTTACTATTTGTTAAACACCTTGCATAATCAGAAATGTCTTGAATCACTGAATCCAACGGTATAAAGTTTGTAAAATTCTAACGTGGCATTCAAAAGTTATAGCAGTTTGAAGTTTGGATCTAAATCAGGTTTAAATTCTGTTTTTGAATTCATCCTAGCCATGCGTCGCAACCTCACTGGCGCGTACCGGTTCGCGCGGATCGAGCTCTGCGGACCGCACGATCTAAATGAGATCTGGCGGCTCAGACACACGCGTACCCCTTCGTCCTACTTCTATTCTACGCCACAGGATCTAGATCCAACGCTCCCAAACATTCTGACCACACTCTGGCGACGCTAGCGGCGCTGACCGGTGGCGGTGAGTCAGACTACGGTGGCGCCGGCGTTCTAGATCGTCCCAGGAAGCAGGGAGGTGCTTACCAGATCCGCAAGGTCGTGCTGAAGCTTGACGTGGTACTGGTTTGCCGAGGGGCGCTCGGAGATGGACTCTGGATCTCGTCGGAGTTGCGTCTGGCGTCGGGTGGATGTTGTCGGAGTCGTTGCCGAGGCTCCGCATCGCCCTAACACGAACCAGGGGGTTTAGGAGGTGCGCAAGACAGTTGCGAACACGCTCGTGTGAAGGAAAAGGCAAGGGGTGCACGGGACTTACTGAGATTGGTCGCCGGAGTTGGGGTGGTCGTTAGGTGCTTACGGTGTCAAGCGAATACGGCGACCTGGGGCAATACAGGATGAGATAGTGGGGTCAGGAGGTGCGCCAGGAGATTACAAAGTGGCTCGAACAATCCAAAGGGGAAGGGGCGCACGGGGCTCACCTGAATCGATCGCTGGAGTGAGCTCTGTCAGCGGCGGTTTTGAGCGAGTCGTGGGCAGCCTGGTGGCGTGAATGCAGAATTGGCTGGGGGAGAATGACAGAGATTCTGGTAATTCAACTTCATATGCAACTTCTCCCTTGCGACTTAGAATCTTGAATGGCCCAACATATCTTGGTGCCAACTTTCCTTTGACTCCAAATCTTTTCACTCCACGAAGTGGTGATACTCTAAGATAAGCTCTATCCCCAACTTCGTAGGTGACTTCTCTACGCTTAGAATCCGCGTAGCTTTTCTGTCGGGACTGTGCTATCTTCAATCTGTCCTTAACCAATTTGACTTTCTCTTCGGCGTCTTTGATAAGATCAGGTCCAAATAAGCTTCTTTCTCCCACACCATTCCATAACAATGGGGTGGTACACTTCCTTCCGTAGAGTAACTCAAACGGTGCCATTCCAATACTAGATTGATGACTGTTATTGTAAGAGAACTCTGCGTAAGGCAAGCTTTCATCCCAACTTGCTCCATAATCTAAAGCACATGCCCTCAACATGTCTTCAAGAATCTGGTTAGTCCTTTCTGTTTGTCCATCAGTTTGAGGATGAAAAGCAGTGATGAATTCCAATCTCGTTCCTAAGGATTCATGAAGCTGTCTCCAAAAGTGAGAAGTGAACTGAGTTCCTCTATCTGATACAATACTCTTAGGCACACCGTGAAGGCATACAATCCTGCTCATGTAGATTTTAGCTAACTTGGCACTCGTATATGTTGTCTTCACGGGTATAAAATGAGCCACTTTAGTTAGGCGATCCACTACTACCCATATGGAATCATACCCTGACCTGGTCCTTGGTAATCCGGTAATGAAATCCATACCGATATTCTCCCACTTCCATTCAGGAATAGGTAGTGATTGAAGCAAACCTGCTGGTTTCTGATGCTCCGCCTTCACTCTACTACACACATCACACAATGCAATATGCTCGGCGATGTCCCTTTTGAGATTGTTCCACAAAAATCTTTCTTTCATGTCCATGTACATCTTGGTGTTTCCCGGGTGAATAGAATACGGAGAGTTGTGACCTTCTTGTAAGATCAGTTTTCGCAACTCCGGGTCTTGTGGAACACATATACGTTTCCCGTGCCATAAAGTGCCTTGTTCGTCTATATGGAAACTCTTAGCTTTCCCTAGACTTATATTTTCCTTAATCTTTTCAATTTCCTTATCAGTCTTCTGAGCTTCTTGGATCTTGTCCAATAAAGTGGATTGAATATCCAAAGACATGAGATGTCCTTCAGGCACAATCTCCAATCTGAGTTCTTTGAATTGCTTACACAAGTAATCTGGCAATTCTCCTTTGGTAAGGCCATTTACAAACCTCTTACGACTTAGAGCATCTGCTACTACATTTGCTTTACCGGGGTGATATTGCAAACTTAAGTCGTAATCCTTGATAAGCTCTAGCCATCTTCTTTGTCTCATATTGATTTCCTTCTGGGTGAGGATATACTTCAAACTCTTATGATCGGTGAATACTTCACAACGCTTTCCCAAAAGGTAATGTCTCCATGTTTTGAGTGCATGGACGACAGAGGCCAACTCCAAATCATGAGTAGGATAATTTACTTCATGAGTTTTGAGTTGTCTCGAAGCATAGGCTACGACTTTATCGTCTTGCATAAGTACGGCACCCAACCCTTGATGAGACGCATCACAATATACTTGAAAATCCTTTTCCAAATCTGGCAGACATAGAACTGGTGCTGTTACAAGTCTCTTCTTCAATTCTTGGAAGCTGACTTCACAACCTTCAGACCAAGTAAATTTCTTGTCCTTCTTTAACAATTCTGTCATTGGCTTAGCAACCTTCGAGAAATTTTCAATGAACCTTCTGTAGTAACATGCTAAGCCGAGGAAACTACGAACTTCTTTCACATTCTTGGGAGATTCCCATTCTGTCACAGCTGAAACTTTAGCAGGATCAACTGCCACACCATCCTTTGTCATAACATGACCAAGAAATCCAACTTCCTCTAACCAAGACTCACACTTTCTGAATTTAGCGTAGAGTTTATGTTCTCTTAACTTTTCAAGTATCAAGTGTAAGTGTCTTTCATGTTCTTCCTTGCTCTTGGAGTAGACCAAGATGTCATCGATGAATACGACAACAAACTTGTCGAGAAATTCCATGAATACCTTGTTCATCATATTCATGAAGTATGCCGGAGCGTTGGTTAAACCAAAAGGCATCACAGTATACTCATACAATCCATACCTTGTGGTGAATGCTGTTTTAGGTATGTCTTGCTCTCTTATCTTGAGTTGAAAATAGCCTGACCGAAGATCAATCTTCGAGAACACACATGCTCCTTCTAGCTGATCAAACAAGTCGTTGATTCTTGGCAAAGGATATTTGTTCTTGATGGTTACCTCGTTGAGTGAACGGTAGTCAATACATAATCTTTGTGTTCTATCCTTATTCTCTACGAACAATACTGGGGCTCCCCAAGATGAAGAACTTGGTTGAATAAACCCTTTCTGCAACTGTTCTCCTAGTTGCTTCTTGAGTTCTTTCAGTTCATCAACTGACATTTTGTATGGTCTCTTAGCTATTGGTCCAGAACCTGGTACCAAATCTATCAGAAACTACACATCTCTATCCGTTGGCATTCCTGGTAACTCTTCCGGAAATACATCCGGATACTCACACACAATTGGCACACTGTCCATGCTAACCCCCTTAAGAGAATTCAGCTTACTTCCCTTGGATTCAAAGTTTGACTTGAATTTTATTCTTTTTCCTTCTGGGGTTGTGAGTGCAACTGTACGATTGGCACAATCTAGTACCCCCTCATACTTAGCCATCCAATCCATTCCCAAAATCACATACAATCCTTGGGAATTCAGGATTATTAGGTTCACTGGAAACTTATGTTTTCCAAACTCTATGACTAAGTCATGACATCCTGAGTTTACTATCATTTCTCCACCCGGAGAACTTACTCTTATAGGACACCCAATGGTTTCTACCGGTAGTTCATTTCTTTAAACAAATGCTTTTGATATGAATGAATGAGATGCACCGGTATCAAAGAGTACAAATGCTGAAATTGAATTGAGTCTGAACTTACCAGCAACGGCATCAGGCTCCTCATAGACCTCCTCCGCATTGATGTGGTTAACCTGTCCTTTCTGAAAAGAATTTGGCTTGTTAGGTCCATCAACTTTCTTCTCAGGGCACTCATTAGCATAATGCCCCAGCTTCTTGCATTTGAAGCACTCAACCTGACTGATATCCTTTTTAGGAGGTTGGCTTCCACTTCCACTACCATTTCCACTATAGTGGCTCTTATGTCCACCCTTGTGGTTCTTGTACTTATCCTTGTCATGACTACGGTGATGCTTGTTGTCATGACGGTTGTGGTTGTGGTGCTTGCTGAATTTCCCATGCTTATGGGATCCTGAGCTGCCACTGTCATCATAGTGAGATCGTTTGTGAGACGATCCCGAGCTGTGCTTGTCGGAGTGTTTCCTCTTTCTACTCTCGACTTGCTTCATTTTACTCTCCAAAATAGCAGCCTTGTCACACAAAGACCGATAAGTTGGAACATATGCCACAGACAACTGTAGATTCAGTTCATCATTCAAGCCCTCCAAAAACTTTTCCTTTCTTTTGGCATCTGTGTCAACTTCATCCGGTGCATAACGCGCCAGATTGTTGAACTCTTCTATGTATTCTGCCACGCTACGGTGGCGCTGCTTCAGGTTGTGAAACTCCTTCTTTTTCAGACTCATCATTCCTGATGAGATATGAGCAGTGCGAAATCCATCTTCGAAGATAGCCCAAGTCACCTCATCAATAGGAGTGGTGATTTGGAAGTTGTCCCACCATGTGGCGGCTGGTCCTTCCAACAGATGTGCGGCGAACCTGACTTTTTCAGCATCCGTGCAACCCACGGTCACTAAGTCCTTGTTCACAGAACGTAGCCAGTCATTGGCTACCATGGGATCAGTTGTTCCCGAAAACTTAGCTGGCCTCAGACGCAGAAATCTGGTGAGCATATCAAAACCCAGAGGGTTGTTGTTGTTGTTGTTGGGGTTGTTGTTGTTGTTATTGGGGTTGTTGTTGTTGTTATTCTGGTTTTGAATGAATGTTGTCATCATTTGCATAAGCTGTGTTTGCGCATTCATCATTTGTTGCATTTCCGGGGTGATGTTGTTGGGGTTGGGGTTTGTGCGACGGGGAGGCATCTGTGGTTTGTTCAAATAGATAAGAATGAGATACCCATAGATGTTTTATGCACAATACATCACAAGCAAATCATATAGCATGCAACTCAAGAATAAAGGTTCAACAACCACATAACAAAGTTCTCAAAATAAAACACACAAGTGGCAAGCCATCCACATGTCGGATGGTCCAATAATAAGTTCACAATAACAAGTACGAATATGAAAGATAAACGAGTAGTCAAGTCTACTCATCAGCATCATATCTCCTCCTCGACAAAGGTAAGACCTGCGTTCTCCATCGCGGTCTTGTTCTCCTCAATCGTAGTGGTAAAGGAATCGACCTTGGCCTTGAGAGCCCTCTTCTAGGAGCGAAGCCTCTCAATAACCATCTGCTGCTGCTCTAGCTCTAAATCCTTGGACTTCAGTTCCTCGGTCATGTCCCGGATCTTCTTGTTCCTATCCTGGACGCGTTTCTCTTGACTCTTGAACTTGCGGTCCTGGGCCTCGAACTTTGTCTCCATTTCCTTGATCATCTCATCCTGCTGTGCGAAAAGTTTGTCCTTCTCGCGTAGCTGCACCTGAAGCTCGTCATTGCCAAGCATGATGTTCGTCCTATCCGTGTCCACGTGCCTGAGGAGAGTCTCCAGGTCCTGGAGGTAGAGACGTATCGGCTCTTCCGCGTCCCTCGAGTCGTCCTCAAAGTCGATGGACTCTCCATCAACATCACATCTTCCAAAGACATGGAAGTGAGTGCCCCTAACCTGTCGAGAGTGACGGCCTAACAGACGTCCTATCAGGTCCTGCATGACTACCTCCATGCCTCTCTCCCTGTCGTCGTGCATCAGCTTGAAGACGATGGCCTTCGTAGTGGGCTCTGTCTGGCGTCCAGGCTGGTTCACCTTGAAGCCCCAGAGGTCCTTCCTCTCGAACTTGGTGAGTGGGTACACCGTGATGGTGGGAAGAGGGAGATCGAGCAAAGTGGTAAGCTCAATGATACGGGAACCAAAACGGGTAACCTGGAGCTCCTCAACGGTGCTGATGGTAATAGGCATCTATTTATAAGATTGAAAAAGTTAGAACAACACAATTTAAGATAAAACAAGACAAACATTCATACATATCCATGGAACACAAACATCACACAAGTCATGCATACATAAGTCCATTACATCAATTAAGGTCCATACTTATTTAAGGTATCATTTTTTTGGAAAATAAAGTGATAAGTGGTGGTCCAACTAACGAAGTGCCCTCACAATCCCATCTCATGGGATCTATTAGCAAACACAATGTTCCTAGAGGCAATCCACCAATCTTGTTCTCTTGATTCCATCACTAAGTCTATAACATCTCCCCTTAACTCTTGGTTGGTGGCTTCCAATTCTTGGGTAAGTTCCTTCTCTTTCTCTAAGTCTTTTTGGAGGTTGAGCATTCTGCACTTGACTCTAGCACTTAGTTCTTTGATGGTCCTCCAAGCTGCATCTCTGGCTGACTCAAAGAATGTGGTGTGCATTATAGTGTTGGTGTACATGCAGAATCCCCTTTCCTTGTGGTTGTCTTCCTTGTTTTTGTACAAGTGAAGTTGCACCCACCAATACTCCACTCCTTCATCCATCACTGGAAAGCCCTTGTACACAGCTGCACCATGTGCATCCATTGCCACCATGAGGTCCTTAAGAATATTGGGAAACTCAGTTTCACACTCCAAGGTCATGGTCATGAGTGGTCCTTTCTTCACGGCTTCGTTGATGGAGTTCATCTACAAATGGAGTTGAGAATGAAAAGATTAGAAAAGTTTTACGAGAAGAATAGACAAGTGCAGAAGTAGTTGAAAACTTTTCCTTAGTGGTTTTCCAATCCTAGGGTCATAATCCTATAGGCAACACAGTGCTCTGATACCATCTGTTAGACCCCTCCTTTATAAAGGAAAGGATCCCTGTGATTGCAATGCTAGTCCCTGGATCAATGCTAGCATCCACAGTTTAAGATGAAGTACACAGATACAAAGGTCGTTTATTACATTCATTCCAGATATAAAACATAGTCTTTTACAACTCAGGGCCATAGGCCTAATACAAGAGTTTAAGGAATAAGTAAATAAACACAAGTCTTCATCTTCATGTGCCACAGGCAAGCATGTTGAGTGTAGACTCATGACTCCTATTCATCATCGGAGTAACCTGCAACATCACAAGTTACAGCCACAGAGGGTCAATACTTTGGAATAGTATTGGCAAGTGATACCTTGGTATATTTTAAGTGGACTACATTACTATATGCATTTTGGCTAGGTGTAGCTTGGCTTGCTTTGCTTAAAAATAGGTTTTACCTATTAGTTGAAACACTAAGTTTTTCTTTGTCAAAACATTCCCAAGAAACCACCAATAGACATTGGGGTTCTTCACCCTTGTTCACCCACCAATTTTTACTTAGAAGTTGGAGTGATGAGATTCTTGTAGCTTCCATGTCTTGATGCTCAAATTGTCCATTTCCTTGGACTAGGCTAAGTACTTAGGTTTTCCATCTGCAGAGGTTGTGCACTTTCCCCACCAGACTTGGTTTCCCAAGACAGGACCTTTCAGAAGCTTTTCCTTAGTCAAATGGACGCGTTCCAACCTATCATCCCAACTACCACCAACTGTCCAAGTGACTAAGTTCTAGCAACCTATATGATCAAGGCAGAGCCCATATTGCCAAGTGGTTGCACTGTAAGCTTTCTCAACACTTGACCTCCAAATCCCTTTGTGCCTGGGTGGCATACCACAAGTGAGATACACAACCCAAGTCCATGGCCTTGTGTAACCACTCAACATAACCCAATCCTTCCATTCCACCCAGGAGGTTCATTTGACTTAGTTGTTTTATTAGGAAAGCATAAGTCTCATGACTTAGAATTATTTCTCTATAGTAAGTATAGATTTTTACCAACCCTTTTTTGCTACATAGCTAGGCTAAGCATGGTAAGATAACTTAACTTAGGAAAATTCCTTAGAAATTCTACAATTCTACACTACTTAGGATTTCCCAAATTAGCATTAGGCAAAAATAGCATGCAAGACTTAGCAAAATATCTAATGCTAGTACAAAAACATAGGATAGAAATATTCATGTAAATATCACTTGCCTTGGTAGTGGGGAGAGCTGCACTCTTCACAATCACAATCACTAGCAAAATCTACAAAATTATAGCATACAATTACACACAATTATATACAATCAAAAATAATATGAATGCATGTATGCAGAATTTACCAAGTGGTGATTTTGAAAATTCTACCAAGAATGTGCATGATACTGAAACACAACAGGACACAAAATTTGCCAAAACAAACTTATTTGACACTAAAACCACTTACCACAATAAATCTATACTCAAAATAGCTTTAAACATGATTCCACAAATAAATTCATTTTAATGGTTACTATTTGTTAAACACCTTGCATAATCAGAAAGGTCTTGAATCACTGAATCCAACGGTATAAAGTTTGTAAAATTCTAACGTGGCATTCAAAAGTTATAGCAGTTTGAAGTTTGGATCTAAATAAGGTTTAAATTCTGTTTTTGAATTCATCCTAGCCATGCGTCGCAACCTCACTGGCGCGTACCGGTTCGCACGGATCGAGCTCTGCGGACCGCACGATCTAAATGAGATCTGGCGGCTCAGACACACGCGTACCCCTTCGTCCTACTTCTATTCTACGCCACAGGATCTAGATCCAACGCTCCCAAACATTCTGACCACACTCTGGCGACGCTAGCGGCGCTGACCGGCGGCGGTGAGTCAGACTACGGTGGCGCCGGCGTTCTAGATCGTCCCAGGAAGCAGGGAGGTGCTTACCAGATCCGCAAGGTCGTGCTGAAGCTTGACGTGGTACTGGTTTGCGGAGGGGCGCTCGGAGATGGACTCTGGATCTCGTCGGAGTTGCGTCTAGCGTCGGGTGGATGTTGTCGGAGTCGTTGCCGAGGCTCCGCGTCGCCCTAACACGAACCAGGGGGTTTAGGAGGTGCGCAAGACAGTTGCGAACACGCTCGTGTGAAGGAAAAGGCAAGGGGTGCACGGGACTTACTGAGATTGGTCGCCGGAGTTGGGGTGGTCGTCAGGTGCTTACGGTGTCAAGCGAATACGGCGACCTGGGGCAATACAGGATGAGCTAGTGGGGTCAGGAGGTGCGCCAGGAGATTACAAAGTGGCTCGAACAATCCAGAGGGGAAGGGGCGCACGGGGCTCACCTGAATCGATCGCCGGAGTGAGCTCTGTCTGCGGCGGTTTTGAGCGAGTCGTGGGCAGCCTGGTGGCGTGAATGCAGAATTGGCTGGGGGAAAATGACTGCGAGGAGGTGGGGATCTTATAGCCGGAGTTTCGATAGGAAACGCTCGTCGCATCAATGCAATTTACGCCCGCGGATTCAGTGCTGCAACGGCCAGCGGCAGAGGTCACGCGCGGAATCAGAGGAAGACGATGACGACGTGGACCGGGCCCGTTCGTCAGTGAAAGGTGCGAGGTGGAGGTGGGGTATGGTCGTCAGTGACTGAACGCGTGCGCTCACGCGTGAGAGAAGAAAAGGAACTCCCCGGGTGGCTTTTGGGCTGGGTTCGTTGTTGGGCCAGATATCTGGCGCGTGGCCTTTTTCCTTTGTTCAGTTCTTTTTCTTTTCTAATTCGATTTTCTGATTAGGTTTTCAAATGGTTTCATAAACAATTTGAATTCAAATTTTTCCTGAGGTTTTGTAGGGGTGAATTAGTCTCAGAAATAGGTCAAAACTCGTGGGGCTACCTTGCAAGGGCTTGGTCCAACTTGGATTTCAAACAACAGAGGCTTTGCATCTGTTTTGAAAATGCTTGGAAAAGGGATTTTGAATTTCTTTCTAAATTGAAACTTTGGTTAACCCTTCTCTCCTAAACTTTTCCAACAATGGGGCAAGCAAACAAGTTCCGAAACATTCAAGTTTCAAATGGTGTTGGTCTTTTGAATTAAATCTGTCCACATAAAATCATAACATCAAAAGCTTCTGTTTTTCTGAAATGATTTTGAGAAAATCCCTAAATGATGATGAATGCAAGGATGATATGAATGAGTTTTGGAGTATGAATTTAGGGATGTTACAGAGTGTCTAACCGGAGATTAGTTAAGAGTAGTATCATGAAGAGAGGATATTTGTATGAGAGAGTGTTCACTAGTGAAATGACGATCCCTAGGCCTTGTTTATAAACATCGAAACACCGTTTGCATCTATATTTGTTGCATGTTTGCTTGCTTCTATCGTTTTGCCTTTAGTCTTTACCTCACCGTCAAGCTATTTTATGGCACTCACACACGTTACCCCATGTAAACAACAAGTCAGAAGCTCTTTTTTTTGGCACTGTTACCGCTTTTATTTCACTATATCTTCGCCGAACTAGTGGACCTATACACCTGACAAGTGTATTGGGTGTGTTGGGGACACAAGAGACTTCTTGTATCTTGATTGCAGGGCTGCTTGAGAGGGATACCTTTGACCACTTCCTACCTGAGTTTGATAAACCTTGGGTAATCCACTTAAGGGAAACTTGCTGCTGTTCTACAAATCTCTGCACTTGGAGGCCCAACAACTGTCTACAAGAATAGAAGTGCGTAGACATCAAGCTATTTTCTGGCGCCGTTGCCGAGGAGGTAAGGTAAAAGGTACTCACATCCTCCGGTGTGAGTGCTCGAAGTTATTTCCTTTAGATTCTGCAATTTTGTCTTTTTGTTTCTTGTTTTCACTAGTTAGGCTTAATAGAAAACAACAACAAAATTAGAGAGCTCTATAGTATTTATCTTGAGTTAGGACATGAAGTGTTTGAAGAGAAAATTAAAAAACCTATGGAACTTTATTTGCATGCTAATAGCAATGTTATCAGTATGAACTCTTTGGACACCATTATTGCTAATGCTATGGAAACGGCTAAGCTTGGGGAAGCTAGTTTTTATGAAAATGATCTTTTTAGTCCCCCATCTTTGGAAGATAGCTATTCTATTGCTTATGATGATACCAAACCTCCAATATATGATGATTACAATGATGAATATGATATTTTCAGTCCACCTACTATTGAGGTGGAAGTTAATTGTGATTACAATATGCTTCCTATTTGATGATTATGGGGATGAGAATAATAATGATAGCTATTTTGTTGAATTTCCTCCCACTACAATTAATAAGAATGCCTTTGCTTATGTGGAGAGTGATAATCATTTTATGCATGTGGCTCATGATAAGAATGTTTTATGTGATAGTTATATTGTTAATTTTGTTCATGATGCTACTAAAATTTATTATGAGAGAGGGAAACATGGTCTCATGCATCTCAAAAATATTAAGTTTCCCCTCTTTATGTTAAATTTTTTGAAGTTGCACCTATTTTGATTTACTATGCTTGTTGCTTTGTGCTTTGATGACTTGTTTATTTACAAGATTCCTATGCATAGGAAGTGGGTTAGACTTAAATGTGTTTTGAATTTGCTTCTTGATGCTCTCTTTTACTTAATTCATATTTCTTATGTGAGCATCTTCTCAAATTATCATGCCTAACTTAAAAGCGTTAAAGAAAAGTACTTATTGGGAGATAACCCAAGAGTTTTCTTGAGTCTTGGAAGTTATTACTTTAGTAATGACCTCTCCTTATCCTTTTTGTTTGCTTTTTGTGCCAAGAATAACCTCTAATGAGAGGGAAGTAAGATTTGGGGAGTTGCTGTCCCGAAACAGATTTTTGTGATCCACCGTAAAAATTCGTGAGAAATATCTGTAAGTCAGATTAAGCTTATATTTTCTAAATAAATCCCCAGTATGTTAGCTAACTTTCGTTAGTTTAAAACTTTTTTATTTGAGAAATAGATGGTCTTCGAAAAAATTGGTTTCTACCTGCTGGTCTGTTTTGACAGATTTCTACCATTATTTGCATTTGCTTCTTATTGATTCCTTTTTGGGTTCTTTTTGGGAAATTGAGCTGAGGGTATTTCTACAGTATCTTGTGTTTATATTGAAAGTTTTTTTGTTCTAATGCTAAACCCAAAGGTCTATTATTTGAATACACTAATGTTGCTAATGAAGATTGTGTGAAGTTTTGTATGAAGGAAAATTTTCAGGTGTAGAGAGAGAATGATGTAATGAGATGAAGAATGGAAAAAATCTCAAGTTGGGGATGCCACCCCGTGTCACCCCAAGAAATATTCAAGAGGTACAAGCGTCAAAGCTTGGGGATGCCCAAGGCATCCCCTTCTTCATCAATAAAAAGCTCAGGTCTTTCTAGACACTTCATTTTTATTGTTTCATGCACTTTTGTATTGTTCTTGGAGCGTCTTAGTTTTTGCTTTTGTTTTTAGTTTTCTTTTGGTTTGCTTAGTTTTCTTGAGTAAGTTGGTTGGATTATAACACACTTATTTTGGAGAGAGACACACTCTGTTTTCATTGCCTAGAACACTCTAGTTTTCATTCTTATTGTTCTATGAGTGTTCACTTTTGCTAGCACTGTGTTTAGCCTTAGTTTTCTTGTGCTTTCAGCTTAGAAATTTTTAGTTCTTCTTTTTGGATGTGTGATACAATCTCACTGATATTTATTGATTATTATCTTTGTGAGTTGTTTCAAATAAGTTGATTGGTGTTGGAAAGGAGTAGAAAGTTCTTGCTTGAAAGTGCAAGAGGAGCTTGCATTGACTGTGGTTTAGACTTTATCATGTCATGCTAGATGTTTTTTTGACCTTATGCTTAGTGATTATTTCTGTAGCATGACTTGTTCCAAACAATTGGGATTGCTTAGTGTGCCTTGAAGGAATCATGTGTTGTTTTAGCATATAAAAACATAATATTGTGGTATTCTCCTTTGATGCTTTGTTTGGGTTGAATTGGCACATGCTCACACCATGTTATTACTATGAACAAGTCACCATAGCCTCTATGATAATTTAGTCCTTGACTTATAGTACCACTTTATGCTTTGATTAGTAATGTTTTGTCGCTCTGCATGATTATGGCCATTATTGCTCTCTTAGTTGGTCGCTCCTAATCTTTTGCTAGCTTCCACTTGTATGAGTAAGTTCTACTCAGGTTTCCAACTCCCAAGAAACCAAGTGATTCCAAAGTGTCCACTATAAATTCCTATGCATGGTGTGTTACACCATTCCAAGTATATTCTTGTTTTCATATATCTTCCAATTAAAAAGTATTTTGTTATGTGAAAACTAGGCGATTAAAGCTCTCACAAACTTGATGTCACACTTTATATTTCTTGCCCCTAATAAACTTGAACCATTGTGTCATCTATGTTGTATATGCTTGCACTTATACGTTGTAATTAGCAGAACCATGTTGTCATGGGGAACGCTTTTAACATTGCACTTGTACTTTGTACACAGTTGATATCATGCTCTTTTGTTTATGGATGTCGTCGGTGTGAAATAAAAGGGGAGCTTGTAAGTCCATATAGTTATGTATGTGTGTTAGATAAACGCCTGAGCCGCTAGCCTAAGCCATGCCTAATCATGGTGAAAACTTCCAGCATCACCAGAATGAGCAATCTGTGAAGCATCCTTAATAAAAAAGTTATGCATATAGTAAATGAAAAGATCGTTGAGATGCTCATTGTCTGCTTGCCTTGTCATTTTGGTTATGGGATTGTCGTGGTATTGTCGACGAGTACGCCATGGAGGGGTCCTCACAGTGCGTGTTTAGAGACGCGGGGGAAGGCGGACGGTTGACGGGTACAAGGTAACACAACTTAACTAGGTTCAGATCCCACAATGGTGGCAGAATCCTACTCCTGCTATAAATCACTATAAGGGCAATACGCCAAGTTACAGGGATTGGTTCGCTATGCAAGGTGACTAAAGAGTCTAAGTTATCGTTACCTAAAGGCTCCCGTAGGCCGGATTATATGAGCGCCAAGACCTAGAGTTACATGGAGAGCCCTAGCCGGATACGGTTACAAAGTCCTAGACTAACACTAACTAGTCTTCGTGTCCTCCAAGGCTTCAGATTCCATCTATGGCGGTGGCACGTCGCCTTCCATCATCCCTGCTGGACCTCCGGCTTCCTATCAGCAACTGGGCCTCCCGGTTATGCCATAGGCCTAACCACCAACTGTGGGCCACCCTGGCTTGCCGGTATGAGACTATGCCGTAGGTATACCTATTTGGTATATCCACAACAGTAGCCCCTGGAGTTCTTCAAGATCCTCGCGTTCCTCCGTCTAGCTTTGAGCGTAAGTATCACGCCGTCTTCAATTTGTAGGCATGCTTCGCGAAGAATCTTGGAGAGCTTTCAAATCATATTCTCATCCGACTAAGCCTAGCCAGATAATTTCTTGTATGCTTCTGCGAACGAATCTAAGGCGGAGAACTCTCTAACGAATCGTTAGTGATTCTTCCAAGATCTAGGAAGTCTTAATATCATCATCCATGCGGGATGGTATATAAGCCGGAAAAAATCACGGCTACTGGACCAAGGTCGTAAAGGCTGCCAAACTGCCGACTTAGAGCACACAAAGCCACATACATAAGAGCTTGACAAATTAAGGTCTTAGAGCCTCTCATATCACGGGCATTTAGGCCATCGAGCCGTGTAACCCAATGAAACATCCGCGAAGGCAAAGTTGATGTCGAGCCCCGGGGTTTCGCTAACCAGATTTTTCACCGTCTTGAAATTTTTCTTGACATAACCATATGTAGCCCTCGAGCATTAAGTCGGCTTCGTCGAAGGCGGCTTGATGCTCAAAAGAACATGCATAAATGTACATCAAACGATTGTAGCCCCAGAGCGGCAAGTCAGAGTTTCAAAATAAAATCGTCTTGGTGCTCTTAGAGTAGCTTTAGCAAAAATGCAAATAGTGTAGCCCTCGAGCGTCAAGTCGGAAATTGTTTCGGATTGGAGCTCCAGAGAGAACTTCACAAAAATTCAATATCGGTGTAGCCCCCGAGCGTCAAGGTGGAATTCACTTAAATTTTCTGGCTTGATGCTCAAAGAGAACTTTCACCATATCTTGGAGATCAATGTACAGTAGCCCCCGAGGTTCGTTCCGACTTGGACACAAGGTGAGACAAAACTCTTAAGTTAGAGATGTCAAGCCCCCGAGTGTCGATCCGACATCCTCAAAGGTGGCTCAAGTCTTGGTCAACAATTGCAATTGCAGCCCCCGAGGTGTCAAGCCTAGTGAAAATCTGGCTCAAAACACCTTAATTCCGAGGAACGCGACAATATCCAAGCGTCATGTACCTGAAACATAAACATGAAAATACAAATGTATTAAATTGTTCCTTTAATTGTGTCCAACAAACAAATGTAAGGCGGAACAAACATGGCCTTTGAACAAATGCTTTAAAGCTGAAACAATGCAGTAATTGAACACATCAAACTGTTTAGGAGGAAAAAACTCAACTAATTTAAACAGTTTATATAAAATTTTGTTTAAACAAGTGCTGGCTTATCTATTATTCTGGTTTTTATGCTTGACCTTTCGTGAGACAGAAGATTCGCAGCACAGAACCATGTCCTTAGGTGATGATGCCTAATGACACCGTCCAGAACCCAAGGCCAAAACACCGGAAGTCACTAATCCGGAATCCACATAAAAACAATAGAAAATGTGTATACAGAAAACTTAAGCTAACGCCCGAAGGCGGATTTTTTGCATGGTACTGGGGCCTTAAGACGGCAAGCCAGTAGAAATTTTATACTCACGAGTGCAAGGCAAATCGTGAAAAAGATATGACCAAAACGAAAACGGTAAAAGACTCAGGATATGAGTGAACCAATATTAATCTCATAATTATAAACAATTAATATATTAAATAAATAGAAACTTAGCTATTTAAATGTTATCGGTGTCGTCCGATAAGCAGTGAAGCCGAGGCAACGAAGAAGCTGTCCACAAGCGTTGTCGCGTCGTGACAGAAACAAAGCCGGACTAAAGCCGTACCGATTGTTTCCAGCACTTTCCAAGATGATCAACACGTAGACGAAGCCAAACCAAACCCGGCAATAACCATGTGTAGACTGAAGCGTCACAGAAAGTACTACCGTATAGCCTTAAATCCATGCACGTTGCTGGCCTTGATCAAATAATTTTGCTTTAGCCATGGCTTTCCTTGGAATTTGAAACCATCCACGTTTGGTTGAATCGACTTGATCGACACGTGTGCAATACCTCCATGTCAATCACCAATTTAATTGAAACGAGCCTTTTTCAGACTCCAAACAGACACTGGTGCAACATGTGTACATGCATCAGGTGACTGTCCGGATTAACCAGGCCGCACTAAACCAGAGGCGATGCTCCATGAAGCCAGATGTAACCGATTGTGTTTGAGCACGGACACAAATTAGCACATCGTGGATACGACGGAGAATACGACCTCTGAATTTGCGCTAGAGATGGGTTTGATGATTTTTAGTCAACCGCGACGCTTTAGAGTGGTGAACGCGCTGACATAGATTCTCACGATGCTGTCGACTCGTCTGCGGTGACCCGGCATACCACTGCATGATGTAGTACACTATAGTCGTTGACATAACACCAATAAAACACCGTTCACCAGTATTACGTTGCTCAGAGTGGTACAACAGAAACACAGCAGGTCCAAGACATGACTATAGGTTACAACTCAACTCTTTACACAAGATTCAGAGAACACTCTAGGTTAAAGAGAGAGAAAAAAACTTCTTACAAAGAAGAATCAGAGATAGACAACTTAAAAGCTATCATACTATTAAGACTAGTATCTTAACTAATGGGCTGGCATTGCTGCTATCGCAATATACTACAGAAATAGGTTCTATGGCTAGAGATTATATTCCTATCTAATCAGTAACTTTGTCTTCACTTGAGTTGGTATATATGTTGACTTTCTTGACTTTATTAAAGAACTTCAGCTTCTGGTGATGATTCCTGGAGCATAACTTGATGTAGACGTCGTCTGTATTGACTTTAGAACCTAGCAAGGGTTAAGAAGATACTTTGAGTACGAGCATACTCAGCAAGTTCACTAGAAAAGGAGTGTTTGATGCACTATATCTATAGCCACAGACCATAGGTCATAGGCAATGCAGGTTTTTGTAAACATTTCTTCAAAGGTTGCTTTTATTCTGAAAAGTTATGTCCGTCAGCCTTCACGGGTTTACCAGAACTTTCATGGAGTTCCTTTCCCGCCGCGTTCGCATCTCCTTTCCGGAACAACGAGTAACAAATTACAGTTCTTACACTCTACAGAGGTGCGTTACTTTACCCATGAGAGACCTTAGCCTTGTTGCACAACCAAGTCATGACCTTGTCCATACTTCCTTGGTATGGGGCCTAGTCTAAGATCCAAGCCAATCACTGCCCCCTTCGTGACCTCGCATGCCTCCTTGGTGTACACCATGCCCACATATTGAATTACGGCAATGGTTTTTACAGACCGTTAGATGCCAGAACTATCATGGGACATTGAGGGTTCCCACCCATATGCTGCATATCCTCTATGAATTACCAATTAATATGCACGCTACGAGTGATAACAGCCACGACCTGCACATCCGTCTACATGCGAGAGGAAGAAGATACAACTGACTTCTCTGTCCCATTCCAAATCTCATGGTTAACGCGTGATATACGGCGCAAGAATCACTGGCGACATTGGTTGCTAAGTCCTAGATAATATGTTCCTTTACCATCGGAACTTTCATAGTAGGTTATTACCTCATGGTAAATAACCTATAATCACATTATTATGAAAATAGTGTTTTATGACATTTTTCAAATGCAGGTGGTGACAACACTGGATTTGCAAAATACTTTAGAGAAAATAATCAAAGGATATGAGAAAGTGTGAACTTTCCTTTTGTGATTGCAAGATTATGCACTCACGGTCTTCGAGACAATATAAGATCCAATATCTGAAATCAACATCATTGGTCCGGTAAGGACTAATGTTTAAAGAAGCAAGATGCTATTATGCATAAGTAATGTAATGCAATTTTGTAAACTTGAATCCCAGGGATAACGTTGATCTAGGGTTTAGAAACAAGAAATGGTTTCTTAAGACTATGTTGTCCTTTTAGATAAGTTTCATACTTGTGCTTCTTATTAAGGCTTGTGAGTGTGTGTGAAACAATCATGTAATTATAATATCATAAAACAATGAGATACACACAAATGTGAAATGCTACTCAAGATTGCTTATACTATAATGGTTTATTTTCAAATTTTACTTTACAGGTAATGTCACTTATGAAGAACTTAAGTGTTAACCATCCTAGGTATACAAGTAAAGTATAAAATAATGTGATTACGATTAATTGTCATCTGATGACTTAAGTGGCAAAACGAATAACTTTTAAAGAAAAGATTTCTTTATTAAGGTTTAAACAATCCTTGTGATTAATCAGAGGTGGTCGATGTTGTTTGTGATTACTGGAACAGTTTGGATTTGAGATGCTTTATAACTTAATTATAATAGACCAAAGTTAACTATAAAATACATAACAAAGTCTTTGGCATTACATTTAAAGTATTATAGACTAAAGTTAACTTTAAGGATGTAGATAGACTTAGGGTGTTACTTATGATACTTGTATCTTGTTCACTTTATATTGTTTCCTTAGAGTTATTTAAGAATGGCATTACTTCTATTGGAGTAGTGGTTTCTTAATTGTATAATGGAATAGAATCATTTATCTTTTTATAAAGGTGTGGTTATGATTTGTAATAAAGGAAGTAACATTACTTAAATATTTATGGATTCACTATAGTGTTTAGATTTGTTTATAAACTTTTGGTTGAAGTAATGGAAAAGATTTAATTTAGTCACAAATTTATTCTTGGAGAATTCATATTGGATAAGGATCCTTTTATAAAATAATCTACACTTATGGTTGAAGGATAATTCAATGAAATTTTATTTAAAATGTGTTAAACCATTTTGACTACATATTATCAATATTCAAGACTAATACTATTTATTAGACTTTAATTAGTTAATTTTAGAATATTAGCAAATTTAATTTACCCTTATATGAATTATTAACTAAAGAAATAGGTTTAAATTCAAGTTATTGAAGTGTTTAACTCTTATTTAACTCAAAAGTGGAATATTATATTTTTAAACGTGTAGATATTATTTTTGTGATCATTTTGATATATTACATTTATTTTTGTGATTTATAAATAATAAGATATGATTTTTATAAGATTTATTACTTTATAAATACTTAATAACTAACAAATATTTAATTAAGTGAAATAGTAATGTATGATTATAGATTTGACTTATAGTTCTTATTTTTCTAAGATTTTTGTTATTTTATTTATATTTTTAACATTTACCATTATTAAAATATGAATTATCAAAGTTTTATTACTTATAAAATATTTATTAAATAATAATTATTTAAATTGTTAACATATAACGTTTGATAAAAGTTTTAATTTATAGATTTTATTTTTCTACAAATTTTCATATATTATACATATTTTTCTGAATTACAAAACAAAAGTTATTAATTAATCAAGATTGAATCATTTTATTTCATTTCTAGAATATTGGTATTTGCATTTATATTGTTTTATCAATTTACTAAACAGACATAGAACTTTTTACACTTATGCTAAACCTACCCAAGGTCACTGACAAGTGGGCCAGTTGCCACATCAGATGCCGCGCGGGCAGTGGACCAAGTCAAATGGCTGACCAGGTCAAGGGTGACCTCACCCTGACATCAGCGTGACCTCAGCAATGGAGATCCTCACTGGCGACGCTCGGGCAATCGATTGGAGGCGCGCGGGCTCGTGAGGATGGTCGTGTTTGAACAAGGAATTCTATGCGAACCTATTGGGGGCGGCGCCGCTCCTATTGGGTCACCGGAGCAGCCGCTGCGACGGTGAATGGCGGCGACCGAGACAAGCAAACGGTGGTAGAGCAAACGAACAAACAAGGAGGAGATTGAGAAGGTGCGTGAGCACCGGTAGCTCACCGTGAAGCTGAAGGGCGCGATGGCGTGACCGGAGGAGTTCTGTGGAAGCGGCAATCGATGATTTACGAAGATGACCGGCGACGGAGATGATATGTCGATTGGGTCGACTAGGGGCTCTCAGGCTTCCGTGATCTGGTCAGGGAGAACGAGGGTGGTGAGGTGATCCTCCTGGGCACCTCAGACAGACGCGAGGAGGTCTACATCGACGAGCTCCGTCGGGGTTTGTGGCTAGGGTATCGGCCTCTGAGAAGAAATAGAGAGGTGGAGAGGAGAAATGGTGCACGACGGGGTTCCTCTGGCGGCGCAAGGCTTTTTATAGACGATGAGAAGTGGTGGCGCGTATCGTGGCGTCGATCGGGCGATCGCCGAAGCTCCACTGAGCTGCTTCCCCAGCGATGAACACTGTCATGAGGAAGAAGAAAGGGAAAAGGATTGTAACATCCCAAAAATAATAAACATGGATCATCAAACTCTAATCATCAAAATTAGGGTTAACAAAAACTTTTCTAAATAAAAATATGAAAGCATGCATGTGAGTATGCATTTCATTTTGAATACTTTTGAACCACCTTGTTTGTGTGTTTCTTTGATTGTAAAATGTTGCTTAGGTGAAATAAACATCATCTAAACAATTCCCAAACTTTTCCCAAAGACAAATAAATAAAAAACAAACAAAATGAGTGAATGGTCATTTTGACCAATTTAACTCCCATGCCTACTTTGGCTGTCTCAAAATTTCAGAACTTAACAGAAACTTTTCTGGATCTTTGCACCCCTTGACTGTACTCATAACAAAGTATCAAGGCCCACTTTGTCATCATCCAGAAACTTTCAAATGCATGGTTTAAAGAACAGTTCAAAATTGAATCTTTATCATATGGGAAGATCCCACTTTTTCAAAAACCACTCAAACAAGCTCAACTTTCAAAACCCAAGCATCTGCAGACTCACCAGCACCAACCTAGCACACCCACCAAAAATCTTTTCAAAATTCAAAACTTGAATTCTTGCGGCCATTTCATCAAACACTTTGCAGACACAAATCATCAAAATCCTAAACACTATTGTGAGCAGTGATTAAAGCCTAACTTGTTCCCTCTCTAGCTCACAACAACCTCAGTAGATCATCTAGCAAGCTAAACCAAGCACTAGCATCACTGTAAGCTGGGCAATGACATCAATGGTGAACAGCCGAAGCTCACCATGCCACCCTAGTGGAGACAGCAAGTTAGGAGGAGATTTAGCCGTGCCAACCTTGTCTAGGAGGCATCCCACCGTCCACCGCCACTCCCTGTCCCAGCCGCGAGCATTGCCAACCCCTGGACCACACGCACGGACCGTGCCCAGCTCGCCAGCAACCATGCCGAGCATGCGCCAGAGCGCCATGCTAGACCGACGCCCACAGACTGCGCGCCGCCCTCGCCGCGTGCATACGTGATCACCACCGACCCAGGAGACCGCCAGGCATCCCCATTCGCCGCCCCATGCCGCACAGCCACCGCTCTCCGTCGAAGACGCCGCCTCTGCCGCGCAGAGCATCGCGCGTTCCAGAACAATTGCCACTGCTCCTACGCGCGCATTAAATCCGTAGAGCACCGCCAGGAGACCACCAAGTGATCGCCATCGCCAGCCATGCCTCTAGCCGCCCGTAGCCATGTCGCCACCGTCGCCTGCCCATCCCTTTCGGTATCATCGTTGAGACTAGAGGCCACCCCCAGCCGAATTGAGCACACCATATCACTCCCCTCTCTTCACTGATCGTGCCACCCTGTTCCCGGAGCAAGGCGAGCAGCACTTCGCTGGAATTTCACCGGAGCCTGCCGCTGCTGGAGAAGAAGGGGGCCAACGATTGGAGCCGCCCCAGGAGAAGCTGCTGGTACCAGGAGGTTTGCCGTCGTCGACTTCGTCGTTCGCCCGCCTCGCCGACCCTCGCCTGAACCCCGGTGAGCCCCCAAGGACCCCCACTGTCCGCGCTAGGTTTCTGTCTCGCTGGCGTTGCCCAACGTCGACGATGACCCTCAGCCGTTGGATTAGAACTAGATCGAATGCACCACATCGCCCCATACCGCTTCGCACCCCCTCGTCTCACTAACACGTGGGGACAGCCACTTAACGAGCCCGCATAAGCACTGTGCTTAGCAGTCCGGCCCGGTATCACTTCCCGCGCAGCCCAGTAGTTTGAATTTAACCTTTTCCATTTTATTTCAAACACACTTGTGCACCTAGATTCAAAAATCAACCCAGGTCGATTCAGTGAACCAAATTGAATGAAACCAATTTTGTGAGAAAGGTCTTGAAATTCTGAATCCAAGCCCATTGGATTTAAGTCATTTGGATCTGTAGATCATCCTTGGTAAAAATAACAAGGCAGAGGCTTTTATGCATTCAAACATTTTTCAAATTTAAACCATAATAGCTTTCGAGTTGATTCCAACTCTCAAAAATCACATTTAACCATACCTTTCATAATATATAAAAATATATAGGTTTACTTACAGAAATATTGTTCAAGTAATAAAATAATGCCACATAAGCATTTCTAGTCACTTATTTAATTAAAATAAAAGGGTAAAAACCTTACTAAATTGTGACACCACTTTAAATCACATTCCCATGTACTAAAATATGTGGTTATGACATGTGTCAACATGATCCCATGTTTGGTTTGGAGAATATTAAATCTTAAGTAGTTTTTCAATGAGTAGAAATTACTTTTCTAAAAATAAAAGGAATTAAACCAAGCTTTAATCTTGTAATGTTAGTGATGATGCTAGATCATCTATAGGACCTTTTGTGTGATGATTGCAAGTAGTTAAGTATTGTTTGGTGATTGTGTACATCGTATTTATTTATAGATGCTAGTACCGATCAAGGATACGAGCAGGAAGGAGGATACTACGAAGAAGAAGCCGAGGAGAACTTCAACCACTGCTCTGCACAAGCCAATCCTAATACTACTAGTTGAATGTGCAAGCTAACACTTGCAAGATACTCTACTGATGCAAACAAACACTTATTTGTTACCATGCCAACTATATGCCTTAAGCATATGTGATCATACCCACTTGATACCCAATCCTAGTTTTAATTGCAAGCTTTCTATTTTATTTCTTTAACAAAGCTTCTTTAGAGTTTACTTAAGTGGCTTGTAGATTCTAAAAAGATATGTGAAGGTTGCATAAAGATCATAAAATTTGGCTAGATAATCTTGATGTCATCCTAAGGCATGAGATTGAACTTAGTTAAAACTCCACTAGTTTACCACCTCTCATTAGTACTCACCCCCACTTGTAGCTGCTAGTGCTAAGCATAAAACTTGATCAACTTTAGATGGGAATACTTGGTGAAAATGGTTATGAAAACCTTAGAATGATGGATCATTCTACTGAGATGTTTTGACATGTGTTTTTGAACACCAGATGATTTAGGTGATGAAAGTGTTGAGGCATGAGCCTTAGCCCTTTATAAAACTAATGGTTGTATGGATGCGATACCATTCCAATATTACCGTACAACCACAATACCCGAAGATTGGATAGGGCTTGACTGGAAACTTATATACCTTAGTATTGGTTCCCTCACGGCCAAGGTCTGAGCTGAGGCTACCTTGTGAAGATTGTCCACCTATGCAGTACCCAAGATGACAGTTGGTCATGGTTGGGAGGCCAAACTCACAGGAGAGGTGCTTATACTAGGGCGTGTAATTGAAAGGTTAGGATTGATTATCCGCATACTGAGTATGGTGAATTCAGGATTGAAGGGAATATGCCCTGAGAGGCACTAATAAAATGTTTATTATGTGTATTCTAAGTATATGATAGATGATTATTTTGCATGCTATAATTGTATTAATACGGAAACGTTAATACATGTGTGTTTAATAAACAAACAGGAAGTTCCTAGTTATGCCTCTCTCATAAACTAGTTCGTTGATTAACAAGATGATCACAGTTTCCTGATCATAGACATTGGATGTTGTTAATAACGAGATCACAACATTAGTGTAATGGTGTGATGAACATTCATCCGAAGTATAGCATTACGATCAAAGTCATTGAGTTTATATTGCTATAAACAAACTACGAAGTAATCCTAATCCTTAGACCATGAGATCATGCCAATCACTAACACCGAAAGAGTTTCTTGCTGACATCAAACGTCACTCCGTAACTGGGTGATTATAAAGATGGCTTCAAAGCTAAAAAAGTGTTATGTTGAGAATCATGGATCAAGAGTGGAATTTTTTCATCCCGATGACGGATAGATATGCTCTGGGCCCTCTCGGTGATATCACATTGGTTAGCTTGCAAGCAAGTGATTTGATCACTAGAATGTTATATCACGGGAACGAGAAAAGAGTGCATGTCAGTAACGAGATCAAACTAGGTATGGAGATACCGATGATCGAATCTCGGACATGTAATATATCGTGAAACAAAGGGATTAAGATACAAGCATAAAAGGTTCCGACGATCACAGGAGAAGTCATCGTTGAATGTGTGGGAGTCAGTATGGATCTCCAGGTCCCGCTACTGATTATTGATCGGAGAAGGGTCTCGATCATGTCCGCATTATTTGTGAACCGTAGGGTGACACACTTAAGGGACACTGGCATCCAGTTGGAGCAAATGTTTCATGTCGAAAGAATAAACAAGTGCAGGAATTTATTTCACTAGATACCGAAACAGGTTTTTGGGTGAAATTGCATAAAGAGGTTATGCATGTGAAATGCAATTCTAGCAAGGGGTTATTTGTGAATGTTTGTCATTAAATTAATTGACAAAATTCTGAATAAAATAAAAGAGTTTTATTTAATGAGAGTTTGCATTAAATTTGGTGGAAATTTAATGGGAATTTGAGTGGATTTTTTAGTGGAGAAAATTGAAGGGCCATTTTGTGAGTGGAGTGTCCACCCACATGAATGAAGGAGGGGAGGGGGCAGCCCCCATGGCCGGCGGCCACCCCCTTGGGGTTTCCCCCCTCCTCCTATAAAAGGAGCCCCTCCTCTCACTTGTCTCTCACACCTCCTCGTGAAGGATCTCTCTCCCCCTCTAGAATTTATCCCCTATGGTCTCGGACTAGCGAGATACATGTTCCCGGTGGCTATTCGGCAAGAAAGGGTTGTGCTTCCACTGCATCGCTGGAGCGAGGAGGCGGAGGTTGCCCGGTGTCTTGTACGTGTGTGCGAGCACGGATGCGCTGCTGCTTTGCGGCGCTAGGACTTCCTCTCGATCTTGAGATCGGCAAGAGATCGTCTATATCAACCACGAGTTGAACTCGTTAAGCTTTGTCGGTCTTCAAGGGTATGTTCTCTACGGATATACATCCACCCGTTGTTTGTATCTAGTAGATAGATCTTGGTACATAGTTCCCATCGTAGGAAATTTTTTGTTTTTCTATGCTGCGAACCCTACAGTGGTATCAGAGCCGGGTCTATGCATAGATACTTTACACGGGTAGTACGCATATGAGTATGTGGGTGATGATGATCATGTTGTTGCTCCTTAGTTGTAATTTTGGATATTGGTGGCATATTGGGATGTAGCGGCCCGGACAAACTTTACATGTCCTCGCACATGAGACCTGTTCCACGCTTGACAGGCAACTAGTTTGCATAAGTGGCTAGCGGGTGTTTGTCTCTCCTACTATAGTCAATATCTATTTTGCAACAAGTTGTCAACAATTTGGTTATCCTCGTTGTGGTTCATGTTCGTAGGTAAGAACGGTTCTATCTCGAAATCCCTAAGCCACGTAAAACTTGCAATGGATAAATTAGAGGCATCTAGTTTAAATTGTTGCTGGGCTAGTGTTATGATATGGTGATGTTGTAAGTAGAAGTATGAGATGATACTCTTACAACATACATAACGTGTAATCTCCATAGACCTTGGACTTACACATATAGGTATGATAGTGATCATACCACGGTGCACATGATAGAGATCATATGCGGGAACCATATCATTTCACTAATAAACATGTGATGTTTGGTTGCATATTATATTGCTTGTTTAGCGCTTTGTTAGCATAATAAGATGATCCCTCATTTAAATATCAAGATAAGAATGTGTTCTTCCTTTAGTATGCACCGATTATGTTTTCGTCGCTCCAAGACATCACGTGATGATCGGGTGTTCTTGGATCCACGGCCATATTTCGGGTGTAAAACAGTTACACACGCGAATACTATGGTTCTAACTTGGCGAGTCTAGAATGTACAGACATGGCCTCGGAACACGGACCGAAAGGTTAAGCATGAGTCATATAGTAGATATGATGCCCATTTGATGCTCGCCTTTGAAGCTACACCGACTCACGTGATGATCGGACTTGGTGTAGTGGATTTGGTTCATGTAATCACCAAAAAGGCACGAGGGATGTCGTTTTTGAGTGGGAGTTCATTCGTAATATGGATTAGTTGAACTCAATCTATCATACACTTAGTCTAAACTTTAAAAATTCTGTTGTAGATGGCACCACCTGCTTTTAATTTCAATGTGTTCATGGAGAAAGAGAAACTTGCAACGAACGGTGGCAACTTTACCGAATGGGCCAGGAATTTGAGGATTCTCCTCTCTGCTGCACAAAAGCAATATGTGCTAGAAGCGCCGTTAGGCCCCCCACCTTTTGAGGATTCCCCTGACGAGGAGAAGAATGTCTATCAGACTCGTCAGGAGGACCACAACTTAGTTCATTGCGGCATATTGTATGGGCTAGAGCCAGAACTTCGAAAGCGTTTTGAAAACGGCAATGCTTTTGATACAATGGGTGAGTTGAAAATGATTTTCGACACACATGCTGCTGTAGAGAGCTACAACGCTTCAGGAAAGTTCGTTAGCTGCATGATGGAAGAGCACAGCTCCGTTAGTGAGCATGTACTCAAGATGTCGGGTTACGCCGATAAGCTTGTGTCCTTGGGAATGTCGATTCCCATTGACTTAGGCATCCATCGTGTTCTGCAGTATCTACCACCTAGCTATAAGAGCTTCGTGATGAACTATAATATGCAAGGCATGAAGAAGTCTCTCCCCGAGCTTCCGTCAATGCTTAAAATTGCAGAAGTGGAGATCAAAAAGGAACATCAAGTGTTGATGATCAATAGGCACACTGGTTTCAAGAAAGACAAGAAGGGAAAACGAAAGGGAAGTAAGGGCGGCAAGCCTATTGCCGTGCCTGAAAAGAAACCCCGAGTTGGACCTAACTCTGATACCGAGTGCTACTATTGTAAGGGGACTGGCCACTGGAAGCGCAACTGCCCCAAGTATTTGGAAGACAAGAAGGCCGGCAAGGCAAACAAAGGTATATATGATATACATGTTATTGATGTGTACTTGACTAGTGCTCGCAGTAGCACCTGGGTATTTGATACTGGTTCAGTTGCTAATATTTGTAACTCGAATTAGGGGCTGCGGAACAAGCGACCGCTAGCAAGGGGTGAGGTCAAGATGCGTGTCGGCAATGGATCAAGCGTTGATGTGATTGCCGTCAGAACGCTGCCTCTCCACTTGCCGTCGGGATTAGTAATAAACTTGAATAATTGTTATCTGGTGCCTGCACTGCGCATGAACATTGTATCTGGATTGTGTTTGATGCGAAGTGGTTATTCATTTAAATCCAAGAACAATGGTTGTTACATTTGTATGAATGAAATCTTTTATGGTCATGCACCGATGATGAATGGTTTATTTATTTTGGATCTCGATAATAATGTTACACATATTCATAATGTTGATGCTAAAAGGATTAAACTAAATGATGATATATCCGCATATATGTGGCACTGCCGTCTAGGTCATATTGGCGTTAAACGCATTAAGAAGCTCCATTCGGATGGACTTTTGGAATCACTTGATTATGAATCATTTGATACATGTGAGCCATGCCTTATGGGCAAGATGACTAGAACGCCGTTTTCCGGTTCAATGGAACGGGCGACAGATTTATTGGAAATCATATATTCTGATGTATGTGGTCTAATGAGTGTGTAGGCGCGAGGTGGATATCGCTATTTTGTTACTTTCACGGATGATTTGAGTAGATACGGTTATATCTACTTGATGAAACTTAAGTCTGAAACCTTTAAAAAGTTCAAGGAATTTCAGAATGAAGTGGAAAATCATCGTAATAGAAAGATCAAATTTCTACGGTCCGACCGTGGAGGTGAGTATCTAAGTTACGAGTTTAGCACTCACATGAAAGAGTGTGGAATTGTTTCACAACTCACACCTGCCGGAACACCACAGAGAAATGGTGTGTCGGAACGTCGTAATCATACTTTATTAGATATGGTTCGAACTATGATGTCTCTGACGGACTTGCCGTTGTCATTTTGGGGCTATGCACTAGAAACTGCTGCATTCACTTTAAATCGGGCACCATCTAAATCCGTTGAAAAGACACCGTATGAATTGCGGTTTGGAAACAAACCTAAGCTGTCATTTCTTAAAGTTTGGGGTTGCGATGTTTATGTGAAGAAACTTCAACCGGATAAACTCGAACCCAAAGCGGAAAAATGCGTCTTCATAGGATACCCTAAGGAAACTATTGGGTATTCCTTCTATCACAGATCTGAGGGCAAGGTTTTTGTTGCCAAGAATGGATCCTTTCTAGAGAAAGAGTTTCTCGCGAAAGGTGTGAGTAGTCGGAAGGTAGAACTCGAAGAGGTTACTGAACCTTCTCTTCAAAGTATGGCGAGTTGCGCAGCGCCGGAAGTTGTTCCAGAGTTGGCTTCACCTGTTGAAGAGGGAACTAATGATAATGATCATCAAACTCCGAAAGAGAGTACTACCGAACCTTGCAGGTCTAGCAGGACGCGTGCAGCTCCCGAGCTGTACGGAAATCCTGTCATGAATTTCATGGTTGATGAAAATGATGACCCTGCGACGTATGAAGGAGCGATGATGAGCCCGGATTCCAACAAATGGTTAGAAGCCATGAAATCCCAGATGGAATCCATGTATGAAAATCAAGTTTGGAACTTGGTGTACTTACCTCACGACCGAAAGGCCGTGGAGAACAAATGGATTTTCAAAAGGAAAACTGATGTTGATGGTAATATAACCGTCTATAAAGCTCGACTTGTCGCAAAGGGGTTTCGACAAATTCAAGGAGTTGACTACGATGAGACATTCTCTCCCGTAGCGATGCTAAATTCGGTTAGGATTATGTTAGCGATTGCTGCATATTTCGATTATGAGATATGGCAGATGGATGTCAAAACCGCGTTTCTCAATGGTAATATTGAAGAAGAGTTGTATATGATACAAACAAAGGGTTTGGTCGATCCTAAGGATGCTAACAAGGTGTGCAAGCTTCAGCGATCCATCTATGGATTGAAACAAGCATCACGAAGTTGGAATCTCCACTTTGATGAGGTGATCAAAGAGTTTGGATTTGTCCAAACTTATGGAGAAGCTTGTATTTACAAGAAAGTGAGTGGGAGCAATGTGGCATTTCTGATATTATATGTGGATGACATATTATTGATCGGAAATGATATAGATCTTTTAAACAGTGTTAAAATTTATCTAAACAGCAAATTTTCAATGAAGGACCTAGGTGAAACGTCATACATATTAGGCATAAAGATCTATAGAGATAGATCTAGGCGCCTAATAGGGCTATCGCAAAGTACATACCTTGATAAGATTTTAAAGAAGTTTAAAATGGAAGATAGTAAGAAGGGGTTCTTACCTATGACACAAGGCACGACATTGAGTAGGACTCAAAGTCCGGCTTCGGCGGAAGAAAGAGAGATAATGGACAAGGTCCCCTATGCTTCAGCCATAGCCTCTATAATGTACGCCATGCTATGTACAAGACCGGATGTGACACATGCTATTAGTTTGACTAGTAGGTACCAATCGGATCCAGGTTCAGAACACTGGAAAGCGGTCAAGAATATCCTTAAGTACTTGCGAAGAACTAAGGATATGTTTCTTGTATACGGAGGTGAAGAAGAGCTCGTCGCTAAGTGTTAAGTCGACGCTAGCTTTGACACCGATCCGGATGACTCTAAGTCTCAATCCGGATACGTATTTCTCATGAATGGCGGAGCGGTTAGTTGGATGAGCTCCAAACAACATGTGGTGGCGGGATCAACAACGGAGGCCGAATATGTTGCTGCTTCAGAAGCGGCTCAGGAAGCAGTTTGGATGAAGGAGTTCATATCCGAACTAGGTGTGGTTGCAAACGCGTTGGACCCAATGGTGATCTGTTGTGACAACAATGGTGCCATTGCCAATGCCAAAGAGCCAAGGTCTCACAAGCATTCCAAGCATATTAAGCGCCGGTTTCACTTCATCTGCGAGCATGTCAAGGATGGATATATAAAGATTTGTAAAGTACATACGGATCTCAATGTAGCAGATTCGTTGATTAAAACTCTCCCTAGAGCAAAACATGATCTACACCAGAACTCCATGGGTGTTAGATACATCACAATGTAACTAGATTATTGTCTCTAGTGCAAGTGGGACACTGAAGGGAATATGCCCTGAGAGGCAATAATAAATTTTTTATTATGTGTATTCCAAGTATATGATAGATGTTTATTTTGCATGCTATAATTGTATTAATACGGAAACGTTAATACATGTGTGTTTAATAAACAAACAGGAAGTTCCTAGTTATGCCTCTCTCATAAACTAGTTCTTTGATTAACAAGATGATCACAGTTTCCTGATCATAGACATTGGATGTTGTTAATAACGAGATCACAACATTAGTGTAATGGTGTGATGAAAATTCATTCGAAGTATAGCATTATGATCAAAGTCATTGAGTTTATATTGCTATAAAAAAACTACGAAGTAATCCTAATCCTTAGACCATGAGATCATGCCAATCACTAACACCAGAAGAGTTTCTTGTTGACATCAAACGTCACTCCATAACTGGGTGATTATAAAGATGGCTTCAAAGCTACAAAAGTGTTATGTTGAGAATCATGGATCAAGAGTGGAATTTGTTCATCCCGATGACGGATAGATATGCTCTGGGCCCTCTCGGTGATATCACATTGGTTAGCTTGCAAGCAAGTGATTTGATCACTAGAATGTTATATCACGGGAACGAGAAAAGAGTGCATGTCAGTAACAAGATCAAATTATATATGGAGATACCGATGATCGAATATCGGACATGTAATATATCGTGAAACAAAGGGATTAAGATACAAGCGTAAAAGGTTCTGGCGATCACAGGAAAAGTCATCGTTGAATGTGTGGGAGTCAGTATGGATCTCCAGGTCCCGCTACTGATTATTGATCGGAGAAGGGTCTCGATCATGTCCGCATTATTCGCGAACCGTAGGGTGACACACTTAAGGGACACTGGCATCCAGTTGGAGCAAATGTTTCATGCCGAAAGAATTGTTGGAGATATGCCCAAGAGGCAATAATAGAGTGGTTATTATCATATCTTCATACTTATGATAAATGTTTACATACCATGCTATAATTGTATTAACCGGAAACATTAATACTTGTGTAATTTGTAAACATAAAAGAGTCCCTAGTAAAGCCTCTTGTTAAACTAGCTTGTTGGTTAATATATGATCATGGTTTCCTGATCATGAACATAGAGATGTTATTAACAACAGGATCATATCATTAGGAGAATGATGTGATGGACATACTCCTATAGTTAAGCGTAGCATAAAGATCAAGTCATTTAATATAGTTCATTTGCTATAAGCTTTCTGATACATAGTAACCTAATTCCTTCGACCATGAGATCATGTTAATCACCATCACCGGAAGGATGCTTTGATGACATCAAACACCACACCATAACTGGGTGGCTATAAAGGTGTCATTGAGTGTTCGGAAAGTATGGGTTGAGGCACATGGATCAAGAGTGGGATTTGTCCATCCATATGACGGATAGATATACTCTGGGCCCTCTCGGTGGAATGTCATCCAATTATCTTGCAAGCATGTGACTGGTTCACAAGGGATCACATACCACGGGAACGAGAAAAGAGTACTTATCAGTAACGAGGTTGAACTAGGTATGCAGAGATACCGACGATCAAAACCTCGGATAAGTAAACTATCGTGAGACAAAGGGAAATTGGTATCGTATGTAAGTGGTTCATTCGATCGCAAAGTAATTGTAGAAATATGTGGGAGCCATATGAATTTCCATATTCCTCTATTGGTTATTGATCGGAGAAGTGTCTCGTTCATGTCCGCATAATTCACGAACCGTAGGGAGACACGCTTAAGGATTCGATGTTGTTGAGTAGTTATGCAATGATGAGTAAGAGACCGAATGTTGTTCGGAGTCTCGGATGGGATCCGGGATATCATGAGGAGATCCGGAATGGTCCGGAGAATAAGATTCACATAAGGAAAGTCCTATTTCAGAGTTCGGGAAAGTTTCCGATGATTTCATTGGAGAGGTTCTAGAAGGGTCTAGAAGGTTCACCGGTCCGAAAGGAGAATGGTCCATGAATGTGTCATGGGTAAGTGGAAAGATTAGGATCATGTCCAAGGTCACTTGGTGTTGGCATATGCAAGAGAGAAATAAAGCTCTAAATTGAAAGTCAAATGGGAAGATTGAAAAGTCAAACTAGAACAATGGTTTCCTAGTGGGAGAAGAAACAAGTCCTTCTCTCAATCCAACTTGGGTTTGGATTTGGATTCAAACCCACCCCTCCCAAGGCTGCCCCTCCCTCTCATAAATAGAGGGGGAGGGCTGCCCCAAACAACACAAGTTCCAAGCCCTCTCCACGAGCCGCCGCCGCCAGCGCCGCCGCTCGCCTTAGTCGCCGCCGCCCGCCGCCTCGCCTTAGCCGCCGCGCCACCGCCGGTCCGTCGCCGTCGCCTTAGCCGCCGCCGACACCTCCTCCTCCTCCCGGATCTCTCAACCCTAGTTTTCCGAGAAACCCTAATCCACCATACTCGCTTCGGCTTAAGGCGAAGCCCTGCGAGATCTCCCCTCTACTTCCGGTACCACGCCGTCGTGCTACCGGAATCACGAGGAGAGTGCTACAACCTCCGCTGCCTGCTGGAACAAGGGAGAGGAAGGTCTTCATCGAGTACCAAACGTGTGACCGACTGCGGAAGCGCTGCCGAAACGCAGCGCCAGAAGGATCGTCTACGCGATCTTAAGATCGGCAAGTGTACGACTACATCACCCACGAGAATCTACTCTCGTTAACCGCTTTGGAATCTTCGAGGGTGAGTTCCTCTATCGACTCGTTGCTACAACTAGTAGATAGATCTTGGTTGTTTGTGTGCATGCGGTAGAATTTTTTTGTTTTCCATGCTACGAACCCCTACAGTGGTATCAGAGCCGTGTCTATATGTAGATCTGTTGCACGAGTAGAACACAATGGTCATTGTGGGCGTTGATGCTCTTGTTGTCGATTGCTTCTTGTGTACTTTGCATCTTGCGGGGTGGTGGGATGAAGCGGCCCGGGCTAACCTTACATGACATCGTTCATGAGACTTGCTCCACGCTTGACATGCAACTTGTATTGCATAAGTGGCTTTGCGGGTGCCTGTTTCTCCCAACATAGTTAAGATTCAATTTACAACGGGTGATTGACAATACTAGTATCAATGTTGTGGTTCTTGTTTGTAAGTTAGAACGACAATTATAGAAAGCCCCAAACCACGTAAAACATGCAAAGAAAATTAGAGGCGTCTAACTTTGTTTTGCAGGGGTGTGTTGTGATGTGATATGGCCATGATTGTGATTATATATGATGTATGCAATGTTCCTTATTGTAAGTTGGCAACCGGCAGGAGCCATATTGTAGGGATCCCAATCTTTAATAAGATAGAGCCCTCTGTGTTTACAATGCTAGTCCCTGGATCAATAGCTAGCATCCACAGTTAAGATGTAATATCAAGAAACAAAGGTCATAATATAACTTTATAACCAGGAATAACATAATTTTGTTACATCACACATAGCTCATATGGCTATTACATTACATTGCAGCGGAATAGCTATAAGCATGGGGTCCTTCATCTTCGAAGTGCCACAGGCAGATGTTGGTTGTAGACTTTGTAATCCTAAACAATCAATCTTCACTAAAATCAATCAAACCTGCAACATACAAGTTACAGCCACAAAGGGTCAATACATTTGAATTGTATTGGCAAGTGATACTATGGTAGTATTGTGGAGTGTATCAACTATATGCATTTGGCTAAGTGGAGTTGAGGCTTGCATTGCTCAAAATAAGTTTTACCTTAACATTTGAAAATACTAAGTTTTTGCTTGACAAAATCATTTTTCTCAATCAAAGATTGAAGATCCTTTCCAAGGCATCTACCAATCAAAGATTGAAGATTTCAAACAACCCTTGTTCAATCCACAAGTTTTAACTTAGAAATTTGAATGATGAGATTCTTGATTGCTTCCATGTCTTGATGCTCAAATTGTCCTTTACCAGGGACATGGCTAAGTACTTAGATTTTACACTCTGCAGAGGTGGTGCACTTTCCCCACAAGACTTGGTTTCCCAAGACAAGATCTTTCAGAAGCCTTCCCTTAGACCAAAATGGACGCGTTCCAACCTATCAAACACTACCACCCACTGTCCATGTGGCTAAGTTCTTGCAACCTATATGATCATGGCAGAGCCCATATTGCCAAGTGGTTGCACTTGAAGCTTCTCAACATTTGACATCTCAAATCTCTTTGTTCCTGGGTGGCAATCCACAAGTGAGATACACAAGGTTCACCAGTCCCCTGGCCTTGTGTAACCACTCAACCAAACACCACCAAGCCATCCCATTCCACCCAGGTGATTCATTAACTTAGTTGTTTTATTAGACAAAATCACAAGTCCTCAGACTTAGAATATTTTTCCATAGTGTGAATATATATTCCACCCATGTTTTCTATTAGCTAGGCTAAGCTTGGTAGTAGTAGGAATCTCTAACTTAGGAAAATCCTACTAAGGATTCATCTACTAGGTTTTACTATAGCAAGGTTTATACTTAGCAAAATCCATGCAAGTTTTACTTAGCAAAATCACTAATGCATAGAGAAAGTAATGGGACAAAAAGTATGAAGCATCACTTGCCTTTTTGGTAGAGAATGGTGGTTCACTCCTTGATCTTTCTAGTCTCACACTTCACTACAAATCAATCAAGCAACCACAAATTCAATTCACATTCCAAACCAAAGTCAAACAAACAATTTTTTACACACAAAACAATGGAATCTAAGTCATGCATAAGCATGCAAAGGTTGGTTCTATTGCAAGGATGGTATCCACTAGGCTTCTAAACTTTGTAAGATCCAAATTGGCCATTTACCAAAGTGGCAAAGTCATTAGCAAATGGGTTTTATCCATAAGCCATTTTCAAATCCATTCGTCATTTTATGTGGTGAAAAATGTTTTTATCAAAACACAACTTTTGAGTTTTTCACCAAATGAGTTGCTATTGCAAAACTTGGTGTTTTTGGGTCAGTAGGTTTGATCAAACCATTTTCTTAAAGTTTTCTTTCCATAAATATTTTTATAACAAAAACCATTCTTTTTATTTGGCTAAAAAATGGCTAAGTCAAGTAATCCAACCTAAATCTTTCCAAAATCATTTTTAACACCAAGGGTTGGTTCCTAGGGTCAGTAAGGTCACATCAAACCATTCTGCAAAGGTTTTAACCCTAAAAACATTTTTAAACAATTTTTCTAATCTAAACAAGCACACAAAAGTTTCTGCAAATTCAAACAAGATAACAAATACTATTTACTAAACTAAGGGCATGGTTGGCCAGGTCTTGTTCTCCTGAATCCAACGACATAAAATTTGCAAAATTTGGACGTGTAGATCCAAAGATATAGTGGTTTCAAAATCATACCTAAATCAGATTTCAAATTCTAATTTCAATCCATCTGGTGACACGCGGCGCAACGTCATTCGCTGGTACCGGTTCGGTGTGGATCGCGGTTGTGGCACGTTGGATTAAGTCAGATTGTGCGGTATTGAGCGCATACCCCTTCGCGGTTAAGTCATTCTATCACATCCACCCGATCGAGATCTAACGGACCTAAAAAAATCGGCCATTAACTGGCGGTGCTGCGCGGCTGTGTGCGGCGGCGGCGCTGGCGAGGCAGGAAGCGAAACAGGGAGGGTGTAAGCTCACCGAGATCGCGAGGACGAGGTGATGCTGGTCGTGTGGTCTTCGTGGCAAGGGGCGCACGGGGACGGGCAGGATTCTTCGCCGGAGTTGGTTCTGGCGACGGACGCACGCGGTCGAGGTCGAGGACGACGCTACAGATCACGCCAAGGCAAACGGAGGGCAAGGTTAGCTGCGCAAGGTCGAGGCGGTGACGCGTGCATGAAAGAGAAGAGGAGGGGCGGTCGGATACAACCTGTGGGCGTCGTCGGAGCAGAAGACAAACACGGCGGCGTCGGGAGCTTGTCGTAGTCGGTGCTCCAGGGCGTCCGCGGTCGAACTAAAAGTGCTGGGAGGTGCGTCTGGGAGTGGGGAAGTTGTCAGCGTGCTCAGGGAGGCTCGGGGCAGTGTCGTGTCGCCGGAATCAGCGAGAAAGGTTGTCGGAGACAGGGGAGTGTCTGGCGAAATACGGCAGCCTGGGGGCGTGCTTTGGGGAGGGGGCAGAGGGGAAATGAAGAAGGAATGCTGGCGTTTTATCGAGCTTGGTCAAGGTGAGGTAAAGGACCGGCATTATGATGAATTGAAGCCGCGGGATTACTGCAGGAAACGGCGACGAGGGGGGAGAGGGAGTCGTGCGGGTGGGGAGGAAGAACAGGAGGAGTGGGGTCCGCTGGTCAGTGGGAAAAGAAACGAGGGGGAGGTCCACTGGTTAGTGACTTAACGGGATGCTTCTGTGGTGAGGAAAAACGGTTCGGGGGAGAGGGCAGATGGGCTGGACTGGGCTGGGGTGGGCTTTAGCTGGGCTGGTCGTTTTACTCTTATTTTTTTTTCTGTTTGCTTTGTTTTATCTTTTTCTATTTTCTATTTTCTGATTTGAACTTCATCCAACTATTCAAGCATTCAAATAATTCAAACAATTCAACAATTGTAATGAGTTTTTGGTTCTGTCTATCAACATAAACCAAATCTCAAAATAAAATAATATTTAAGATCCCTTCATTAATTAAATAAAAGAGTCCTTTATTTATTTAATATGGTTTGATTTATTTAATAAAATCTTCATTTGAAATCCAAATACTTGCAAAACCAAATCAGTAGGTTTTATTTGAAAATATAAGATACTTGAAATACTTGTTTAAAATGAAATAACATTTTATTTTAGGGTCCAATACCAATTAAATGAATAACCTTATTCATTTAATTCAAATAAGATTTGTTTTATTAGAATATTTATTTTTAAAATTAAAATAGTACCAAAGCCATTCAGTAGGTTTTATTTGGAAATAAAGAATATTTGGAAACTTGTTTAAAACAAAATAACATCTTTATTTTAGGATCCATTTAATAATTAAATAAAATGGACCTTAGTTATTAAATCAAATAGAATTTGTTTTATTAATATCTTTATTTTGAAAACTAAAATTAAAGCCAAAAACACTTCAGTAGGTTTTATTAGAGAATATAAAATACTTGGAAAACTTATTTAAAATAATTTAATAAGTTTTGATGTTTCAATTAAAATGGTAACACCTTTTATTTAAATAAATTTTGGATAATAAATTCTTATTAATTTATTTAAATAAACCTTTGCTATTTTTATTCAAAACAAAATGTTTTAATTCCAAAGTTTGGTCAAGGTTTAATTTGGCTTTATAAAATAACCGTTATTTATAAATTCACCTTTTCTTTTGAAAACCAAATCTTTTATTAAAAGATTCCAAAATAGTACTTCCAAAACATTTTAATTTCTTTTATTAAATGTTTATCTTTATGAATCCCTTTAGGATTTTATTTAATTCAAATGGGTTTGAAGTTCCAATTGAATTCAAAAAGTTTCTTCTGGCTCTAAAATCAAACAAAGTTTTATTTTATTCATTTATTTTCACATTACAAGATTTGGAAAATCTTGGGATGTGACACATATGGTTGTTTACATTAAGTCCCGCGTGTCTATTATTCAAAGTAGTTGTAATAGTTGATGCTGGTGGAAGACAACCATGAAGCGGCGCCATTGACCTTGACGCCACACCGGTAATGATGGAGATCATGTTCGTGCTTGAAGATGGAGATCGGAAGCACAAGAAGAAAGGCCATATCATATCACATATTATGAATTGCATGTGATGTTAATCCTTTTATGCATCTTGTATTGCTTAGTTCACGACGGTAGCATTATAAGATGATCCCTCAAGTACACAAAATTTCAAGTTTTAAAGTTTTCATCCTTAGTAAGCACCGTTGCTAAAGCTCGTTGTTTCGAAGCACCACGTGATGATCGGGTGTGTTAGATTCTGCGAGTGTATACTGCGGAAACTAAGGTTTGATCTTGATGAGCCTAGCATGTACAGACATGGTCTCAGAACACGGATCACCGAAAGGTAAAGCATGGGTAATATAGTAGATATGATGAACATGTTGATTGTTCGCCATTGAAGCTACATCAACTCTCGTGATGATCGGTTTTGATGTGGTGGATTTGGTTCGTGTGATCACTAAAACAATGTGAGGGATATTGTTTTGAGTGGGAGTTCAATGGCAATATGATTAAAAGTTGAACACTATTTATCATAAATTAAATCAAAGTGAATTTGCATAGTTGTTGTAGTCATTGGCATCCGTTTACCACCTTGCGCTTAGTTTTAATTGAGATGATAGAACTATAGAATTCTGGTTAGTTACTTTACGGACTGGTATTGTATTGTTTTTGAAGTGTTAATCTAAAGTTTAAAAGTCCTATTGCAAACTTTCAGTAAGTTCCGGTTACTCCATGAAGTTTAATAATTGGTATTAAAAAAAGAGTGACAATTCCAAGAGTTAGTGTATGAGTATCATGTTTGTCTCCATAATTCTTGATATTCAAAGGATTGTCTTAATATCAAGGTTATCTAGGATCTGGAAGAGTTGTTTCAGAAACCATGATGTGTGGAAGATATTGTGATATCTGAAACGAAGTTTTGGTTGCAACATGATAGAGTATAATATGGCAAAAGTCATGTTTTCATATTTGATGAGAATTTGCAAAAGGTTGGAGACACTAGTTGTCCTAATCCTCCAAAAGGTTTTGGAAAGCAACATTATACTCACGATTCATCGTTATAAGATAAAAGTAGCTTGATCATGGATAATTCCATGATAAGGGTGAATATTTGATGTAGGTAAAATGTTTACTACACCAAGAGATTACTAAAGAAAGGAATTTGAAAGAACACCAAACATTTGATGATGATGATCTACTTCAAAGTGCAAGTCCAAAGACATTGGTATTTAAGTATACACGCTTTGGACTATGTGTCATGTGTATGGATCCACTATTGATGTTGATAGATTCTTTCAAACAGAAAAAGAAATACTGAAAGAGAATCTCATAAATATATGGCAGAAAAGAAAAGACTAGAATTGTTCAGTTTAGGTATATAAAGGATATACATGTTATGGCTATATTCTTTGCTTGTTAAATAATGTGGTTCTTAAGTATTGGATACTGAATTTGTTGGTATGAATCGTCATACGAAACAACAGAATTCATGAACTACAATGGCCTAAGTAACTAGCAAAAGAATATGTGATGATGTTCATCGAGAACAAATAAAGGGTTATTGTGTTGCTCGTTAAACATCAAAGCTTGCCTTCAAGATTTGTTTTATCAGGTATTATGAGAACAAAAGGGTTGTTCAAATAATTGCCGTAATCCATAAAAGATGGATGATTCAAAAATCTCGTTGGAGAAATCACATCCATAAAACTAGTGCTAAAAATGTCGAAAGACAAATTTATTGAAAGATCACTTAGGAAGTGACATCGCTGTTTAAATTATGTTGGAAAGAAAACATGAAGAAACTCCATGTGGATGGAATTTTGGAGTCTTTTGATTTTTGATCAAATGACGCTTGTGAAACTTTCCTAGAGATAATTAAAACTTCGTTCATAGGCCAAAAGGGAATGAATGACTAGCTTATTGGAACTTGTACATATTGTTGTACGAATTCCATTATGTGTATTCAAGAGCGATGGATTTCAACTTCATATGCTTTCTCCGAAAATTTGAGTGAATACATGAATATTTACTTAATAAGGATGAAGTATGGAACATTTGAAAAGTTCAAAGACTTCCAAGATGAAGTGCAAAATCATTGTAACAAGAATATAGATAGTTTATGATAAGATCATAAAGGAAGATATTTGAGTTACAAGTTTAGCATAATACCTAAGATTTAAGGAATCGTTCCGTGGATTTGCATTTCCTGAAACACCATAAGAGTATGGAGCGTTCGAGATACGTAATTAAACCTTGTTTGACATGGTAAGATCAAAGGTGTAATTCATAAAACTGCAATTATATTTTAAAGATTAAAAGCTTGAGAGACTACCGTTTTTCCACTGAAAAGAGCTTCATCATAATCAGTTGAAATGACACCATATAAAGTTATGGTTTGGGATAAAACCCAAGTAGTCCTTTCTTAAACATTGGGATGCTATGCATAAGAAAGATGTTTGCAACCAAAGTCGGATGAAGCTGTCTTTGTATGTTATTTCGAATAACTGTTCCTCCATGACATCGGAGACAAAAGTGTTTGTCGGTTAGAACGTCAAGTTTCTTTGAGAAGGAATTTTCCGTGAAAAGTTAAGTGGGAGGACAATAGAACTTCGATAAGGTTAAAGGAACCTTAGCTGTATGATCAAAGTTGCGCAGCGCCGAAAAGTGTTCCGGAGGCAGCAACAATGCTCATGGCTCACGTGCCTCAAAGGTTGTGGTCAAGAAGATCTAAGTTCCTATTGAAACAAGTAGGTCGGGTAAACAATCAAATACCAAGATTTGAGAGTTAAATCATTATTTGACAATAATGATCCGACTACATGCAAAGAAGCGATGATGAGCCCTGACTCCGTCAAATGGCTTGAAGCCATAAAATCCGTGATAGTTCCATACACGAGAAATCAAGTTTTGAACTTGAAGGACCCTCGAGAAAGGTGTAAGACCTTATAGTTGTGTTTGGATCTGTAAAATAGACATGGATGTTTCACATCTATGAAATAGTCGACATGTTGTAAAGAGTTCACAACAATGTTCAAAGGTTGACTATGACAAGATTTGATCTTTCATAGCGATATTTAGTCTAGACGGATTAATGTAGAAACCACTACATATATTTTTGTTATGTGGTAGTTGAATAAACAAAACAAGTTCTTCTAATAGAATTGTTACCTAGGACATGTGCATAACACGGTTCATAGGGTTTTGTTAATTCAAAGGATGCTAAAAGCATATGCAAACTTCAATGGTTGAAGTGAGCATCGCGGAGTTGGAATCTTCACTATGATGAAACTGTTGAAAGAGTTTAATTTCATCAGAGACTATGAAGATGCTTGCATTTGCAAGAAATTAAGTGGGAGCGCTAAGACATGTTTCTAATACATTATGTGGAAGACATATTGTTGATTAGAAATGATGTATCTTTTATTAACACATATTAAGAATTTCATCCCGATGAAAGACTTAGGCAAAACCCAAATATTTGGCATCAATAGACGCTAATATGGTTGTGCCGAAAGTACATAGATGATGCATTGAATGAGTTCAATGTAGAAACTACAAGAAAGGTTCTTGTCACACAGAAAGGATTGAATGAGTTCAATATTGATGATATATTCAAGTGTATTGACACTTGGTAAGTGAAACAAAGATTCAAGTATAGATTGCTACTTGATGTATGAAATCACAAAGAGTATTTATATCAATCATACTGTGATATGTACAAATCCAGATATGTCCTATGCTCTAAATGTTATGAGCATATACCAGAATGATTCATAAGATGATCATTGGACGATAGTAAGGATATTCTTATGATCTTTTGGAAGAATTAAGAGTACATTATTTTGTAGAAGTGGCAAATATATGGTTAGTTCATTGTAAAAGTATTACATTGATACTAGTTTTGTCATAAAGTACAAATTAAGTTTATCTCAATCTAAACTAAGGGTGGCACAATATAATGGAAAGTAAGTTCCATAATGGATTTGGATGAGTTCCAAAGTTAAGACATTGTGACAGATACTACAACAGAAAGGCTAAGTATATGACTGCTATAATAGCAACTAAAGAGGGCATTTGTGTCAAGTGGTTTGTTATCAAACTAGGTGTAGTTCACAGCGGGATAATACTATGAAGATATATTGTACGACAATATTATCAAACATGTTTTAACCCCAAAGAACTAAAGGTCTCACCAAAGGACCAAAATTATACAAAGCCATCTCATTAGAGAATGAGTGATGCGTAGAGACGCAAAGACATGAAATTACACACGGACCTGGAAGTGTCAGATCCGGAGATCAGTTGACCACTAGCAATCGTGTACATACAACACCAGAAAGCCATAGGTGTTGAATACACAAAGGTTTGAAACTAGATTATTGACTCTAGTGCAAGTGGGAGACTGTTGGAGATATGCCCAAGAGGCAATAATAAAGTGGTTATTATCATATCTTCATACTTATGATAAATGTTTACATACCATGCTATAATTGTATTAACCGGAAACATTAATACTTGTGTAATTTGTAAACATAAAAGAGTCCCTAGTAAAGCCTCTTGTTAAACTAGCTTGTTGGTTAATATATGATCATGGTTTCCTGATCATGAACATAGAGATGTTATTAACAACAGGATCATATCATTAGGAGAATGATGTGATGGACATACTCCTATAGTTAAGCGTAGCATAAAGATCAAGTCATTTAATATAGTTCATTTGCTATAAGCTTTCTGATACATGGTAACCTAATTCCTTCGACCATGAGATCATGTTAATCACCATCACCAGAAGGATGCTTTGATGACATCAAACACCACACCATAACTGGGTGGCTATAAAGGTGTCATTGAGTGTTCGGAAAGTATGAGTTGAGGCACATGGATCAAGAGTGGGATTTGTCCATCCATATGACGGATAGATATACTCTGGGCCCTCTCGGTGGAATGTCATCCAATTAGCTTGCAAGCATGTGACTGGTTCACAAGGGATCACATACTACGGGAACGAGAAAAGAGTACTTATCAGTAACGAGGTTGAACTAGGTATGCAGAGATACCGACGATCAAAACCTCGGATAAGTAAACTATCGTGAGACAAAGGGAAATTGGTATCGTATGTAAGTGGTTCATTCGATCGCAAAGTAATCGTAGAAATATGTGGGAGCCATATGAATTTCCATATTCCTCTATTGGTTATTGATCGGAGAAGTGTCTCGGTCATGTCCACATAATTCACGAACCGTAGGGAGACACACTGAAGGATTCGTTGTTGTTGAGTAGTTATGGAATGATGAGTAAGAGACCGAATGTTGTTCGGAGTCTCGGATGGGATCCGGGATATCATGAGGAGATCCGGAATGGTCCAGAGAATAAGATTCATATAAGGAAAGTCCTATTTCGGAGTTCGGGAAAGTTTCCGATGATTTCATCGAAGAGGTTCTAGAAGGGTCTAGAAGGTTCACCGGTCCGAAAGGAGAATGGTCCATGAATGTGTCATGGGTAAGTGGAATGATTAGGATCATGTCCAAGGTCACTTGGTGTTGTCATATATAAGAGATAAATAAATCTCTAAATTGAAAGTCAAATGGGAAGTTTGAAAAGTCAAACTAGAACAATGGTTTCCTAGTGGGAGAAGAAACAAGTCCTTCTCTCAATCCAACTTGGGTTTGGATTTGGATTCAAACCCACCCCTCACAAGGCTGCCCCTCCCTCTCATAAATAGAGGGGGAGGGATGCCCCAAACAACACAAGTTCCAAGCCCTCTCCATGAGCCGCCGCCGCCAACACCGCCGCTCGCCACCGCCGGTCCGTCGCCGTCGCCTTAGCCGCTGCCGACACCTCCTCCTCCTCCCGGATCTCTAAACCCTAGTTTTCCGGGAAACCCTAATCCACCATACTCGCTTCGGCTTAAGGCGAAGCCCTGCGAGATCTCCCCTCTACTTCCGGTACCACGCCGTCGTGCTGCCGGAATCACGAGGAGAGTGCTACAACCTCCGCTGCCTACTGGAACAAGGGAGAGGAAGGTCTTCATCGAGTACCGAATGTGTGACCGACTACGGAAGCGCTGCCGGAACGCAGCGCCAGAAGGATCTTCTACGCGATCTTGAGATCGGCAAGTGTACGACTACATCACCCACGAGAATCTTCTCTCGTTAACCGCTTTCGAATCTTCGAGGGTGAGTTCCTCTATCGACTCGTTGCTACAGTCTAGTAGATAGATCTTGGCTGTTTGTGTGCATGCGGTAGAAATTTTTGGTTTTCCATGCTACGAACCCCTACAAGAATAAACAAGCGCAGGAATTTATTTCACTAGATACTGAAACAGGTTTTCAGGTGAAATTGCATAAAGAGGTTATGCATGTGAAATGGAATTCTAGCAAGGGTTTATTTGTGAATGTTTGTCATTAAAGTAATTGACAAAATTCTGAATAAAATAAAAGAGTTTTATTTAATGAGAGTTTGCATTAAATTTGGTGGAAATTTAATGGGAATTTGAGTGGATTTTTGAGTGGAGAAAATTGAAGGGTCATTTTGTGAGTGGAGTGTCCACCCACATGAATGAAGGAGGGGAGGGGGCAGCCCCCATGGCCGGCGGCCACCCCCTTGGGGTTTCCCCATCCTCCTATAAAAGGAGCCCCTCCTCTCACTTGTCTCTCACACCTCCTTGTGAAGGATCTCTCTCCCCCTCTAGAATTTATCCCCCATGGTCTCGGACTAGCGAGATACATGTTCCCGGTGGCTATTTGGCAAGAAAGGGTTGTGCTTCCGCTGCATCGCTGGAGAGAGGAGGCGGAGGTTGCCCGGTGTCTTGTACGTGTGTGCGAGCACGGATGCGCTACTGCTTTGCAGCGCTAGGACTTCCTCTCGATCTTGAGATCGGCAAGAGATCGTCTACATCAACCACGAGTTGAACTCGTTAAGCTTTGTCGGTCTTCAAGGGTATGTTCTCTACGGATATACATCCGCCCGTTGTTTGTATCTAATAGATAGATCTTGGTACATAGTTCCCATCGTAGGAAATTTTTTGTTTTTCTATGCTGTGAACCCTACAAGGATTTGTTCCTGACAGATTATCGAATGTTGTGGTGAAAGTGTACAATCTCTGCAGAGTGTCAAACTATTCGAATAGCCGCGTCCGCGGTTAAGCACAGTTGGAGTGGCCATACTGTTCCCCCGTCAGATGTTTTCATGACTTGTGAAATGACTTCAGACTTTGACTTGACCACAACAGAGTTGTGGCATGAGATACAAGATCCCCCTTAGGTGTTATAAACTTCACTAGCTCTCTTGCTTCAAAACTTAGTAGAGATAAATCTGGCTTCTTGCAAAACAACCCTAGAGCCTAGTGTCCTATTATCAAAAACCCCTTTCACTTGTTAGTATTAGTTTGCGAGTACTTAAAGAGTACTCATGGCTTTGTCCCTGGCTATTCCCGTGGCCAGACTATGAAGAGGAGTACCTGGAGGATGGACCCTAGGAAGGTTACGACAACTAGGATCATCTCCCATCGTCAGCATTGCCTGTGACCCCGAAGATGGAGCTTCGCCTACGCTACCGTTATTATTACGTATTCCGCTGCTTGAGTTGTATTAAGAACTGGATCATGAGATCCTTATTTGTTAATACCTTATGTATGGTTTGTAATGGATGATGTACTGTGGTATCCAATTTTGTTATGTCTCGCAAAAATGGTAATCCTGGGATTGCGATGTATGGCACAACAGGCATCTGAAATTAAAAATTCGGGTGTTGACAAGGATCCAAGAGGTATACTGGCTTGTGGTGGGCTGGTGTTGGGCCGTGTGGGCTACTGAACACTGCACGTGAGTAGCAGATAGATAAGGAAAGAATGGGCCACGGGCTAGTACTGCTCGATTAGTTTTTTTTCTTTTATCCTTTCTGTTTTTGTTTTCAAATTTGAATTTGCATAATTGATTTGAATTTTCTTTATGGAATTTATTTGGTGGATATTTGTAGTAATACTAAAATGTATTGAGTATCATTTTGTTAACTTTTATTATATATTGTTATATTTCTTTATTTTCTTTATATGAACCCTTTTTGATATTTTAGAAAGGCCTTTGCTATTAATTTTCTTTCTATAATAAACTATGGATTTATTATATGATATTTTATTATTTATTTATAAAATTTGGTTTTAATTATCTTATAGTTTGGAGAAATTTTAATATGATAATACTATATCATTACTTGATGCATGATATTCTAAGGAATTAATATGGCTAATATTATTCCCTTAAATTTAGAAAATTCCAAGGTATATATTTTATTATACCCAATATAGGAGTTAGGGTTTTAAGGATTGGTTAATTATATTATACCCTTATAGAATGATTTTTATTTCCTCCTAAAGAATGTAATGATAATGGTTTAAGATAGCTAAATATATGCAAAGCATGTATCCATCTTTATTATTATATAACAATCATTATATAGGAGAATTTAATTATTAGGGTTCTCAAAATGGTGAATTCTATTATTCAAAAACCTACATCAGGTGAATCCTAACCACCCTTCTTATTTAAAATATGCATAGTTGTTTTCTGGAACTAGCTATTCATTACTTGCTTAAGTGTGATTAATATATGGATATAATATTGGGCATAATGGTTTATAGTAATTTCCAATTATGTGATACACATGATTTAGAGATTTGAAAGTGTCAAAGATATACTTGAGTGATTTTCTATAGGAAAATATTCCTATAAAGCCTTGTGTAAATAAGATGATAGATCAATCAGATGAAAGGGACACTATGTTTGGCTAAATATTCAGGGTTTAGTGTTTACCAAGAATTCCTACCTTCCATATTTCAGAATTCTTGACTTCTACTTAAAGAATTCCTTTCCTAGATATACTACTCCTTCATATCCATCATCATGTGCTAACATGATGAGATTTACTTCACAAAAAGTATTCTTCTCCGCCTTTTATTCTTCTAAATTTATACTTGGTTATCAAACTGTTCTACTACTAATAATCTCCAATCCAACAGATGGTTACAATTGCCTCTATTTATACCCTTCCTTTATTATCCATCACCAACATTATTCTATAACTTTATTTATAATTATATATTTATTAAGTCATTCTTCACCTCAAGTGTTTAATATTTCCCAAGAGGAAAATACTAACTCAATAATTCAATGCTGCTCTAACATCATCCTAATCATACTATCTTATCTCTACTTGACTTGAATATCTCATATTAGAGTCCAATCATGTTTTACCCACCAATGTCACTTATACAGGATATAAGCATTCTATCTTGGTGACTTAAGCATGATCATAATAATCCTTTGATCCTTTATGGTTTATGTTTCCAGTTAGCTAATCAAGGCTTCATCAATACAACATTACAGTTGTATTGAAATTATCTTCTTAATATCTCTAGGATTAGGGAATGTTATTCATGGACTATATCTACTAAGTCCCATAGGATTACTCTTTGGTCTCTACCTTCAATGTTCATCCTTATAATCCTATTTGTTACCATACAATTAGACCTTCCATATAACTCTTCTATTTATTCAGTAGTGAGTTAACTCCTTCATTTACTATATTGATTAGATTCCCTTAAATCACTCCCATCCTATAGATGATATCAAAAACTAGCATTACTACTTACCTTTTCTTACTATTTTCTTTACAGGCCTTAAGTGAATGCTTTGATATAGACTAGAGTTGATAGATTAATAATTAGTGGGTTAAGAATTGATGAATCAATAGTTGATTACTCAACTTTGATGATCAACAGATATGAGTATAGGGTTTAATGGAGATGATAAGGATTGATATGGAAAGAAAGATATGTAATGAATGGTCTTGGCTTAGCTTCCCTTTTAACTAAAGAGTTTAGGTGAAGTGTTTCCATGTTTCTCATGGTAGAAATAGATAAGGATTGAGTAGGTCAATAGTTAGTTATTACATTCTTCTTACTTGTTATTCATGAGTTATTGTAATGAATACTAGGATGTGATCACCTAGAGATCTAATTACAATCATTAATCAATGTGTAATGGTTTAGTATCATTGTATTTGATCTACCCTTAGATCAAATCATATTTCCCCAAATTGAGGTTTAGCAATGGTCATATTGAAACTTATCATAATCAACTTGATGATCTACTTCAATTCCATCAAGTTGAGAGAAGCTTCAGTTACTTTGACAAGTTTTGTTCAAAAGCGCGAAAATTATTCGGATTTTCTATGCATGAATGCAATGCACACAACTGGGTTCAGTAAGCTCTAATGCCGGGGTGTTACATCGCCGTACGCCCGAGAGGAAAGAAAGTAAATCCTCTACATACTCTCAAGACCGATGACGAAGTCGGCGCGTCGGCGGAGATGCGATTTGTCCGTCTTCGAAGACGACGAGGGATCCTGCCCGGATCTGTGCTATAAGCGCCTCTTGCCCCACGGTGGGCGCCAACTGTCGTGGTATTGTCGACGAGTACGCGATGGAGGGGTCATCATAGTGCGTGTTTAGAGACGTGGGGTAAGGCGGACGGTTGACGGGTACGAGGTAACATAGCTTACCCAGGTTCAGATCCCACAATGGTGGCGGAATCCTACTCCTGCTATAAATCACTATAAGGGCAATACGTCGAGTTACAGGGATTGGTTCGCTGTGCGAGATGACTAGAGAGTCTAAGTTATCGTGCCCTAAAGGCTCCCGTAGGCCGGCTTATATGAGCGCCAGGACCTAGGGTTACATGGAGAGTCCCAGCCGGATACGGTTATAGAGTCCTAGACTAACACTAACTAGTCTTCGCGTCCTCCAAGGCTCCGACTTCCATCTATGGCGGTGGCACGTCATCTTCCATCATCCCTGCTGGACCTCCGGCTTCCTATCAGCAACTGGGTCGCCCGGTTACGCCATAGGCCTAACCACCAACTGTGGGCCACCCTGGCTTGCCGGTATGAGACTATGCCATAGGTATACCTATTTGGTATATCCACAACAGGGATAGCTACTGTATCATGTGCAAGGGGTACCCCGTTGGCGGTTCTCTATGATACACATGTACTTACTATGACAAGAACTTACAGGTGACTAAAGTTGAGTAGCATGAGGTGCGGCCCTCGTATTCAAGGGACATGAGATCGCCAACTTATACTTTGTCAAGCATATACTCCATAGTTTGTTCACTTTAACCTTAATCACTTCAAGATGCTTATGATAGGGGCAATGAGAGCTGGAAGCTAACAAGTACCATAATTTTTGGAAGCTTTTTTTGAAACTTGAAATCCCTGCTTCCCTATATGAATGGTCTTTCTTCCACTATTATATTGAGTCTCCACCTTCTACCTTTAGGCACCATTAAGAGAGCATAATTGCCATTCTTACTTCTATGTGCAGTGTCCCAAAACTTATTGATTGATGCATACTGTTGATATTACTTGCTCTTGTGCTATTTGTATCTAGTCACTCTTATGAACTTTGAAGGTGTCGTATGCATCTATTTGCTACTCCACGAGGGACAAGATGAATGCCACTATGCTATGTTTTCTGTATGTGAAACAAACAAACGTTTTTCAATGCATGTTATTCATGATCTTTGTTTGTAACCTTTCATGTTGCATGCATTGTTACTTTTTCTTACTGTTAGAACTCCATCTTTCATGCTCATGTTTAGAGTTCTTTGATCCCAGCTTTCATTGCTTGCAAATGGATTGATCTTGGTTTTGATGGTGCATGTCACCTCAAACATTATTCTTTTTTTATCACTTACCTACTCGAGGACGAACATGAGTTAAGCTTGGGGATGCTTGATACGTCGTAAACGTATCTATAATTTTTGATGTTCCATGCTTGTTTAGTATCAACTTTGCTATGTTTTGTCTACACTTTGAGGTGTTTTTATACACTTTCTGTAACTAACCTATTGACAAGATGCCATAGTGCCAGTTGCCTGTTTTCTTCTGTTTTTGGTTCTAGAAAGGCAGGAAATCAATATTCTTGGAATTGGACGGGACAAAAGCCAAAGTCATTATTTTCCCGCAGCAACACAGAACCACGAAGCAGAGTTGGAGGAGGGCACCAGGGTGGCCGCACCCCCTAGGCGTGGGTCAACCCTGGTGGCGCCCACAGGGGGTGTGGGCTCCCTGGACCTCCACCGACCTTGCCTCCTGCGCCTATAAGAAGCCCCTGGGGAGAAAAACCTAAATAATCCAGAAGAAATCCAGAAAAACCTCCATAGCGCCGCCGCCACCGAAGGGGAGATTCGGGGGACAGAAAGTCTCTGTTCTGGCACCCTGCCGGGATGGGGAAGTGCCCCCGGAGCCATCTCCGTCGATCTCCACCACCATCTCCATCGCTGTTGCTGATTCCCATGATGAGGAGGGAGTAGTTCTCCTTCGAGGCTAAGGGCTCTACCGGTAGCTATGTGCTCATCTCTCTCTCTATGCATTATCTTGTTGTGGTCATGAGCTTTGTAATCAAGTAGATCTACCTTGCTACCCAAGTGCTTCAATAGATCTATGCTCTCCCCATGTGTGTGAAAGTGATAGCGTGCACGCCATGGTGGCACTTAGGCTAAAGTCTACATAAATACTCATCGTGCTTTAATAGATCTATGCTTTTCCCCACGTATGTGAAAGTGACAGCGTGCACACTGTGTGTGGCACTTAAGATAGGTTACATATATCTTTATCATGAGTATATTTGGAGTTGGATGTCTTTATGAAATTGTGGTGTTTGTTGGAACCATCTAGCGCTCAAGGTGACAGTGTGGGGTTATTTAGATTGGGGAAGGCCCTACCATGGATTAGAGTGTCTAACCGGAGAGTAGTTAAGAGTAGTATCATGAAGAGAGGATATTTGTATGAGAGAGTGTTCACTAGTTAAAGTATGATCCCTAGACCTTGTTTCTAAACATTGAAACACCGTTTGCATCTATATTTGTTGCATGTTTGCTTGCTTCTATCCTTTTGCCTTTAGTCTTTACCTCACCGTCAAGCTATTTTCTGGCACTCACACACGTTACCCCACGTAAACAATTTGCTGCTGTTCTACGAACCTCTGCACTTGGAGGCCCAACAACTGTCTACAAGAATAGAAGTGCGTAGAAATCAACGTCGGTAATGCCAAAAAGGCCGAAACAGTAACATGTCGAACAGTGAAAGGCCAGAATAGTAACAGGCCGAAAAATGAAAGTCTATGAACGGTGAACCATGGACGGGATCCAATGAATAGTAAAGGTCCTAAACAGTAAAACACCAGAACAGTAACAAGCCAGAACCGTAACGGCCCTGGATAGTTAAAGGCCATAATAGTAAAAGGCCTGAAAAGTAAAAGGGCAGAATAGTAATATGCCAGAATCAAAACGGGCCAGAACAGTGATAGGAGAGAACAATAACATAATAGAAGAGTGAAAGGCCTGATTGTTAGAAGGCGTAAACAGTAACATGCCTTCCAACAAAAGGCGATGTGCTTTATGCACAGTGACAGGCCTTCGGAAGGCTTGGACAGTATCAGAGCGACGTGGTGCATGCCGCTAATGGGCGGCACAATGTTGGACTAAGATGGTCCTTATGTAGGCCGAAATAGTAACGAACTGAAAAGTTAATAGGCCATAGCTGTACTGTAAAGTGATGGGCCCACTTCAAACACTGCAGGCTTCTAGTAGGCCGAAATAGTAATAGGCCATTTTCTTATTGGGCTTTTCTAATAGATCGACAAACTTAATAATTAGCAGGCCTTGATTGGTCCAGGCTTCTACCACGGTTTTTGTGGCCATTAACGGTGGCAACTAGTCGTTAATGGCGTTTACCACATGGCATTTTGCATGACATCAATAGTCAACGGGACTGGCACAACACTACGACGACACGAATTTCCGTGACTGAAGGGTGTGATGCGCCACGGTCGCTAAAAAACCGTGATAGATTCTTTGGTGATGAGGCTTTTATCACAGAAGTCATCCATTGTAGAATACTTTTTAACCACGAAAAACGTGCCTTCAACCATGAAAATTTTCCGTTGTAGAAGCCAACTTTTCTTGTAGTGAGGGTAGAGATGCAACCGGGGATGGATCCGGCGATGTTTTCCCTCCAATCTTCGTTGGTTCTGCCTCTGTTTTGGTGTTTCTATGTTTCAGCTCCGCCTCTTCTAAGATCGTGAAGGCGGTTTTATTTATAGGATTTTTAGGTCAAAATACGAACTATGAGATCAAGTCAGATGGTTGCGGATGTTCGAGGGGGCAGAACCCCTAGGTAGCATGGTCATGGCCTTGCCCGCGCCATCTAGGATCTCTCGATCCTCGTGGCTCCTCTCTTCTGGCCCAAAAGCTCTAGGTCTTCATCTTTGATTAAAAATACTCCACGAGAAGTCCTAGGTATGTTTGACTGTGTTAAGGTCCCTGAAACTCAATAATACACAAAAAAGTTTTTCTATTCTGTGGAGTTATAACCCAAACAAAGGGGCGTTATTAAACCTCCAAATCTCCAAAAATCAATGTAAAACATGGATATAATAGTAGATAACATGCAAATATATTGGAATATGTGACAATAAACTATAAAGTTCATGGTACATTTTACATGCATCAGAGGCGTCTGAACCTATTTGAAATACACCACCGTGTCAATTCTTGCTAAGTGTATGATGACCTTCTCCATAACTCCGACTTAAACCCTCTTCATAATACTCTCCCATGCGACCATGTTGCTCGAGATACATGCTATTCTCCCGTAGTTTGATGAGAACAACAAACATGTGGTCTCTCATTGTTTTTTCCTAGGGTTTGAAGTCTCGAGAAAATATGTGAAGAAGTTGATAGAGAGAATGAATGCACTGATTAAGGCTAGGGAGTAAGGTGTGGCGGCATGGGTGAAACACAATTAAGGGTTTGGGTTGCTCTATGTTATAGATTAATGGGACTTATGGGCCACGAGATTTACTAGACCACAATTAGAAACCCACCTCGGATCTATTCCGCAGAAAGCCTTACCCGGGATAGTCTTGCATTCATGATGTAGTGTCTCATCTCGGATGGTTGTGTAATAGCCCTATTCATGACATATTTTTCTGGTCCATCTCGAATGCAATGTTTGTATAACAATAATACTCTCCATTTATCAGCTCAAAATTGGAGGGAAAATCGATTTTCTTTCATAACCAAGGATTGCCTCATTGGATACTGAAGACCGTTGTAGCTCTACTGCACTACTTCTTAGATGGCAAGTTCAAACACTCAATACAATGGATACTTTTCTTATGGGAGCCCAACGAGAAAACGGCAATCACCAACTATTTATTTTTGAAGAATGACACCCCACTTTGAATTAATATTAGAATTCATATAGTAGATAATGATTTTCTGAGGGACATCCCTATGATAGCAAGACATATGTGGTGAATATAACAATATTTAAGCTCCACGACTTAAGTTTTTAGACACTATGTTGGTACGTGCATATTTGTGATGTGACTTGTGAGTGCATGTATGTGTTCATGTGTTATACACTTATGTACTCAATATCGGTAAATTAATGAAAAATTGATTTCATTTACTACCCTTTCTGTTTCACAAACTCTACCCCGCATGCATACCTATTAGAGTTACTAATCTAAAACTAGCCGGCCGGCAGGTTTTTTCTAGGAAAAAATGATTTACACATTAGCTAAATATAGTTATTAATTTGAAACTAGCCGCTCACGCGGGGGTTTATTTAGAGGTTTCATAAGAACAATGATTTACACATTAGCTAAATATATATTGACGCCCTGACCGCCGTACGTACCCCTTCCTTCCCAGTGCAGGTATTAGTACCTGAGCCATATATGGGCCAAACAAAAAGAGGTCTACATTGCTCGACCGTAGTACTGAAGCCCACTCTGGCCGAAGTGCATTGACTGATAGTTAATTTCCTACGTACTGTCATTTTCTCAGATTTCACTGGTTGTTGCTTGTTCTTCCTGTTCCAGATTTTATGCATGGCGGCACACATATGTCTATACATAGTACACTGAGAACTACACATACAAGTATATATGTATCAAAGTCTGTACAAAACTGACAAATTAGTTCCTCAGTCCGGTGATATTATAGGAACTGTGATCGGGTACTAGCTAGCTTGATATTTTGAAGAGGGTCTAAGGGTATATCTGGTAGGTTTAGTAAAGTAGTCAAACTTTTTTGCTTGCTTTTCCTACATCGACACCACATATTTTCTATTAGCGCCGAGTGTATCACCAATATACTGACTATTTTTAAAATTTGACAAAATACATACTGCGATTAAAATATTTGCAACAACAGATATACTGATATACATACGAGTTAAAAATCTGGATGTGCATATTGGGGATCAACGTTTTCAAATATTTATAGCATGCATTCTAGCTAGAAAATCTACAGCAGGAAGCATCGAGTCCATTCTTTGCACCACATCTTGTTTGTATGGGCCGTCATAGTGTATATGAAATTATCATGTCTATTCTATCTAGGTGGATAAGCTGGATAGATAATAGGTTTCTTCCTGGAAATTCCAAAGCTTTGTAAGTCCCACAAAGGAAAAATTACACTGTAATTAACTATTCAAGTCCTTACCAATGAACTTAGCTACTGATTCAAATATGAGACTTATTACTTAATCACATAGTGCTTCATATAGTGTTCATCAATTCATGCCTTATTTTATGCATTCAATAATTGTTTGCCAACGGTAATATGCTTACTATGTTTGATGCATGCAAGTCAGGTAATACGCAAAGAATGCTAAAACATCAATAACCAAACAATCACAACATTGCAAAACTGTTATTAAATCCTTAAGAGCATGGACTCATAGCATCAAAATTGTACAACGGTTTGTGAGCCATGGACTATCACCATAAAAAAATACTAATGAAACATCCTACCCCAAAATAAGTGTGATTCCACACTAGAGTTACCTCGGGAACCAATATGATCATAAGTAGAATGGACATACTTAACAATTTATTTTACATATCAGATGATACCCATATCACATTTAACATATTAATTGTTTCCAACTTCCCATAACTAAATTAAGAAAAGCAAGCACACCTTCACTTTATGGGATTTGCGGTATCTTATAGACATCCTACCACCTATATAGGGTTGTGGCACTTTATGTTTCAAAAAATAGTTATTTCTAATTAAATGTGAACTATGTTCCAATATACTCATATTCGAGTATACGACATACCTAACATACATCACACTTTTGTACATCGAATAATTTGTTGTTTTGTTGCATGCAATCTTCAAGCATTCATATTTTCCATATTACTTCATGGAACCACGTTGGTGGGTGAACTAGTTTGTGCATGCAATAATCCAACATAATCGTACACCTCGTCAATTTTTCTAACCATTTTTATTACATAAAATTAAGAATTTAAGGTACACAAAACAAGTGATTCGAAGTAATAGATACTTATGCGCTATCATAGCATGGACTTTAGAAGCTATATGCACACATAGGAGTCATAGAAATTAGCATACTGTAATCTTGTCCCCCATAGGAGTTAAGAAGTTCAGAGTTTTGGGGAAAGGTTTAAATTTTTGAGTGATTTGTGCAAACAAGGTGTTGATGTATAGTTAATGCATTGTAGAAACTAATTCATCAAAAATGATCATGCCATGCTAAATTTGTATATATTAAGTTGATCCACACTTCCAAAATATAATAATATACTCTTGTACAACAATTAATATCGTATATACTACTTAGAAGCAGGTTGCAATCTAAATTAAGGAAAAGTTGAGAGCAAATCAATGCATACACTGATCTATACAACTACTGATTAGTTGTTTCTAACAATTGCAAATCAGTACTAGATACAGTAGTAACCCATCAATTCGACCACCAATCACGCAACAGTGGCTGACACAAGCATATGTGTATATATAGAACAATGCGTATGCTAGTTTGATGCATAAAATGAGAGGGACTGGCTCGCCAATGCAAGCAGTGGGAGTCTGAGAAGAGGATAGTACGAAAGGCTCAAATCGAATCAATGCAATTTTGGCAAGAGATTTTTAGCTAGCGAGCTGCTAGCAGCACACACAGTCGACCAATGTACCATCTCCTTATTTGGCATCAAGCTAGCCCCAGTATACGGCTCACTACACAGAGAGGGACGGGACGTACATGCAACTGTTCGGCGGTTTGACCCGATCTGGAGCTTCTTCATGTAGACAGCTAGCGAGCCGGCAGCCGGCTGCAGGCGCAATAGGAACGACAGTGCTCGCCGTCCTTGCGAGCTGCATGCCTGCCACCGTCGCGCACGGTGCACAGTAGTGCCCGTGCGAACCGTACCTGGCCACCGCGCGCGCCCGGCCCGGAGCTCGATGGAGCATTGCTGGTGCAGTGCGGCGCCGGAAAGGAAGCAGAACGCAACAGGGATCAGAACAAGAAGGAACCCAGCGCCAAGGGACATCTGTGGCGGCGGAAATAACATGCCGATCGCGTCCCTTTGGTTTCAAAATTAATGGAGTGGGCTTGCTGAGCAAGGGGAGACATCATAGAGAGGGAGATCGGCAAATGCAATGCACTTTCTCGATCGGTCGATTGTGTGTGGCTTAGACGACATCGCGCACACTCTCTCTAGACTTTTGGGGACATGCTACGTACTACCATTTTTGCACATCGTCATGAATAGCCAGAAGCAATTAACAAGGCATATATGTGGGGGACGATTCAAGAGTCAATGGCGGCATTCACTTACTCCCAAGAAAAAAAATCAACACAAAAATTAAGGGAGAGAAAGCTTGGTACGTAAAGCAGAAGCAAATACAGTAACTAGGAGCAAATGTAACATGATGAATCATTCAGGGTCTGAATATCAGCTACTCCAGATCTTAATAAGCTCGGCAGAATGGTAACAAACAATGCATGCACGCACGCAGAAGCAATTAATCGATGGAGATCGACCTACATAAAATATATGCTCGTCAGTCCGGCATACCAACCAGAGATGGGCACGTGCGCACGTACGTAGGTGTACTGCTAGATCCTCAGCAGACCGCGCCGGCGGACGGCGGCGGCGGTGGAGGCGGAGGCTGGTGGCTGCTGCCGCTGCCGCTGCCGCTCGCGTCGCCCCCGGGCGCCGGTTTCTTGCGCTTCTTCTTCTCGTAGCTGACGCCGCGCGCGCGGGCCTGGTGCTCGCGGACCTCGCGGAGGAAGAGGCGGACCGCGCGTGCGGCGAAGGGGTTGGACTCCGGGCGGCCGCCGTGCTCCTCGAAGGCGGCGCGGAGGCGGCCGACGAGCGCGTCCAGGCTGCCCCAGGCCTGACGCAGCGGGCATGGGCAGGGCGCCGGCGGGTTCGGGTGGCCAAAGAAGGCGCAGGAAGGAGTGTGCACCTTGGTCTTGCCGAACTGGTCCAGGTAGCGCAGGAACTCCAGCACGTGCGCGCCGCTGCACTGCGCCAGGCTCAACGGGGGGCGGTGGTTCCTCAGGTACTGCCCGAATGTGTTCCAGTCACGCCGCTTCTGCGCCTCGTACCGGCTTGGCGTCGTCTGGGGCGGGCCGCCACCGCCGCCCGATCCGCCGGCGCCGCCGCTGCCGCCCGGGGCAGTTGGGCTCTCGGGGTTCGGCGGCAGGTCCATGGATCAATCTGCCGAGCAAGAAACACGAGAGTTCCACCATTTTAGTGCACGGAGGAGCGAGTGAGCGATTGCGTGCGTATTTGGGGCGCGTGGAGAGAGATCCCTATGATTTGGAGTTGGTGCTCCTCCTCTCTCCCTTGGCTGTGTGTGCGTGTGTCTGAAAGGGATGTATCTATACCAACCAATATACACCAGGATATATACACATGTGGGAGGGAAACTGCCGGATTCTTTTACCATAAAAGGGCACACCGGCTGTTACATATGCTGCTTATATTAGTAGTATAATATATAATACCTTGGGTGGTACCGGCGGCGGCTGATGAGTTCTTCTGCCGCGGCGACGACGGCAGGGTCGGCCGTCTGAGAGCTGCGGAGAAGATACGGCCAGCAGCGGCAGCAGAGCGGGCGGGTGGTGAAGAAGCTGCTGGCTTGAGAATCTGCAGAGAGGGTGGATATATAGGAGGAGTAATTAAGTCTGAGGAGAAAAAGAGACCGCGAGCGGGCATTTGCTATTACCCCTGCTGCTCACTCAGCCGTAGTAGTTGCTGTTACTCATAGCAGCAGGTCCATTAATTAGTCTGACCTGAGCTGCTCCTGCTGCTGCAGCTGGGCAGCCCTTGTTGCTCTAACAAGAAACCTCCTTCATGTGCTAGAATAGCCTTGACGGGATGCTGCTGCCGCTATTTTTAGGAGGGGCTGCAGAGGGCGGTGGATGGATTGTTTGGCCTAAAAAAGGGGGGATCGTCTCGTCTGCCAAGCGAGCGAGAGAGATTGGCAGCGAGGTACGCGCGCAGATGTGGCACTGTTTAGGGCTTTCAGATGGAAGAGGGGGAAAGGAAAGGAGGAGGGGGACACTGTTGCGTGCGAGGCGAGACTGAGAGGTGACATGACTAAAGGTGAATCCATCCTTTTATTTCTCGGTCGATGGTGGGGGGAAGGGAGGAGGAGGACGAAAGCCACCTCCATTTGTAATAGCCACGCCCCAGTGCTGGCCTGTCCTTGCTCCCCTCGTCTGCCGTCGATGGGGAGCACGGGCGGCGGAGATCGGCCGGCGCAAGTGTCCAAGGCCTGGCGCAGCTCCAGCACGCACGCACAGGACATATCTGGGGGGCGTCCAGCATCCAATGGACGGCCCGTAATGCGGTGGGGCCGACCTATGTCCGTACGATCGGCGACGGCACCGGGCCCGCTCTACCCAACACCATGAATAGCCGCGGCGAGACGACAAATATAAAACTCCAGGGCAAGGCCCGAGCCTAGCCTACGTACAGTACAGTGTAACTCTGAGTACTCAGGTAACTCTGGGTACACCAGAGTGCATAACATGTCCGTAGTATGAACCAAGGTGCATGGCATGGCAGTATCCCCGATCTAGCGGCCCATGATTAACCAGAGACTGAATTCTACTTTGCATGCGCTCTTTTTATACAACTCGTGTGTCATACTCATGGAGATTTACAAGGACGATTCACGATCGGTGCATCTTTTTCACCTAGACAGAAAAATGTATAGATATATCTATCGGTTTTGTTGTCCCTTTTACTTCCTTCTTGTTGTCCGTGGAAGAGAATCGGTTTTGTAGCCGTGCGTGAACCTTTCCCTGTCAAATATGGATCCCTTGCTGATTTTCTCCATTTATATTTAGTACATTTATCCCCTATCGATCATTTTCTAGGAACAATGGTCTTAAAATATCTAGGGGCGAAACAACTGTGCACGAGTAAACGAAATAGTGCAAGTCAATAATTATTTCTGGACCTAATAAGGTATCCTATATATTCTAAGCTTTCTAAGCCATTTAACCCAAACTATTTTTTTTATGAAAACGATTTCTCACCGGTTTCCATTAATAGAAACTAGACAGTAAATTTAACCGAGACTATAGCCTGGTTTTGAAATTGTTGTTCTGTACTTCATGCCTTTTAGACACTAGTAGAAAACATGTCATCCGTTCGCGCCCCCTCAGAGCATTAGTCCCGGTTGCGCCACCAACCGGGACTAATGCTGGCGTTCGAGCGGGCACGGGGCCCGGAGGCATGCGTCCCGGTTGGTAAGGGGGCATAAGGTTGGGCGTCAGCCACGTGGCGTGGCACACACATTTAGTTCCGGTTTGTGTTACAAACCGGGACGTATGCTCCCGCCCTCTATAAATGCACGCCCCAGCCCTCTGCCTCCACTCTGTTTTTCTCTTGGTGGAAGGTGTGAGGGCTGTGCTAGTTTTTTTCCCCTATGCATGCATTCAAGGTGTTTGATGAAATGTTTGAGTGAATATTCCCATTCAATTTCTCATAGAACAAAAATATAGAAGGTGTCCAAGACGCACTTGAGCTTTCTCCTCTTTATTTCCCTCGATCGAGGTTAGCAATCTTATCTTTTCTCTGTCATTGATACAATGCATGTGTCGATGTGAATTGGTCATTTTACTATTTATGATGTCCTGTTTTTTGATAAACTTACTTATATGATGCAGATGAACGCTTCGTTCTTGTTGTTTGTGGAAGAGAGTCGGTTTTGTAGCCGTGCGTGAACCTTTCCCTGTCAAATATGGATCCCTTGCTGATTTTCTCCATTTATATTTAGTACATTTATCCCCTATCGATCATTTTCTAGGAACAATGGTCTTAAAATATCTAGGGGCGAAACAACTGTGCACGAGTAAACGACATAGTGCAAGTCAATAATTATTTCTGGACCTAATAAGGTATCATATATATTCTAAGCTTTCTAAGCCATTTAACCCAAACTATTTTTTTTTATGAAAACGATTTCTCACCGGTTTCCATTAATAGAAACTAGATAGTAAATTTAACCGAGACTATAGCCTGGTTTTGAAATTGTTGTTCTGTATTTCATGCCTTATAGAAAATATGAATGGTTGAATACTATTTGTCTATGTACAAACCTAGAACGATGAAATCATTCATTTTCCGTGTCTATTTATATGTTGGACACAAATAACTAAGAGACAATAAACGGGTTAACCTGTTTAGTACTAACATTATGAAACTGAACTTAATGTGATCTTGAAAGAATCATAGCTAGAACAAACCAAATGTAATGCACCTTCATGTGGTTATATACTACACTTAATTACATCTTGATTAATAATGGTTAGTCAAGAGCAAAATTCTCTCTTAATATCATCGAGACAACTAAAATGTTGCCCGTATTAAGTTTAACTGAAGTCAGATTCACAATAGTATTTCATGAACAATACTTTTACATGCCTTATTTTCAAGTAAAAATAATTAATTGGGGAACACCTGTTTGTCAAATTGCCTTTTGGCTCCAAAACATGTTATGCACGAAAAAAAATGTTTCCATTAGTGTTATCGCCATATTTTGGCCAAAGGAGGAGTTGGGCCGTGATCAAGATGGGCTTAGAAGATACGTATATGCAACGTGTTATTGAATCGGCCTCGTACGTTGATTTGGGCTAAATTGCCCGTGTATCTTATATTGTAATAGATTACGTTTCGGTTTAGGTAGGAGATAGAGTTATAGAGTTATTTCAAAGATAGAAAGTCTCCGGACTATAAATATGTACCTAAGGTTATCGAGAAAAGAAGGACAATCACGTTCACAACAAACACAATCTCGGCGCATCGCCACCCCTTGTTTCTAGGGTTTTTCTCGGGTAAGTGCCATGCTGCCTAGATTGGTGTTACTCGTACTGAAGCCTTGTTGATGGCGAGTAACACTATTATCATAGTTTTGTTTAGGCTAGCATCGGTACTTTTTGCTATGATCGTTTAGTTATGCTACCTCTAGTTATCTCGCCGCCTTTGCACCTTTTCCCGGGTGTAAGGGTGGCACTTTGCTTGATCTTTATTTAAGTCGATTTGATCTGTTATAGTTGTGCCTTGTTCTCCAAGGTTTAGTTTGATATCTACATGATCAGGCCTTGCAAACGGGTTGAACGATCCAGTAGTATATAAGATATGGTTCACCAATCCGAGAGGAGTTGTTCCGGGAATTGACTTTACATTGGTTTTTAGGCCTTCTCTAGGATTCGTTTTCTATTATCTTTTGTATCTACCAGGCTCAATTACGTGTAGGACGTTCCAATTATGTAGTGAAAACATTAAACTGTCGTAGATCGATTTAACTTGTATTGATGAAGCAAAACCCCATGTTATCATAGATCTAATGCAGAACCATGGGATAATCGGCTCTAGGAGCCGATTCACAGGGAAACCTGGGAGCCGGTTACGGCTTGAATTTTACGTATGTTTGTTTGCCATGCAGGAAACCAATCGAAGCAATCTTTCACCTTCCTGATCAGGTATAGGTCAGGTGGCACGCCCTCGAACTAAGCCAGGACGTGTGCCGGAGTTTTGCGGGCCGTTGCCCGAGGGACCAGGGCCCACCAGCAGTCCTGGGAGCCTCCCGGCTCTCCGTGTTGCCCGTCGCTGCTCGCCGGTGGGTTTTGGTAGGCAACACATTCTGGCACGCCCGGTGGGACCTTCAACAACGTCTACATCAACATCCGACGCTGCGATGGAGAACAGACCAGTCACGTACGACGAGCTTCCTGAGAAGCACAAGGCGAAGTATGATGACGTCAAAGCTCTCTTCGAAGCCGATCTCATCGGCTCTTTTGAGAGGACTCGTAAGCATGGCATCAGGTGGAAAGGGTTCTCACCCGAGGGTGCTCTTGATGAGGTGGATCTGTCTGTTCCTTCAGAGGAGCGCACCAGAGCTCTGCGACAGGAAGTCAACTACATGGTGGCTCATTCTCTTCACCGCCATTCTGAGAGCCTGGTAAACGCTTTCGAGCGGATTGCAGTTCGCGTAGTTCAGGAGATTATGAAACATCAGTACTCTCCGTCGGGGCCTACGTTGGGGACTCACCAGGGAGAGAGAGCGCTCCAGACCAGGCCACAACTGCCATTCACGCTTGCGGCTCCGGAGCCACCAGGGGCACCGGCGTACGTCGTCTACAAGGTCGGAGGTGACCCTGGCGATTGCCAATTCCTGTGCGAACCACCTAAAGAAATCCCACATGGATATGTGTGCACCTACGTGCCGGACTGCAACAGCTTGACGCGCACGAACCAGATCGCAACCGCAGGGATTGCTGGGGCAGGAGTTTCTGGAGCAGGGGCTTCGGGAGCAGGTGTTTCTGGAGCAGGAATCTCTGGGATGGACGCCGACAAACAGGCGTGGCTAGCCAAGTATGCCACTGGAACGAGTCATGAGAATCTATCCCCTGCAGCCCAAACCACGGAACAAATCCGTACCATCTTGAGAGACCAGTTCGGCTTCGTGCCGAAGAGAAGGACAATCGGCTATTCAAAGCCGTACCCCAACGAGTTTGACCTGATTCCGCTGCCACCCAAGTATCGGCTCCCTGAGTTCTCAAGGTTTAGCGGGTCAGAAGGGTCGAGCTCGATCGAGCACGTGAGCCGATACCTGGCACAGTTAGGCATGATTTCAGCATCGGATCAGTTGCGTGTAAGGTTCTTTGCGCAATCTCTTATAGGACCAGCTTTTGGGTGGTACACCTCGCTGCCACCTGATTCGATCCATACCTGGAAGCAACTGGAAGAGCAGTTCCACATTCAGTATCATTCAGAGGCTACCGAGGCTGGCATTGCAGACCTGACACAGGTGCGGCAAAAGCGGGGAGAAACTGTAGCCGAGTACATCCAGCGCTTCAGGACTGTCAAGAACCGATGTTACTCAGCTCGGTTAACTGAAAAGGAAGCAGTCGAGCTGGCAGCGTTGGGTCTCTCAGCACCTATCAAGGATCTGGCTTTCCAAGTAGAGTACAACTCGTTGGCGCACATGGCCCAGAAGCTGACGATGTATGAACAACGCCACCCTGAGTTGTACCAAGACAAGTTCAAACGTCCGATAGGCCTGGTCGATACAGAAGAAGAAGATCCTACGCAAGACCAGGAGGTGGCCGTGGCTGAATGGGCTCGGGGGGCAGATCCTGTATCCTGCAAATGGGTGAAACAGCAAGGGCCTGCAAAAGGGTTCGACTTCGATGTGAGCAGAGCTGAGCAGATATTCGATTTACTGCTGAAAGAAAAGCAGCTGAAGTTACCCGAAGGCCACAAGATCCCTACGGCTCAAGAGATGAACGGAAGACCATACTGCAAGTGGCATCACTCGTTCACCCACACCACCAATGACTGCAAAGAGCTACGTCGCCAGATCCAAATGGCGATAGAGCAGGGCCGTCTGATCCTGGGGCAATTCGCCATGAAAGTAGACACCAACCCGTTTCCCGGCGTCAACATGGTAGAACACAGCCAGTCCACAAGGCGTCAGTTGGATTTCTCGTTCGATGTTAATATGGCAGGACCTGTGTACCACCGTGGCGCATGTAAGGAGGAAGACGGTCTCTCTCGGGGCAAAGGAAGAGAGGAGGCTGGTCCACGCGACCGGCCCAGCTACGATGACAGGCGGTATTTAACTGAGGAACAGGTGAGGAGCGTGCGATATCAGAAGCCACATTCCACGCATCTCCTTAACAAGTATGAGCGTCAGTATGACCGACGTCGCCGGCGCGATGGAGACGATGAAGCATATGAGCACCTCGCTAGGGGACCGTCAAAAGAAAAGGAAGGCGCAGACAAACATTGGGATTGTCCTTTCTTCAAGTATTGCTGGGATGCGGGAATGAGCCGATTGCCTACAATCGATAACTGCCCGGAATGTGGACAGCAGAAGGAGGACACGGGGCCAGTGTCAGTGTTCAAGCGTCTAGGGCCTCTCCCACCTCAGAGCCGATACAGGGAGTCCGCTCGAGCAAAAGATCTCGAGGAGCCCGTGGATGACAGAGGAAAAGACAGATATCACCGTCCAAGGTGGTATCCCGACGGACTCAGACACACCCAAAAGCGTAGAGTGCAGCGGCTGCGTAACTTGGAGGAAGCCGAAGCGCAGTATCTCCACGCTTTAAAGAAAGCACGGCCCGATCTGGCCGTTAAGATTCGACAGACCTTGGAAACGGAAGATTGCCCGAAAAGGAAAGAGTGGCGCCCCAAACCGGTAAAAGCCGATGCAAAGACATCGGCCGGCACAAACATGGTATTCATACTTCCGTCAGAGTTCTGCGCGCCAAGAACCAACGAGCTACTAGTGGCACAGTTTGACTGCGGCCCACGGCCGGTTATCTTTGAGAAGCCACGTGAGAAGGGCTACAAACATCTGAAAGCCCTGTACCTACGAGGTTACATCAATGGGCAGCCTGTCAGCAAGATGTTGGTGGACACCGGAGCGGCAGTCAATATAATGCCATACTCCATGCTATGGCGTTTGGGACGCTCCACTGCAGATCTGATCAAAACCAACGTCACGTTAAGCGACTTCAACGGCCAAACTTCAGAGACGCAGGGCGTACTGAACGTGGATCTGACCGTGGGCAGAAAAACCATCCCTACGTCATTCTTCGTCGTGGATAGCAAAAGCACCTACGCTGTCTTGCTAGGGAGAGATTGGATTCATGCTAACTGCTACATTCCATCCACGATGCACCAGTGCCTAATACAGTGGGATGGAGATGAGGTGGAGGTCATTCATGCAGATGATTCTATCGAGATCTCCATAGCTGGCATGAACATCTGGGAAGCAGAAGACCAAGAGCCGATCTCTGGAATTAGTCTAGACGGCTGTGAACGCATCGAAGCTACAAAAAACGGGGTGAGGTTGGTCTTATCCACTGGCCTGACAGAGTAGCAAAGTCCACGATCGTACGTGGCACGGCCGATCCCTACGATCGGCCACAAAAAACAAAAAGCGGCAATCTTACGACAAGCAGATCATGTAGTCGTAGCAGGGAGATTCCCTGCCATTGTAAAACACAAATAAGGTGTAAACCGTCCTTGACTAATGCAATCAAAAAGGGGGCCGATTCAGGCAATCGGCCCAAATTATTTTTGTTATCCTCACCTACTGTTTGCCCTGTGTTTAGCATCGATTTAACATGTGACGGAAAGCTAGGGTATGGGTTTACATCCGCTGATGAACTAGAGGAAATCGACATCGGTCCTGGGGATAAGCCACGACCAACATTTATCAGCAAGCAGTTAGATCCGAGTCTGCGGGGTCCGATGATAGCTCTGTTGAAAGAATATCCAGACTGCTTCGCCTGGGACTATACAGAGATGCCTGGATTAGACAGGAGCATCATTGAGCATCGACTCCCGCTTAAAAAAGGATTTCGACCATTCCAGCAGCGAGCACGACAGATGAAGGCCGAAATTTTGGCAGAAGTCAAGAAAGAGGTCGAGAAAATGTTGACAGCCAAGTTAATCAGGCCATGCAGGTATGCTGAGTGGATTTCTAGTATCGTACCTGTAGAGAAAAAGGATGGCCGCTGGCGTGTTGCCATAGATTTTCGGGATCTCAATAGAGCCACTCCAAAGGATGAATATCCGATGCCGGTAGCTGAGACATTAATCAACGCAGCTGCTGGTCATAAAGTCTTGAGCTTCATGGATGGCAATGCCGGTTACAACCAAATTTTTATGGCTCCGGAAGATATACACAAGACTGCGTTCAGAGTCCCAGGTTCAGTGGGGTTGTTTGAATATGTAGTCATGACATTTGGACTAAAGAATGCCGGCGCCACGTACCAGAGAGCCATGAATTACATTTTCCATGATCTGATCGGCAAGCTGGTGGAAATTTATATCAATGACGTGGTGGTCAAGTCAGCTTCAGTACAAGGACATTTGGACGATCTGCGACGCGTCCTGGACCGAACAAGGAAATTCGGGCTACGGATGAATCCAAAGAAGTGTGCCTTCGGTGTGACGGCCGGTCAGTTCTTGGGTTTCTTGGTCCATGAACGCGGGATTGAGATCGGCCTGAAAAGTCAGGAGGCAGTGCGAACAATGAGGCCACCTACCACGAAGAGAGAACTGCAGTCTCTCATCGGCAAGATCAACTTCGTCAGAAGATTCATCTCCAATCTGTCAGGAAGGATAGAGCCGTTCATGGGACTGGCGAAGATTAAGTCTGACGAGGAGTTCAGCTGGGGGGCAGAGCAACAACGAGCCTTCGACGAGATCAAAGAATATCTGACGAAGCCGCCAGTATTGGTGCCGCCCCAGCCGGATAGGCCATTCTATATCTACTTATCAGTAGCTGACACGTCCATCGCCTCAGTGGTGGTGCAAGTTTATGATGGGCTGGAGCAAGTGGTATTTTACATCAGCAGAAGGATGCTGGATGCAGAGACAAGGTATCCTGAGATCGACAAGTTGTGCCTCTGCCTGTTTTTCACCTGCACCAAGCTGCGCCACATTCTGCTATCAGCAGAGATTGTCATCATATGCAAATCAGATGTCATAAAGCACATGCTGTCGGCTCCTATGTTGAAAGGCCGACTGGGCAAGTGGATGTTTGCATTATCGGAGTTCGATATCCGTTATCAACCCGCGAAAGCAGTTAAGGGACAGGCATTGGCCGACCTTATCGCTGAAAGGATCAACACTAATATAGCAGCACTGTCTATACGAGCGTGGGCTATGTTTTTCGATGGATCGGTTTGCGACGATGGGTGCGGCATCGGCATGCTACTCGTGTCGCCCCGGGGGGCAACATTTTCCTTCTCCATCAGGTTATCTGCCCCTCGCACCAACAACGTCGCTGAGTATGAGGCGATACGCAAGGGAATGGAGTTGCTCATCGAAGCTGGAGCAGAAGCAGTGGAAATTTTTGGAGACTCCAAGTTGGTGATTTCTCAACTCACGGTGGAATACAAGTGTGAGAGCGAGTCGCTCTTCCCATTATGGCTGCAATGCCGTGAGCTGATGGCACATTTCCGGTACATAAACTTCACCTGGATCCCGCGATCGCAGAATACCGAGGCGAATGATCTTGCACAAATGGCTTCAGGCTACAAGGACGTAGCAGAGGGAGCCGATGTTCAGGTACAGTTCCTGGACGCAGACGACTGGAGAGCCGATGTCTTCAATTACTTTAAGGATTCGGCTCGGGGGGCACCTAAACGGATAAGGTACAAGGCCATGAAGTATGTGCTCATTGGGGACGACATGTTTTACAGGACTCTGGAAGGGTTATTGCTCAAATGTCTGGGGACAGCCGAGGCCAATCGGCTCCTACACGAGGTACACGAAGGCGCCTGTGGAACTCACCAATCGGCTCACAAGATGAAGTGGTTGATCAGGCGATCAGGGTTTTATTGGCCTACCATGCTTGAGGACTGTTTTAAGTACTACAAAGGGTGTCAAGCATGTCAGAGATTTGGAAAAATTCAGATGGTACCCGCGTCAGCGATGAACCCCATCATCAAGCCTTGGCCATTCCGAGGTTGGGGCATGGATATGATTGGCAAGATCAATCCTCCGTCAAGCAAAGGCCACATGTGGATTTTGGCCATTACGGATTATTTCACTAAATGGGTGGAAGCCGTCCCTATGAAGTCAGTGAGCTCAAAGGACGTTGTCAATTTTGTGAAAGAACACGTCATTCATAGGTTTGGGATTCCCCAGACTATCACGACCGATGGAGGTTCGGTCTTCACTTCTCACGAGTTCAGAAAGTTCTGTGAGGACACAGGGATTAAGCTGATTCGATCATCTCCATACTATGCTCAAGCAAATGGGCAAGCTGAAGCGTCCAACCAAAGCCTTATCAAGCTGATCAAGAGGAAAATCGATGAGCACCCTAGGCGTTGGCACGAGGTTTTGTCAGAGGCTTTATGGGCTTACCGCATGTCATGTCATGGAGCGATAAAAACCTCGCCATACCATCTAGTCTATGGACAAGAAGCCGTATTGCCTTGGGAAATTACGGCTGGATCGAGACGTGTCACTTTTCAGAACGATCTAACGACTGAAGAATATGCGGCCCTGATGAGTGACAGTGTTGAGGATCTGACTGAGCTTAGGCTATGGTCGCTTGAGAAAATCAAAGAAAACAAGGCCAAGGTAGCTCGTGCATATAACAAGAAGGTGAGACCGAAGGAGTTCCACGTTGGCGATCTGGTATGGGAAGCTGTATTGCCATTGGGAACTATGGATGCATCATATGGTAAATGGTCTCCAAATTGGCACGGGCCATACAGGGTCGATCAAGTTTTAAGGGGAAACGCGTACATGCTGGAGGAGCTGGATGGCGTGAAATTCCCAGTGGCTGTCAACGGTCAGCATCTCAAGAAATATTTCCCAAGCATGTGGGATGATGGACAGTGAGAAATGGGGGCCGATACACGAAATCGGACAATAAAAAACAAATAAATATAATTTCCCAAGCATGTGGGATGATGGACAGTGAGATATGGGGGCCGATACATGAGATCGGCCAATGAACAAAATATACAGCCGATGCACGGTCATCGACTCTAGAGGTTCAAACTGTTACAAGCAGATGCCAGTTTACATAAACGAGCTACTGAAGAAATGCCTCGAAGGCGTGGAGGGCGTCAGCACGGACACGGTCCACCTCAGCGATCTCGGCTTCGTCGTCCTCGTCCTTGCCCGTCACTAGCTGCTTGTTCAGGGCACGTATTTCTGCCAGATCAGTCTTCAGTTGAGCTCTGAGGCCTTCTGCTTCGTCTTGGGAGTGGGCGATGGATGCTTCCTGGTCACGAATGAGCTGTTTAGTCGCCCGGACCTTTTCTTCAAGATCTTCCAACTCCCTTTTTAAGGAGGCGAGCTCGGCGGTACTGACAGAGGTGTCAGTTTTGGCATCCAGAGACGCCTTTTTCTCGTTGAGCTGCTGACATCTGTCTGCAATATTGGCCTTCAGCGGAAGTTGGGCACGACGCAGGTTGATCCTTTCACGAGCTAGCTTCACCCTTGACCCGTAGAAAGACAGAGTTACAACGGGCCAAAGCTTCACCTGCAATGCTACTGGGAGTTGGTCTTTTATTTCAGCAAGAACGCTCTTCACCTCCTCAGAACCTTCGATCAGCTCTTCGATCGGGGAGGACAGCAAGGCTCTAAGACGCTGGAATTGAGGTAGAACAGCCCTGGCTTGTGGTTCATCGGTGGCGACAGAGGGAGTTGGTTCGATGGATTCAGGGTCGAACGTCAACAAGCCTGAAATATCACAACCCTGGCAGCCCGAAAAAGCGTCAGTGTGCGTCCAACAGAGAAGGATTAGCCGGAAGAAGCTAACATACCTCTCCTAAGATCGAGGGGATTGCAGATGACGAGGCAATCGGCTTGTGTGTAGTTGCTGGAGGCTTGCCCAAATTGGTAGCTGTTTCATCTGCACCTTCGGGGATTGCTAGATCCGGCTTGGCTAGAGGCATCGGCACTGCCCCAGCTTTCCCACTAGAAGCGTCAGTCGTCTGCATGGAAGGTTTTAGCCGATGTAAAATAAATCGGCAGATAAAAAGAAGTAAGTGGTAAGAGCATGAAGGGTGATGATTTTCAAAACCTCCTGGCTCGACGAAGAAGCTTGCAGTCCTTTGCGATCTCTCTTGGGACCCACAGCTGGCCCTGCCTCGACTGATGCTCGGGGGGCAGCAGGTTCAGGAGTTGGCCTTTTCCTGGGAGCCGATGGTGGCGCATCTGGCTGGTTTGGTGTGGCAGTCCTCTCAGAGTCTGTTGGGCTCGATTATCCTTGATCGGGTTGTGTGTCCTCGTGGGAGGTGTCTTTGACGGAAGCCTGCAAGAGAAGGAAAGCTATTAGACACGAGCACGTCTGCAAGAATGAAAGAATGAGAAGGATCGACCAAGACATGGATCAGCCTACATGCGAGCTTTCTGGAGAAGGGCTCCGGCGCCTCAAGGTCTTCCTGGCAGCTACATTCCTCACCATCGTTCTTGTCTTAGTTGGAACTCGAGGGGCAGCTGATTTAGGAGTTGCTGGGTTCTTCGAAGCCGATTGTGGTGTGATCGGCTGGCTCTGCATCATGACCTTTTTCAAAGGTGGCGAGTTTTTGCAGAAAAGAACCACAGGAGCTGGCGGAAAGAACTCAAAGGGGGAGCCATCACTGTGCGTAGGCTCAGGGCCATCTTGTTGCTGCAAAGAGAAAGAGTGGGTTAGTAGAAGAGTCATTTGTGAGCTGCATCAAGAAAATTTACAAGTAGTGGTACCTGTTCCACGGGGATGTCATAATCAGCATCGAGCTGTTTCAGCAACGGTCCCAGAGCTCTCCTGAAGGCGTGAGTCTTCCACATCGACCACCAGTCTTCAAAGCCATCGGTTGATGAGGCGAAGGTGAGGTCATTAGGAATTGGGATGGTCAGAGCATCAAAGAAGGAGTAACACCTTTGACTGGTGAGAGGATCAGGCAGGTCGGCTCTGCTCTCCGTAAGATGGTGGAGAAAGAGATGGGGAGGTACTTGTCCAAGGCCAAATTGCCGAGCCACTATGACTGGCTGGTAGAATTCATACCCAGGCTTGATGATTCTGTTGGATGTACTCATGCCAACTGGAAGGAAACAGGGACGGATCACAATGGAAAAGAGTTGCCGAGTGCTGGTGTCATCGGCAAAGCTGTCTAGCCTGAAGGAGATGGGATTTTTGAAATGTTTCGATTCTTCCATGTAAGGGAAGAAGGTAGGATTATCCAGGCCTTGGAAGAAAATACTGAACCACTTGGACGCTTCCTGAGGGGATAGTTTACTACCTGGCAGCCTATACAAAGCTTGGCCATAACTAGTGCATCGGATCTGCTTCCCTTTGACATCTGGGAAGGTACAACTCGCCAAAAGGGGAAAGTTGGGGACATGGTTTTGAAAGTACAGCTGGGCCCATAGCTGGATGAACCACCAAGGACCTCCTGTTTTGACTGCTATGCCAGAGAACAGCTTGACAGACATCAACTGGAGATATCGATAGACCTCTCCAAGGAACAGTTTGCCGATACCAAGTTGAGTGCCTTTGGCAAGCTCGTAGGCTAAGGAGAGATAATTTTTGGTTGGAGCAAGGGAAGGGCCACAGAATATGAAATGTTCTAGCCAGAAGTTGAGAAAGGCTGTGTGTTCTTTCTCTATGACAGGGCCCTTTGTTTTCATATGGCGTTGGAGGTAGGCACCCCAGTTTGTGCAGTCTGTTTTAGAAGACAGTTTGTAGGGGACTTTGGTCAGTTTAAAAGCAGAGGGGCTGGGTGATGTAACATCTAGACCAGTAATCATCACCACGTCTAACAGAGTTGGTGACATAGGGCCATGACCGAACATAAAGCAGTTCAGAGCGTCAGACCAGAAGTAGCCGATGGTTTTTAGAAGATTCTCATGTTTCTCAAGAGGAGACAATGACAAATGCAAGGCATCGGCTATTCCCGTGGTTTCCCATTGGGATTGTTAAGCTCTAGCTACCCTGCTGAACCAAGTGACCCAATGTTCAGGAGGATTAGGCCAGGCTCGCAAGCAGTCGGCCCAAGAGTTTAAATCTAGGTCTTGGCTTACGAAGGGGATTCGGTTTGCTTCGTAAGAAATCAGATGGGCAGGACTAGATGCTGTACGAGGGCCAAGGCAGAGAGAATTTGGGAGAGAAGGATGTGGCAGCAGAATGTCTGAAACCTAGAAAATTTAATAATGGAATAAGGCATTAATTCAGGTGTTCGCCATTAATTCTAGCATCGCGTTCAGACTGCGGGGAGTAGGCGTACCTTCAGACCGGAGACCTCTGGGTTGGTGTTGGACGGTTCCGCCATCTAGTTTGCCGGCGGAGATGGATCTGTGCAATTGGGGATCAAGGGGTCTTGTCGCTGTGAGCTCGATTTGGTCGATGAGCAATTGGAGATCTGGGTCGCCCTTTTTGAAGAGGGTCGTAGGTTACTGTTTGAAACTGGAAAGTGGCCGCTCAGATTTGTCTAAGTATGCGACCGAACTTGACCTTGTCAACGTTTCTGGGAAAGCCAATGTTTTACCATCGGCTCTTTGGGCTGTGACTTGGTTGACTGTATGAGCGTAGCAGGGTGAAAGCCGATACGTTGCTATCGGCTTCTGGAACATCGACCTATGTGACTATCGGCGAAATTGGGTCGGAAAAGCAATCTTCGAGTTGGAAAAGCAATCTTCATTCATTCAAAAGACGATTATTTACAGTGGAGCTGATGGTTTACAAAAGAGGCTGATTGCTTACAAAAGTAATACTACTACTACTAATTCCTAATCTAGAGGCCGAGGTCGTCGCCGCTGTCTTCGCCGTCGTCTTGTTCGCTGTCATCAGCGCTGCTGCCGGCGTCGTCTTCGCTGCTGCTGATCCAGATGCCAGCGGGGGCCTCCTCGTCCTCGTCGTCATCTTCGGTGTCCTCGCTGGACCCGGCGCGGAAGTACTTCACCGGCTGGTACTCATCGGAGGAGGTGTCCTCCTTCGCTTCCTCCTCCTCATCGGAGGAGTCGACGCCGTCCCAGGACATGGCATCGTCGGTGCTGTCCGCCTCCAGTTCCCCATCAGCGAGGAACTGCAGGTCCTCCTCGCCATCGGTCAAGGACTCGTCGTCCTCGGACCAGGTGGCGAAATCCCAATCCCTCTCGTCCCACCATTGTGGGGCGAGAGTGTTGTACGCCACCGTCGGTGGATGCTCTGGCGTCGGCTCCCGGTCGCTCATTGTATTGGAGGCTTGGGAGGACAGGCCAGATGAAGCAGAGGAGGCCATGGCGGAGGAAGAGGGTTTTTTCGGCGGAGGAAGAAGGGTTTCTTGGCTACTGGAGGAAGATGGGGCTGCAAACTGCTCAGATGAATATAAATAAGGGGAATAATATGAAGCGGTTCAGTGCTATAGCGGTTTCCCAGAATGTGCTGCCGAAATTGTCAAATCATGCACTGCGGAGAAGTGGAGAAGACAGGGCATCATGATGAGGGGGTGGCGTGACGATTCTGTTCTGCAACGCATTCTGGCAACGCGTAACCCGATACAGAAAAAAAGAGGAGAAGGAAAAAAACAGAGTGGTTTTGGAATTATCATTGCCAAAACCAGGGGGGCATGTGTTATCGCCATATTTTGGCCAAAGGAGGAGTTGGGCCGTGATCAAGATGGGCTTAGAAGATACGTATATGCAACGTGTTATTGAATCGGCCTCGTACGTTGATTTGGGCTAAATTGCCCGTGTATCTTATATTGTAATAGATTACGTTTCGGTTTAGGTAGGAGATAGAGTTGTAGAGTTATTCCAAAGATAGAAAGTCTCCGGACTATAAATATGTACCTAAGGTTATCGAGAAAATAAGGACAATCACGTTCACAACAAACACAATCGCGGCGCATCGCCACCCCTTGTTTCTAGGGTTTTTCTCGGGTAAGTGCCATGCTGCCTAGATCGCATCTTGCGATCTAGGCAGTATCTACTTATGCGATTATTTGCTGTTACTCGTACTGAAGCCTTGTTGATGGCGAGTAACACTATTATCATAGTTTTGTTTAGGCTAGCATCGGTACTTTTTGCTATGATCGTTTAGTTATGCTACCTCTAGTTATCTCGCCGCCTTTGCACCTTTTCCCGGGTGTAAGGGTGGCACTTTGCTTGATCTTTATTTAAGTCGGTTTGATCTGTTATAGTTGTGCCTTGTTCTCCAAGGTTTAGTTTGATATCTACATGATCAGGCCTTGCAAACGGGTTGAACGATCCAGTAGTATATAAGATATGGTTCACCAATCCGAGAGGAGTTGTTCCGGGAATTGACTTTACGTTGGTTTTTAGGCCTTCTCTAGGATTCGTTTTCTATTATCTTTTGTATCTACCAGGCTCAATTACGTGTAGGACGTTCCAATTATATAGTGAAAACGTTAAACTGTCGTAGATCGATTTAACTTGTATTGATGAAGCAAAACCCCATGTTATCATAGATCTGATGCAGAACCATGGGATAATCGGCTCTAGGAGCCGATTCACAGGGAAACCTGGGAGCCGGTTACGGCTTGAATTTTACGTATGTTTGTTTGCCATGCAGGAAACCAATCGAAGCAATCTTTCACCTTCCTGATCAGGTATAGGTCAGGTGGCACGCCCTCGAATTATGCCAGGACGTGTGCCGGAGTTTTGCGGGCCGTTGCCCGAGGGACCAGGGCCCACCAGCAGTCCTGGGAGCCTCCCGGCTCTCCGTGTTGCCCGTCGCTGCTCGCTGGTGGGTTTTGGTAGGCAACAATTAGTTCTACTATTTTCCTTTATCTATCATGCCCAATGTCACACTACAGGAAAGAAGTAAGGCGCCAACGGCCGGCTGGCTATGCCGACGGCCAAATATCAGGGCCGTCGGTGTAGCTACCTTTCCTGGCCAGCTGACCAGTCTGGCCGTCGGCGTAGGTGACGGTGTCGAGGGTAGCAGTCGGCGTAGTAAAGAGGGTTGTGCCGACGGTGGCCCTCGGCGTAGGTATAGCCCTCGGCGTAGCCCAGTTTAGACACGGCGATGGAAACAGCATTAGGCAGACAGGCTGTGCCGACACAGCTCTTTCAAATTTTTTGTTTGGTCTGTGCCGACGGCCTAGCCTCCAGATTTTTTCCTTTTATCTTATTATTTTCTGAAAAATCATAACTAAATCATTCTAATTCAGAAAAATACAAATAATATCAAAATTTGCAGAAAAATAAGACCTATCTATCTACACTCAAATCTTACACATTTATAAAAAAATTAAGTAAAATATAAAACATTATACATAGTTTAAAATGGGCATTATAAATTCAAAAACGATCCAAACAATGTGAAATCTTCGCGTGGTGTCATATTATGTGACATAGTTAGAAATAAAAATATCAAACTTGGTATATTGATTATGTCTCAAAAAATCCTTCACAAAATGACCAATCTCGTTCGAGGTTTCTTGGCTTTCGGGTCAAATAACCAATATTATGGCTAGAATTAAGGCATAGTTTGTGATAATGTGCCTATATTGTGCATAAGCGTGCATCATGGGATGGCGAACAATGTTTTAGGAGGAAGTTTTCCTTTTCGTCGCACAAAAAAGCCGTTTTCCATTTTCCGAGTGCAAAAAACGGACGGTTTTGTGATGCAACCACCAAATGGCTAATTCAAAATACTACCATCACATTTTTCAAAAATACTAAACCACCTTACATAGATAATATCATAACAGGGGGATCTCAAACATTTCCGTCTATCCCTGATGAAAAAGATAAATTCCTGCCGAATCGGTAGGAAGTGGGTCAGATATGAACTACAGGTACACGATCGGATGCTCATGATTTTTTACAAAAATCATTTTTAGGTTCAAAATATGTTGTTTCATCATAGATCTACTTCAAGTTTAGTGAGTCTCAGCCCCGAGCTAAGAATCTTCATGCCCGCCCTTCGACAAAGTTTAACGATAGTTTAAAACGGGCATTATAAATTCAAAAACGATCCAAACAACATGAAACCTTCACGTGGTGTCATATTATGTGACATAGTTAGAAGGAAAAATATCAAACTTGGTATATTGATTATGTCTCAAAAAATCCTTCACAAAATGGCCTATCTCGTTCGAGGTTTCTTGGCTTTCGGGTCAAATGACCAATGTTATGGTTAGAATAAAGGCATAGTTTGTGATAATATGTTCATATTGTGCATAAGCGTGCATCATGGGATGGAGAACAATATTTTAGGAGGAAGTTTTCCTTTTCGTCGCACCAAAAAGCCGTTTTCCATTTTCCGAGTGCAAAAAACGGACGGTTTTGTGAAACAACCACCAAATGGCTAATTCAAAATACTACCATCACATTTTTCAAAAATACTAGACCACCTTACATAGATAATATCATAACAGGGGGATCTCAAACATTTCCGTCTATCCCTGGTGAAAAAGACAAATTCCTGCCGAATCGGTAGGAAGTGGGTCAGATATGAACTACAGGTACACGATCGGATGCTCATGATTTTTTACAAAAATCATTTTTAGGTTCAAAATATGTTGTTTCATCATAGATCTATTTCAAGTTTAGCGAGTCTCAGCCACGAGCTAAGAATCTTCATGCCCGCCATTCGACAAAGTTTAACGATAGTTTAAAACGGGCATTATAAATTCAAAAATGATCCAAACAACATGAAACCTTCACGTGGTGTCATATTATGTGACATAGTTAGAAGGAAAAATATCAAACTTGGTATATTGATTATGTCTCAAAAAATCCTTCACAAAATGGCCTATCTCGTTCGAGGTTTCTTGGCTTTCGGGTCAAATGACCAATGTTATGGCTAGAATAAAGGCATAGTTTGTGATAATGTGTTCATATTGTGCATAAGTATGCATCATGGGATGGAGAACAATATTTTAGGAGGAAGTTTTCCTTTTCGTCGCACCAAAAAGCCGTTTTCCATTTTTCGAGTGCAAAAAACGGACGGTTTTGTGAAGCAACCACCAAATGGATAATTCAAAATACTACCGTCACATTTTTCAAAAATACTAGACCACCTTAAATGGATAATATCATAACAGGGGGATCTCAAACATTTCCTATCCCTGGTGAAAAAGACAAATTCCTGCTGAATCGGCAGGAAGTGGGTCAGATATGAACTACAAGTACATGATCGGATGCTCATGATTTTTTACAAAAAATATTTTAGGTTCAAAATATGTTGTTTCATCATAGATTCACTTCAAGTTTAGCGAGTCTCAGCCACGAGCTAAGAATCTTTATGCGTGCCGTTTTAAACGGGCAAATGAAATTATGATAAGAATCACAACATAGTTTGTGATAAGTTGATATTGATATCATATTTGGATTACTCTCATTTTTCTAATAAATTTAGACATATTATTTGCCGAATTCCGATTTACAGATTTAAAGATATTAATTATTCCATATTAAATAAAAAATACAAAAAATAAATAAAATCATTATATTTTTATTTGAATTCAATAATATTTTTACTTATTCATTGTTGTTTACTTAAATAATTTCTTGTAATTTCAAAAAATACAACCATGTGACATGATGATATAAGACTTAATAGGAATGATATCATAGTATTGACAACAATCTGTAAATTGCTTTGCGGGAAGAGATTCTGAAGGAACGAGAAAGTTAAGCGTGCTAGAGCTGGAATAATGCTAGGATGGGTGACCGAACCGGAACTTTGACCAAGACTACAATTTAATCAATTATTAACTATAAATAGTGTTAAAATGATTAAAGCGAGAGATTGGGGAGTTAAACAATTCAAAGATTAAAAAAATAAAATAATTTTTTTTAATTTTTTTTTAAAATAAAAAATATTTTAGGCTACGCCGGCCGTCGGCGTAGCTCCATTCCTGTGCCGAAGGCCTGGCCGTCGGCGTAGCTTCAGGCTAGACCGTTATCGAAGACGGCCGTTGACTGACATGTGGGGCCCACTGGAAGACACTATGCTGAGGGGAGGGCTGTGCCGACGGCCACGGAGCTGTGCCGACGAGGACATACGCCGAGGGGGCTACGCCGACGGCTACCCTCGGCACAACCTGTGCCGACGGTAATTTGTCGCTGTGCCAACGGCACCCGACCGTCGGCGTAGTAAAAATTTCCTGTAGTGTCATGTATTCGATGTGGTTCATAGTTATGTCTTAGTTCGTGTATTATCAATATAGGGTTAGCTTGAACTTTCCATTTGGGTAGCATTATGTGTGGATTAAATTAAAACCCCACCATTTGCATGGTACATGCAGAACACATGTAAGTGTTTAGGGTACAATGATTGGGTAGATCAGTCTTGACGTGGTGTTGCTGCAGGTTTAACCCAAACTATTTTAGTGTACAATGAAGGTATCATATTCTATGCTTTCTAAGCCATTTAACCCAAACTATTTTTTGTGCAAACGATTTTTCCCCGGTTTAAATTAATAGAAAGTAGACTACAACTTTAACCCAGACTATAGCTTGAAATTGTTGTTTTGCTACATACCTTTTAGAAATAAGAAAAATATGAATGGTTGACTACTATTTGTCTATGTACAAACCTAGAATGATGAAACCATTCATTTCTCGTGTTTATTTATACACTGGACACAAATAAGCAAAAGACAATAAAAGGGTTAACCTATGTAGTAATAACATTATGAAATTGAAATTAATGTGAGCTTGAAACAATCATAGACAAACCAATAATTAATATCACCTTTATGCGGTTATATACTACATTTAATTACATCTTGATTAATAATGGTTAGTCAAGAGCAAAATTCTCTCTTAATATCATCGAGACAACTAAAATGTTGCCCGTATTAAGTTTAACTGAAGTCAGATTCACAATAGTATTTCATGAACAATACTCTGAATGCCTTATTTTCAAGTAGAAAAACCGGGGAACACATGTTTGTCGAATGGCCTTTTGGCTCCAAAACATGTTATGCACAAAAACAAATATATTTCTATTAGTTCTACTATTTTCCCGTATCTATCATGCCGAATGGCATGTATTCGATGTGGTTCATATATAGTTATGTCTTACCTCGTGTCTTATCAATATAGGGTTAGCTTGAACTTTCCATTTGGGTAGCATTATGTGTGGATGAAATTAAAACCCCACCATATGCATGGTACATGCAGAACACATGTAAGTGTTTGGGGTACAATGATTGGGTGGACCAGGAGATTTGCTTACTACATTTCCTTTGAAAAGTCGTCCTTTTATTTGAATATCTTCCACCGGTGCCTTTTAGTCGCTTCCGAATGTGTGCATCTCTCTATCATCACCTGGGGCAGCAATAGTGTGCTAGTACTATAATTAGCTGTTGAGCAACAATGAACATGACGCTAGCCTCCTTGTGAACAGAGTTACAGATGTACTATCTACGAAAAATTAATGTGTAATATTGGAGTATTAGCTATCAACGGATTAAAACCTCCCATGCATTCTAATCTTAACTATACGTAGTGCAACAAAGCTAGCTAAGAGTACTTGCATCAAACAGTGCTAGGCTATGACGCTATATATGTGAATCAATTATCTAGGTTTATATCCATGTTTTCTTGTTCAACCGTTGCATGTCACGGTGCAGATTCCCTTTGATCTGCTGTTTCTCGTACACGCTTCATATTGGATAGGTTTGAAAGTTTCTCCCTCGGTCTGGGTTTATTATCGAACCCGTACTTGTGAATCGAGGCATAGCCCCGATGGTTGGCTGGTGTTGATACCTGTCTTACCCGCGAGATCCTGAGTTCGAGTGCTAGCGTCCGCTCTCTACACACCCAAAAAAATCTATTGAACTGCTTGGAGCCCCTTGCTACCCCCGAAGAAGCATTTTTTTTTATCGAACCCGTACTCATTTTGAGTTCAATGTGATCATTATTTTAGAAAACATAAATAATAATATGCTACAAAAATATACATTTCTATTATTTTCTTAATGGTAACTTATACTACTACATCATTATTCTAATTAACTGTCAAAAAAATGTTAGAATATGTGGATCTGGTAAACCCGGATGGAGGAGTACAAGTCTGTTCGCCGTCCTTCCTCAAAATAATGCAATAAATGCTCAAAAACATCAAAAAACCCAGCCGAGCCAGGCTAGCTTTTTTCGGTTTTCTTGTTGTGTTTTTTGCATGTTTTCACTATTAAACATGCAATATTTGTCAGTGTTTGTTTTCTCTCTTCTATATGAAAAGGCAGTGTTGCTTCAAATAAGAAACATAGAAAAAATGAGCAGGAATCTTGTGAAGAATTCGCTGGCAGGCTAAATACAAACGGGAAATGCTAGCAACAATTTTTCCCTTCTCTCTGGATAGTGTTTCAGGTGAATGTTTATGTCAGCACTCGATCATCCTGTTTTGTTCTTCTAGATAGACTAAAGAATGTATAGGACATGCCCATGCATGCGTATGAGAGAAACCCTGTCCAAAACAAAGGTGAACCAAGGCATGGACCATAGGCGGAAGACTGGTCGATCTGCAAGCTGTGGGCGTGATCTCAATTTTCTAATGATGCTGCGTGCATAAAATATGATCGCTAGGAAGTACATTCTGGCAGTGATTTTTGGGGAGATACCGCTTGCTGGGGTGGTATTGGTTTAGCAGTTAGTAAGTGTGTTTGCTTGTGCTGAGATCCTGTCATGTTGTGGGTCCTAAATCATCCGACAATTATTCATGTCTTTGCTTCCCAAATTATTGTATGCATGAAGAATTGTCCGTGCGATCGCATGCAGAGTAAATGCTCGTTGCATGTGCATGACAGGCAGGAGGTTCAGGGGGTGGTCATGAGACGATGCTTGGTTGGACTAGTCAAAACCTTCCCGGTGAATCACAGCATAAAATTAGTGATACACAATTCACATGATCCACGGACCACGGAGCGTATATATAACTCTATTGATTGATTTATTATTGAACACCATCCAATATACTTTCTCCGTTTTAAAATATAAGATGTTTTAGCATTATGATGCAAATATATCTAGACTATTAAAACAAGTCTAGATATTTTTTTTATAAAACTAAAATATCTTATATTTTGGAATGGAGAGGGTAGGTATAACATTTATTTTGCAACAGCCGCGACAATGTCCCCATGCATGTCCCGTCCTCCTATGCCCTCTAGCTTGCTGGGTAATTACACTAGTAGAAAACGGACCTTTGGTCCAGAGCATTAGTCCCGATTCTGTCCCAACGGTTAGAAACGGCCGTAGGAACCAGAAGACATTAGCTCCGGTTCGTATGGAAACTTTAGCCTCGGTTCGTTTAATAAACTGGGGCTAAAGGGTCTGGCGCTGGAAAAGAACAGATGCGTGGACCTTTAGCCCCGGTTTGTTTCTCAAACCGGGACTAAAGTCCCCGACTATATCTTCTTCCCCTTTCCAGCCCGAGCCATTTCAAGCTCACACAATCATCCCTCTTAAATTTCTCCCCTCAATCTCGAGTTCTTCCCCATTTTTATCAAGATTTGTGAAGATTTTTTGGCTCCACATCTATCAAGGGTCCTAAGAGATTAGCAACTTCATCATTTCAGCTCTCATTGCTTGTTTTAGCTCATTTCATGCTCTAGAAATGGATAGATTTTGTGTGGGTTCTATCTCTGTATATCTGGTTAATTTGACACATATAGTTCTCGAAATTCATTTGATTCATCAAAGCACATAGATACATGAGTTCATCCTATATACATATCTTGGTTTGACACATTGTTTTGAAATCCGGTCGGTTCACAGTGCATCATGTCACGTCGAGCAACAAAATAGTCTTCTTTCTTCTACCTGTCGTCACAAAATCCATTGAAACAAAAATAAGTACCAAAACTATGAAGGCACACATATATATATAGTGGCGCCCTAGCATTTTAGTTAATCATCGGCCAGTTAAGCAAGAAATTAAGAACAAAAACACGAACACGCCAAGGAGCTACCAAATTAAATTAGGGAGTGCCTCTATGGCGAGCTCCTCGAAGATGTCTGAGGACGAGGCATCCTAAGACATCTTCGAGAAGCTCTGCCATAGTGGTGTCCCTGCTCTCACACACCATCTTTCAGTTCATATCTTTTCTAGCTAAATTAGTATGCTGGTGGAGCTAACTAATTTCACATATTAGGGAGTGCCTCTACGGCGAAATCCTCGAAGATGTCTGAGGACGAGGTCCTAAGACATCTTCGAGAAGCTCCGCCATAGTGGTGTCCCTGGTCTCGCACACGATATTCCTTGCAGTTGATAGTTCACAAGGAAGCCTAGCACAACATAGTGTCGACACTCATGACATAATGTCGACACTCACCCCTGTCATATTGTCGCCACCCACTGAAACAGTGTCGCCACTCACTGGCATAGTGTCCACTCACGACATATAGTGTCGTCACCCACTTTTAGTTCCGATTGGAGACACCATTCGGGACTAAACGGGCTCATGTCGGCCCCAGCCTGCCGCAACCCCTTTAGTCCCGGTTAGTGTGTCCAACCGGGACTAAAGATATAGTAGAAAGTTTTTTAAATCAGTGCTTGTTTGATGTATACGATGTGTTCTTTTATTTTTAGACTAGTACTACTCTTAGCATCGTGATTTTGTTTGATGAACTTATAAAATGCAGATGAGACTACAATGGATGTACGCTGACCGAATCTCTGACAAGTTCATTAAAGACGTGCAATCTTTTCTTGTTGTGGCAGAGGCAAACAAGCGGAATGGTTTTATCTGTTGTCCATGTGGTGAGTGTCGGAATCAGAAGGAATACTCTTCCTCAAGAGTCCTTCATGGCCACTTGTTTCGGTTTGGTTTCATGTCTGGCTATAATTGTTGGACCGAGAACGGAGAAAGAGGGGTTATGATGGAAGACAATGAAGATGAAGAGAATGATGACAGCTATCCTATGTCCCCTGAATATGGTGGTACTACAATGGAAGAAAATGATGAAGAAGAAGCAGAAGAACGTGCATCATATGAGCCAGATGAAGATCTTGGTCGGGCCATTGCTGATGCAAAGGGAGAATGTGATAGCGAAAGGGAGAGGTTGAAATTTGAGCAGTTGTTAGAGGATCACAACAAATTGTTGTACCCCAATGCGAAGATGGCCACAACTTCTTTTGGGAGGAAATCAAATGAGCTAGGAAGCACACTGGAATTGCTGCAATGGAAGGCAGAGGTCGGTGTGCCTGACAAGGGATTTGAAAAGTTGTTGAAGATAATGAAGAAGCTGCTTCGAAAGGATAACGAACTGCCCGCCAGTACTTACGAAGCAAAGAAGGTTGTTTGCCCTCTAGGATTAGAGGTACAGAAGATACATGCATGCATTAATGACTGCATCCTCTCTCGCGGTGAGCAGTACGAGAATTTGGATGCATGTCCGGTATGCACTGCATTGTGGTATAAGATCCGACGAGATGACCCTGGTGATGTTGAGGGGGAGCGCACGAGGAAGAGGGTTCCCGCCAAGGTGATGTGGTATGCTCCTATAATACCACGGCTGAAATGTTTGTTCAGAAACGAAGAGCATGCCAAATTGTTGCGATGGCACAAAAAAGACCATAAGAAAGACGAGATGTTGAGACACCCCGCTGATGGGTCGCAGTGGAGAAAAATTGAGAGAAAGTACCCGGACTTTGCAGGTGACGCGAGAAACTTATGGTTTGGTCTAAGTACGGATGGCATGAATCCCTTTGGGGAGAAAAGCTGCAGTCATAGCACATGGCGTGTGACTTTGTGTATGTATAACCTTCCTCCTTGGTTGTGCATGAAGTGGAAGTTCATTATGATGCCAGTGCTCATCCAAGGCCCGAAGCAACCCGGCAACGACATTGATGTATACCTAAGGCCATTAGTTGAAGAAATTTTACAGCTATGGCACGTATAAGGTGTACGTGTGTGGGATGAGCATAAACGTGAGGAATTTAACCTACAGGCATTATTGTTCGTAACCATCAATGATTGGCCTGCTCTTAGTAACATTTCAGGACAGACAAACAAGGGATACAATGCATGCACGCACTGTTTAGATGACACTGGAAGTATTTATTTGGATAAGTGCAAGAAGAATGTGTACCTAGGGAATCGTCATTTTCTTCCGCCCACGCATTCCCTAAGAAGGAAAGGCAAGCATTTCAATGGTGAAGCAGATCACCGGAGTAAGCCTGTCCGTCATATTGGTGATGCTGTATTGGATATGGTAAAGGATTTAAAAGTAATCTTTGAAAAGGGTCCTAGCGGACAGTCCTTTCCGAAGGACGCTGGCGGACACGCACCCATGTGGAAGAAGAAATCTATATTTTGGGAGCTACCCTATTGGAAAGTCTTAGAGGTCCGCTCTGCAATCGACGTGATGCACCTGACGAAGAATGTTTGCGTGATACTGCTAGGCTTCTTGGGCGTGTATGGAAAGAATAAAGATACACCAGAAGCACGACAGGACCAACAACGTATGAAAGACCGAGAAGGCAGGCATCCAGAGTTGTTTCAAGGTACTGCCAGCTACGCTCTTACCAAGGAAGAGAAGGAAATCTTTTTTGAATGCCTGAGTAGTATCAAGGTTCCTTCTGGCTTCTCGTCCAATATAAAGGGAATAATAAATATGGCAGAGAAAAAAATTCCAGAACCTGAAGTCTCATGACTGCCACGTGCTTATGACGCAGTTTCTTCCGGTTGCTTTGAGGGGGCTTCTGCCGGAAAATGTTAGAGTACCCATTGTGAAGCTATGTTCGTTCCTCAATGCAATTTCTTAGAAGGTAATCGATCCAGAAAGTCTACCAGGGTTATAGAAAGATGTGGTCCAGTGTCTTGTCAGTTTTGAGTTGGTGTTCCCACCATCCTTCTTCAACATACTGACGCACCTTCTAGTTCACCTAGTCGAAGAGATTACCATTCTCGGTCCTGTATTTCTACACAATATGTTCCCCTTTGAGAGATTCATGGGAATCTTAAAGAAATATGTCCATAACCGTGCGAGGCCAGAAGGAAGCATCTCCAAGGGATATGGAACAGAGGAGGTCATTGAGTTTTGTGTTGACTTTATTCCTGACCTTAAGCCGATCGGTGTACCTGAATCACGACATGAAGGGAGACTTAGTGGAAAAGGCACGCTAGGAAAGAAAGCAAAGATATGTATGGACGGACATTCTTTCACTAAAGCACACTATACAATTCTGCAAAGTTCCATCTTGGTGGCTCCATATATCGAGGTACACAAGAATATTGTACGCTCGAACTACCCGGGGCAGTTTGACAGGTTGATTAGAGATGAACACATGAGGACTTTCGCCGGTTGGTTGCAGACACATCTCATGAATGGCACCACTGTTGGAGATCAGTTGTACTTGTTGGCCAGGTCTCCATCTTCAACTATATTGACTTTCCAAGGGTACGAGATCAATGGAAATATATTTTACATGCACGCCCAAGATAGCACCAACCAAAACAGTGGTGTCCGATTTGATGCAACGGACGAGAATGGGAAAAATGACACATATTATGGTTACATAGAGGACATATGGGAACTTGATTATGGTCCGAATTTCAAGGTCCCATTGTTTCGATGCAAATGGGTCAAGATGACACGAGGTGGGGTAACGGTAGACCAGCTGTACGGAATGACAACGGTGGATCTCAATAATCTTGCATACGGAGACGAACCATTCGTCCTTGCCAATGATGTGGCTCAAGTTTTCTATGTGAAAGACATGTCTACTAGACCGAGAAAAAGGAAAGATAAGCAAAAGAATATAATATCATACGATGAGCCAAAGCGACACATAGTTCTTTCAGGAAAAACAAACATGGTGGGAGTTGAGGACAGGACAGACATGTCAGAAGATTATGACAAATTTCATGAAATTCCGCCATTCAAAGTGAAAACTGACCCAAGCATATCGCTAAATAAGGAAGATGCTCCATGGTTACGGACAAGAAGAGAACCAAAACACTAGATGTGGATGTTGGTGATGTAATGTATTAAACCTTTTGTGAATTAATCCTATTTTTAATTTATTAAAGGAAGATGCTCCATGGTTAATAAAGGAATTTCTGAGATTGCTGTAGGCAGGTACCAAAACTGTAGACTAGGTAACACTTAGACATTTATTAATATTAAAAACCGTGACAAACCGGGACTAGCTAACACTGAGGACTAAAGCCACCCCCTTTAGTCATAATCATGCCTAGTCCTATAGTACACAACTTCAGGGTCTTCTTCGTCATCGTCATCATCATCGTCATCGTCACCTGCCACTCCAGAGATCCTCAGCCCAGCCATGGCATATACCGGGGGCACCTGCCACTCCGGCCTCGGATTCACGCCGGGCGGGGGAGGAGTCTCCTGGAAGACGATGCCGCTACCGCCGGGCGAGGGAGGGGCCTTCTTGTGGCTCTGTGGCGGGTAGACTTGTGGGCACCGCAGGCGAGGATGGTCTCCCCCGACGATGTAGCACGCTGATGATAGTACGGTTCGCCCACCACAGACGCCGAACGGCTTCATTGTGGTTCACCGGTGGAAGGCCATCACCCTCGTACCTGGCGAGCTCCCTTTCCCGTCGGTTAGCAAAGAAGGCATTCCAGGTGTGGTAGTTGTCGGGATCCCACTAGGGATCCATCCGCTGCTCCGGCGTGAGCTCGTGGTAGAAGTGGTTCGTGATGGCCGCCTGTCGGGCGGAGCCTTGAGGCACAGGAGGGACAGGAACCCCTCCAGCGCTCAGCATCCAGCCGGCGGCCAGCCGGTAGCCCGGCGGGCAAGGGTAGTTGGAGGCCCACAACGCCTGGGTCTCCTCGAGGGTCAGAATGGCCCAGTAGGCACTGTTCATAGTTGTGAGAGAGGAAGGTGTGGATGTATGGATAGCCATGGCGTGGTTGGCCTATATATAGATGGAAAGTGCTGGAAAACATGGCGGGAAACGGTGGGATATGGCGGGAAATATCTTTAGTCCCGGTTAGTGGCTACAACCGGGACGAAAAGCACCTTTTAGAGGGAAAGGGAGGGAAAACATGGCGGGAAGCAGTGGGATATGGCGGGAAATATCTTTAGTCCCGGTTAGTGGCTACAACCGGGACTAAAAGCACCGTTCAGAGGGAAAGGGCGGGAAAACATGGCGGGAAGCGGTGGGATATGGCGGGAAATATCTTTAGTCCCGGTTAGTGGCTACAACCGGGACTAAAAGCACCATTCAGAGGGAAAGGGCGGGAAGCGGTGGTCCAAGAGACCTATCATGTTCGAGGTTTCATGTCTTTCGGTCCAAGAGACGGATGTTATGTGTTAAATCGCGGCATAGTTTGTTATACGGTGCCCATATTGTGCATGCGTGTGTATATTGGGATGTAGAACAATGTTGCAGGAGGAAGTTTTCCTTTTCGTCGATCGAAAAAGCCATTTTCCATTTTTCAAGCGCAAAAAGACGGGTCGTTTTGTGAAGCAGCCACCAAAATGCAGTTACAGAATGCTACCATCCCATTTTTCTAAAATAGTATACCATGTTACGTGAACTATATCCCAACCGGGGGATCTCAAACCTTTCTGTCCTTCCCGGGTGAAAAAGACAAATGTCTGCCGAATTGGTAGGAAGTGGGTCCGGTTTGAACTACAGGTAAATGATCTAGCGCCCGTGATTTTTTGAAAAAATCATTTTTAGACTTACAATATGTCCTTTTTTCAGAGATCCAATGCAAGTTCTAACATTCTCATCCCCTATCTTCACGCACGCCGTTTTAACCTAAGTTCGAAATGACAAAAAAATTCAAAACGGGCATAAAAAAATCAAAAAAGATCCGAACAATGTAAATCCTTCGCGTGGCGTGATATTATGTGACATAGTTGCAAGGAAAAATATCAAAATTGGTATACTGATTATGTCTTCAAAAAACCTTCACAAAATGACCTATCATGTTCAAGGTTTCATGGCTTTCGGTCCAAGAGACGGATGTTATGTGTTGAATCGCGGCATAGTTTGTGATACGGTGCCCATATTGTGCATGCATGTGTATATTGGGATGTAGAACAATGTTGCAGGAGGAAGTTTTCCTTTTCGTCGCTCGGAAAAGCCATTTTCCATTTTCCGAGCGCAAAAGACGGGTCGTTTTGTGAAGCAGCCACCAAAATGCAGTTACAGAACGCTACCATCCCATTTTTCTAAAATAGTAGACCACGTTACGTGAACTATATCCCAACCGGGGGATCTCAAACCTTTATGTCCTTCTCGGGTGAATGTTGGGGATATGCTATATGGGTATCCTTATAGCATGTCTCTTATCCGACTAACCCGGGTGGCCCATATTCGGTAGCATGGCCGATGGCCTGATGGGCGGCCTAGTTAGGTGTATCCAGAAGGGGGGCCCATGCCGGATAAAGGAAGGCTACGGTGGAGTCACCAGCGTACCCGGAGCCTTGGAGTGCAAGATACACAAGACTAGTAATAGACGGTGTAGGACTCTGTAACCTGTCCGGCTAGGACTTTTCCCTGTAACCCTAGGTCCTGGCGACTATATAAGTCGGGCCTATGGGAGCCTTTAGGGCACAATCTCATACAATATCAGACAACCTCGCACAGCGAACCTATCTCTGTAACTCAGCGTATTGCCCTTATAGTGATTTATAGCAGGAGTAGGATTCCGCCACCGTTGTGGGATCTGAACCTGGGTAAGCTGTGTTACCTCGTACCCATCAACCACCCGCCTTACCCCACGTCTCTAAACACACACTGTGAGGACCCCTCCATGGCGTACTCGTCGGCAATACCAGGACAGTTGGCGCCCACCGTGGGGCAAGAGGCGCTTCAGGATCTTCAGCAGGCGAGGACCAAGATCTTCGCGGGAATCAGCAAAACCATAGCCATCGGTCGTGTTCTCTTCTCCGGCAATGTTCCGATCGTCCCTCCCGACGAGTTCTGGATCCCGGCGAAGACGAACCCTACGCGGTGTTCGATCGTTCCTATCGGAGACATCCACCTCTTCATCGGCAAAACCGACTCAGGCACTAGTTCCCTGGGAGTCAGAGGAGCATCAAGACCCGCACGAACCGCCTACGGGCAGGATACGTTCACGGAAGGATCGATGTCGGATATCTCCTCAGAGTATTCCTGCAAAGATCGGAAAAATTCAAGGCCCACCCAAACCTCTCCTGTGCAGGATATAAAGGTGGAAGATCACTGCAAATCCGCCGGCTTAGTCCATGCGTCTGGACAGCTGAGATCCAAGTTTGTCGGCGTGGTTACCATCTTCGATCTGGCGCGCTGCGTTCAGAGAGAGGGCGAAAACCCCCGCGATTACCTGGCCAGGTGGCTCCGTATACGAGCCGACCTAGCCCACTACCCCGATGATAACGCTCTGTATCACTTCATGGAAGGACTGGACCGTGGCACGCTTCTCCGACATTCTTTAAGACGACAACAGGCAACAGGACGCCTTACCCTCGAAGAGATGGTGAGAACCGTCAATAACTATGCAGAGGCCGAAGCGGCAGCTCAGACAGCGCTTGCGCTCATTGACGGAGCCCCTCCGATTCAGCCACCACCACCACCGCCTCCGACCGCCATCGTCGCAGCAGCACCACCACCTCCAGTCATCGTCGAGCCCGTTGCACGTCCACCGCCCATCATCGAGGAAGTCCTGGCACCCTCCGACTCTATCATTGACGCGCTCTATGCTGATTGCAGTGCAGATTCATAGGAGATAGACTTCAGTCCAGAAGAGATAGACTCCGCTATACAGGAGATGGAGGAGGAGTACTCGCGCGACGAGCAGGACAACAACATCGTCGCGTCCCGAGGGGTGTTCGTCACCATTGGGACGGCGATGGATGAAGATCAACCCGGACGAGCTCCGCCTACGGCTGTGGAAAAGGGGAAGGGGCCACTTATTGCTGCTGACGATGATCGCGCAAAAGACATGCCTCCTCCGCTCAACCCAGTGCAGCAGCCGCAGGAACTTGGCACCGGACCGAGTAACAACAACACCACAAACTTGCAGCCTCCATCATCTACGTCTACAGCAACCCAATTTACTACAGCTGATAGAGTGATGTACGGCAATCTCCTCGTCGAGCCACTGACCGTTGATCATATCCGGAACGTGACCCAGCTTGATGAGAAATGCCAGCAGCTCCTGGAGGAGGCGCAAGCCATCGCGGAGCAGGGCTCTAAGCTAGATCGAGATCTGGTCAACGCGCAGAAGTCCATAGAGAAAGCTAGAGCAATAGAGGCCGAGTACAAGACTCTGCTACAGCAGCAGAAGGCTAAGAAAGCTCCGGCTCGCGTCATCAACGATCCTGGTGTACGGCGCAACCTAGGATGGGCTCCCTCAAAGACGGCACAAGCCAAGCCATACATTGATAGTGAAGGCAAGCAGGTGATGCCCACCCTACTCCTTAACCTCGCCGTCGCCAAGACCCTTCTGGAGCAGGATAGATCGCCTGAGGCAGTGGAACAGGTCTACGACCTAGTGGCCAAGGCAGTGGAACATATATAGTTTAATTTAGTAGTACATGTTAATTTTGTTAGTGTTAATTAGTTAGTGTATATAATTTTGTTAGTGTATTTTAGGGTTAATTAGTTAGGGTTATTTTAGGGTTAATTAGTTAGTAAGTTTAGTGTAATTGTTTCTTAGATATTTTAGTTAGTGTTTAATATATTTTGTTTTGTTAGTGTAATTTAGTTAGTGAATTTATTTAGTAAGTTTAGTGTAATTGTTTTGTTAGATATTTTAGTTAGTGAATTTTTCTTAGTTAGTGAATTTTATGATTTTAGTTAGTGTTTAATATAGTTTATTTTAGTTAGTGAATTTAGTTAGTGTTTAATATAGTTTATTTTAGTTGATACTATTTATTTTTATCATGTTTAAAGTATATAGGTTTAATTTAGTGTTTAGGAATATGCCGATTCCTCATCCTCGTTCACTCGGCGTGACCCCCGGAGCGCTACTAGACAGTGTCACCGGGCTTCCATGAGGCTAGGCTCCGCCGGACTGGCACTGGGAGGTGCTACCAGACGGGGGACGTCATCTCGTGAGAAATCCGAGTGTCGTCATCGACCCGGATCTTCTACGGTGGTAGCCAAGTGGTCCAGGTGCGATGCAGAGGGAGCCGGCCCCCGACGAGGTGGTACAGCGTCATGTCAGGGAGGAGGACGAACACGTCCGGCGCTACATGCACATTTTAGGAGTCCGGGACGCCAATACCTGGCAGCTTCTTTAGGCACCTTACCCGAGATATTCTCCGGTGATGGTTCCTACACTTTGGGTGCACACCTCCCGCGGCTCAGTAGCCGGGGCTCGACGTCTTCGCTGAGCTAGCTAGATGTGTAATAGGGTTGTATTGTTGTTTAATTGGTACTTTATTGTTGTACTAGCTGGATTATTCGATATGTATTGTTGTTTAACTAGTACTTTATCTTTCTGTATTGCATTGTTTAAGCTGGATTACTTTATCTTCCTTTATTTTATCGCATTAAGAAAAATGGTTTTATCTTTCTTCTGTATTAGTTAAGTTATGGACGGTAGAGACAACGAAGAGCACATCATGTAAAACATGATAGATGAGGGTACAGGAGGTTACCATTATGATGGAGCATACGATGATGGAGATGATGATGGCTCCCAATACCTCAACTTGGATGAAGCCGACAGAAGAGACGACTATGACGAATTGTTTGGTGGAGACGACGATGGAACTGACGGTGGAGACACCACCATAGCAAAGACCGACGAGGTATATAAAGCCTCTGCTGATCACGAGCTAGTAGATGCATTAGTTGATTCATATATATATATATATATATATGTACTAACGACTGTTTCTTCTCTTAGACCTCCGCATCGGGCGAATCTTCTGCAAGGAAACGAGGCCCGACCAAAAAGTAGGCCGATGGTATGCGTTTCACCATTGATCTAGTGTCTGAGGTCGGCGAACCTTTGGAGCCGAAAGAGGCCGCAAGTGTATTTGTATACCAATGCGGAGCGATAGTCAGGGACGCCATCCCGATCACTACTCAGAAGTGGAATAAGCCAGGAAAGAAAAGTGATCGAGTTGGAGAAACTTTTGTCGATGACAGAGCCAAAGACGGTCTTTGGAATTCACTCATGGCACACTTCTCTTTGCCTGAATTGGACACTCCTGAACTCACTAAGGCATTGAGGTTGCAAGTCAGAAAGTGGTCCCTTAAGAAGATGGGCGGACAGTTCAAGGATTGGAAGAAAATATTGTACAACAACTTTTCCAAGAAGGGGCTGACTCCGCCATTCACTGGCCCGCTAGAGAAGCAGCGGGATAACTGGACCCCATTTGTGAAATACAAGGAATCAGAAGCAACTACGACCAAGTTAGAAAAGAATAAGATAAATGCGGCCAAAAAGAAATATCACCATACTATGGGGACATGTGGCTACAAGACGGCCGCGCCAAAGTGGGAAAAAACCGAGGAAGAAATGCGTAAAAAAGGGGTCACGCCAGCTACAAATAAGTGGCCCGTGAGGTCAAAAAATTGGCTCCTTGGGCATGGGGGGTCATATGAAACTGAAACCGGGGAGATTATTGTTACAAAGGAGGCCATTACTAAACCCAAAGATGAACTTGTTAAAGTGATACAACTGAGAAAAGATGGAAAGTTCATTCCCGACAGAGAGAACGATGAGCTGACATATGCCCTCGGGAATCCTGAAAAACTCGGATGAACACGAGGCTTTGGCCCATCTGTTCCATGGAAGACAGGGTTTCCCGCTGACATCGACACTTATAGAAGCCGATCCAGAAAAACGAACCGGCAGAAGGCGGAGGAGGCAGCGCGGTTGGAGGCGGTTGAAAAAAGGAACGAGGAATTTCAAGCCATGTTCAAGCTGCAACAGGAGCAGATTAATGAACTTAGAGTACTGGCCCGACAGCAAGATCCTGCGTTAGACAGTCCGGTGGGCCCATCTCAGCGGAGAAGCAGCGTGGCTTCCACGGAGGTACAAGCTAATAATCCAATGTTGATGGACAATAATGCAACGATGGTTCGCTACCCCGTGGATGAAGTCGAGGCAAGGACAGCTTATGAGCTACATGTCACATTGAAGAACATTTCTATGAAGGTGGCGCTCGGCTTTGCTTTACCTTGTCCACCGGAAGCGACCTACCATGGAAGTCAGATTCCAGCTGGCTATGCTCGTGTCGGTGTGGATGAAGTTGAACTGACATGTCGATCACTTGAGCTTGACATCCCTGCAGGCGAAGGGGAGAAAACACTTGGAGAAGTGGAGGGTGGGATCATTCTTTGGAAAAAACAACACATCGTGTTTCCAGGATGGGCGCCAAGGAAATCTTCTCCTCCGAGAAGCAATCCATCACCTCCAAGGCCACCATCACCTCCGAGTCCACCGTCTCCACCAACAAACAATAGTCCACCCCTTCCTGAGAGGGATCGCAGCGCGACTGCATCTCCATCTCCGGCGCCTCCGCCTCCGCCCACTAAATCAAAGGGAAGAAAGCGGAAGAATAACACCGCTACGTCGAGGGAGACCCGACGCTGAAAACGACAAGATCCCCTCCCAAGAGTACCGCCGTCTCCTCCCAAGTTAGCTTATCACTGGACTGATGAGGAAAGCGCGGTGATCTCTCGGGCCGAAGTGAAGGCCCATTTTGCACCAAAACAACCCGAGCCACAAGTGCTAGTTGATCCAAAATTCAAGAAGCACTTCAAGGCATTCCTTGAGCAACCACCCCAACATGTGTTAAATAGGAAATATGACTATACACGCTGTCTTACGAAGACACTAAAAGAGAATTCATCAAGCAGTACTGCAAGTGGGAGAAAATCAAAAGAAGTTGCCCAGCTCGGCAAACAGGCAAAACAATCCATTGCCCTACTCAAGGTGTTACCCCAGCCCACACAAGGTGGAATAGATATGGAATTAGCTATTAAATTAGCCAAGGAGTGTAACGTGCCGGTCGAAGCACTTCTAGCCGGCGGAGATAATGTCGCCAAGGGACCAATAACACAAAAAAATTTCTACGGGGAGCCTCTGGTCAGCGATGAGGTATTCGATGATCTGCCAACACATGCGACTGTTGCATATCTGGTACTTGAAAGTCACAAAGGAAGGGAGACAATTTTTCCTATGTAAAGTTGGAGAGGAGTACTTCCGTCCAGACGAGATCTCCATGGAACTTTGTGAACTATTTTAGTTATTCAACCTAGACGCCCTCGACAAGTCCCTCCTCACCATATATTGTCTGTAAGTAATTAAGTCACTAACTCAGCTCGATCAATTCATTTCCTATCGTTATCCTCACTATAGCTCCTTCTGTATGCTATCATATATGCAGAATGAAGATTCAAGAATGTAGAAGAAATTCAATATACAATATTGGGTTCGTTGACCCAAACAGAGTTAATGGACATACGCTAATAAATAACCTCGAGGAAACGGAGGATAACTTGCTAATGTTTTTAATGGAGCAACATTAAAAGACACAAATACTATTTCCTTACAACTATGGGTAAGAGTCTTATTGTCTTGTACACATTCAATTTTTGTTTACTCGATGTTAAGTGTATATAAACGTCGCAGCTTCCACTGGATTCTTCTAAACATTGACGTTGACCGTGCAAAAGTTGAAATCTCGGACTCGTTAAAGAAGCCGATGGAAGACTACCGCAACATAATTGATTGCCTCCAAAAGTAATTTCAATCACTATATCTGTCTCTTTCGTTCATTCTCTGAGATGTAAACTAATTAATAACTCATTCATTTCTTTTTTGCCGGATAGGGTTTGGAAAAGGTTCACGAAGGAGGTTCAGGGTGAATGGCGCGAGGAGCTCACTTTCCGTACGGTCCCGGTAAGTAGTACGAGAGCTAGGGGACTAATTTATGAGGATATTACAATTATCATTCTTACAATTATCATGCTTGATTATTATCTGATTGAATTATATATTCTCGATCGAAAAGTGTGCAACGCAGCCATAGGGGACTAATTTATGTGGATATTACGTATGCGAGTTCATTCGTGGGTGTATGGAGCAGGGCACAGACTTTCTTCAAGTACGTAAACAATATATTTAAAATTTATTCTATACCATAGTTTTTGTTGAGTTCCATTCATAATGATCTACTTCTTTATATATAGTTGGATGCGATGCGGGATAAGCTCCTACCACATGAACGCCTACTAGCAATTCAAGAGGAGTTGTCGGGATTTTTGCTCAGGGACGTCATAAACTCAAAAGGAGAGTACAACGTAGATAGACCTTCGTGTAATCGTGGATAGACACAAAAGGACAGTATCTGTTGTAATGATTATCTTGGTGTAAATCAATTAGGCGAGCTCTATTCTCGGTTGTGTATATATTTATATGTATTTATGTTATCGTGAGTGAAATTATATTATATATGCATCGATATATACAACATGTAGTAGCGTAGAATAATATGTATATGAAAACACAAAATGAAAAATAATCAAACACAAAAAAACAAAACCCTAAAACCCCACCTCCTGCCGCGGCAGCAGTTTGGTGCAAAACGCTGTCGCGGGGGCCACGTGGAGACAATCTAGTCCCGGTTTGTAACAGAACCGGGACTAAAGGCCTAACCTCTAGCCCCGATACGTAAAGTCTCTTACAAACCGGGACTAGCGTCCTATTTTCTACTAGCGTTAGTGTTAACATAGGACTGCCATATCAAATAGTACTACAAATAATAGTAAGGCACAATCGCTTGGAACAGTGGCTGAGGACAAAAAAATGTTTGAGGTAGGAAGAATTCTAAAGCATAAAATAAATATGATGCAAACGAAAGTAGTCAAGACTTGTTTTTTTGAACGGATTAGGGCCCGAAGGCCCTCGAGGCCTGGAAGATGTTGTATTAATCTGGCAGTGGGATACAAATTACATAGAAGACCCTAGAAAGGGTGAAGCTTGCAGATAAGGGATCCTCTTTTATAGAAAATACCCTAGAACTAAAAAATAAAAAGCAATACGGTCCTGGGTCTTCTCCACTGTTGATGCTGGACCTCACCGCCTGGGCATCGCCGCTGCCACCAGGGAACAAGCCACTTGGGGCGCCGCCGATGATGGATCCCGAGATGAGGCCGTCAAGAGTCTTCTAGGAAGGCACTTGCGCGCTCTCTTGCATCACCTAGGCCTTGCGGAAGTGTAGAAGCTCATGGTGAGCTATGCACCTGAGCGGTTAGACGGCTTCTCCGGCTAGTCAAGACTTATTAATGCTACATATATGATCCTAATGTAGTTACCGAGTATAATGTCAGTAGGTAGAAACATATATATTTACACAATTACTTTGGCAAAGGCACATTAAAAAATAGAATCTACTAAGATGGACTCCTCCGGATGACTGTCAATTTCTCCTAATTTATTTGCGAGGAAAATCATTACCAATTGGTCAACTCGATAAGTATGCCATTCTCATTTCATCTTTAATTTATGGGGTACCACATCGTCGGTGTCCGCCGCATTGCAGGATCAACAATCAAATTGGCTAGAAAAATGCTTTAGTGACACAAGCTTATAATTTGCTACAACACCAAATTTTGCCAATATAATTGAACTATACATTTGTAAATACTAGTTCTATTCAACTGTTGCATGTGTGTGGGAATTATGGGTCAGGTAGTGGGTGTCATGCACTCTTCCTGGCCTGGAAAATTTCTAGTTCAAGCTATTACCGAAAAGTTTTTCCTAGCTTCCATAGCGCTGTGTAGGCAACTCTCTCGAGTAGGAAATTGAGATGTAAGCTATCACCGACAAAGTTTAATGAGGTTGTACTCGTGAATGATGTAGACGAACGCTTGCCGATCTCAAGATCGAGAAAAAGTCCAGCACCGCAAATCAGCAGCGCATCCGTGCTCGCACACACGTCCAAGCCACCGAGCAACCTCCGCCTCCTCGCTCCAGCGATGTAGTGGAAGCAACAACTCTTTCTTGCCGAAAAGCCATCAGGAACATGTATCTCTCTAGTCCGAGACCATGGGGGATAAAAACTAGAGGGGAAGAGAGATCCTTCATGAGGAGGTGTGAGTGTGAGAGAGGGAGAGGGGGGCTTTATATAGGAGGACGGGGACCCCAAGGGGGTGGCCGGCACATGGGGCTTCCACTTGCCCTCCCTCCATTCATGTGGATGGAGCATCCACTCACTTTTAGACCCTTCATTTCTCCAGTCAAAATCCCACTCAAAAATCCCATTAAATTTCCACCAAATTTAATGCAATCTCTCTTTAAATAAAACTCCTTTTATTTATTCAAAATTTGTTCAATTACTTTAATGGAAAAACATTCACATATAACCCCTTTCTAGTATTTCATTTCACATGCAGAAACACTTTCAGCAATTTCACCCGAAACAGTTTCGGTGTCTAGTGAAATAAATTCCAGCGCTTTTTAAATATTTTCGACATGAAACTATTTGTTCCAAATGGTGTCGGTGTCTCTTAAGTGTGTCACCCTATGGTTCGTGAATAATGTGGACATGATCGAGACCCCTCTCAGATCAATAATCAGAAGCAGGAACTGGAGATCCATACTGACTCCCACACATTCAACGATGACTTTCTTGTGATCGTGAGAATCTTTTACGCTAGAATCTTAATCTCTTTGTCTCTTGATATATTACATGTCCGAGATTCAATCATCAGTATCTTCATACCTAGTTTGATCTCGTTACTGACATGTACTCTTTTTTTGTTCCCATGATATTACATTCTAGTGATCAAATCACTTGATTGCAAGCTAACCAATGTGATATCACCGAGAGGGCCCAGAGTATATCTATCCGTCATCGGGATGAAAAAATTCCACTCTTGATCCATGGGCCTCAACATAACACTTTAATAGCACTGAACCCATCTTTATAATCATCCTGTTACGGTGTGGCGTTTGATGTTATCAAGATATTCTTCTAGTGTTAGTGATTGACATGATCTCATGGTCTAAGAATTAGGATTAATTCATATGATGTTATAGCAATATAAACTGAATGACTTTGATCGTAATGCTATACTTTAGATGAATGTTCATCACACCATTCCAATAATGTTGTGACCTCATTATTAACAACATCCAATGTCCATGATCAGGAAACCTTGATCATCTTGTTAATCAACAAGCTAGTTTATAAGAGAGGCATAACTAGGAAATTTCTGTTTGTTTATTAAACACACATATATTATCATTTCCGTATTAATACAATTATAGCATGCAAAATAAACATCTATCATATACTTGGAATATACATAATAACAACTTTATTATTGCCTCTCAAGGCATATTCCCTTCAACAGTTTATGGTGAAATCAAGTACTCCATTTCCTAATAGGTTAACAATGATGTTGGCACGATTATATCAAGAAGAAATAATCTTTAGCATTTGTTAGAAGATATATTACAAAGACCCCTTGCTATGTGCGCAACTTTACGAAATTTAGAGTGCACAACCAATTAATTCTTACCATGCAGTCAATTTGCAATCTTATCTTGACTTCGTATATGTGAACATACACGAAATATATATTTCAGGATTAGGGAAGCATGACCATATACAAAAAATGTATCAGGATATACTAGCAGCAGGACCTTCCAAATTTGCAGGTCATTTTCAATTTTCTAAGAGAGAACAATATTTTTTTGCTGTAAAACAACTACAAATAAAATGGATCGAAATGCCCCATCCCCAATTTTCACACAAATTATAATATATTTAACGGATAATTCCCAAGTTTCATGAATTTTCAAGTTTCCTAGCTAAATTTGTACAATAAAATGACTTTATGTCAATTTATCGAAAGTATGTCGAATTTTGAACCAAAAGTGTGTCATAGCTTGATCTTGATTTTTATAAATCAGTTGAAGGTACCCAAGTACTAAAATATGGGAGAACCACCGGGATTTTTTTGCAAGATTCAACTTCATGATATGCATAGCAATGCCACCAAGTTTGTGCTCTTTTTGAAAAATCAAGGAAATTAAATATAAATCAAAAAGTTCCATTGTTTCCCACGGTATATTACTATGTGTACTAGTTTCCATGAAAAATGATAAACTCAAAATTTGAGAACTTTTAAAAAAATGCTTCATAATATGGATTTCCTTGTATGCACATTCATGGATTTGAAACGAGATGACCAAGGTTGCAGCTATTATTTGCCCTAGTTTATGATGAAATGTACATATTTGGTAGATTGGTGCATTTGGTATTTTAAGCATTGTATACAAAGGGAGATTCCAAATTTCAAACTATTTTCAATTTTCCAAGTGACAACATTGTTTTTTTTGTGAAACAACTATAGAGAAGAATATGGCTCAAAATGACACCACCCTAATTTTCACACAAAGTATAACATATTTAATAGATTAATACCCAAGTTTCATGAATTTTCAAGCTTCCTAGTGAAATTCGTGCAATAAAATGACTTTATGGCAATTTACAAAAAGTATGTCAAATTTTGAACTACAAGTTCGGTGATACTCTGCTCGTGGTTTTTTAGAAAAACATTTGAAGGTAACATGGGAGAAACACCGAGTTTTTCAAGATTCAACTTCTTGGTATGAATGGTAATTCCTCCAAATATGGGCCCCTTTTAAAAACAAATTAAGGAAATTAAGTATTAATTGGAAAATGCCATTCTTTCGCATGGTGTCTTACTATGAGTACTAGTTCCATAATAATGAGAAACTTGAAATTTTAAAACTTAAAAAAAAACTTGCTTCACAATATGGCTTGTCATGTATGAACTGATGGAAATATGCCCTAGAGGCAATAATAAATTGTATTATTCTATATTTCATGTTCATGATTAATTTTATTATTTTGTGCTATTATTGCATTAGTTTCAGATAATGAGTATTTGGATGAAAACCCTAATACATGTGTGGAATCATAAACACCATTTAGATATCCTTAATCTCACCTTTAAACTAGTTCATGTATCATTGATAGCCCCGGTTTCCTAACTATGGGCAAAACGACAATGTGTTGTGGAGTTGCCGGTGATATATGAGATCTGAGTTGTTGGGAGAACAATGACGATGGATAGACCCAACATGATATATCGTGAAATACATTGTTAATATTGTTATCAGTAGTTTCTCATAAACAATGTATTGCTTTTACTAAAGATTGTTTGACCCCGAGACACATGTGAACTTGGGTACAATATGGACGTGGAAATATTCTTCAAATGTTGCTCTTAACATAGTAATCATAAAGTTGATACTTGCTCTTATTGGATGGTACGCCAATTATTCATATGGGGTGCTTGCAGGAAGTGCTACTCTTGACGATTGAGAGATACACTCTAGGCCCACTCATGTACTATGATGTTCGTCATCGTTTAGTCGGACACGTGATCAAGTTATTGAACACATGAACATCGATAGTACGGTATGAGTAAAGAGTACATGCCGGGTAACGAGAATAACCTAGTGTTTCGACTCTGTCGTCGGATTGTCGACAAGTACGCCATAGGGGGTCCTAGTGGTGTTGGAAAGATGGGGTGTAAGACGTCGGATGTTCCAGGAGCGGTGAGCACAAGTTTATCCAGGTTCATATCCGACTGCGGTGATCGGATCCTACTCCTGCTAGCAACCCAGTAATATATCAACGTAAGCCGGATGTTACAATGGATTACAAGAGAGGTTCGCCTGTGCGAGTTGATTGTGGTGTTACGATTGATTGGTGTTGTGCCCTAAATACTCCCATAGGTCCGGTTTATATAGTCACCGGGGCCTAGGGTTAGAGGAGAGACCTATCCGGCTACATTACATAGTCGGTAAATAGATACAGCTTGGACTACAAGTAATACTATATGCCTAAGTCGGTAACTCTTCTGGGTCTTATCGTAGCCGAAACTGGCTCCTCCTCTTTCTCTGACTGGGTCGCCCGTGAAGCAAAGCTCTAACCCGTTGGTGGGACACCCTGGTCAGCGAGTCCTGTGGGTACACCGGAAAGTATATCCCCAACAAAATCGAGCAATGTAAAGTATCGACAGAGCAATATGATATGTTTCGGACATAATACAACAGTTCACACGATAAAGGTCTTAATGTTATTTGCGAGGATTACTACGTGTATCAAGACGCTAATATTAATCATTAACACAGAATGAGTTTCCGGACATGTCCATAAATATCCGAACCCGTAGGGTCACACACTTAAGAGTTCAATGGCATTTATAATATGAGTGTGAATAAAGATTTAGTAGAGAAGTAATTCTAAAGGTGTTCGGAGTGTCTCAGAATATATCAGAGGTGTTTGGAAGATTGCTGAGAGTGTTAGAAATAAGTTTTGAGCATTAATGAGATGAAAGAAGGGTTCCGAGAGTGTCTTGTATGGCCTCGAAATGGTTTTGAGAGGTCCCGAATGATCCCCGGAACTGTACGAAATGGTTTCATACATATATGGAAGGTTTTGGAAGGAGCGGAAGGTTTCAGAAGGTTCCAGAAGGTATCGGGGTGACCTGGGTCATCTCAGGATGTCCGGAAGGTTCTATAATAGGTGCAGCCACGTTGCCGTAAAGGGAATGGAAAGATACACTAGTCAAAATCGGACTTGTAAAAGGAAGTTGTTTTTGACTAGGTTTGGATTGACAAACTTTGGGGCTAGGTCAAGGACGACCCTAGGGACCTTGCCACCCATAAAAGGTCACCAAGGGGCACCCCAAGAGGCACTCAAGTCATGTCCTTACCCTCCCAAGCCATCGCCGCCGCCTCCTGGCCAAAACCCTAGCTAGGGTGTTGCTTGCCGCCGCCATGCGCGCGCTATCGCCACCGTCTCGTGTGCTGCCACCTATCTCCTCCATCACCTTTGTGTGGTGCTAAACCATGGGGTGGTATGCCCTAGGTCTTATTCTACTATGATGTTGGAGCGCTGCCCGAGTTCTACCTCTATTTGGATCTAATCTAGATGAGACTACAGAAGCGTTGCCGAATATGTTCCCGCTTAGCCCGTGTGTTCTTAATCACACCTTGATGTTGTGCCACTGACCTTATATATGTGGATACCAGTGGAGGTGCGACACTTGGAGCACTTGATCATGCGGATCTTCAGAAGGAGAAATATTCTCGTGGCTAATCGACTAGCTGCGGGAATTGACGTACCGACCACTTCGACAACGACGTCTTCATTGGTGCATGATAGAGCCGTCTGTGGGATACTATATCTCCTCGCGACTTGCTAAGCCTTGTTGTAGGGATCGACGCACAACCAACCTCGTCATAGAAAAACTTCCACTAGTTTGATCATCGAGGGTGTGATCCATTGTCTCTCCCCTTGTATATGATCTTTGCGTTAGATTTTTTTTGTTTTGCGTAGCGCATTCCACAATAGTGGTATCAAAGCGGTCTATGCATAGTTACAGGTACGAATAGAGAAATTGTTGAATTCCGACAGTATTGATCTTGTTATGCTTCCCAATTATTGCAATTTTAATCTTGGCGGTATTGTGTGATTAGCGGTCCGAGCTGACTTTACGATCTTCGGATCAAGACTAGTTTGTGAAGTGCACTTCAGGTGTATGAAACAACTTTGTCGGGTGCATGTTTTTCCATAATAGCATGAGAAAGATATTTTGCACATTAGGATTTCTGCTGAATTGGTTGAAATCCGCATGGGGGTCACGTGTAAAGACGAAGTATAGTGATGTTGTAGTTTATATTTTTTGCACTATGGGAACACACCCTGGATAAGTTAAATAGCAAACAATTGAATCATAATGCTAACTTACCACCTAGGTAAAGTATAATTCCTTTCGCAACCATAGATCCCCTTAATATAGGAAAGCGTGTTAGACGTGTCTAACTTGTTTTTGCAGGGAAGTGATGTGGTATAGCACTGTGAGTTTTGCAATGTGATGTATGCATTATACTGTAATCTCGTTGGGAATGAGTGGCCGGTGCCGCGATGATTGTCATAAGATTATTGTAATAGCCATAGTTGTTTTTTTACTTTATTAGTTAGAGTATGAATAGTTGTAATAGAAAGGTGCGGCGATGATGATCAAGCAATGATGGACCTTGATGTTATGCCCCTGGCATGTGAAGATGTTCCTGGCACCGGAATACATTGTTGATGGAGATCGTTGGCGTGAAGTGCTATGCCATATCACTATATGGATTGCATGTGATGTTAATTATTTTATGAACTTTATTTGTTGCATAGTAGTCGTAATAAATACGGTGATCCCTCACTTAAAATTATCAAGTTAAATGTGTTCTTCCTAAGTTAGACACCACATAACATGAGTTTTGAATTGGTGTGGGTCATGTAACATGGAAATGATGTATCTTTTCTTTACACAAGTAATATTTCACTAAAATTAGATTTGTGTGAAATTCTTACGAAAAAGGGGAATATTGGGAATCAATATCTATATAGATAGATTGAGGCTCCTAATATAGTTATGCCAAAGTACATAGATGAAATGTTGAATTGGTTCAATATGGGGACGACAATAAAGAGTTCTTGCTACATGGAAGAGGTTGAAGAAAGAATCAAGCATTTTGACACTTCATGAATAAAACCGCATGAATGATTATATCAATCATGTACACCATGATATGTACATAACCAAATATGTCTTATGCTATAAAATGTTATGGGCAAAGAAGGACAATAGTAAGTATATTCTTATGTACTTTAGAAGGACAAAGAATATGTTTTGTATGTATAAGTGACAAACAGTTCGTTATAAGGTGTTACATGGATACTTGGCTTATTAAATATACAAATAATTTTTATATCAATTAGGCTATGTAAATTATAGAAGGTGGCGAAGTGGGATATAAGTAAATTCTATGTTGGATTTGGATGAGCTCCAAAATTAAATATTGTGACAAATACTACTACGAAAGGCTAAGTATATTGTTGTCATGGAAACGGCAAATGACGGCGTTATGAGTCAAAAGGTTCATTTTTAAAACTTACTGTAGTTCTAAGCGTGCTAGTACTGTAGGGGTTCGTAGCATGGAAAACAAAAATTTTCTACCGCATGCACACAAACAAGCCAAGATCTATCTACTAGATTGTAGCAACGAGTCGATAGAGGAACTTACACTCGAAGATTCCAAAACGGTTAACGAGAGCAGATTCTCGTGGGTGATGTAGTCGTACACTTCCGATCTCAAGAACGCGTAGACGATCCTTCCGGCGCTGTGTTCCGGCAGCGCTCCCGCAGTCGGTCACACGTTCGGTACTCGATGAAGACCTTCCTCTCCCTTGTTCCAGCAGGCAGCGGAGGTTGTAGCACTCTCCTCGTGATTCCGGCAGCATGACGGCGTGGTACCGGAAGCAGAGGGGAGATCTCGCAGGGCTTCTCCTTAAGCCGGAGCGAGTATGGTGTACTATGAGAGATCCTTGGTGATCTAGGGTTTAGACACACCGATTAGAAGGGGCTAAACCATCGGCTAGGGCAATTAGAAGCTCTAACTCGGAGGCTTGGGAGAAATCCCTAGGCTGTGGCTAGGGTTTAGGTTTAGAGGGAGGCAACTTATGTGTCTAGGAGGGGAGCCCTGCCCCTCCTCTTATAGGTGGAGGGAGGCGCGCCTGGGGAGGGGAGTCCCTCCCCAACTCGGACCCAAGGTGGGCCGGCGGTGGGAGGAGGAACTCCTCCCCCAAGTCGGTTTCAAACCTCCTTCTCCTCTTTCCAAAAACTAGCCGTTTGACTTTCAAACTAGCCGTTTGACTTTTTCAAACTAGGATTTGAATAAACCCTCTATTTTGGTACAGCGATGACACCTAGTACATGATGCAATCATATCAACTTGATATAACACATTCATGTACCCCTTCCCCTCTGGAGTGCCGGACATTCCGGAACCTTCTAGAACATTCTCGATGAAAACACCGGAACCATTCTCCAACTCCGAAACGGGACTTTCCTTATATGAATCTTATTCTCCGGACCATTCCGGATCTCCTCGTGATATCCCGGATCCCATCCGAGACTCCGAACAACATTCGGTCTCTTACTCATCATTCCATAACTACTCAACAACATCGAATCCTTAAGTGTGTCTCCCTACGGTTTGTGAATTATGCGGACATGATCGAGACTCTTCTCCGATCAATAACCAATAGAGGAATCTGGAAATTCATATGGCTCCCACATATTTCTACGATTACTTTGCGATCGAATGAACCACTTACATACGATACCAATTTCCCTTTGTCTCACGATAGTTTACTTATCCGAGGTTTTGATCGTCGGTATCTCTGCATACCTAGTTCAACCTCGTTACCGATAAGTACTCTTTTCTCGTTCCCGTGGTATGTGATCCCTTGTGAGCCAGTCACATGCTTGCAAGCTAATTGGATGACATTCCACCGAGAGGGCCCAGAGTATATCTATCCGTCATATGGATGGACAAATCCCACTCTTGATCCATGTGCCTCAACACATACTTTCCGAACACTCAATGCCACCTTTATAGCCACCCAATTACGGTGTGGTGTTTGATGTCCTCAAAGCATCCTTCCGGTAATGGTGATTAGCATGATCTCATGGTCGAAGGAATTAGGTTACTATGTATCAGAAAGCTTAGAGCAAATGAACTATATTAAATGACTTGATCTTTATGCTACACTTAACTATAGGAGTATGTCCATCACATCATTCTCCTAATGATATGACCCTGTTGTTAATAACATCTCTATGTTCATGATCAGGAAACCATGATCATATATTAACCAACAAGCTAGTTTAACAAGAGGCTTTACTAGGGACTCTTTTATGTTTACGAATCACACAAGTATTAATGTTTCCGGTTAATACAATTATAGCATGGTATGTAAACATTTATCATAAGTATGAAGATATGATAATAACCACTTTATTATTGCCTCTTGGGCATATCTCCAACAGTCTTCCACTTGCACTAGAGTCAATAATCTAGTTTCAAACCTTTGTGTATTCAACACCTATGGCTTTCCGGTGTTGTATGTACACGATTGCTAGTGGTCAACTGATCTCCGGATCTGACACTTCCAGGTCCGTGTGTAATTGCATGTCTTTGCGTCTCTACGCATCACTCATTCTCTAATGAGATGGCTTCGTACAAATTTGGTCCTTTGGTGTGACCTTTAGTTCTTTGGGGTTAAAAACATGTTGATAATATTGTCGTACAATATATCTTCATAGTATTATCCCACTGTGAACTACACCTAGTTTGATAACAAAATACTTGACACAAATGCCCTCTTTTGCTGCTAAAATAGCAATCATACACTTAGCCTTTTGTTGTAGTATCTGTCACAATGTCTTTAACTTTGGAACTCATCCAAATCCATTATGGAACTCACTTTCCATTATATTGTGCGACCCTTGGTTTAGATTGAGATAAACTTAATTTGTACTTTGTGACAAAACTAGTATCAATGTAGTACTTTTACAATGAACTAACCATCTATTTGTCACTTCTACAAATAATATACTCTTAGTTCTTCCAAAAGATCATAAGAATATTCTTACTATTGTCCAATGATCATCTTATGAATCATTCTGGTATATGCTCACAACATTTAGAGCATAGGACATATCTGGATTTGTACATATCACAGTATGATTCATATAAATACTCTTTGTGATCAAGTATCAATCTATACTTGAATCTTGTTTCACTTACCAAATGTCAATACATTTGAATATATCATCAATATTGAACTCATTCAATCCTTTCTGTGCGACAAGAAACTTTCTTGTAGTTTCTATATTGAACTCATTCAATATCTCGTCTATGTACTTCTGGCACAACCATATTAGCGTCTATTCATGCCAAATATTTGGGTTTTGCCTAAGTCTTTCACCGAGATGAAATTCTTATCCTGTGTTAATAAAAGATACATTATTTCCAATCAACAACATGTCTTCCACATAATGTATTAGAAACATGTCTTAGCGCTCCCACTTAATTTCTTGCAAATGCAAGCATCTTCATCATCTCTGATGAATTTAAAATCTTTTAACATTTTCATCATAGTGAAGATTCCAACTCCGCGATGCTTACTTCAACCATTGAAGTTTGCATATGCTTTTAGCATCCTTTGAATTAACAAAACCCCTATGGACCATGTTATTCACATGTCCTAGGTAACAATTCTATTAGAAGAACTTGTTTTGTTTATTCAACTACCATATAACAAAATTATATGTAGTGGTTGCTACACTAATCCTTCTAGACTAAATATCACTATGAAAGATCAAATCTAATCATAGTCAACCTTTGAACATTGTTGTGAACTTTTTCCCAACATGTCGACTATTTTATAGATGTAAAACATCCATGTCTATTTCTTTATAGATCCAAACATGACTGTAAGGTCTTACACCTTTCTCGAGGGTCCTTCAAGTTCAAAACTTGATTTCTCGTGTATAGAACTATCACGGATTTTATGGCTTCAAGCCATTTGACGGAGTCAGGGCTCATCATCGCTTCTTTGCATGTAGTCGGATCATTATTGTCAAATAATGATTTAACTCTCAAATCTTGGTATTCGATTGTTCATCCGACCTACTTGTTTCAATAGGAACTTGGATCTCTATGACCACAACCTTTGAGGTACGTGAGCCATGAGCATTGTTGCTACCTCCGGAACACTTTTCGGCGCAGCGCAACTTTGCACATATAGCTAAGGTTCATTTTAACCTTATCAAAGTTCTATTGTACTCCCACTTAACTTTTCACGAAAAATTCCTTCTCAAAGAAACTTGGCGTTCTAAGCGACAAACACTTTTGTCTCCTGGTGTTATGGAGGATTACTTAACAGTTATTCGAAATAACATACAAAGACAGGTTCATCCGACTTTGGTTGCAAACATCTTTCTTATGCATAGCATACCAATGTTTAAGAAAGGACAACTTGGGTTTTATCCCAAACCATAACTTTATATGGTGTCATTTCAACGGATTATGATGGAGCTATTTTCCGTGGAAAAATGATAATCTCTAAAGCTTTTAATCTTTAAAATATAATGGCAGTTTTATGAATTACACCTTCGATCTTACCATGTCAAACAAGGTTTAATTACATATCTCGAACGCTCCATACTCTTATGGTGTTTCGGGAAAATGCAAATCCACGGAACGATTCCTTAAATCTTAGGTATTATGCTAAACTTGTAACTCAAATATCTTCCTTTATGATCTTATAATAAACTATTTATATTCTTGTTACAATGATTTTTCACTTCATCTTGAAAATCTTTGAACTTTTCAAATATTTCACACTTCATCCTTATTAAGTAAATATTCATATATTCACTCAAATTTTCGGAGAAAGCATATGAAGTTGAAATCCATCGCTCTTGACTACACATAATGGATTTCGTACAACAATATGTACAAGTTCCAATAAGCTATTCATTCGTTCCCTTTTGGCCTATGAACGAAGTTTTAATTATCTCTAGGAAAGTTTCACAAGCTTCATTTGATAAAAAATCAAAAGACTCCAAAATTCCATCCACATGGAGTTTCTTCATGTTTTCTTTCCAATATAATTTAAACGGCGATGTCACTTCCTAAATGATCTTTCAATCAATTTGTCTTTCGACATTTTTAGCACTAGTTTTATGGATGTAATCTTTCCAACGAGATTTGTGAATCATCCATCTTTTATGGATAACGGCAATTATTTGAACAACCCTTTTGTTCTCATAATGCCTGATAAAACAAATCTTGAAGGCAAGCTTTGATGTTTAACGAGCAACACAATAACCCTTTATTTGTTCTCGATGAACATCATCACATATTCTTTTGCTAGTTACTTAGGCCATTGTAGTTCATGAATTGTGTTGTTTTGTATGACGATTCACACCAACAAATTCAGTATCAAATACTTAAGAACCACATTGTTTAATAAGCAAAGAATATAGCCATAACATGTATATCATCTATATACTTAAACTGAACAATTCTAGTCTTTTCTTTTCTGCCATATATTTATGAGATTCTCTTTCAGTATTTCCTTTTCTGTTTGAAAGAATCTATCAACATCAATAGTGGAGTCATACATATGACACATAGTCCAAAGCGTGTATAATTAAATACAAATGTCTTTGAACTTGCACTTTGAAGTAGATCACCATCATCAAATGTTTGGTGTGCTTTCAAACTCCATTCTTTAGTAATCTCTTGGTGTAGTGAACATTTTATCTACATCAAATATTCACCCTTATCATGGAATTATCCATGATCAAGCTACTTTTAGCTTGTAACGGTGAATCGCGAGTATAATGTTGCTCTCCCAAAAACTTTTGGAGGTTTAGGACAACTAGTGTCTCCAACCTTTTGCAAATTCTCATCAAATATGAGAACATGACTTTTGCCATATTATACTCTATCATGTTGTAACCAAAACTTCGTTTCAGATATCACAATATCTTCCACACATCATGATTTCTGAAACAACTCTTTCAGATCCTAGATAACCTTGATATTAAGACAATCCTTTGAATATCAAGAATCATGGAGACAAACATGATACTCATACACTAACTCTTGGAATTGTCACTCTTGTTTTAATACCAATTATTAAACTTCATGGAGTAACCGGAACTTACTGAAAGTTTGCAATAGGACTTTTAAACTTTATATTAACACTTCAAAACAATAAGATACCAGTTCGTAAAGCAACTAACCAGAATTCTATAGTTATATCATCTCAATTATAACTAAGCGCAAGGTGGTAAGCGGATGCCAATGACTACAACAATTATGTAAATTCACTTTGAGTTAATTTATGATAAATAGTGTTCAACTTTTAATCATATTGCTGTTAAACTCCCACTCAAAACAATATCCCTCACATTGTTTTAGTGATCACACGAACCAAATCCACCATATCAAAACCGATCATCACGAGAGTTGATATAGCTTCAATGGCGAACAATCAACATGTTCATCATATCTACTATATGACTCATGCTTTACCTTTTGGTGATCCGTGTTCCTGAGACCATGTCTGTACATGCTAGGCTTGTCAAGATCAAACCTTAGCTTCCGCATGAGCAAATCTGGCTTGCCCACGTTGTATACACTTGCGGAATCTAACACACCCGATCATCACGTGGTGCTTCAAAACAACAAGCTTTAGCAACGGTGCTAACTAAGGGTGAACACTTTATGACTTGAAATTCATGTGCATGAGGGATCATCTTATAATGCTACCGTCGTCTACTAAGCAATACAAGATGCATAAAGGATTAACATCACATGCAATTCATAATAAGTGATATGATATGGCCTTTCTTCTTTGTGCTTCCGATCTCCATCTTCTAGCACGAACATGATCTCCATCATCACCGACATTGCATCAAGGTCAATGATGCTTCTCCATGGTTGTCGTCCACCGGCTTCAACTATTACAACTACTTTGAATAGACACGCGGGTCTTAACAGAAATTAAAGACAACCATATGGCTCCTGCCGGTTGCCGACTTACAATAAGGAACATTGCATACATCATATATAATCACAATCATGGCCATATCACATCACAGCACACCCCTGCAAAACAAAGTTAGACGCCTCTACTTTCTTTGCATATTTTACGTGGTTTGGGGCTTTCAATAAGTGTCGTTCTAACTTACGAACAAGAACCACAACATTGATACTAGTATTGTTAATCACCCGTTGTAAATTGGATCTTAACTATGCTAGGAGAAACAGGCACCCGCAAAGCCACTTATGCAATACAAGTTGCATGTCAAGCGTGGAGCAAGTCTCATGAACGATGTCATGTAAGGTTAGACCGGGCCGCTTCATCCCAACATACCGCAAGATGCAAAGTACACAAGAAGCAATCGACAATAAAAGCATCAACGCCCACAATGACCATTGTGTTCTACTCGTGCAAACAGATCTACATATAGGCATGGCTCTGATACCACTTTAGGGGTTCGTAGCATGGAAAACAAAAATTTTCTACCGCATGCACACAAACAAGCCAAGATCTATCTACTAGATTGTAGCAACGAGTCGATAGAGGAACTTACACTCGAAGATTCCAAAGCGGTTAACGAGAGCAGATTCTCGTGGGTGATGTAGTCGTACACTTCCGATCTCAAGATCGCGTAGACGATCCTTCCGGCGCTGCGTTACGGCAGCGCTCCCGCAGTCGGTCACACGTTCGGTACTCGACGAAGACCTTCCTCTCCCTTGTTCCAGCAGGCAGCGGAGGTTGTAGCACTCTCCTCGTGATTCCGGCAGCAGGACGGCGTGGTACCAGAAGCAGAGGGGAGATCTCGCAGGGCTTCGCCTTAAGCCGGAGCGAGTATGGTGGACTATGAGAGAGCCTTGGTGATCTAGGGTTTAGACACACTGATTAGAAGGGGCTAAACCAGCGGCTAGGGCAATTAGAAGCTCTAACTCGGCGGCTTGGGAGAAATGCCTAGGCTATGGCTAGGGTTTAGGTTTAGAGGGAGGCAACTTATGTGTCTAGGAGGGGAGCCCTGCCCCTCCTCTTATAGGTGGAGGGAGGCGCGCCTGGGGAGGGGAGTCCCTCCCCAACTCGGACCCAAGGTGGGCCGGCGGTGGGAGGAGGAACTCCTCCCCCAAGTCGGTTTCAAACCTCCTTCTCCTCTTTCCAAAAACTAGCCGTTTGACTTTCAAACTAGCCGTTTGACTTTTTCAAACTAGGATTTGAATAAACCCTCTATTTTGGTACAGCGATGACACCTAGTACATGATGCAATCATATCAACTTGATATAACACATTCATGTACCCCTTCCCCTCCGGAGTGCCGGACATTCCGGAACCTTCTAGAACATTCTCGATGAAAACACCGGAACCATTCTCCAACTCCGAAACAGGACTTTCCTTATATGAATCTTATTCTCCGGACCATTCCGGATCTCCTCGTGATATCCCGGATCCCATCCGAGACTCCGAACAACATTCGGTCTCTTACTCATCATTCCATAACTACTCAACAACATCGAATCCTTAAGTGTGTCTCCCTACGGTTCGTGAATTATGCGGACATGATCGAGACTCTTCTCCGATCAATAACCAATAGAGGAATCTGGAAATTCATATGGCTCCCACATATTTCTACGATTACTTTGCGATCGAATGAACCACTTACATACGATACCAATTTCCCTTTGTCTCACGATAGTTTACTTATTCGAGGTTTTGATCGTCGGTATCTCTGCATACCTAATTCAACCTCGTTACCGATAAGTACTCTTTTCTTGTTCCCGTGGTATGTGATCCCTTGTGAGCCAGTCACATGCTTGCAAGCTAATTGGATGACATTCCACCGAGAGGGCCCAGAGTATATCTATCCGTCATATGGATGGACAAATCCCACTCTTGATCCATGTGCCTCAACACATACTTTCCGAACACTCAATGCCACCTTTATAGCCACCCAGTTACGGTGTGGTGTTTGATGTCGTCAAAGCATCCTTCCGGTGATGGTGATTAGCATGATCTCATGGTCGAAGGAATTAGGTTACTATGTATCAGAAAGCTTAGAGCAAATGAACTATATTAAATGACTTGATCTTTATGCTACGCTTAACTATAGGAGTATGTCCATCACATCATTCTCCTAATGATATGACCCTGTTGTTAATAAAATCTCTATGTTCATGATCAGGAAACCATGATCATATATTAACCAACAAGCTATTTTAACAAGAGGCTTTACTAGGGACTCTTTTATGTTTACAAATCACACAAGTATTAATGTTTCCGGTTAATACAATTATAGCATGGTATGTAAACATTTATCATAACTATGAAGATATGATAATAACCACTTTATTATTGCCTCTTGGGCATATCTCCAACAAGTACTATGAAGATATATTGTGAGACAAGAGAGGACACATAGTTTCAGCCGATGAACTAAGGTCCCACTAGTTTACCAAACATATACAAATGCCATCTTATTGAAAATGAGTGATTCGTGAAGACACAAAGATATGCAAATACACACAGACCTGAATTTGTTAGATCCGTTGAGAAAGTTTACCACATGCAAAGCATGAAATACACCGGTATGGAATAGGTGTTAAGTGCTGAAATATTGACTAGATTATTGACTCAAAAGTGCAAGTGGGAGAATGATGAAAATATACCTTAGAGACAATAATAAATTGTATTATTCTATATTTCATGTTCAGGATTAAGTTTATTATTCTAAGCTATAATTGTATTAGTTCCGGATAATGATTATTTGTAGGAAAACACTAATACATATGTGGAATCATAAACACCATTTAGATATCCCTAATCTCGCCTCTAAGACTAGTTCATGTATCATTGATAGTCCTGGTTTCCTGACTATGGGCAAAACGACAATGTGTTGTGGAGTTGCCAGTGATATATGAGATCGGAGTTGTTGTGAGAACAATGACGATGGATAGACCCAACATGATATATCGTAAACACATCGTTAATATTTTTATCTATAGTTTCTCATAAACAATGTATTGCCTTTACTATAGATCGTTTGACCGTGAGACACATGTGAACTTGGGTACAATATGGACATGGAAAGATTCTTCAAATGTTTCTCGTAACGGAGTAATCATAAATTTGATACTTGCTCTTACCGGATGGTACGTCAATTATTCGTACTTTCAAAAGGAAGCTGACCCCATGGTGGGCGCCAACTGTCATGGTGGTGGCACATCAGATGCCATGGTTAGGCTAAATATGGGGCCAACGCGTGCTAGAGAGATCCAGGGAGGGATGATGTAGTGGTTTCTACACACAAAGAAGTCACTCACGATCCTTTCTTAGATCAACAATGGTTACACTTGCTCCTTGAGCTGTATCAGAGGGACAGGAGGAAGAAGCATATACCCTCTAAGTGTAAAATGAACCGATCCCCTTCTTAGGAGGTCCTGGCTCACCTTATAAAGGGGTGACCAGGTTACATTAGGGCTGACGTGGATGGCATATTCTTCGAATATGCTCATCCCAAAATGGTAATTCGTTGGGAGCCTTTCCTTGTATCTCTTCTATCGACGACAATAACCCAGAGCCCACGACATATGAGCGTTGGGCTCTCGGTCTGTCACCTCCATGACGCCTCTTCTGCTCTTGTGTTCCTCTAACCGTTGTCTGTAGCGCTTGGCACTGTATAGATTCCTGGAGGAGAGACATAGCGCAGTGTTAACTTTAGGGCTCGTTATCTCCTTCTTGAGCAAGCTTCCCTATTACTCGTCCTTGCCCTGTATGACTCGGCCAAGCTCTCACATGTAAGTACAAAGCATAGTAGATATTGTGCCGACATATGTAATATATCGTCCGAGTCAAGCCTTATCAGCCTAACTCGGGTTAATCCGGTTCTTATTCGTCCGACATTTGTATTACTCGGTCGAGTCATCCTTTGACTCGATCAATATCTTGGTGGGCCTTGCCCTTTTACCTTAGCTTGACCCTACCTGGGATCATCCCCCCAACATTAGTCCCCGAAGCTGGTGCGGTCTCATTGACTTTAGTCAGCAAGGCCACATCAGGTTCATTCTTATATGGAACTTGAATCCGTGTCACCAACTTATATTTTAGTCGTCTGATTTTCCTGAAGTACTTTGATTGCTGCATTATTGGTCTTCCGACTTATCCTGGATTCTTCCGAGTTAATAATCCAGTTGTTGAACCATTTTATTCCATCAAGGTTATTTTCCTTAGCTTCTCTCGCAAGCTTCATCATACGTGTCAATAATCATTGCTTGTTGCCTCAATCTTTGAGCCGTCATAGTAATTACTGACACGGGAACATTTATCTCTGCGTGTGGTCACATCTCGCATCGCCCCTTTTATTAACGCCATGGTCATTGCGGGCAGATCGTCGCCTGTGCCGTGTAACCGCCTGTGCGACACAACTCATCGGTTTCCACCACGCGATACACGCGTGTATGCGGCAACCGCTATGCCCGCATGATCCCATGACCCTTCGTTGTCTGGTTCGATAAATAGGTGCGGTGACCTAGTGTCGTGGGAATGGTCATGGCAGATGCTACAATCGGCAGTGAGTAGTAGAATGAGGGGCAAGGGCGGCCAGCCATCTGCGGTGCGAGATGAGGGCAAAGACACAGGGTTTTACCCAGGTTCGGCCCCCCGGAGGGTAAAGACCTACTCCTGCTAGATTGTATTATGGAGGTGTTACAATGGGCGAGCTCGGCGGCTAGGCGGCGAGTCGCTTGGGTGTATGAGGGAACGTGTCTCTACTCACCCTATAGGGAGGTTTATATAGGCTCTCCTCCCCTAGGGTTTACATATCTCAACCGATTCGGTTAAAGTTTCAGTAGTCGTTTAACCTAGTCCGACTGGGCCTATCTACTCGCCTGGGCCTTCAGCTTCCAGTCGCTCGGTACCTTGCTGGGCTTCAATCCACTCGCCGTTCTGCAGGCCCACTCGCCAGCTCACGGGCCAGTCAGAAACGTCCTGCTGGGTATACCCTAGTAGGCATATCCCCATCAGTAGTCCCCGAGGCCGTCGTCGATTAGGCGTAAGTGGCTGCTGGCAGCCGGAGCATACGGCTTCAGAGCAGGCATCCAGTCGAATCGTCGGCGGGCTCCTGTATAAAGGAGGAAATCCGGTGAACCAAGTCGCGGCTTTGGCGAGTCGAGTCGGTGAGACGCGGTCATAGTGATTGACTTGGCGAGCCGAGTGGCTGGAGTTGGACCGTTAGACACGGTCAAACTAGCCGTTGGGGTAATCCAACGATAACTTTCGGCGTAATCATCGCGCGGTAACGGCCTCCTGACTTGGCGGGTAACTCCCGCTATATAAGAGGAATGGCAGGCAATCGTAGAGCCAACTGCTCACCACTTCTTACGAGTGCGCGCATTTTCCTTCCTTCACTCCGCGATCTAGTCGACCCAAAATCCTCCGATCTCCAACCAACCTCTCGGCCATGGCCCTTTCCACCGAGCCGTGGGGTAGGTCCAAGTGCACGAGGGTGCAGCTGGCCTCTTTCGAGGAGGCCGGGATCTTGCGAGCCGGCTGTTGGCGTATCCCCGCAGCCGGAGAAACGACCCCAAACCCGCGAGAGAGGGAATTCGTCTGTTTCACCAGTCATCTCGAGCGGGGGCTAGGGTTTCCCACGACCTTGTTCTTCCGGCGCTTTTGAGCCTACTATGGGATCCAGCCTTCAGATCTGGGTCCCCACACCATCGAGCAGCTCGCCATCTTCGTGGCGTTCTGCGAATGCTACTTGGGCTGCCGGCCCTACTTTCCCTTGTGGCAAGATCTGTTCCATGGACGGATCAGCCGCGAGGAGGCAGGCGGCCCAATGCTAGCCGCGGGCGGCTTGACGTTCCAGCTCAAGTCCAAAGCCTCTTTCTTTGATCTGATGCTACCCGCCAAGGCAGCGAGCGACTGGAATAAGTCGTGGTTCTACGTGACCGAGGCGACCCCGGAGGGCGAGGTGGCGATCCCGCGGTACTCCGCTAGTCGTTCCGAGCCGCGCCATCTCCAAGTCGGCAAGCTTCCCGACGACCAGCGGATGGTCGTTGACGAGATGCTCCAGACCATGCGTGGTATGAAAAAGAAGGGCCTTCAAACGATAAATTTGTACAATTTCTGGCTTGGGCGGCGGCTCGTTCCACTCGCCCAGCGCGACCACTACATGTACCAGTACACGGGCCGGGGAGACTCGACGAAGTCCTGCCTCGACGAGTGGAAGCTGGAGGATTATCTCCCAGCGTTGAAGAAGATTACCCAGGCGGTGTACCTGGATGCACAGGCTGGGATCGCCCCCTACACCGCGAAGAGTCCGGCTCCAACGGTAATTTCTTTACCTTGCTCGCAGTCGCAGTATATGCAGTCGCGGTAATTCTGATTCCGTTCTGTATTTCGTCGCAGCTATTCCAAGTGGTGGAAGGGTGGCTCCCACCTTCAGATGACGAGAGCTCGGGCCCATCCGCCCAGGACATAGGCGAATCGCCGCCTGCCAAGGGCAACGAGGACGACGAGGACGAGTCCGAAGAGGAGGTCGCCCCGCTGGTCCGAAAGACCCGCGGGCAACGACAGCGTGAGATCGAGGCAAGCAGAAGCCTCGAACATCATGACGACGACGATGAGCTCCCAGAGACCACCTCGCGCCGTCAAGCCACTCCGTCAAAAAGAAGAGGAAGGAAAGGGAGGCGGGGGCCCTCCCGAAAAAGAAGACGAGGCCATCGAAGACGGCCTCGCCGTAGCACTCGGCGAGCAGCTCGGACGCTCCCAGCCCAGCCGGCAATGGCGCGCCACCAGCGACAGCCGCGCTGGACGCGGCGACCGTGGAAGTTCCGCTGGCTTCAATGCCTCCGCCATTCGCCCCAGTCTCTGGGCTGGGAGAGGCTCCGGCTGCGACGGCTTCGCCTCGCAAGGAGGCTCCGGTTGCGGCAGCTTCGTCCCGCACGGAGGCTCCCGACGAGGATGTCCCAGAGGCGCCAGCTGCGGCCTCGACGACGAAGAAGCCGTCCGTGTCTTGGGCACGCGACGTCCTGGAGTTGGGGCTCAGTCGCCGTCTGGGCCCTGAGCTGGAAAAGCCGGCCGGCCTCCGTACGGGACTGCGTTTCATCCCAGTCACCAAGTGAGTGCGCTCACCCCTCCTTATTTTCCATAACTATTTTGATTGTCTTTGTTGATTCGATTGATGCGCAGGACCGGAGTGAAAAGGATGGGCCATCCGACTGTGGCTAAGGTGCCACCTGTCCTCAGCGAGGAGGACCCTTCCCGCAAGAGGAAGGCGGACGAGGTCGTCGCCTCGGCGGATGGCAGTAAGAAGGCCAAGTGTGATGATGTCGTCACGATTTCTGACGACACGGCAGTCGCACCGGCCAGGCCCGTGGTGGAGGAAGCCGCGTCTACGAAGGAGGGTGCCTCCTTGCCTGGAATGGCGGAGGCGGCCTCCCTTGGAGCGGGTGCCTCTATCGCTACCTTCCCCCGCTTCGTGACCAAGGCGGCCACGGCGAGTGGGGCTGCGCCCTCGAGCCACGCTCCTGGGACCGCCGATGCTAAAGTCGACCAACGTCGTGGGCACACGCCAGCGTTACTCGCGTCCGTGGACGCGATACAACTCCATGGCATGCTTGGCGCAGCCATCCAGGTACATCCAGTCCCCGAGGATCGGGTCGGTGCTTTGCAGCGGCTTGATTCTTATAATTTCTCGTCTTTTTATTTTCGCATCCAGTCCCCGAGTGCGCACGCGCTAAATTTTAGCGGGTGGGCACTTAGGAATTTCTTGATCGCCAGTCCCCGAGTGCGCACTCGCTGAATTTCAGTGGGTGGGCACTTAGGAATTTCGTTTTAACTAACTTTTTCGGTGATGTGCAGGGTCTGCAGCTTGAGTCGGCGGACCGATTGGCCGCGAAACAGCGCGCGGAGAAGGAGCTGGCCATCGTCCAGGAGGCGAACAAAGGGCTTCAGGCTGTTGCTGCGAAGGCAGAGGAAGCTCGCCAGGGGCTTGTCCCCGCTGGTGAGTTGGTGGCGGCACGATCTGCTCTGGGTGCCGCTGAACAGCGGATCGCCGACCTCGAGCGCGACCTGCGGGAGGCGAGAGAAGAAGCGAGCTCGGCGGACGGGCGAGCTAAGGCCGCCATTGCGGCCGCTGAGGAGGATCGCAAGGTGTCGGAAGTCCTTATTGCTGGGCTTCAGGACGACCACACGTCGCTTCAGTGCTTGATCACGGGACTCGCCCACCCGTTGCTTGGTGAGTGCATATTCCCTTTCTTATAGTTGTGGTTTTTGTGGTGTCCGTCGTACTCATCATTGTCTTCTTCTTCGCAGGTCGCATCATTGATAGAGAAGAAGAGGCGAGCTCGCTCGATGCGAGGCAGTGCATAAGCATGCTCGTCGACTCGGCGACGCTGTCGGCGACGTGCATCCGCGCCTACCTCCAAGAAATATCGCCCACGGAGGTGATTCCCAGCGACCTCGTTGAGGTGTGGAAGTATTTGGAGAAGGCACCCGCGGTCGTTGAGTTCATGACGCGATCGGCGTTTCGGCGTGGAGCATCGACGACCCTGAGCCTTGGACTCGCCCACTTCCCCGAAGATTTCGACATCGACGATGTGACCAGTGGATATCCATCGTCGACTGGTGCGGTGGAGCTGTCCGAGGTCCTCAAGTTGCAAGAGCGTGCCGCCACGTACTCAGAACGTGTCTGGGCAATGGGCGACCTCCTTCCGTACCAGGAGACGGTCGTCGCGCCGAACGACCCCGAGCCGCCGCATGGTGACTTCAAAGTCGAGCAACCTTTTCGCGCGGCGATGGAGGGTGAACTGACGACGTATCCGTCAAACCCGTACACGGTGTTCATCCGCAATTGCCGGGATGTTGGCGAGTCGTCATCGAAGCCTGCAGAGTAGGGTAGTTTGCCTTGTGGCGTTAGCAGCAGTTCTGCCACGTAGGCATATTTTGTAACATGAAACAATGCAACATGCAATTGAATGATACGTCGTGTCTATTTTGATATTTGTTTGTGTGTTTTTGACTGATTTTGGACGAGTCCCCGAGCGCGTCCGCCCTTTTGTGGGGTTTACCTCGTATATGATGTGTGTGTTGTTATCATGTGTTTTGTTGTTTTTGGTCGACTCGCCCGAGCTCGGAGAGCCAGTCGCAAGGCGACTCCCTTGAGTGCTCTTTACTTTACCGTTTTCCCGTGCGCGAACGGGGTCGGGTGGCCGAGTCCCCGAGCGTGGTACTTGGTAGTTCGAGGCGCGACTCGAGGGTGGTTGAGGACTTAGCGCGTTGGTGTGAGCGCGTCGCTCCTGCCTGGCTCGTTGGGTCAGTCGCGTGGCGAGTCCTAGGCATGCTCTCTTACTTGGCGTTTTCCCTGGCCGCTCGCGACGAACTGGTCTTCAGTCCCCGAGCGTGGTACTTAGCCGTTCGAGTCGCTATGCCGAGGATGCGGAGGACCAAGGTAGCTGTGAGAAGCGAGGGCAGTTGTCTTGGCTCGTAGAACCAGTCGAGCTAGGAGACTCCAGTGGGGCTCCGGGTTGGCGTTTTTCGTGGACGGTGCAAGACCTGAAATGATTCAGTGCTCTTACACCGCACTACTTAGCCGTGCCGATCGCTATACCAAAGGTTGACTTCTGCATTTAGCATAACGCTGTTTTTACGAGTGCGAGTGGCACAAGTCATGGAGAGTAGGCGCAATTTGCGGTAACCATTTCTTGTTATTTCATAATGAATGGAGAGTACATGTGTGGGGTTCTAGGAGTAGAACTTCCGGAGGAGGTTTACATTCCATGGTCGCTTGACGTCGAGTTCGCCGTCCCCGCGGACGTCGATGAGGTAGTAGGCGTCGTTGCCGAGTACGCGCCCGATAGCGAATGGGCCTTCCCATGGAGGGGAGAGCTTGTGCATGCCCTTCTTGTCCTGGATGAGGCGTAACACCAGGTCGCCTTCCTGGAAGGTGCGAGCTTTCACCCGCCGGCTGTGGTAGCGGCGGAGTCCTTGCTGGTAGATGGCGGTGCATGACCGAGCGAGGTCGCGGGCTTCGTCGAGTTGGTCTACCCCGTCTTGGCGGGCCAGCTCGTTTGCGGCCTCCGTATAGTGGACGACTCGCGGCGAGTCGTGTTCGAGGTCGGTGGGCATGACTGCTTCGGCACCGTAGACCATGAAGAAGGGAGTGAATCCCGTCGATCTGTTGACTGAGGTGCGGATCCCCCAGATGACAGAGGGCAACTCCTCGACCCAGCACCCGGCGGTGCGCTCGAGTGGTACTTGGAGTCGCGGCTTCAGGCCGTGGAGGATGCTTTGGTTGGCCCGTTCCGCCTGGCCGTTGGATTCCGGGTGGGCGACTGACGCGAGGTCGAGCCGGATGTGGTGCTCTTCGCAGAATTCGGCCATGGCTCCCTTGGCGAAGTTGGTGCCGTTGTCCGTGATGATGCTGTTTGGGAACCCGTAGCGATATATGAGCTCGCGTAGGAATTTAGTGGCGGTCTTCCCGTCGCATTTCCGGACTGGCTTGGCCTCCACCCACTTCGTGAATTTGTCGACGGCGAATAGCAGGTGGGTGTAGCCGGAAGGGGCCTTCTTGAAGGGGCCTACCATGTCCATGCCCCACACAGCGAATGGCCAGGTGATGGGGATTGTTTTGAGCGCCGAGCTCGGTACGTGTGTCTGATTGGCGTACTTCTGGCACCCGGCGCATCGCTGGATGATGTCGACAGCGTCGGCCTGTGCGGTGGGCCAGTAGAAGCCGTGTCGCATAGCCTTGGCGACCAGGGAGCGAGCGGCGGCGTGGTGTCCGCAGTCACCTGAGTGAATGTCGTGGAGGATTTTGCGTCCTTCAGCTGGTTGGACGCAGCGTTGGAACACGCCGGTGACGCTGCGCTTGTGGAGCTCGCCGTCGATGATGGTGTAGGACTTGCATCGACGAGCGATCATTCGAGCGTCTGTCTCGTCTGCTGGCAGGGTGCCAGCTTCCAGGTAGGCGATGTAGGGCTTGGTCCAGTCGTCTGGCTCGTTGACGAGTGCGACCAAGGCTGCCTCTGGTTGTAATGGGACCCCAATGTCGATCTCCCTCGGGGGAGAGACTGATGGCTTGGTGATCGTGTCAAGGAAAACGCCAGCGGGAGGCGCGAGTCGAGCCGACCCGATGTGAGAGAGTGCGTCGGCCTCCTCATTCTTTCACCTAGCATACCACTGCATGTGTAGTACACTATAGTCGTTGACATGACATCCACATAATACCGTTCCATAAACATCACATCCCTAAGAGTGGTACAACAGAAACATTGCGGGTCCAAATTAAAAACATACACATGTTATTATTATTACAATACCAGAAGTTCAAGACTTCAAAAGATTCAACTTACAAACCAAATATAAAGTGTTTCAGCGGAAGTTTTAAAGTGACAACTTCAACTCTGAATTGAGCTCATAAACTTATTATTATATATTGTTCATGTTGCTCGGCTCAATTGGTTAATACTACTAAGGAAACTAGTCTGACTCGTTGCCGCCCACACCATATCTGATCTCGTAATCCACCCCTTCCACACCGCCCGACAGGTCAGGCTCCTCATAGAAGACATCTTCTTGACATTCTGTTGCATACATTGGGGTATCTTCTGGATCTTCAGAGTCTAAGCAGGGGATCAAAGGAAAGGGTGAGTAACAACGTTACCCAGCAAGTTCATTATATGCAAAGTGGGAAGTTTGATGCACTATCTACCACCTTGGACTAGAAATCCTTGGCACTAAATCTTTCTTCAAAGATTGATTTTATTGTTAAAACTATGCCCATCAGCCTTCACTGGTTTACCAGAAATTTCATGGAGTTCCTTTCATCCCGCGTTCGTAGCTCCTTCCCAGAACAGGGAGTAACAAGTTATAGTTCTTACACTCTGTAGAGGTGTGTTACTTTACCCATGAGAGATTAACTCCTTGTTGCACAACCGGGCGTACTTTCCCGTCCACAATTCCATGATGTGGGGCCCAGTAGGTGATCCAAGCCAATCACTGCCCCCTTCGCGACCCTGCATGTCTCCTTGATGTACACCATGCCCACCCATTGAATTACACAAATGGTTAGTACAGACCGTTAGATGCCAGAAATATCGTGGGACGTTGAGGGTTCCCACCCATGTGCTGCATATCCTCTACGAATTACCAATTAATGCACGATATGAGGATAACATCCACGACTTGCACATCCAGCTACATGCGAGAGGAAGAAGATACAACTGACTTCTCCATCCCATTCCAAATTCATGGTTAATGCGTGATATACGACGCTAGAATCACTAATGTCATAGGTTGTTAATTCCTAGGTGATTATCCTTGTTGCAATTAGAAACCTCTTAGGATGATATCAACAATTTATTTATTTAAGAAAATAATATTTATTTCCTCGAAACATAGATGTTAACACACAATTTACAAATACTTTGATAAAGACTCTTCAAAGGACATGGGCAAGCGATGAACTTGCCTTGTGATTGCAAGGTAGTGAAGTCGGATGCTTGCACTGTACCTTGAGCTTCTATGTCTACAAAACATCATTATTTCCCGGTAAGGACAATATTTAAAGAGGAAAAAATAAACATGCATAGTAATGTAATGCATTATTTAATATTTATTTTCTTTATGTGTTTTACCCAATATTTTAGTTTTCTGGAATATCTTTAGGAACTTAAGAAATTCATTTTTAAGGAATAACCTTGATATATTGTTTTCACTATTTTATTAATGTAATATATTATTAATAGAGTTAAAAACTAATTTTTATTTAATTTTAAGCCTTATAATTATTTTCTTAATAATTCTTTTTAAGAACCAACATTTAAATTAAAAAGATGTTATTTTGGTAATTTTAAATATTTATTTAGTATTTTTCCAAAATACTATAATGACTAAATATGATAATTTTTTATTTTTTTTATCTATTTTGTTGATTTTTATAAAATTCCATAAGGAATATATATTTTATAAAATCCTTAGCCAAAAATTCATTTATTAAAAATGTTTTCTTGATTTACTTTAATAGTTTATTTTATTACGAGTCTAAAAATATATTATTTGTATTTTTAAGACTTTTATTTTATTTTCTAGGATTTATTTAGTTCTAGGGGTATTTTGGTCTTTTACTTAATTATTAAAATCTCTGTTAGGGTTTTAGGCCAACCCATTAGGCTATTTGGGCCCATCTTGGCCCAATTGGTCTGGTCAAAAGACCTCCCCGAAGGGGTACTGGCCTTATCGGCCTAGTCCACTGCCTCACTCTCTCTCGACCTCACCTCTTCTCCTTCTCGACCCTATGGTCGCTGACATCATCGCCGTGCGATTCCCGCCGCCATGGTCCTCTCTAGCCGCCGCCGTGGTGCACGGTGTAGTTTTCGACCTCGCCCCTTCATCTAATCCAAGTCGATTTGTATTTGGATCCCCCTTGCGACCAGGCTGACTCCGTCCCGAACCCTAGGGTTTGGGGTGGTGCCGGTGGCGCCTCCGCCGCTGCTCCAGTGGTGCCGTGTGGTGCTGCTTTACCTCAAATGTTGTTGTGGCCGCCGCCTCGGCTTGGTGCGGGTTGCAGCGCCCCTTTGGGTGCCCCGTTCCGCCGTGTGCTCGTCGGCCTCTCTGCTTCCTCTTCTAGTCTACAGTGAGGACCTTTGGTGAGTTGATCTAGATTTCCCCCTTGTGATTGTTTGTCCCCGGTCTCTCCTGAGCTAGACTGTGTGTCTCTACCGTGTATCCCTAATTAGGGTTCATATCCTGTTCTAGGTTTCCTCCCTCTGTTTAATTGTATATGATGAACTGTACTAGTGGTGGTGCCTAATGAGGATTGTGATCAATTACACTTCATTGCTCACTGTCCTTATTTGATTATATGTTGCTAGTGGCTTTATGGTGTTGATTCCAGGTAGTAGTTAAGCTTGGCTAAGATGGTAACGTTACTATGGAATATAATTGGTGGTGTTGGTGATTTGTGGGTTCATCTACCGTCAATACATTAGTACTGATAGTAGCACTGTTAGTAGCACTGTTAGTGATTGCTCACTGTACCTATTAATGTTGGCTTGTATGGTTATAAACAGACTGAGCTGAATCATTTTACTTTAGTGATGCTCTGAAGATGTATAGATAATCTTGATGATGATTTCTGAGGTTTGATCTCAGGAAAATGATATCCAATGGCTTGCCATTTTATTTGTGAAAGCTAAGTATTGGTTTTGCTTGGCTTTTAGAACTTGTTCTTGTGACACCATCTTAGTATGGCACAGAAATTGTTGGGTTATATTATTGGGCTTAAATTTGACTATGCTTGAAACTTGGTAAATGCCAAAGATAAGTTGAATTATAACTGCCTATGATGTTCGTCTGAGGCATAGGAACTAGTTTCCTATCTTATTGTCCTTTACAGAAATGTTCTGGGATTATGATTGGTTACTGGATCCTGTATCCTCTTGGTTAAGATGGTTGGGTGCTCATAGATTTATATTGGTTCATAGGATTTGTAGATTCTGAGGTGCTACTCCATTAGGAGATGTGCCCAAAATTTATAAGCTATGCTATGTACATGTTGAAATATGTGAATTGTCTATCATCTCCAGGATCTATGATGCTGGTCTGAGATCCTAGTTGATTGGTAGAATTTAAGTGAAATTTTTATTTAAAAGATTCTCTATGATGGATTTACCCCACTTGGGTGTTTTCTGAGAGATCTAGATATAAAACAACACATGAATCTCTATTTAGATAAGATAGACAGATCATCTGAGGGTTTTATAATACTCACCACAATAGTTGGGTTATTTTTGTTGTTGTTGGTTGATCTGGTGACTTGAGATTTCTATCTTTGTTGCTGACCTGATCTTGTTCTCCTCCTCCTGGTGCTGCTCCTGCTACTTCTGGCTCCGGGAAGCTTGTCCTTGATCTTGCTATCCACCTTCTCCACCCCCACCTTATGTCACCATCAGGTGAAGGTTTAGATGATATGGTATATGGTTTGGCTGGTCATTTTCTTGGATTTGACACGCTTGGTGTGCTCCTGGTTTGCTGTTTGAGAAGTGATAAGGCACTTCTCTGAGCCTTGCCATGACTGGGCTCTTTCTTTTGCTTGTGTAGCTGCTGCTGTGTTGATAGCTCTCACCATGCATTTAGGTGATTGTGCTGACTGTGTGCTTGGTACACAGTTTGGATCAGATAAATGAGGTGTTTTACCTTCTGAACTTTTAACATCTAACTCCCCTAGTGAAACTTGCCCCTTTTACTTGATGTTAAAATCTGTATTGTGGATTATTGATTTATGAAAGAACAATTCTTTCATATTGGTGAAACTTGCCCCTTTTAACAATACTGAATGATGTAACATGAGCAATGCACTTCACTCCTCACCACCTAGAGTATCCTAACAACTAATCTTTATTTTCCTTTTTTTTGTTTTGAATTTTGTTGCAGGTACAAGATCTGGTGTTTCAAGATTTAGTATAGGTTTAGATAGATAAATATATTGTAATATTTATTGATTCATTTGTAAAGATTTTGTAATATCTTATTTTATTCTTTTTGTAATTATATTGTAACATTTTATTATTTAAATATCAATGGTTGATATTTCTTTTCTGTAATGAACCTTTTCATTAATGGAATAAGTCCTCTTTGCAAACTGTTTATGGAATAAAGATAAAGAATAAGAATTCATTTCTTATTTAAATTACTTTATTTTTAGTTCTATTATTTATTATTTTCTCATTATTATAACTAATGATATTACTAAATTAGTTTATAATTCATTTAAAAAAAATCTTTTTCAAGTTTGAATTCTCCCCTTCAAAACACACTTATCCAAAAAGATCATGTCAGAATTTATAACGATCACTTCCAATAGCTATCCCTACATGCTAAGAGTGAAAGAAACTCCGATCACTTTAGGTTTTTAGTTTGGCAAAAAATTTACCCACATTTTACAAATGAATTCATGCATATGCACAAATTCCTAATTCTACCCTTCGTTGGTTCCTAATGCTGGGATGTTACAGACTCCCCCCCATAAATTAAACTTTGTCCTGAAGTTTGCCGAAGTGTACCTGAATAGTTCTGGATAGGCTTCTCTTAAGTCATCCTCTTTGTCCCAGGTGGTTTACCTCTCAGGGTGATGGATCTGCTGGCGAGCGTGATTTCCGATGTTGGCGGCTTCAGGTGGCATGTTCCCATTGGGATTTGGCGGGGGTGTGCTCTTGGCTCCATTCGCGGCGTTAGGAGCTTGTGGATCGGTAGGGGGAGCCGGTGGATTGACTCCATTGTCGACGTGAGCGACAACGAAGACCGTGCACATGTAGCGGTGGGGGAGATCATTACTCCCACAACTCTTAGATCTGGAACTATAGGTTCCTTCCTTCATAGGAGGGTCGCAGAGATTGGAGTTGCAGCTGTTGTTGTCATCTGAATTGTACGCTGGTGATGGTGCGTGATACGTCCAACACATATCTACTTTCCCAAACACTTTTGCTATTGTTTCTCCTCTAAACTTGTGTGATTTGGAAACAACTAACATGGACTGACACTGTTTTCAGCAGAATTACCTTGGTGTCTAGTTTTTGTTCAGAGAATCAACTATCAGGAAAAATCCCAGAAAATATACCAAAAATCCTATTTCACCAGAAGATCCACGGAGCCAGAAGACGAGATGGAGTGGAGGCCTTGGGGGCCCACACCCCTGCCAGGCGCGGGTGGGCCCAGCCCACGCCTAGGGGGTGCGGCCACCCTAGGCACCCCCTCGGGCTCCCTCTTCGCCTATAAGTTACCCCTTAACCTATAAACCGAGGGGGTTTCGACGTTTTTCCAGAAAGAGTTCCGCTGCATCGCCACCACCAGAAGCCGCGATTCGGATCCATAAACTCCGTTCCGGCACCCTGCCAGGATGGGGAATTTGGGGAGAATCATCGCCATCATCATCACCAATGCCTCTCCATCAACCATCGATGTTTTCCTCATCCATGAGTGAGTAATCCCCCGCTGTAGGCTATAGGTATGGTAGGGATTGGATGAGTTCTATCTTGTAATCGAATAAGATTGTTAGGACATAGTGCCTAGTATCTCTATTAGTTCTATTTGACGTTGTTGCAACTTGTTGTGCTTAATGCTTGTCACTAGGGCCCGAGTGCCATGATCTCAGATCTGAACTTATTATTGAATCATTATGATAGTATTGTTTGTGATATTATCTGAAAGTTGTGTACAAATATCATTGTCCGGATCCAAAGGCCCCGAAGTGACAGAAATAGGGACAACCAGAGGGGATGGCTGTGGTGTGAGGATCACATGTGTTCACGGAGTGTTAATGCTTTGCTCCGATGCTCTATTAAAAGGAGCACCTTAATTGCCAGTAGTTCCCTCGAGGCCCCGCTGCCACGGGCTGGCTGGGCAGAAGATGTTGTGCAAGTTCTCATTGCGAGCACGCATGACTATATATGGAGCACATGCCTAGGATTGTTTAGTACTTGGTTGCTTATTCTTATTTGTCTGCAATGCACTAGATCTTGAAGTTACATGTTTAGACTCGTCCACGCAACGCCCGTCCATCCATCCCTATGCCTACCGCGCTCATATCCTATTGTTTGCTGCTACTGTTACTATTGCTCCTGTTTTACTGATGTTGTTGCTTTGATGTTGCTACTACAAACTGTTGCTACTGATAAACTTCTATGAGAAAGAACTATTTCTAGGGGCGGCTGAATTGACAACTCAGTTGTTGAGGCTTGCAAGTATTCTTTGGCTCCCCTTGTGTTGATTCCATAAATTGGGTAATACTACCCGCGAAGACTGTTGCGATTCTCTATACTTGTGGGTCATCAAGACTATTTTCTGGCGCCGTTGCCGAGGATCATAGCTTTATTTTTAAGTTCACTTGGATCTATTATTGTTCACTGCTACTCGTTTCATCATGGGTAAGTCTCGTGATGGAAAGTTCCCTATTTTACCATCCACTACAAGAAGAGGTAAATTCCATAACACCTCTGTTGCTCTTGATTCAACGTCTGTTATAAGTAAGCTTGTTACACCACCACCACCACATACTCATGCTACACACACTGCTACTACTGCTGAGTCTGAAACTGCTTTTGATGCTCATGATGTTACTTCTACTGTGCTTGATGCGAGTGGTTCATTAGGTCCTTTCCTAGATGCTACTATGGCTGGTCTAGGAAATACCGAAACTCCTAGTGAAGACACTGTTACACCTATTAGCTCACCTGAGTCTAGAGAGAGTTATGATATTAATGATGGTTACATTGAGTTCATTGATGAATTTGTTGAAGAGTGCCAAAACACACATGGTGCTAGTGCTATTGTCACATCCCAAGATTTTCCAAATCTTGTAATGTGAAAATAAATGAATAAAATAAATCTTTGTTTGATTTTCAGAGCAAGAAGAAACTTTTTGAATTCAATTGGAACTTCAAACCCATTTGAATTAAATAAAACCTAAAGGGATTTAAAAAGAAAAACATTTAATAAAAGGAAAAATAAAAACATTTGGAAATACTATTTTGAAACAATTAAATGAAAATATTTATTTTCAATGGAATAGAAGTTTATAAATAAAGAATATTCTATAAAGCCAAATTAAACCTTGGCCAAGCTTTGGGAATTAAAACATTTTATTTTTAATAAAAATTAGCAAAGGTTTATTTAAATAAAGTAATAAGGAATTAATATCCAAACTTTATTTAAATAAAAGGTTTTTACCAATTTAATTGAAACATAAAAGCTTATTAAAATTATTTAAAATAAGTTTTCCAAATATTTGATATTCACAAATAAAAACCTACTAAAGTGTTTTGGCTTTATTTTAGATTTCAAAATAAATATCTCAATAGAACAAATCCTATTTGATTTAATAATGAAAGTCTATTATATTTAATTAATAATGGACTCTAAAATAAAATGTTACTTTGTTTTAAACAAATTTCCAAGTATTCTATATTTCCCAAATAAAACCTACTGATTTGGTTTTGAAAATATTTAGGTTTCAAATAAAGATTTTATTAATAAAATCAAACTCTATTTGATTTAATAACTAAGGCCTATTTTATTTAATTATTAATGAACCATGGACCATTTTACTTAATTAATAAATGGAACCTAAAAAGATTTAAAATATTATTTTTATTTTGGATTTTGGTTCATGTTACTGAACAGAACTAATTTCAATATTACAAAGTTTGGGTGTTGTTTGAATTGATTTGAACCTTGTTTGATTGTTTTGAAATTTAAAACAGAAAAATAGAAATAAGAAAGGAAAAAGAATTCAGACAGAAAAAAATAGGACAGCCCAGCCCAACAGGCCCAGAAACAGCCCAGTACTCCCTCCCCGAAGGAAAACGTTTTGCACCCAGATTCTGACCCGCTAAGTCCCTGACCAGTGGACCCTCCCCCTTGTTTCTTTTCCCACTGACCAACCGACCCCACGCAACCAGCTCATCGTCTTCAACCCCGCGATGACCACGCCCTCTCCTCGCTGCCGTTGCTGTCTTCAATCCCCGCGATCAATTCGCAGTAATTCCATGCCTTAAACCTTGCAGCGATCACGCCCATTTAAGCGCCTGCGTCTTCTCTTCCATTTCCCCCAGACACCGCCTTCCCTCTGCCTCCAGGCCGCCCCAATTCTTCTCTGCACCACCCTCTGCTCCGGCGAACTCCACCAGAAATTCCGGCCAGCCGACGTTACCCTGAGCCTCCTCGACCATGCTCACATGATCCCTAGCCTCTGGCGCACCTCACTGTGCCTCCCGTTCATTCGCGCGAGCATCACAGCGTCGGCAGGACAAGCTCGACTCACGCCGCCGTCTGCAATTTCTCCGGCGACTCCCTTGGTAATGTTCTGACCGCCCCTCTTCTTTTCGATGACGCGCCTAAGACCAATGACTTCTTCCGCAACTAATGCCATCATTCTCGTGTCCTAGCTCACACCGTAGCGTCACCTCCATCATCGACAGTGAGCAACCGCCGTCTGTCTTCAACTCCGGCGAGCCCCGCAGGTACATTCCGACCGCCCCGCGCCCTCTCGTTCACGCACACAGCTCTGACTTGATCTTACGCTTCTAACCGTGCCCTCGTTTTGCTTCGGGGTGAACCACAGAGTCGACTTCGACCACGACCACGCGCAACCGACGCCAGCAGGAACTCCGGCGAGCAATTAGTTCCACCCCAGTGCGCCCCTCGCCTCCTCGCAACCACGTCGAGCTTTCCCACGACCCTGCGATCACGGTGAGCCTTCTCCTTCTCTTCCTTGCGTCCAGTATCATCAGCGACCACCTCGCCTGAGCGCTGTCGCCTGAGCGCCGCCGCAAGCGCTGCCGATTAATAGTCAGAGTAGTTAGGACCGTTAGATTTGGATCTGACGTTTAGGAAAGAAAGTGAGCGAAGGGGTATCGAGCAACCAGTGCCGTCCGATCCCACTTAGATCCAACGATCCAGAGAGATCAATCCGATCGAACCGGTATTGTCCAGTAAGAACTTTACGCGTGGCACTAGATCTGTTTAAAAGAAATTTGAAAACAGATTTATTTGCAAACTTCAAACCCTTGTATCTTTGGATCCACACGTCCAAAAATTACAAATTTTATGTCATTGGATTCAGGAGAACAAGACCTAACCAACCCTGCCCTTAGTTTAGCAAATAGTATTTGTTAGATTGGTTGATTATGCAGAAACATTTGATTGCTTGTTTAGAGTAGAAAAATAGTTTAAAATTGATTTTGGGGTCAAAACTTTTGCAAAATGGTTTGATGTGACCTTACTGACCCTAAGAACCCACCCTTGGTGTTAAAAATGATTTTGGTAAAATTTAGGTTGAATTATTTGACTTAGCCAATTTCTAGCCAAATAAAATTATTGATTTTATTATGAAAATGTTTATGGAAAGGAAACTTTGAGAAAATAGTTTAGACCAAACCTACTGACCCAAAACACCAAGTTTTGCAATAGCAACTCATTTGGTGAAAAACATAAAGTTTTGCTTTGATAAAAAAATAATTTTCACCACATAAAATAATGATTAGATTTAAAAATGGTTTATGGACCAAAATCCTTTTGCAAATGACTTTGTCACTATGGAAAATGACCACTTTTGACTTTACAAAGTTTAGAAGCCTAGTGGAGACCATCCTTGCAATAGAACCAACCTTTGCATGCTTATGCATGACTTAGATTCCATTACTTTGTGTGTGAAAAATTGTTTGTTTGACTTTGGTTGGAATGTGAATTGAATTTGTGTTTGCTTGATTGACTTGTAGTGAAGTGTGAGACTAGCAAGATCAAGGAGTGAACCAACAAATGGCAAGTTATGCTTCATACTTTTTGTCCCATTACTTTCTCTATGCATTAGTGAAATTTGCTAAGTAAAACTTGCATGGATTTTGCTAAGTATAAACCTTACAATAGGAAAACCTAGTAGATGAATCCTTAGTAGGATTTTCCTAAGTTAAAGATTCCTACTACTATCAATCTTAGCCTAGCTAATAGAAAACATGGGTGGAATATATATTCACACTATGGAAAAATATTCTAAGTCTGAGGACTTATGTTTTGTTTAATAAAACAACTAAGTTAATGAATCACCTGGGTGGAATGGAAGGATTGGGTTATGTTGAGTGGTTCACAAGGCCCATGTTTATGGTTGACCTTGTGTATCTCACTTGTGGATGGCCACCCAGGAACAAAGAGATTTGAGATGTCAAATGTTGAGAAGCTTCAAGTGCAACCACTTGGCAATATGGGCTCTGCCATGATCATATAGGTTGCAAGAACTTAGCCATATGGACAGTGGGTGGTAGTGTATGATAGGTTGGAACGCGTCCATTTTTGGTCTAAGGGAAAGCTTCTGAAAGATCTTGTCTTGGGAAACCAAGTCTTGTGGGGAAAGTGCACCACCTCTGCAGAGTGTAAAACCTAAGTACTTAGGCATGTCCCTGGTAAAGGACAAATTGAGCATCAAGACATGGAAGCAATCAAGAATCTCATCATTCAAATTTCTAAAGTTAAAAACTTGTGGATTCAACAAGGGTTGTTTGAAATCTTAAATCTTTGATTGATAGATGCCTTGGAAAGGATCTTCAATCTTTGATTGAGAAAAATGATTTTGTCAAGCAAAAACTTAGTATTTTCAAAAGTTAAGGAAAAATCTATTTTGAGCAATGCAAGCCTCAACTCCACTTAGCCAAATGCATATAGTTGATAGACTCCACCATACTACCATAGTATCACTTGCCAATACAATTCAAATGTATTGACCCTTTGTGGCTGTAACTTGTATGTTGCAGGTTTGATTGATTTTAGTGAAGATTGTTTGAATAGGATTACAAAGTCTACAACCAACATCTGTCTGTGGCACTTTGAAGATGAAGGACCCCATGAATATAGTTATTCCGCTGCAATGTAATGTGATAGCCTAATGAGCTATGTTTTGATGTAATAAAATTATGTTATTCCTGGTTATAAAGTTATATTATGACCTTTGTTTCTTGATATTACATCTTAACTGTGGATGCTAGCTATTGATCCAGGGACTAGCATTGTAAAACACAGAGGGCTCTATCTTATTAGGTTGAGACCCCTACAGATGGTATCAGAGCATTGTGTTGCCTGTAGGATTTGTAAACCTAGGATTGGACAAAAACCCTTAGAAAAATAGGAGTGTATTTGTTCCAAAAACTTATTTAGAAAAACACTTGTAAACTCTTTCCTCAACCATTTTGGTTACAACTCTACATCTCTTCTATTTCAAACTTGATGGAAAAACCTACCCATGACCAAGGACTACACTATGTGCAAAGGACTTCTTCAACTTCTTCAACTCTAATGACTTCAACATCTTCAGCATGTTCTCCAAAGACTTCCAACATGGATACCACTAAGGACTACAAGTGAGACAAGGAAATCTTACTCAAGATTTAGAGACTGAGGGAATGCAAAATAAGAAGGAGCCATCAACAACTTTGAAGTATTGCAACCAAGAGATTTTTCTCAAGGAAACCATGATCTCATACAAGAAGAATCATGAAGGAAAGAAAAATCACAAGTGAACCATATAGATGGACCACCATATTTTAGTTAAGTCAAAACCACCAACTTATGTAGTGTGAACAAAAAAAATATTTTGTTGCCTAAGTATGTGCTTGAACTTTGTTGTTTGAGTGAAATGTTTGGTTTGTGATTGAATGTACATTGCTTGTGTGAATTGTGATGTGTGTGATTAGAAATAATTCCTTAGAAATATCTTGCCTATTCTAATCTCCCTTCAACCCAAACAGATGACTACTCCAAGAGACTCCAACAACAAGGTTGATGACATCAACACCAACCAAGAGGACAGCATGAAAGAGCTCATAGCAACCCAGAACCAGTTAAACCAACTGCAGCTCAGTTCATAGCCAACAATAGTGATAAAGATCCAACACTACAACAGTTTTTGGAGGAACAATCCCAACTGATGCTTAAGGTGACTAATCAAATGATCAAGATGGAAGAAAACTATCGCAAAAGAGTTTATGACAACAAGGATGACAAGAATATTGTTCTAGATGGAGCACCAGCTTGCACTATTTGTGGAGACAAAGATCATACTTCCAAGGAGCATGAAGGTCAATGTCCTAACTGTGAAGGAAATCATCCTGTTGGACAATGTCCTACCTCCCAAGCTACTTGTTACCTTTGTGAAGGAAATGACCATGTCCCTATTCAATGCCCCATCTACTCCATGGTGGAACAAAGGAAACAAGAAGGATCCAAGTATGCCAAGAATGTTGATGGCAAAGGAAAATGACCACTTATACCTCCAAAGAAGACAACCCAGTTCAAAGGATCAAAGAAACCCAAGAAACCAAGACCAGACATGAACCTTGTGCAATGTCGTAAATGTAAAGAAATGGGACACTATTCCAGTGAGTGCCCAAAGAACAAGAAGAATAAAGTGATTGGCCAAGTAGTGTGCAACAACTGCAGAGAGCTAGGCCACTATGTAGCAACTTGTCCAAAAGAGCTACATGAAGAACTCAAGGACATCCATTGTTTCAACTGCAAGAATCCAGGACATTATGCAAGCAACTGTCCAGAAAAGATGAAGAACAAGTTGAACAAGCCTATGGAGAAACTCAACCTTGGCCCATGAGTCAAGTATGGAAACCAAGGACACATGCAAAGTTTGCTTAGAGAAGTTTTCAAGAAGGCCAATATGTAATTTTTGTTTGAAAATTTTAAGGGTGGTAGTACCCTAGTTGTTTTGAACCTGCTTGTAACCCCAGCCTCCCCAAATCTCGGGACGAGATTTATTTTAAGGGTGGTAGTCTGTCACATCCCAAGATTTTCCAAATCTTGTAATGTGAAAATAAATGAATAAAATAAAACTTTGTTTGATTTTCAGAACCAGAAGAAACTTTTTGAATTCAATTGGAACTTCAAACCCATTTGAATTAAATAAAACCTAAAGGGATTTAAAAAGAAAAACATTTAATAAAAGGAAAAATAAAAACATTTGGAAATACTATTTTCAAACAATTAAATGAAAAGATTTATTTTCAATGGAATAGAAGTTTATAAATAAAGAATATTCTATAAAGCCAAATTAAACCTTGGCCAAGCTTTGGGAATTAAAACATTTTATTTTGAATAAAAATTAGCAAATGTTTATTTAAATAAAGTAATAAGGAATTAATATCCAAACTTTATTTAAATAAAAGGTTTTTACCAATTTAATTGAAACATAAAAGCTTATTAAAATTATTTAAAATAAGTTTTCCAAATATTTGATATTCACAAATAAAAACCTACTAAAGTGTTTTGGCTTTATTTTAGATTTCAAAATAAATATCTCAATAGAACAAATCCTATTTGATTTAATAATGAAAGTCTATTATATTTAATTAATAATGGACTCTAAAATAAAAGGTTACTTTGTTTTAAACAAATTTCCAAGTATTCTATATTTCCCAAATAAAACCTACTGATTTGGTTTTGAAAATATTTAGGTTTCAAATAAAGATTTTATTAATAAAATCAAACACTATTTGATTTAATAACTAAGGCCTATTTTATTTAATTATTAATGAACCATGGACCATTTTACTTAATTAATAAATGGAACCTAAAAAGATTTAAAATATTATTTTTATTTTGGATTTTGGTTCATGTTACTGAACATAACTAATTTCAATATTACAAAGTTTGGGTGTTGTTTGAATTGATTTGAACCTTGTTTGATTGTTTTGAAATTTAAAACAGAAAAATAGAAATAAGAAAGGAAAAAGAATTCAGACAAAAAAATAGGACAGCCCAGCCCAACAGGCCCAGAAACAGCCCAGTACTCCCTCCCCGAAAGAAAACGTTTTGCACCCAGATTTTGACCCGCTAAGTCCCTGACCAGTGGACCCTCCCCCTTGTTTCTTTTCCCACTGACCAACCGACCCCACGCAGCCAGCTCATCATCTTCAACCCCGCGATGACCACGCCCTCTCCTCGCTGCCGTTGCTGTCTTTAATCCCCGCGATCAATTCGCAGTAATTCCGTGCCTTAAACCTTGCAGCGATCACGCCCATTTAAGCGCCTGCGTCTTCTCTTCCATTTCCCCCAGACACCGCCTTCCCTCTACCTCCAGGCCGCCCCAATTCTTCTCTGCACCACCCTCTGCTCCGGCGAACTCCACCATAAATTCCGGCCAGCCGACGTTACCCTGAGCCTCCTCGACCATGCTCACATGATACCCAGCCTCTGGCGCACCTCACTGTGCCTCCCGTTCAGCCGCACGAGCATCACAGCGTCGGCAAGGACAAGCTCGACTCACGCCGCCGTCTGCAATTTCTCCAGCGACTCCCTTGGTAATGTTCTGACCGCCCCTCTTCTTTTCGATGACGCGCCTAAGACCAATGACTTCTTCCGCAACTAATGCCATCATTCTCGTGTCCTAGCTCACACCGTAGCGTCACCTCCGTCGTCGACAGTGAGCAACCGCCGTCTGTCTTCAACTCCGGCGAGCCCCGCAGGTACATTCCGACCGCCCCGCGCCCTCTCGTTCACGCACACAGCTCTGCCTTGATCTTACGCTTCTAACCGTGCCCTCGTTTTGCTTCGGGGTGAACCACAGAGTCGACTTCGACCACGACCACGCGCAACCGACGCCAGCAGGAACTCCGGCGAGCAATTAGTTCCACCCCAGTGCGCCCCTTGCCTCCACGCAACCACGTCGAGCTTTCCCACGACCCTGCGATCACGGTGAGCCTTCTCCTTCTCTTCCTTGCGACCAGTATCACCGGCGACCACCTCGCCTGAGCGCTGCCGCCTGAGCGCCGCCGCCAGTGCCGCCGATTAATAGTCAGAGTAGTTAGGACCGTTAGATTTGGATCTGACGTTTAGGAATGAAAGTGAGCGAAGGGGTATCGAGCAACCAGTGCCGTGCGATCCCACTTAGATCCAACAATCCAGAGAGATCAATCCGACCGAACCGGTATTGTCCAGTAAGAACTTGACGCGTGGCACTAGATCTGTTTAAAAGAAATTTGAAAACAGATTTATTTGCAAACTTCAAACCCTTGTATCTTTGGATCCACACGTCCAAAAATTACAAATTTTATGTCATTGGATTCAGGAGAACAATACCTAACCAACCCTGCCCTTAGTTTAGCAAATAGTATTTGTTAGATTGGTTGATTATGCAGAAACATTTGATTGCTTGTTTAGAGTATAAAAATAGTTTAAAATTGATTTCGGGGTCAAAACTTTTGCAAAATGGTTTGATGTAACCTTACTGACCCTAAGAACCCACCCTTGGTGTTAAAAATGATTTTGGTAAAATTTAGGTTGAATTATTTGACATAGCCAATTTCTAGCCAAATAAAATTATTGATTTTATTATGAAAATGTTTATGGAAAGGAAACTTTGAGAAAATAGTTTAGACCAAACCTACTGACCCAAAACACCAAGTTTTGCGATAGCAACTCATTTGGTGAAAAACATAAAGTTTTGCTTTGATAAAAAAATAATTTTCACCACATAAAATAATGATTAGATTTAAAAATGGTTTATGGACCAAAATCCTTTTGCAAATGACTTTGTCACTATGGAAAATGACCACTTTTGACTTTACAAAGTTTAGAAGCCTAGTGGAGACCATCCTTGCAATAGAACCAACCTTTGCATGCTTATGCATGACTTAGATTCCATTACTTTGTGTGTGAAAAATTGTTTGTTTGACTTTGGTTGGAATGTGAATTGAATTTGTGTTTGCTTGATTGACTTGTAGTGAAGTGTGAGACTAGCAAGATCAAGGAGTGAACCACCAAAAGGCAAGTGATGCTTCATACTTTTTGTCCCATTACTTTCTCTATGCATTAGTGAAATTTGCTAAGTAAAACTTGCATGGATTTTGCTAAGTATAAACCTTACAATAGGAAAACCTAGTAGATGAATCCTTAGTAGGATTTTCCTAAGTTAAAGATTCCTACTACTATCAAGCTTAGCCTAGCTAATAGAAAACATGGGTGGAATATATATTCACACTATGGAAAAATATTCTAAGTCTGAGGACTTATGTTTTGTTTAATAAAACAACTAAGTTAATGAATCACCTGGGTGGAATGGAAGGATTGGGTTATGTTGAGTGGTTCACAAGGCCCATGTTTATGGTTGACCTTGTGTATCTCACTTGTGGATGGCCACCCAGGAACAAAGAGATTTGAGATGTCAAATGTTGAGAAGCTTCAAGTGCAACCACTTGGCAATATGGGCTCTGCCATGATCATATAGGTTGCAAGAACTTAGCCATATGGACAGTGGGTGGTAGTGTATGATAGGTTGGAACGCGTCCATTTTTGGTCTAAGGGAAAGCTTCTGAAAGATCTTGTCTTGGGAAACCAAGTCTTGTGGGGAAAGTGCACCACCTCTGCAGAGTGTAAAACCTAAGTACTTAGCCATGTCCCTGGTAAAGGACAAATTGAGCATCAATACATGGAAGCAATCAAGAATCTCATCATTCAAATTTCTAAAGTTAAAAACTTGTGTATTGAACAAGGGTTGTTTGAAATCTTAAATCTTTGATTGATAGATGCCTTGGAAAGGATCTTCAATCTTTGATTGAGAAAAATGATTTTGTCAAGCAAAAACTTAGTATTTTCAAAAGTTAAGGAAAAATCTATTTTGAGCAATGCAAGCCTCAACTCCACTTAGCCAAATGCATATAGTTGATAGACTCCACCATACTACCATAGTATCACTTTCCAATAAAATTCAAATGTATTGACCCTTTGTGGCTGTAACTTGTATGTTGCAGGTTTGATTGATTTCAGTGAAGATTGTTTGAATAGGATTACAAAGTCTACAACCAACATCTGCCTGTGGCACTTTGAAGATGAAGGACCCCATGACTATAGTTATTCCGCTGCAATGTAATGTGATAGCCTAATGAGCTATGTTTTGATGTAATAAAATTATGTTATTCCTGGTTATAAAGTTATATTATGACCTTTGTTTCTTGATATTACATCTTAACTGTGGATGCTAGCTATTGATCCAGGGGCTAGCATTGTAAAACACAGAGGGCTCTATCTTATTAGGTTGAGACCCCTACAGCTATTAAGAGTCTCCTTTCTAGACGTACTATTATTCCTAAGCTGTCCTCTGATCCTAAGTTTTCCACCTCTCCCTTAGATATTAGAGATAAATATTATGATTTCTCTCTTGATTTATCCTATTTAGACATTGTTGAGAAAGAACCTTTTTATGGGACTGAAAATGAGAGTGTTGTGGCTCATATGAATGAGCTTTCCACTATGTGTGCTTTATTATCTTATGATTTTAAGATGCGCAAGTACTCTGTTGCTAAGATCTTCCCTTTTTCACTAAAAGGAGAAGCTAGGGCTTGGATTAATAGATTACCTCCTGGTTCCATTGATAGCCCTAATTGCTTGATTGCTTCATTCTTCCAGAAATATTTTCCTCCCAGTGCTAGACATGCTGCTTTGCGGAGACGTTTTGATTTTAAACAGGGAGAAGAAGAGAAATTGCCTGAGTCATGGACAAGGTTCTGTGCCTTGATTCATGCACATCCTGGATGTCCATTACCTAAAATGAGCTTCTTGATATTTATTATAATGGACTAACTGATGAATCTAGGACATACCTAGATAGCTTTGCTGATTATGTTTTCAGGAAAAGAACTCCTACATATGCTGAAGAATTAATGGCTAAGATAAGAAAAAATTATGATGATTGGACTTCAACTGAGCTAAATGCACCTGAGCCTATTACTCCTGCACCAGTTGTGCCTGAACCAGTTCCAATACCAACACCAAAAAAGAGGGGAGTTATTTCATTAAATGATGAAGTGATGAAGGAAGCTAAGAAGTGTCTAAAGGAGAAAGGTATTAGAGCTGAAGATGTGAAGAACCTACCTCCTATAGAAGAATTATGCAAGCCAATTCCCTACTCATCTACTATTGAGGTACACTCTCTCCAACACTTTCATGGAGGTGATATTCCTATGGTAAGCCTCCTGATCAATGCTTAGAGGAAATTGACACATTTATTGTTAAACAAGGTAATTTTAATAAACAAGTTCAGAATCATTTATTAGAAAAATCTAGAGCTATTAAAGAGTTGAAATATATTGTGGAAATAACTTCTAATGATATTAAAATGTGTTGTAAACACTTTCAAATGGTTCAAACCCAACTTGATCAACTTGCTAAGGTACAAAAGGATATGCTAGTTAATGCCTCAGGAGATAAACATGCTTATGGAATTAGAACTAGGAGTGGTATAGCTACTCAAGATCCTTTATACCCTGAAGGACACCCTAAAATAATTGAGCAGGATTATCAACAAGGTGAAATTAGTGGTACTCCTCGTAAGAGAAAGAAAAAGAAACACAAGATAGTTGAGGAACCACTTGAACCTGCTGTAGATCCTAATAGTATATCTGTCTCTGATGGTGAAACTGAGAGTGGTAATGGTAATAATGATGCTCCTGATAAGGAGGAAGGTGAGGAAGAACCTGAGAAGCACACTAAGAACACTAAGTACACTAAGGAATATTTTATTGCTAAGAAACATGGTAGTGAGAGAGAACCTTGGGTGCAGAAACCTATGCCTTTTCCAGGTAAGAAACACAAGTCAAAGGAGGAAGAACACTACAACAAGTTTTATGAGGGGATGAAACCTTTATTTTTGCAAATTCATTTGACTGATGCTATTAAGTTGCCTCCTTATTCAAAGTATATGAAGGATATTGTCTCTAATAAAAGGAAGATTCCTAATGAGGAAATTTCTACTCTGCTTGCTAATTATTCCTTCAATGGTAAGGTTCCAAAGAAACTTGGTGATCCAGGTATACCAACTATTCCTTGCTCTATTAAGAATACTTATGTTAGAACTGCTTTATGTGATTTGGGAGCTGGCGTTAGTGTTTATGCCTTTTTCTCTCTACAAGAGACTCCAGCTAGAAAAGTTGATACCAACTGATATATCTTTGCAAATGGCTGATAAGTCAACTGCTATTCCTGTTGGTATATGTGAGGATGTTCCTGTTCAAGTGGCTCATAATTGCTTGGTTTTAACTGATTTTGTTGTGCTTGAGATGCCTGAAGATGATAATATGTCTATTATTCTTGGGAGACCTTTTCTTAATACTACTGGTGCTGTCATCAATTGTAATCAAGGAAAAGTAACATTCAATATTAATGACAAACAGCATACTGTCTATTTCCCCAAGAAGGTTGCTAAAAGCTATTGCCGGAATTCCATTGAAAATATTGAGGGCATCAAGGTTGGAGAAATATATTGTCCCATTACACAAGACAATTTTGAAACTATTATGATTGGGACCATTGCTATCAAGTATGAGGTAACATAATCACCTTGTGGAATACACAATTTTGTTTCATATAAGATTGTTTTGGTAACAAGACTTGATCAACCTTGTTAACAAAAGGATTTTAATGAACAAAATAATGTTTTCACTGTGGTTATACTTGCTTTCTTTTATTTTTCTCCTTCCTAGTCTTTGCCTTTTCTTTTGCTAGCTTTGGTTTTGTCAGTTGCTTTCTTGTTAGAGTGTCTTAGAGTTTCTATAGTTTGGCTTTTGGTTTGATTTCCCTTCTTCTAAAAAAATGTTTTTGCGAGAAAATCAAATTTCATACCCTGAAAATTGGCCAAAAATAAAGTTTCCCGAAAAAATCCAGGAAAATTCAAAATAAATTTTTCCTCGAAAAAGGGGCAGAGGGACACCTGGAGTGACCTAGGGGGCCACCCCAGGCACCCACACCCCTGTTAGGCGCGGCCTTGTAACACCCTTGCCTGATAAGGCTGAGTTCATGTGTATAGTGCTAATACCTGGATCGGTTCACTGGCACACACAGTACAAAATGATACCAAATATTACCGTGCATCATAAATACAACAAATATGATCCAGAATTTACATTTTATTACAGCGGAAAGCAATCACAAGGTAGATCTCCATCCTTCAAATGTGCCACAGGCGAACAATTGTTGAGTGGAGGCTCGCGACCTATGAACATCACTCAGATACGATATAACCTGCAACATGAAACATTGCAGCCACGAATGGTCAATACATTGAATGTATGGCAAGTAGGCTAAAATGGTTAACAACAGATCTATAAACTACATGCTTATTTGGCGAAGTGGAGTTCAGGCTCATTTGCATAAAGCAATAGTTTTATCCTAACATTTGTAACAAAGTAGTTTTCCAATACGATAAATAGGACACTCTGGTTCACTCCCAAGTGCTCCTACCCAATTAAGTTTACCCAACAAGTTTTATGTAATTGATAAATAAGGATGAGTGAAATATGTCATAGTATCAATATCAAGCAACTCATTTGTACATAACCGGGGACACGGCTAAGCACTTAGTTTATACATCCTGTAGGGGTTTGTACACTTTACCCATGTGACTTGGACAGCCCAGCTTGTACCACCACACACATATTGTGTGACGATAAGGAGAAGCCCAAGAAGAGACCATTCGGGAAGAACTTCCCAAACCCATCCATGCAGCGTACCAACCTACACTATTCTATATCTCTGGCTACGTAGGGTTCGAGTCGCCAAAACCTACTAAGTCCAGCCAACCGCCCATTTCATTATTGGCACATGGTTGTACACGTAAGCTACCCAATAAAGAAGCCAATCCTTTCTCAGTACCCTGGGCGGCATTCCCTACCATAAATCCGTACTCGATGACCCAATCAATGCCATTCCGCCCAGATAGTTCATTAAAATCATTTATTATTAATGCATTAAAGCATTTATTATTAAAGCTATATCGATTTAATATGGTTTATCTCACTTTAATTCAACTTCTGATGTATCTATCATATTAAATTGTGAATTAAATGCTACTGGATAGGTACTGAAATTTAGAGACAACAACAATTTGAATCACCTAAAAAGGAGTTACAGATCTTTTCTTATAATTAAAATACTATTGCAATGGGTTTAAAGCTTTATGCAAGAATTTCTATTTTAACACTACCAAATAATTTGGCACGCAATTTCTTAGGATATATATTATTAGTACAAAATAGTATCAATTGGTTTCACTAATTTTGGAGTTCTGGTTAATTTTCTGTGATTTAAATACTAGTTTTAAGGGTTTAAATCATTTAAATTATTTACTTCGACAAAAATTATATCTAATGCCGTATTAATGTTCTAAAAGAATCATGGATTCCAAGGACATATTATTTGCCATTTTATGAACAATGGTTATTTCCTTATGAATTTATTACTCTAAAAAGGGCATTAAACCATTTAATAAAGCACGACAAATTCTTAGAGTAAATGTCTTATAAAATTGTATATTCATAATATACACGAAATTATCTTTCCATAGGTATATTATTTACAATTTTTGGAGCTATAGATAATTTTATATGTATTTTACAAGTTTAACATATTTTCTGCAAATTTTATTCTATTTCAAAAGAAAGGGAATATTCCTTGGAATATACCCTGCTGGCGTGGCGTGCTGACTGTGCACGACCGGTCAGCAATCAATTACGTGGCAAGTTCTGATTGGTTGACACCGGTTCATTGGTCCTCCTGATCTGGACCGCTGATGGCATATCCGATGGCCTAGAGCGGAAGGTTCTAGGGATGGGGTCAACGGCGGCTGACGGTAGTCAATGACGGCGGTGACGGTCGGGAAGTGGTGGCTGGCAGCGCTAAAATGATCTTCGTCGACGTTGGAGTATCGAACAGTGATCAACACTCCATGGAGAACTTGTTAATGTCATCTTCTACTACCCAGGCTCCCTGAAACGATGGTGAAGCGTGGATGGAGGAGCTCGGCTTCTATGGGCTCCGGCGAGCAATTGTGGGTGCTATGGCGATCTGTAGAGAGAAGGAAGGGTTCAAGGCGAGGCGGTGATTCAAGGGGAAGAGGACAGGGGTAAAAGGGGAGGCGAGGGAGGTCGTTCATGTCGTTCTTGACCTTGATCTGGAGCTCCGAAAGTCGTTTGCGGCGGAGGGAATTCCGGTGGTGGCTAGGGTTTTGTTTTTGTGAAAACAAAGGGAACAAGGTATAGGAGGGGCTTTATATGGGGAGAGGTGGCGTGCAGAGGGGCCAGGGTGAACAAAATCACCGGATTCGGCAGGGGAGATCGAATCGGGTCGTGTTCGTTCTCTTCATAGCGAGGAAGGGGATGACCGGGGTGGTCCCCACCTGTCAACGGGAGAGAGGGGAGATGAGAGGGAGCGGCGCGGGCTGCACTATTGTTTTTTTACTGGGCCTGTTGTTGGGCTGCTGCGGATACTTGCGCTGCGCGCGCTGCGCGGTAGATAGGGCTGGGCCGCAGGTAGGGTTAGGTTAGTTAGCCTTTTTTTTCCTTTTCTTTTCTGTTTTCTTTTGTATTTTTAGTTTTAGGGCTCCAAATTAGTCCATTCAAATTTCTAAAAATTTGTAAAATCATCCACATCATTTTAGAATATTATATGCATTATTTATTATCCATTTCAAAATTACCAACCAATATATATTTAGTTTAGCCAATGGAGCATTATTATTATTTCTTATATTAAACACAAATTTTGCATTTTAGCTCCAAATGGACTCAAATAAATTTCTGTGGTTTTCTAAAAGTGTCCTCTATCAAGGTATTCCATTTAGGATTTACTATTGCTTAGGGTTTACTATGGAGAAAACCATAGCTTTTAGGTTGTACTTAGAATGGGAAAATCCCATTTAGAGGTTTTGGATAATCTTTTAGACGATAGAAATATTTCCTTGGGGTTTAATGCAATGATGCTCATGCATGCTTCATGATTTTGAATTTTGAAATCTTGCACACCAATTCTACAATCCATAATCAATCCATGCCCTTTTGCCTATATGGCTACTTAGGTCATAACAAACCAACATAAGGTTTTGAATCAAGGTTGAAAGGATTTTTCAATTCAAAAAGTTTCTTCTCTTTGAGAATTTTCAACAAATTCAAACAATCAATCAAGTTTATGTTATTTCATTCACATTCCAAAATTAAGAGGATTTTTGGATGTGACAGGCCTCCCTACAGGTGGCGCCTGGGTGGGGTGTGGCCCACCTGGGCCCCTCCAAAGTGTCTCCTCCCAGCCATCTTATTTTTCTCTCTCTAAAAACACCGGAAAACTTTCTTAAGCTCGAGTTCCTGCTGTTCTTGCTCGCGATTTTCGATCTCCTTGCTCAGCCCCTCTTTGCTGTTGATTTTTGGAGAGATTGCTCCTTGGTATGTGCCTCCTCCACTTGTCCAATTAGATTGTGATTGATAGATTGTATCTTGAGTATTTTGCTGCTATAGGTGATAGGTTGTGTGAGCTTGCATGCTTGTTCTATTCTTAGATATTTCATTTTGATGCATGTGTAGCCCTCTAGCAAGTTCCTATAGTAGTTTCTCATCATTTATCAGCTTGGAAATCACTTGGTTTGATGTTTGTCTAAAAATTTCAGAAATGAAGATGAGTGCATATCCACTGAATCAATATGACCTGTTGGTGCCCGAGCCAATGAAAGTTCATCGTGAGGAAGGAGTTTTTCCTTCCATATATCCATGCTAGGAATTTATGAGAACTGCGGGAATCCTCCAGGATTTCCAAACTATGATTACCAATGCAGGGTTGGAACACTTTGTTGAAGGTGAACCATTTCATTATGTTAAGCTAACCATGGTTGTTGTGCAGGACTTCCGGTTTACTTGGTATTCATCTAATCCTATGGTCCATTATAAGATATACAATATAGCTATCGACCTGCCTTTTGCTGATTTCTGTGCAGCAATTAGAGTACCTCAGTGGGGATCTTGTGAGAAGATCAAGGAGAGGCCCAAGTCACTTATGGATTTATATGCTGAGATTTTCCAAGGTTTCGACTTCTCAAAGGCAAGTGGTAAAATTCAGAACATTCAGTTCCCAGCCATTAGATATTTTGCCTATTTCATTACCAAGTGTGTTCTTGCTAGAAAGATTGCTAGGAAGTTATCTTCTTTTGATATAGCTTTTATCGCAACTTCTTTGAATAGGAATAGCTCTTATAACCTGGGTGCTTTGATAGCTTACCGTCTCACCACCAACCACGAGAAGGGTGGAATTTGTGGAGGTCTCATCGCTTCTAGGTTGCTAGCTTTCCATGGTTTAGATCCTCACCATTCAGATTATCGGTTCCCTATAGAGAGGCTTGAAATTGAATCCATGATTCAGCATGGTTTTGTTTCCTTTGGGGGCTAATGTGAGAAGTTTACCGTTTGAAATATCTTTTGCCCAGCGAGGTTGGAGAGGGGGTAGGACTGAGAAAATAGTTTATTTGCCTGCACCTACTTTGTTTAATTTTGATAACATGCAATGATGGTCGCTCATGGAGGAGGAGGTTGACACATATGTGGCGGATCACTCCCAGCAAGAGGAGAATGTTGGATAGGATGCCGAATATGATTCGGTTCAGCCCTCCACCTTGGGAGAGTCTTCATACCAGCATCCCTCATTTGATTGGGGCGCGTCTTCTTCTTCATCGCAAGCGCCTGAATATGATCATTCCTATGATGACCCACCAGCGTGGGGTTACTACCCGCGCTATTGAGCCCCACTTAGGCCAAAAGCCTAAGCTTGGGGGGAGGTATACCGCCATCACACTCATCTATATATCATGTTCGGTCGGTTCTTTGTATATCCATTGTTTCGCTTTCTTTTTGGTTTTTGTTTCTGCTTTCTCAAAACACAAAAATACCAAAAATATTTTCGTTGTTTCTCTTGGTTTGTTTATTTTTTTAGCTTTGGTTTGCCTTAAAGAAAAATCCAAAAAGATTTTGCTTTGTTTGGTTTGTTTTTTGCTTTGTTGTCTTGTTTGAAAAATCAAAAACACCAAAAATATTTGTTGTTCTTCTTTGGTTTTGTGAGTTCTTTGCAGGGTTCAGCCATCCTCAGTGGATTTTAGTTTCATGTTATTATTCAAGTCACACAAGTGAAGGGCAATAATGAAGATTAATACAACTTGAGGTGTGGTAAGAGGCTGGTAACGAACTCTATTTGTTTTCATTTTTGTACATATACTCATCATGGTGAGCAAGCTTAGTTTGTTTATGTAAGGAGTATGTTACTAATGGATGCTTAGTAGTTTTTCCTTGTCTATGATTAGCTCCAGCTTGCTAATAGTTTGTAGCATGTCATATGAATGTTTGCTTGCATTGTTTTATTCATATTTTGGTATGATATTGTGGTACCCTCCTCTGAATGTTTCATGTGAATCGACTTGGCACATGCTCACGCATCCATATGACTAAACAATAGTCAGTAAGCCTCGATGATTTATTTTGCCTCAGAGTTCTTGTATCACTTTCATGCCATAATTAGTCTTGTTTTGTTGCAAGCAGGATTATGAAAATTATTGCTCTCTCGTTTGTCGCTCCCTCTCTATTGCTAGCCTTCACTTCCACTGAGTATGAGCTCTACTTGTGCTTCCATCTCCCCAAAACCAATATTGCCAACAGAGTCCATCATACCTACCTATTAGCATTATTTGCTATTTCAGTGCATATTCTATATGCCTTGTTTTCTTCCAAATAAAATGTTTGTCTGTTTTGAGAAAGTTAGTTAGTAAAGCTCTCACGAACTTGATGGCACACTTTATTTCTTGCACTTAATAACCTGAACCATTGTGACCTGTCCATGAAAGTTATATGCTGGGAGTTAGCAGAACTGTGCTGTCACGGGGAATGCTGTCGTGGTATTGCCGACGAGTACGCCACAGAGGGGTCCTCACAGTGCGTGTTTAGAGACGTGGGGGAAGGCGGATGGTTGACCGGTACGAGGTAACACAGCTTACCCAGGTTCAGATCCCACAACGGTGGCGAAATCCTACTCCTTCTATAAATCACTATAATGGCAATACGCTGAGTTATAGAGATAGGTTCGCTGTGCGAGGTGTAAGCTAATCGCTACTTGATTGTCTGAGATTGTGCCCTAAAGGCTCCCATAGGCCCGACTTATATAGTCGCCAGGTCCTAGGGTTACAGGGAAAAGTCATAGCCGGAGAGGTTACATAGTCCTACACCGTCTATTACTAGTCTTATGTATCTTGTACTGCAAGGCTCTGGGTACGTTGGTGACTCCACCGTAGCCTTCCTTTATCCAGCATGGGCCTCCCTTCTGGATCCATCTAACTGGGCCGCCCAGCAGGCCATAGGCCATGCTACCATCTATGGGCCACCTGGGTTAGCCGGATAAGAGACATGCTATAAGGATACCCATATAGCATATCCCCAACAATAGCCCCCGGAGAACTCCAAGATCTTGCGCCGTCTTGCCTCTTCATGTTGAATGCTCCGTCTAGATGGATGTCCGCAAATCGTCAAGCAATATCTTGTCGTCCTCCCAAATAACCCTGCAAGGCTTTCTCCGTCTTCAATATGTAAGTCGGAGAAATGCTGAATCTTCCATCGTACTCTTCCGTAGCCGGACTGGATCCATCCATGCCGGAATCTTCTGATGTGACGGCTCATCTGCCTATGTCAGCTAGGGCGACGTAGCAGTAGGTCAGCGACGCCTTGTAATTCACACATGCAGAGAATGCAATCATGTCCAATTTTCCCGCGTGAACGATACGGACCGTTGGCGGCGACGGTTGGGACGTTGCGAAATTTCCGTGCACGTTCGCGCACACGTCGTCTACGCGGCAACCATCCGATCAAGCTGCACGAATCTTGATGATGGAGATCATAAATAGTAACTGTGGTGGAACTTTTTACTTTTCACCTCATTCTCTCCTCGCATCGTCTTCTTCCTCCAGCGAGCGCCCCCTCGAGCTCTCCGCGCAATCTTCGTGAAAAACCTAGCTCCAATTCTCGCCAGTCACCTCCAAACTCACCCAATGACCAGTAGCAGCTCTACCCCTTCCATGGCGGCGTCGGGCGAAGCTGCGACGAAGCCGGTGAGCTCCATCGTCGTGCCCTAGAGGGTCTGGTCATCCCTGTCTCGTCGGTGGTCGAGTCCACCGGCGGAGACCGTAATCCAGCGGCGCTGGAGCCGCTGGAGGAGGAGCTGGACTCGCACAAAGGCGATTGGCGCGGTTCAGACATCACGAACCGCGACATCAAGGAACTGATCATCGAAGGCTACCTCCCTGCGACGGAGGGGCTCGCCTGGCGGGCGGCGCCAGCCGGCGAGGTGACACCTTCTACCCAAGCCAGAGAAAAGGTGTACCTCAAAGCCCAATTGGTACGCGGCGTCTCCCTACACATCTCTAACTTCTTCCTTTCCGTCTTGAATCACTATAGAGTCCATCCCCAAAACCTCTATCCCAATAGCATCTTAGCGCTTAGCAATTATGCGGCGCTCTGCGAGGGTTACCTAGGGATTAAACCTAGGCTAGATTTCTTCGTGTATTTCTTCACCGTCAAGCGTGAAGCCGGAGCCAGTAAGGAGGAACTTAGAAATTGTGGCACCATAAGCTTCAAGATCCGTCCTGGCCGGCGGTTCCCCGACATCGTCGGCCACGAGTCCTGCAAAAACTGGCAGCGCACTTACTTCTACGGCCCCGACATCCCTCTGTCCGGCCGAGAAGTAACGTACCCGGACTTTGTCGATGGAGCCGCCGCTGAAGCCTCGTCATGGAGATCCCAAGCCTTCCTTCCCTCCGACCTCGATGCTTCCCGGGCCATGAGGAGTATAAAATGGATCATAGAGACAGGTTTGACCGGCTTGGACCTAGCCATGTGCTGGTTCATCAGGCGAATCCAACCTCTGCAGCACCACGCGAAGCTCATGCACGAGTATACCAGCGATAGAAGGGATAGCCTCCGAATCTCCGTGGACAATTTCTCAAGTGACTCCGTCAAGCTCCGCATCAAGGACATCGTCAAGGTGAAGGACAAGAAGCGTGGCTTCACCATCACCTACGACATGTTCATAGACGGCAAGTGCCCAAAGGTAGTTGTTTATTTTCCGTGTATGACATATACTCCAGTTCTTCCATCTAGCAAATATCATCCTGTGTAACACGATGGTTCTTCACCTTACAGCTTAGCGACATAGATGAGGACAGCATGATTCCTCAAATCTATGATCCAAAGATGAAGGAAGTCACCGTCGTGTCCGACGATGATGATCCATTGGCGCGAAAGCGGAAGAGCTCCACCTCTGATGCTGCCGATGGAGGCAAGAAGAAGAATACGAAGGGTGGAGCCTCCAAGAAGACTACCGCCACCCTGGAGGCGGAGAAGGGAAAAGTTACCCGGATCCCCTTTTCCAAAGCACCCCCACTTGTGTAAGCTTCTTTCTCTCCGACATTGTCTATTTATCTGTCTTGCTCCTGTACTTATCCATTTTGCACGTTTCAGGAAGAAAGCCACGACCAGCTTGAAGAAGACCTCCAAAACATTGGGGGCTTCTAGAACCATTAAGGACATGCTGCATTGCGACGCATCTCCCGCCATCGCCCCTGTCACTCCCTCCGTCAAACCCTCGTCTGCCCAGACAAGCTCACAAGCTAAGGAGGCATCTGGCCCTTCCGCCATGGAAGTGGATTCCGGTGCCTCTACTGAGGTCACTGTTGTCGGCGAGAAGGCGACGCAGGAGAGTGCCGCACACCCAATGGCTGAAGCTCCGACTAAGGATGCTATCGGTAGTGGTAAGGTGGTGGTGGAAGCTGGTACTTCTGCCGTAGGCGGCGCCCCTGCACCAAAGAAAACCATAGCTTATCCAAAGATAGTATATCCGGTACTTACACTGGGTAGCACTGCTCTGGTCCCTGGTGCAGCGCCGACGTCTCCGACGTGCGGTCTAGAGGAGCTCCTCCGACAAGCAGAGATCTTGCAAGGAAATAGCTCATCCTTTGGCAAGCTGCTGGCCGAGAGTGCCACCAACCTCAAAATCATTGCACTTGTAAGTTTTATTTGCCTTCTGCATTTCATATGAGTATACCACTATAGCCCCCGAGGATGTAGACGGAAAACCATAGGTCTTTGCGTCTAGATGCTCTAAGAGTGACTAAGCTAGAAAACTTCTCACTGTAGCCCCCGAGCATATAGGTGGAATGAATTATTCTGACTAGATGCTTTAAGAGTAGCATACACAGTGTTTATAAATTTCAATAATGTATCCCCCAAGCTTCTAGTTGCAACTGAATTAGTTCTGACTAGATGCTTAAAGGAAAGCTAAGCATATATGCGAGTTAAAAACTTTATACTGTAGCCCCCAAGCTTCTAATCAAAAACTGAATTAGTTCCGACTAGATGCTTAAAGAAAATCTAAGCATATTGCCAAGTTAAAAACTCTCGCTGTAGCCCCTGAGCGTCTAGGTGGAAAATTTCCGGCTAGATGCTCCAAGTAGACCAAACAACGCTTTAATTTATTCCTTTTTTCCACAGAACAAGAAAGCTCAGAGGGGCATGGCCAACGACAAGTATCAGAAGATGCGTGCAGACTTGGAAGCTGAAAAGGGTAAAACTGCCTTCTTGAAGGAACAGATCACCAAGAGCAAGCGTTTGTTTTCTTTTTCGCATTCCGACTTGGTTTTGTGCCCATATACATAGACCTCCATCCAACTGCATATATGACTAGAAGTCCACCTTTGGGTTATCATCCGAACCCCCTCCAGTATTAAGTTGCAATCAACAGACAACTGCTTTAAGAAAAGTGTGTAACACTAGTGGAAACGAGGCCTTTGGTTGAGGTCGTAAATGGCCTTTAACACCGGTTCTACTATGAACCGTTGTTAAAGGAGGCGCCCGTACCACCGTGGTCCAGAAATCAAAAAGGAGCACCCCCTTTAACACCGGTTCGAGCCACGAACCGGTGTTAAAGTCCCTGCACCAGTGGCCCGCGCAACCCCCCTTTAACACCGGTTCGGCTTGAACCGGTGTTAAAGGGGGTTTGCCTATATAACACACCACAGCCCACACCCTTCTCTCTCATTTTGGAGCATAGCAAGAGGGAGAGGTGTGCTAGTTTGTGTTTTTTTCCTATGCACAAGAGGTGTTCGGTGAAATGCCCGAGAGCTCGAAATAAGTTTTCTCGTTGCTCTTTCCTACTCAGTCGAGGTCGGTAACTTTATTCTTTCATGTGTCATTGATGTACTATATAAATGTTCATATCCTATTAATTTTTGATATACTATATATTAATGCAGATGAACCGGCAATGGATGTACGGTGACCGACGCACTTCCGAGTACATTACGGGCCTCCAAAATTTCATCGTTGTGGCTAATGCAAACCGTGGTCACAATGGTTTTATGTGTTGTCCGTGTGTTCACTGTCATAACAAGAAAGACTACTCAAATACCAGAACCATTCATGCCCACCTGCTTCGATCCAGTTTCATGCCCAACTATAATTGTTGGACCAAGCACGGAGAAAAAGGGGTTATGATGGAAGACAACTGTCGGGGGGATAACCCCCGGTAGGGTCACGAGAGGTGAAACATAGCGTAGCTTGGCTATCTCCAAGTAAAGAAAGTACCAGGCCGGGTAAGAATTACCGGGTAAGAGAAGCATAAGCGGCCGACATATAAACTATGTCGGCCCGCATAAGACAAAGTTGCTATTCTTGCAGGTACCGACGAGCCGAGTCTACCGAGGAAGGGCCGAGTCAAATAGGACGCATGGCACCTTTCCGAGTAAGGTCCAGGAGGGACCATGGTAAATCATGGTCAAAAGAGAAGGGCGACGCCGGGTGACACAAAAGGAGCTGGGTGACGCCCAAAGCATACGCTGATGTACAAAGTAACAGCATGACGCCAAAAGGAACAGAGGCAGCGTACCAGAAGACCGTTAGCTGTCAAGCTTTATGGACTAGGCCAGTGGGCTTAGGGCAAGCCCATGACCCGACCCACATCGTAGGGACCAAGATCCAAACAGTAAACCGTAGAATCCAAAAGGGTATTAGATAGCTAGCACTGCCTAGATATGGGAGGGCATAGCTGAAGTAGAGGGAGGTTGGACCAAGGAGTGAACTAGTGCACTGCACCCTAGCTCATAAAGCTCAAGGAGAACTTGTAATCTTTGGGTATCAAACAAATCGCTAAGTCTGGAGAGTTCTTCTTGTTCTTCGTGCATGGCTCGACCGTGCACTCCCTCCCAGGTGACCACAAGCACCCATTCGGCCCCCAACTTAAGCCTACCCATGGCATCTGCCGTGCTACCAGCACGACAGTTGGCGCCCACCTTGGGGCAGAAGCAGGTTCTTGATGGAGTCTTCATCCGGACGGGCAACATCATCGCCAAGACCGGCGAGCGCGTCTACTCCGGCCTCATCTAGAGGTTTGGAGCGCTCAACTTCATCAGCGACAACGCAGGATGCTTCGGGACCAAACCGTTCCCTAGGGACGGTCGCTTCTTCAAGTTCAGCGAACACTAGGTCTACGTCGCGCTGCGCGTGGAACGCGCATATCCCGAGCGCGTTGTCCTAGCGCCGGATCCGCCGGCGATTCCTGTCGCTGAGAAGCTTCACCAACTCGTCTCCATGGAGGTAATGATGACAGCCCCAAACCCCGCAGCTCCCCCAATAGTTCTAGTAGTGAATGAGAACACAGAGGAAGGAAATCATGAGGAAACGCCAATGGCTGCAAGGACAGAAAAGGCACCACTAGAAAAACCAGAGAACAAAGCTAGGAGTAAGAGGGCTAAGGAACTGCAGGAAGCGATAGACAAGTTGGCAGAGCCAGTGGCACATGCAATTGACCCGGCACATGTGCAAGCCGAGTTGGACGAAGCCAGGATAAAGGTCCTGGAGAAAGCAAAGGAATTAGCACAGTTACAGCAGGAAGTGGATATCACCTTCTGAGAGCTTAACTCGGAAAATCGAGTCAAGGGCGCAAAGACCCGGCTTGATGCAACGAGATTGAGAGGAAGGAACCTCAACGAGGAGCTGGCAGATGCAACGTCAAAAATAACGCCAGAGAACAGCAATGAAACAGCCATGCGGCCAACATATAACACAGCAGCAGCTAATCTGCGAGCAGCAGAAGCAGCAATGGCAGAATTACCCCACTTAGAGGGAGAGGCAAAGAAAAGGCAACAAGAACGAGTCAATGAACTAGTAAAAGCAGCTAGCATGCTGAATGAGGCATATTACCGAGCAAATCTGGGTATAGCAGGAAGGTCACAGCTGGTTCACTCACCGACTCCTGTCCTGGCAAGATCGGCAGGGCACACGGCATCATCACCCGGAGCGGCGCCTAGGCCGAGAAAAGAAAATAGTGTAGATTCTGGAAGAAACAAGAAGATGGTCGCCTATGATCCGGCAGTGGTTCAAGGAAACCTGGCACATGCACAGGGGGCGAGAAGGAATAATGCCCAAGGAAATGAAAACCAGGAGAATGCAGGCCGAGAAAGGCATGCAGGGCAAAGACATGACAACAGAGGGCAGAATTTTGTGCCTCATGCTAGGCGCGGAACTCACTCGGAAGGAGGAGTAAATCCAGCGCCGAATAATGCACCAGCTCAGCCTGAAAGAAGACAGTAAAGCGCAGAAAGGCAGCTCAGCAGCCTGCCGACCCAAACGCAAATAAGTACAATGATGGTTACTCGGCCGTGGTGAATGACGGATATGAACTGCCGGATCACGCATATCAAGTAATGGGAGCAAGACTTGGAGGCAGGAACCTTCAGCCGGATGATGCAAGGCTGAAGCTTGATCGAATAAAAATGGCAGAGATAATGGAATCGCAAGGTCCGCAGGGTCCACCATGCTTTGGCCCAAGGATCATGAAGGAGCCACCTGTGCCAAATTTCTAGCTGGCCAGAGGGACAAAAACGTATGATGGAAGCACTAAGCCAAAGGACTGGCTCATAGATTATGGAACAGCTATGAAGATCGCGCAGGGAAATTTGAGATGGGCAGTACGTTATGTGCCGCAGATGCTGGAAGGACTAGCTCGGGTGTGGTTGAATAATTTACCACCCGGAAGCATTAACAGTTGGATCGATTTTCACGACGCTTTTGTGAGCAATTTCACGAGCACTTACAAGAGGCCAAATCGCCCACAACAACTGGCGATGTGCAAGCAAAGACCGAATGAAACATACAGGGAATTCCTCACAAGGTGGTGTACGATGCGTAACTCTTTTGAAGGGGTAATCGAGTCACAGGACATCGCATGGTTTGCACAAGGATGTAGACATGGAAGTGTGTTGTGGCAAAGGTTACAAAGAGATATGTCGGCAAGCCTGGCGGAAACAATAAGAATCGGTGATTCCTATGCGTTAGGATATCTGACTTAGGCGCTGCTCATGTCGGCAGAAGGGATGACTCAGACTCAGATCTATGACGCTTCCGGGTCGCAAAGGCGTCAGGAAAGATCCGAATACAGAAGCAAGAGAATAGATGAAAGGCCAGATTACAGGTATGGTTCAACTCAGGTTGCGGCCGTGAGTCAGGATCATCCAGATGCTGGAAGCAGTCAGCGTCAAAGGACAAGTGGACAACAACAATGGGTGCCAAAGAATGACGGCAAAAAGCCATACGATCAGAGGAAGCAATATCAGGACCGACAAAAATATACCTATGAGATGATGTTGGACCAACCGTGTAAGTTTCACACGCCGAGTCCGAGTAAACCGACCAATCACACAACAAGGCAATGCACTTGGTTCCAGAAAGGAGATAGAGTGGATTCGCGGAATAAGCAGCTACCACCACCTCCCCCTCCACCACTTACAGGATGAAATGCTCAGACAGTGGGAGCAGACAACAGATATGAAAACAGGCAGCCAAGGTATCAGAATCAAGAAAGTAGAGAAGATGTGCACCAAGTGCACAATCCAAGAGGTGACGACGCTCATGTTGGTCATGGAACTAGAAATGATTACAGAGAACATTACCAGAGCTATGTTGTCTTTGTCACAGAGCCAAATGACAAAAAGAGCCAGCAGCGACGAATGATGGAGGTGAATGCCACGATGCCTGCAATCCCCAAGTATATGCATTGGTCTGAGCAAGAGATAACTTGGAGTATAAAATATCACCCCAAGATCATGCCAACCCCAGGAGGATATGGTCTAGTTTTGGATCCAACATTCATGGGCCCAGATATCAACGTCAAGTTTTCAAAAGTGCTGATTGATGGTGGCAGTAGCATCAACATCATGTACAAGGACACAATTCCCAAGTTAGGCATTACCATGAACATGCTGGAGCCGACTATGACCACCTTCCACGGTATTGTGCCGGGATCGTCCTGTGAGCCAATTGGCAAGATCTGGGTCGACGTCTTATTCGACAACAGAGAGAACTGTCGCACTGAGGCCATAGAGTTTGAGGTAGTGGATTTGGTCAGCTCATATCACGCCTTACTCAGCAGGCTCGCTATGGCAACATTCATGGCTACTACCCACATGTCTTACTAAAAGATGAAGCTGCCAGGCCCATGTCGGGTGATTACAGTTGAAAGGGATTACAAAAGATCTATTGCTTGTGCCTCGGCCGGATCTTCACTGGCCGAGTCGCTCGTCATAGCACAAGAAAAAGGTCAAATGTTGGAGGTGGCAGCATTGGCGAAAGCAGCACAAATGTCCATGCCGGCACTCACCAACCCGCATGGCAGTGTGTCATTTCAAGCTACCAAAGAAACCAAGAAGGTACAGGTGGATCAGACTTTCCCAGAGCGTACGGTTACCATTGGGTCTGGCCTCACAGACAAATAGGAAAGCGACCTCACCAGCTTCCTCCGTGAGAATCGGGATATCTTTGCATGGTTCACTCAAGATCTGCAAGGAGTTCCGAGGGACCTGGCTGAGCACTCTCTTCATGTCAGACCAGATGCCAAACCGGTGAAGCAACACCTTCGCCGCTTCGCTGAAGATAGGAGGAAAGTGATAGCTGTCGAGATTTCCATAATTTTAGCTGCTGGATTCATCATGGAAGTACTGCACCCGGACTGGTGGTCAAATCCAGTTTTGGTCGAGAAGAAAAAAGATGACCCGAACGTGGCAGTGGTATGGCGCATGTGTATTGATTACACGAACCTCAATAAGGCGTGCCCAAAAGATCCATTTCCCCTGCCACGGATCGATCAAGTCATAGATTCTACTGCTGGGTGTGAGTTGTTATCGTTTATGGATGTGTATTCAGGATTCCATCAGATACCATTGAATCCGGATGATCAAATAAATACAGCTTTTATCACCCCATACGGGGCTTATTGCTATCGTACCATGCCATTCTGATTGAGAAATGCAGGCGCAACATACCAAAGATGCATGAAAAAATGCTTGCAAGATCAATTGGACAAAAACGTTCAAGTATACGTCAATGACGTGGTAATAAAAACCAAACAAAGTCATACTCTAATTGAGGACTTGCGTCAAACATTCTCAAACCTGAGAAGATTCCGGATGAAGCTTAACCCGAAAAAATGTACATTTGGTGTCCCGGCTGGCAAGTTACACGGATTCCTTGTATCCAGCCAAGGAATTGAAGCCAACCCGACAAAGATCAGGGCCGTCGAAAGAATGGAATTGCCAAAAACCCTCAACGATGTCCAAAAGTTTACTCGATGCCTAGCCTCGTTGAGCAGGTTTGTTAGTCGGCTAGGCGAAAAATCCCTACCACTATATCAACTGATGAAGAAATCAGACAAATTCACGTGGAAACAGCAAGCTGATAGTGCTTTCCATGAATTAAAGAAAATGTTGGCAACAACACCAATATTAGCATCACCACTATCCAAAGAGCCAATGTTGCTCTATGTTGCCGTAACCAACAGAGTTGTAAGTGCAGTAATAGTGGTTGAGCGTGAAGAAGGGGGCAAATCAGTCCAAAGACCGGTGTATTACTTGAGCGAAGTGCTTTCGGTCTCGAAATAAAATTACCCACATTATCAGAAGATGACATATGGGGTATATATGGCAGCAAAGAAGCTGAAACATTATTTTCATGAACACCCAATCCGTGTAATATGCGAGGCACCTATCTCGGATATATTGGGTAGCAAAGATGCCAACGGACGAGTAGAAAAATGGGCCATAGAACTGGCACCATATACTCTATAATATTATAGGCGAGATGTAATAAAGTATCAGGCTGTTGCTGACTTCTTTGTAGAATGGATGGAAATGCAGTACGAACCACCACTGCCAGATCCGAATTACAGGAAAATGCATTTTGACGGGTCCAAGACGAAAATGGGTTTGGGCGCCAGGATAGTGCTCACATCTCCAAAGAGGGATCAAGTGAGGTACGTGTTACAGATTCATTTTGCTGCTTCTAACAACTTTGCTGTAACACCCTCAGAATTGACCCTATGCAAGTTTCAGCGCTTCCCGCCAAACCCGCATAGAAACGATTCAAAGGTGCCCACCAGGCACTTTCGTGCGGGTGGAAAACGAAGTAATAATATTACACAACAGTCCTCGATGGGACCCACAGAACAGATAGATATACAACAGCGACTCAATGAGTCAAGAATACAGATATAATATACAAAGATCCAAATCACCTTGAAAACGATAGAGCGTCCAGCTACGGACAAGATGCAAATGGGGCTAAGAGCCCTGAAGAATAACCAATGGCGTCCATAACCCTGCCCAGGCCAAGCCAGAAGGGTAACCCTGCTAACGACGTCGAGACCTGCTAAACAAAAAGGGTGCCGACAAAGGGCAAAGGAAAAAGAGGAGCGTCAGTACTGAGGACAATACACGGCGAGGCTAGAATTCGGCGGTCCTCGCCTACATAGGTATGGTGGACTGAAGCGGCAGCGACAGCATGCACTAAACAACCTATAGAGACTCGGTACAACTGGCGGCTATCAGAGAGGGATAAGAAAGACCTATCCGGAACCAACCTGATTCTAACACCGAACAAACCCATCCTGGTATTTCCCCCTCGAGACCAAACGAGGAAGTCAACCGAGGAACTCACACAGTTGGCAGTTTTATTTATTCAGTTATCGTTGCAGCAATTACTAGTTAGGTGTAGATAATCATCCTGATGAAATAAGCAATGGGAAGTTTTAGTTAACCATTCCGTTGTAGTTTCAACACTTACTAGTTAGATACAATTAGCATGAGATATCCCAAAAACCCAGCAGTTGTTGGTACTTTTATTCAGCCATTCCGTTATAGTTGCAATATTTACTAGTCAGGTACAATGGTGGCAAGCGACCACCCAAACAAGCAGTTGTTGGCAGTTTTATTTAGCCATTCCATTATAGTGAAGCTGATTACTAGTCATTATAAAGTCAAATTTATAACACTACTTTAGTTATAGTTGTCTATGATCGAGATACTGTGCTCCAAGTCGTCCATAACCGCGGACACGGCTTTCAGAAAGTTTTACCCTGCAGGGGTGCACAAATAGCAACACACACTCGATCAACCTCAGAAAAACCAAATCAAAACCCAACGAGGCCTTCACGACAAAGCAATCACAAGATTCAGAAATATTTCCGGGGGCCACCCCGTTGAGTACACCCGCAACGAATCTAGCTGACTCCGAGACGGACTCAAGGTTTGTGGGGCCGGCTGTAAGTGACTGGGAACCCAAAATTGGGCTTGTCGATACCGCGTAAACGGGTCATGATCCTAAACAGTACAGTGTGCTCCTCGCACAATCGTAATAAAGCAGTAAAGCATGGCATAAGTACGGGATAGTAAATAAAACCTCAAACTAGTTTGTGGCCCCAAGAAATAAGAATGAATCAAGCTCTGGCTCAGGGGGGTCCCATAATCCTCCCGGATGTGGATAGCGCGAATATTCAAGGAACAGGTATCAAGTACTCGGGGTCCTACGGGACACAAGTGGACGGTTAACAACCAAATAACATCTATTGCCCACCTGTGCCTCTGCTTACTTACTTCAATTTTAGTTGTTAAACAGTAATTAAAGTTATGATCATCTCCAACAATAAACATGCGGCAATACTCCAACAACTGTGGTACTTGTCGACACGCAACAGCACTTGAGCAAGCGACTACGACGCGCAGGTCCAACTATCTACCAAACAACAGGTAATAGGAGGTGTCCAAGGCAATATAAGGCTGCAAGGGATATCACGGGTACGAAAACTAGAGCATCGCAACACAGATAGCAATATATCAACAGGAGGGAATAAATACTATAAAAGTAAGATATGTAGAAAGGGGGAGATGCTCGCCTGAAAACATTGTCGAAGATTCATCCGAAGATCGGGGCGAAGCTCACATCAACTCAACGGCCTTATCCGCGAAGAACCAAAACACTGGAAGGAACACCAGATGCACTATTTAATACTACGGCAAAAGATCGGGCATGATGCATGTATGATGCATGGCATGGCAAAGGTGCAATGCGATTAGGCCATATTAAGCGGAACCGGGGTCCCGACAACTAATTGATAGGTTCCAGTTATTTAACTACCCCGCAATTAAATGTTGTCTTAACATGGCAAACGATAGCACCAGTTCGCTACACAAATTTAAATGAGGCCAATATAAGACTAGATTTGCCCGCATATGGGCCCCATATTTAATTATAAGGTGAATCGGCATAGTGCCCCCAAACCACATGGCAATATGCATGCGAGTATGACAATTCAATATGCAACAAGTTTATATAGTTGACAATTTATAAAATAGGGTTCTCGGATAAGGATCACACATTAGGGTTCGACGATCTTGGGGTTCGGGGTTCGGTCTCAGGGTTCGGATCTGGGGTTTGGTCTCGGCGGGATCGGGCTCGGACAACGGAAGTAGATCTTGTCGCATCCGGGAAGAAGGACTTGGTTGGCGTCGGGGCACATCGGGTTCGTCCTGGTCGGTGCCGTTCTTGTCGTCGATGGCGAACTTGAGCGGATCGGTACCGGGGTCTCGGACAACGGCCTTCGGCCTCCGTGAAGAAGAGCTTGGCGTGTCAGGGTTTGGACTTCGCCTCCGGGAACAGGGTCTTCAACGTCTCGGCCATCGGGTTCACGATGGCATCATCGCCGTGTCGAAGGCATCGGGGTTTCCGTGACGAAGATCTTGTAGAGGGTTCGTCTAGAGCCACCGGGTACGGTATGTTCTTCGAAGCACGCGGGTTCTTGACGTGGTTCATCGGGCTCGGAGATCTTGTCACATCCTCGGGTTCAATTCTTGCGAGTTCCATCTTGTAGCCCTAGACAACAGTCTTCACGTTCAACTTCTATGTGGAGACATCCACGCCCAACACGACGTCTCGGAGAAGGGCAACGAGGAGGTGCTGCAACGGAGGCTCGGGACGGCAGGGGCGACGCAGACCCGGCGACGGTGGCATGGGGTCTCGCAAGGAGGCACTGGGGGGCCAGCAGCGCTGCTGCGGTGTCGCGGGTCGGAGGAGAGCACGCGGGAGGCGCAGGGCGGACGGGGCCCGCGCGGGAGGCCAGAGACGCGAGGTAGGCGGCGGTGTCGAGCTTGAGAGCGGGTCCTTGCAGAGGAGTGCACGACCCGTGGAGGGCGACGTCCTGGAGGCGCGCGGGGCTAGGACGCACTGGCGGCAGTGGGGGTCCGGTGGCGGCGGCTTGCGTCGGGGCAGGGGAGAAGGCGACGCCGGAGGACGGCGACGGAGAAGGCGAGGCCGGCGGGGAGCTTGCGGGAGGTGGCAATGGCCGGAGGGGGGGCGAGCAGGGCGCGTCGACCAGGGAGGTAGGGGAGGAGGGGCCGCCGGCGCGTGGAGAGCCGGAGCTGTGGTGATGGAGCTCGCGGGCGGCTGGAGAGGGGTGCTGCTGGCGAGCTTGGAGAGGAGGCGGCGGAGCTTGGAGAGGAGCCTGGCGGAGCTTGGAGAGGAGCCTGGCGGAGCTTCAGGGGCGCGGCCGGGGAACGGTTGGCGAGGTCGGTCGCGCAGGGCGCGGCAGCTCACAGGCGACAGGGCGTGGAGGCTCGCGGAGGCGTGGCGTCGGGCGGGCGGCTCGCGGCTCAGGGAGAGGAGGGCCAGGGCGGCGGGGAGAAAGAAGGCCGGCGGGAGGAGGCGGTGGAGCAGAGCCCGGCGGCCGGAGGGAGGAGGCGAGGCGGGCTCGGCGGGGTCGGGCAGAGGGGTGGTGAAGTGGGGTTCCTGGCGGTGCGGCCATGGGAGGGAGAGGGAGCGAGGCAGAGAGGATGGAGGCGAGGGACGGGGTCAGGGGAGCGACAGGTGGGACCCGCGGGGTGGGGCCCGGGTTCTAGGGAGAGGGTTGAGGAAGTGGGCCACGCGGGGTGCGTGCGTGCTGTGTGGGTGCGTGGTGTGTGTCCGGGGTGTGTGGGGTGGGGTGGGACCCAGGGAGAGGGGGGTGTGTTGTGTTGTGTGCTGCTGCGGGTGGGGCCAGGTTGGAAGGGAGAGGGGGTAGGTGGGGGATAGGTGAGAGAGAGAGAGGGGTGTGGGGACGCGCCCAGGTGGTCCTGGGGAAGGTGGGGAGGGCTGGTGGATTGGTGAGGTGGCGGTGGGTGTGATGAGGTGGAGGGGAAGGTGAGGTGGAGGGAGGGGATTGGTGGGTAGACTAGGATTGGGTAAATTTAGGACTAGAAGTTTTAGACTAGGGTTTCTTTTATTTTAACAATAGATTTTGTAATTGGTTTTAGATAAATGAAAGATCCGGCTGGACCGACGATTTGGATTTGAGAATAGAGGAGGGCTAGTTTAGAAAATAACATAGTCTTTCGCAAATAGTTTTTAGGCAAAATAATATGCATGATGATGACGATGCTCAAATGCAATGTGGCATGATGACATGAGCATGCGGTAATGATGATGCAATGCACAAAAACAACGCGATTTTCTAGTAGTGGTTTTTGCGGGATGCCACATTTGCCGAGTATGAAGCACTTGTCCATGGCATCAAAGTAGCCAAGGAAATTGGTATCAAAAGGATCATGTGCTTTGGCGATTCGGATTTGGTGATTCAGCAAGTGTCTGGACATTGGGATGCGCTGGACGCAAACATGGCATTATATCATTTCCATGTGCAACAAATTTCGGGATATTTCGATGGCTGTGCATTCCATCATGTTCCTAGAGCTGAAAATGAGGCAGCAGATGTACTATCCAAACTAGGATCATCTCGGCAAGCAATACCACCAGGGGTAGCGCTGGAACACCTCAGGAAACCATCGATCAAGACGTCACCAGAGTCTGACTCAATCAGGGTCACCCCGGCGAGTCAGGAGTCAGATGTGGTACCAATGGACATCGACTCAGGGGTAGGTTCAAGTCACTCGGGGACTGATCCGCTCAATTCAGGGGTCGCCGAATCACACTTGGGGACTCCTCAGGTCATGTCGGCAGAGCATATGTCGGCGGAGCCAATGGACATTGATGTTGAAGCAGACCCGGAACCACTGATACCAATATGGGCGCAGCCAATACTCGACTATTTATTAGATGGGACCTTGCCGAGTGATGAAACGTTGGAAAGGCAAACAACACGAAGAGAAAAAGCATACACCATAATCAACAAGGAACTATACAAGCGAAGTGTGATGAGTGTACTGCAGCGTTGTATCAGCCCAGAGAAAGGCCAGGAGATCTTATTGGATATTCATCAAGGAGAATGCGAGAACCATGCGTCATCAAGAGCATTGGTGGCCAAGGCGTTCCGACATGGATTCTATTGGCCAAGCGCATTGGCACAAGCGCAAGAGTTAGTCGGAAGATGCAGTAGTTGTCAACATTATGCATCCAAGTTGCATTTACCAGCGTCTGAATTAAAGACTATACCAATCACTTGGCCTTTTGCACTGCGGTGCCTAGATATGGTAGGACCATTCAAACCAGCAAGGGGAGGCATGACTCATATTTTGGTCATGATTGATAAGTTCACCAAGTGGATAGAAGTGAAACCAATCAAAAAGTTGGATGGTAAAACAGCTGTCACATTCTTAAGGGATATAATTCTCAGATATGGTTACCCACATAGTGTGATCACTGATAACGGCACGAACTTTGCCGAAGGAGCTTTTGCTCGCTTCTGTGGGAAACACCGAATAAGACTCGATGTAGCATCAGTCGCCCATCCAGAATCAAATGGACAAGTTGAACGGGCTAATGGCTTAGTTCTGTCAGGGCTAAAACCCCGCTTAATGGAACCACTCCAGAGGTCACCTGGTTGTTGGATAGAGGAATTACCCTCAGTGCTATGGAGTCTAAGAACAACTCCGAATCGATCAACGGGTTATACGCCATTTTTCCTCGTATATGGGGCAGAAGCAGTTTTGCCTGCCGACATAGAATATGACTCGCCAAGAATAAGGCAATACTCGGAAGCCGAGGTAAAATAGGCTCGAGAAGATGTAGTAGACTTACTCAAAGAAGCAAGGGAACTAGCATTATCCAAATCCGCAATATATCAACAGAATCTCCGACGCTACCATAGCCGGAAAGTGCAACCTCGTGTTTTTTGAGAAGGAGATATGGTGCTAAGGCTGGTGCAGCGCACAGCCGGAATGCATAAATTATCACACCCATGGGAAGGACCATTTATTGTAATCAAAGCATTGCACAATGATTCCTACTATGTCATAGACGCTCGTGAAGCGCAAAAGAACAAGGCGGACAGGTCAGGAGATGAGACCAAAAGGCCATGGAATGTGGCACTACTTCGTCCCATATATACTTAGGAGAAACAATGCATGTATCACTCGAACTCTCATATGTCGGATGTGTGTGCCGGCTATGTGCTGATAATAAAATGGTATGATTCGAAAAACTGACTCGGGGACTACGCCTTAAGTTTTCCATCTCAATTATTTTATGTCGGCTAGCGTGATACCCGAAATTTATCTCGGAACAAGTAGTGTTTACTCGGAAGAAATCAACTCTTCGACTATGCTGTTGTCCGAAAACACGGCTTCATGGCAAGCAAGAGAAAAGGATGTATGACGGGTAAACATGAACGCCGGATAAGTACAAAGGAGAAACACGAGTCGGCTTTAGTTTTTGCCTAACTCTTTGCAGGCCGCGTTATACTACGTGTCGAGTAATCTCGGCCAAGTGACCCAAGTTTCATACCCGCTAACTATATCCTTAATACTTTGAGACCCTAATGTCGAACACCGAAAAAGGTAGACAGGGGCCAAAGTCAAGGAAAGGTGACACGGCAAAATCAAACTCGGGGACTTGCCCTTGAATATTCACACTTAGAACATAACGCAAATATATAAAGCCTATTAAAAGGCGCATAATCAAACTTAAAAGTGCAATGTATGTTACATATGTACCCGACATACCGGGGATCTGATCAAAGTTCGAGTATTTGTTAGCCTAAGAAGCAGAAGAACTCGGAGGAGCACTCTCGGAGCCAGGAGCATTGCTTGGAGCATCGGCTGAGTGAGGGACATCTGCGGCCGGGTCATCGGGACCATCTGACTCGGTTGCTTCGCTGTCGCCACCCTCTTCATCAGCAACTTCGACGAGCGAGTCGCCAAGGTCGAGGAAGATGGGCCCGTCGCACCAAGCGTGTACCATGGTGTACTCGATCATGGCGTACGCTCGCTCCTGGCGCTTCTTGATCAGCTCCGGATCATTCAGACATTTTCCATCCCCCCTTTTGCGAGCAAGAACATCAAGGTTGATGTCCTCGTACCATGAAAGCACGAAGGAGAGAGAGCCTTGTCCGCTGCAGCTCGGCCGACCGACTCACACCATTGATCCAGCCGGTCTTCAGTAAGGAGAAATCTCTCGGCAAGTGGCTCAATGAGTTCAGGTGGGTCTTCATCCGGCCAGAGCATGCGAAACGCATGGATAGCCGACTTGAGCAAGTCCACACCGCAAGACTTGAGGGTCCTGACCCGTTCGGACACCGATTCGAGAAGCTCCTCCATGGACACCTCGCCGTCAGCAGGAGCACCAGCTTCGGCCCTCATTTTCTTCATGGCTCGGATGGCAAACATGTTGGCCTCAGGAAAATTCTCTACAAGCAAAAGGAGAAAGTTAGCAAAATAACAAAAGTAGATGGAAGAAGTCCAGAATGACTTATACAGTGCGCAAAGAGTAAGAACTCACTACCGAGAAAGAAGTTGATGGTGGCGAGCTTGCTATGCCAAGTTTTGGCCTTGGCTTGGAGGGCATCGAAGTTCAGGTTTGCCGATTCGGCCGATGACTTGGCCTCGTCGAGTTGCCTCTTGGTCTTCTCGGCGCTGGCAGCCTGTTGCTCGTTCTTCTCGGCAAGCTCCTCCCTAAGCCCCTTCACCTCGGCCAAGTGCTTCTGCTCTGTCTCGGCCATCAGCTTCTTCAGCCGAGTCACCTCATCTCGCTCCTTCTAGAGTTCGGCTTGGTGTTTCTCTGCTTATTCGAAAAAATTACTTGTAAGAACCAACAGAAACTTTCAGCTATCACACCAATGAGGCAAGGAACCTACTCTCGGCCTCGCTGATCTACGAGTGAAGAACCTCGATGGTGGATTGAGTGGAGGCTGTGAGAAAAGAGCAAGAGGAGATTGAGGAAATGTACCAAAGAAAAATACACCGAATAGGGAAAGAATGACTAAGGTTGGTACCTTGGCCTTGGGTATGAGTCTGCAGCTTTTCATATGCAAGTTCGAGCTTGCGATGTGCCAGAACGAGAGCTTGGTGCACCTTGGTGCGCTCGTTATGCGTGAGCTGATCAAAGAAGACAGACAGTAAGGAAGAGTCAAGTCAAGCAACCTACTGAGTCAAAAATCTTAAGAGCTTACAGCCGAGTAAGTCCCTTACTCGGCAGTAACCTCGAGGGCTAGGGATTGAAGCTCTAACATATGAGTTTAGCATAAGGAAATCAAAAAGCTTAAGAGCTTATAGCTTAGTAAGTTCCTTACTCAACAGTAACCTCAAGGGCTAGGGATCGAAGATCTAACATGCAAGCTTGAGGTGAAGGATTTGGAGACTAAAGTGATTAGTAAGAGCTTATGGCTGAGTAAGTTCCTTACTCGGTCGTAACCTCGGGGACTAGGTGATATATATAAAGGAAATACTCAACAATACAAAAGAGTAAGAAGTTACTTTACCTTGTTCACTTCGTCGGCGCGGGCCATCAAAGAAATGGCCTGCTGGGTCATGTCAGAGACGGCCTTAGGGCCCAACTTCAGCTTCTTGCCGGCACGGGTGCTGACCTCCTGCTCGCCAGCTGCATTCCATGCCACAGCATAAAGCTTAGCCGAACCAAGGATTTTCCCGCTGAGCGTCCGAGTGAGAACTTGACCCGTTTTCAGGGTGGTTCCCACATTGGCATGGGTCACTACAGTGCTAGCATGGAGGGTAACAGCCTTAGAGCCATCATCTGACCCGACAGCCACGGATTTGCCCCCCTTACCCGTGGAAGCGACCATCGTTGCCAACGTCGGAGGCTGGATCTGAGGAGCTGAACCCGGAGTGTAGACTAGCGTTGTTTGCTTGGAGGATATGGATTTGCCAGATGAAGGGCGAGCAGAGCCAGAAGCCTTGGGCTGGGTCTGGCCCTTTGACAGAATTGGAGAGCGAGCAGAGGGGTTTGAAGAAGAACGTGGAGCTGGCTGACTAGGCTCAGCAGTTTTGCTGGCTCCAAGATCAGGAAGCTGTTCATTCACACCAGCCTGAGGGCCGATGCCAGAGGAACTGGTGGCGGAAGGTTTCTCGGCGCCAGAAACACTAGCACCAAGATCAGGAAGTTTTTCCTGACCAGCGCCCTAGCCGAATGACCCATCGGGTCTAAATGACACTGAGAAGCGTGAGCCTCAACAGTGGGAGCCTCAACCCAGACGGGACTCGGAGCCGCCGAGTCAGCTGGAGGAGGCGCATGCCTAAGCGGCGAGGAAATGCTAGAAGCAGCCTGGTTCGTCATCAAAGGTGCGGCACTGAAAACAACGAGACAAATATAAGAGAACATTAGTGATGAAACAGAAAAGAATGGAGAAATCAGAGTACAAAAACTTACCCGGTGACAACCGGGTCACGGAAGACTCGGCGTGTGACATCGGCGCCCAGCGGCTTGGCGAGTCTCAGCCAGGCTGGCAGCAGCAGAGGCAGCAGGAGCTGCCGGAGTGGGCTTGCTCTTCTTGGACGGCTGAGTGCTAGAGGAGGCTCTGCGTCGCTTCGGCTTGGCGATGGGGATCTTGCCGACTTCGCCCATGGCGAGAGGAGCAATGTCATGTACCTGGCCAGCTGCATGAGTAAATAATGGGTTTACTCGGATAAGCTGAGAGACTAAGGTCACAAGGCATATACCTCCAAAAGCGTCAAATCATCATCCTCATCATTGTCAGACCAATCTTGTAAGGGATTGCGAGATTGACTCTTACCTGAAGCTGAAGCAGCCGCATCATGCGGGATGGACATGAAGCACTCCAGGTCATACTCAACTTCATCTGAGTCGGAGCGGTCCCCATTATAACCAGTAGGAGGGACAGTACTGTCATCAACCTGGTGAAGGAGATTCTGCGGAAGACAAACAAAATGTGTAACCAAAAAACTAAACTGATAGTGGCAAAAGATCTAAAGCCTATTCGGCAAGAAAAACGACTCGGAAAACTTACCCAGGGGACAGGACTAACCCGGCTAAATGGAGGGCAACTCCAAGCCCAATCATCCGCAAAGTTCAATTTAAATATTGAGCTTACTCGGCGGGCAATGGAGTCATGGGTAAGCTCCTTAGTGGAGTGCCGAGTGGGATAGTGGGAGCCACTCGTGAAGCACATCTTGTGGCTCCTTGCTTGGATGGGGCTTACCCGGCGTGAGACGAAGGTGCACATGAGGTCAGAGTCGGCGAGATGAAAGTTTTCATCCGGCGACAGCAACCTTTCCAAGATCGCGTTAGCCTCGTTTACCCCAGCGTCTTGGTCACCCGAGTCAAGCTGCCAGAGCTTCTTGTTCGGTACCTCATCTGAGAAAGGGGGGAGCCGGATGTTATCGGTAGACCTGCTGTTTTTGACATAGAAGAAAGACCCATGCCATTTCTTGCAATAATCAATACCAGTAACCCGAGGAAATATGAAATCTCTCCTGGGCGTGATGCTAGCAGCACCGCACTGGGTCGGCCTCTTCTCGGATCGAGGAGCACCAGGCTGGGGAACAACCTGAACCTTAAAGCTAAAATATTTGGCCCACAGAGGAACTATAGGAAAAATTCCGAGGTAAGCCTCGCAAGCAGAGATGAAACAAGATAGAGAGCCAATCGCATTGGCAGGAAGATGATGGGTTTGCAGATGGAAGGTGGAGAGAAACGAGGAGAAGAAGGTGCTCACTGGAAGATAGAAACCGCGCTCAAAGTGAGAAAGGAAAACCACCCGCTCGTTAGCTTGGGGTTTGGGAGAAATCTCACCGGTGGGGAGATGGAAATCCACTTGCAGTGGAATGCGCCTGGTGGAGCGGAGGCACTCTACCTCTTCGGTGGGGACCTCCGAGCCTTCCCAGCCGCCGCGCTCGCTGGCGGTAATCTCCTGCTCCTCAGCACCATCAGCGTCATCATGAGCATCCATGAGTTCCGCAGATTCAATCTCCTCCGCGGGTGGAAGAGGCTTGGAACAACGTGGACCCGTAGTGGAATGGAAAGAAAAAAGGGGCGATTGCGACACAAGAATAGGAGGAAGAGGAAACTGCAAAGGGGGCGGTTCGATTTTGCGGGCGCAAGGAAGAAGAAAGGGCAAGGGAAAACTGAACGGGCGTGGGGGAAGTGGAAACCCCCAACCCCTACTTAAGGACAGTAAAAACCCTAGTAGTGGGATCCATCTGTGCCGTGCGGCCAGTGTGTGGCCGTGTACCCGGCCAGGTAGGCCAATCAGCAAGCGCCACGTAGCCAGATATACACGAAAAATCCCGTGCCACATCATGGAAGGAAGGATAAGAGGCGCAAGCCAATGGGACTGCCACAGTGACGGGGAATAGCTGTGCAGCCGTCACTGTGTCGCCAGAGCTTGGAACAAAAATTGAGGCAAGTAATCATGATTACTAGCTGTCAGTGACTGAAGCGCGCCGAAAACGACTCGAAATTGGCCAAAATGACTCGGCTCGAGGCGAAAATGAGCCAAGAAGTCAAAGAGTTGATCCGGAAACTGTCAGACAGACCCGGAAAAGTGCAAAATTGCGACAGATAGAGACAAAAACTAAGTTCCACTCGCACAAAAGGAACCTCGAGACGCCTAACAGCTTGAACTGTGAGACCTCACCAGCTTCGGGGACTAATGTCGGGGGTATAACCCCCGGTAGGGTCACGAGAGGTGAAACATAGCGTAGCTTGTCTAGCTCCGAGTAAAGAAAGTACCAGGCCGGGTAAGAACGGTCGGGTAAGAGAAGCATAAGCGGCTGACATATAAACTATGTCGGCCCGCATAAGACAAAGTTGCTATTCTTGCAGGTGCCGACGAGCCGAGTCTACCGAGGAAGGGCATAGTCAAATAGGACGCATGGCACCTTTCCGAGTAAGGTCCAGGAGGGACCATGGTAAAGCATGGTCAAAAGAGAAGGGCGACGCCAGGTGACACAAAAGGAGCCGGGTGACGCCCAAAGCATACGCTGACATACAAAGTAACGACATGACGCCAAAAGGAACAGGAGGCAGCGTACCAGAAGACCGTTAGCTGTCAAGCTTTATGGACTGGGCCAATGGGATTAGGGCAAGCCCATGACCCGACCCACATCGTAGGGACCAAGATCCAAACAGTAAACCCTAGAACCCAAAAGGGTATTAGCTAGCTAGCACTGCCTATATAAGGGAAGTCATAGCTGAAGTAGAGGGATGTTGGACCAAGGAGTGAACTAGTGCACTGCACCCTAGGTCATACAGCTCAAGGAGCACTTTTAATCTTTGGGTATCAATCAAATCGCTAATCCTGGAGAGTTTTTATTGTTCTTCATGCATGGCTCGACCGTGCACTCCCTCCCCGGTGACCACAAGCACCCATTCTTCCCCCAACTTAAGCCTACCCATGGCATCTGCCGTGCCACCACCATGACAACAACGAAGAATAAGAGGATGATGACAACTATCATAATATGTATCCTGAATACGATGATACTGCAACGGGGGTAGATAATGAAGATCAAGAGGCAGCAGATGGGCCTGCTGATGACGATCTTGGTCGCGCCATTACTGATGCAAAGGAAGAATGTGAAACTGAAAAGGAGAAGGAGAAGCTGGAGTAGATGTTAAAGGATCACAAAACATTGTTGTATCCAACTTGCGAAGATGGCCACAAAAAGCTAGGTACCATACTGGATTTGCTGCAATGGAAGTAAGAGAACTGTTTGACTGACAACGCATTTTCAAATTTGTTGGTAAAAATGAAGAATCTGCTTCCAAGATATTATGATTGGCCTGCTCTTAGTAACATTTCAGGGCAGACAAACAAGAGATACAATGCATGCACACACATTTTAGATGAGACTGAAAGTGTATATTTGGATAAATGTAAGAAGGTTGTGTACCTAGGGTATCGTCGATTTCTTCCGAACCTGCATCCCGTAAGAAAGAAAGGCAAGCATTTCAAACGTCTAGCAGAACCCCAGAGGAAGCCTGTCCTCCGTACCGGTGAGGAGGTATTTGGTATGATCAAGGACCTAGAAGTAATCTTTGGAAAAGGTCATGGCAGTCTATCTGTTCTGAATGACGATGCCGGACACGCGCCCATGTGGAAGAAGCGATCTATATTTTGGGACCTACCCTATTGGAAAGTCCTAGAGGTCCGCTCTTCAATCAACGTGATGCACATGACGAAGAATGTTTGCGTGAACCTGCTAGGCTTACTAGGAGTGTATGGGAAGACAAAATATACACCGTAAGCATGGCAGGACCAGCAACGTATGAAAGACCCTAAAGAGCCTATGCATCCTGAGAACGAGAAGGGTAAATGATGCTAGTGAACTCCTGCCAGCTACGCTCTTACCAAAGCAGAGAAGCAAATCTTTTTTGAATGCCTGAGTAGTATCAAGGTCCTGTCTGGCTTCTCGTCGAATATAAAGGGAATAATAAATATGGCAGAGAAAAAATTCCAGAACCTGAAGTCTCATGACTGCCACGTGATTATGACGCAATTGCTTCCGATTGCATCGAGGGGGATTCTACCTGAAAATGTTTGAGTACCCATTGTGAAGCTATGTGCATTCCTCAATGCAATATCTCAGAAGGTAATCGATCCAGAAAGCCTACTAGGGTTACAGACAGATGTGGCCCAATGACTTGTCAGCTTTGAGTTGGTGTTCCCATCATCCTTCTTCAATATTATGACGCATCTCCTAGTTCACCTAGTAGAAGAGATTTCCATTCTCGGTCCTGTATTTCTACACAATATGTTCCCCTTTGAGAGGTACATGGGAGTCTTAAAGAAATATGTTCATAACCGTGCTAGGCCAGAAGGAAGCATATCCAAGGGCTATGTAACAGAGGAGGTCATTGAGTTCTATGTTGATTTTATTCCTGACCTTAAGGCGATTGGTGTTCCAGAATCACGACATGAGAGGAGACTGCGTGGAAAAGGTACCCTAGTATGTAAAGCAATGATATGTAGGGACGGGCATTCTCACAATCAAGCACACTACACGGTTTTACAAAGATCTATCTTGGTTGCCCCGTATATCAATGAACACAAGAATTTTATACGCCTCAAACACCCGGGGCAGTTTGATGAATGGATTATAAGTGAACACATGGCGAGTATTGGTGGCTGGATGCAAAGACTTCTCACGAATAACACCACTGTTGGAGATCAACTGTACTTGTTGGCCAGGACACCATCTTCGACTGTATGTACTTTCCAAGGGTACGAGATAAATGGGAATATATTTTACACGATAGGACAAGATAAAAAGAGCACCAACCAAAACAATGGTGTCCGCTTTGATGCAGCAGAAGACAATGGGCAAAAGACCATGTATTATGGGTTCATAGAGGAGATATGGGAACTTGACTATGGACCTAATTTTAAGGTCCCCTTGTTTCGGTGCAAATGGGTCAAGCTAACAGGAGGAGGGGTTGAGGTAGACAAGAAGTACGGAATGACAACAGTGGATCTCAACAATCTTAAGAAGGTAGACAAGAACTTTGACGAACCATTCGTCTTAGCCAATGATGTGGCTCAGGTTTTCTATGTGAAGGACATGTCTACCAAACTGAAAAAAAAATAAAAAATAAGCAAACAGATACATCACACGATGAGCCAAAGCGTCACATAGTTCTTTCAGGGAAAATAAACATCGTGGGAGTGGAGGAAAAGACAGACATGTCAGAAGATTATAATAAGTTTGATGAAATTTCTCCCTTCAGAGTGAAGACTAACCCAACCATCCTGTTAAACGGTGCTGATACTCCATATTTATGACCGAAGCGATCATAAGATTGACTATATGTATTAATTGAGCCATTTTTGGCACACATATGTATCTCAACATGGAAATCAATGTCATATTTATTTTGTTAACACTATATGTATTAAATGAGCCACTGTTCTTCCCGCCATTTTTTCCTGCCATTTTCCCGCCAGTTCTTCCCGCCAGATCTTCCTGCTAATTCTTCCCTCCAGTTATCTTCCTGCCATTTCTCACTATATATATGTAGGGTTGGCCTCCATTGTCATTGCACATCTCTAGACTCATATCTGCAACCTCATCACTCTTTCCCATGGCTTCCACCGTACCACTTACCCCCAGGGAGGCGGAGGCTCTTTGCGCCTCGAACTACCCCTGCCCTCCGGGCTACTGCATCCCCGTCAGCTGGATGCTGAGCGCCGGAGGTGTGCCGGTTCCTCCTGTCCCTCTAGGTGTGGCGCGCTGGATGGCCATCACGAACCACTACTACTTAGAGATCACGCCGGAGCAGCGGAGGAACCCTAGATGGCATCCCAACTATTTCCCGACTTGGGAAGCCTTCTTCAGGGATCAGCGTGAGAGGGCGCTTGCCAGGCACGAGGAGGACGGCCCACCTCCTCCGAACTTCAACGAGGTCGGCCGACGGCTGTGGTGGCTTGGTCGGACTCTCTAGAGCGTCATGGCCTATGACACCGCCGCCGACTCGAACCCCCGTCTACGCTACCCTCAAGTCCAGCCCACCCGTACTCAGCCTTCAAGGTTCAACTATGGTGACCCCGACGACGATAGCGACGATGGCCACAGCGAGTAGGACGACTACAGTAGCAAGTATTACAGGTGTAGGCAGGAGCATGACTGAATCACTCCAACATTTCAAAACAAGTTCGGCCGATTGTGACTTAATCTGGATGTATCTTAATTTGCAGTTCTTCTATGTATCTTAATTTTCAGTCGTGCTTTGATAGTTGCGTTATGTACTTTAATTCTAGTTCTATCGTAATAATATTTTCTTCCCTCCCTTTTCCTCCTACGCATTCTGCCCGCCCTTTCCCATATGTTACTAGTTTGAATAGTTAGAATTTTATTTTTTAAAAACAAAAAATGTTTTAGCATTAATTATTCAAATACAAACAATTTGCATGTTGAAAGTTTTGTCAGATTCCAAAGTGTACAAAAGATGCTAAATTTGAATATCCAAACAATTCAAAAATGTTAATATAAAATAAAATATGATTTTCTCTAATAAAATATGGTTACATTCCTTTTCAGATGCTTAATATTTCTTAAAGTTTTAGGGTTTGAATATTTTAATTTTGCCTTAATTGAATAATCAAAATTTATATGTAAGTGTTTTAATCATTTTGAAAATGTTCATCTACAGTAACTATAAAATGTTTTTATATGAATGGATAGGTCTTATTTTTCTCAAAATTATGATATTTTATTCATATTTTTCTGAGTTACAATCAAAAAGATATGAATTTTCTTAATTCTATCTTAGTTTTTGAATTAAAAAAGCCCCCACCCCTTTAATGTACAAAATAAATGCCCCCTCTTTAACACCGGTTCCAACCACGAACCGGTGTTAAAGGGGGGCATTTATTTCGTTTTGCGCGCGCACCCCCCTTTAACACCGGTTCCAGCCACGAACCGGTATTAAAGGGGGCGAGGGTGCGCGGACAAAACGAATTCTTCCTCTTCCCCAGCCAGACACTTAGCAAATTTTGGGATCAAACAGAGGAGCACGCGGAGAACAACGACGATGCCGGTAGGCTGCTCGATCGCGCCATCGCCGTCCTTCGCCGCGCCAGCGCCATCCGCCACCGCGCTCTTCGACGTCCGCCCCGCCTCTCCGTCTGCACCGCGCGCGTGCCTCCGTCATTGGTCGCACCTCCTCGTCGTCCGCGCCGCCTCACCGTCGTCGGCCGCGCCTCGCCGTCGGCCGCCGGGCCCTAGGTGAGCCGCGCGCACCTAGGATTTTTATTTTAGGATTTTTGGTTTAGGATTTTGTGTTAGGATTGTTTAGAGAATTTGTTAGAATATTTTGTTTTAGGAATTTGTTAGAATATTTTGTTTAGAGAATTTGTAAGAATATTTTGTTTTAGGATTTTGTTTTAGGATTGTTTAGAGAATTTGTTAGAATATTTTGTTTTAGGATTTTGTTAGAATATTTTTGTTTAGATAATTTGTTAGAATATTTTGTTTTAGGATTGTTTAGATAATTTGTTAGAATATTTTGTTTTAGGATTTTGTTAGAATATTTTGTTTAGAGAATTTGTTAGAATATTTTGTTTTAGGATTTTTTTTAGGATTGTTTAGAGAATTTGTTAGGATATTTTGTTTTAGGATTTTGTTAGAATATTTTGTTTAGAGAATTTGTTAGAATATTTTGTTTTAGGATTTTGTTTTATAATTTTGTTTTAGGATTTTAGGATATTAATTGGATATATGGATATTTTGTGATATTAATAATTATGATATCAATCCTATGATAACGCGCGCACCTCCTCTTCCTCTTCCCCCAGCCAGATCGAGGAGCAGAGGAGCACAGAAAGAGGAGCCGTCGCCGCCGCGCCCACCCACGCCGCCATCGTCGTCGCGCCCACGGTGCTCGCCCGCCCCTCCGCTCGCTCCCTCTCGCTCGGAGCCGTCGTCGCCTCGCTGCTCTACAAGCGCCGCTGCTGGTCGTCGTCGTTGTCGTCGCTCCGGTGACCCCTAGGTAGCGGCGCCGCCCGTTTTAGGTAGACCGCATCGCGCTGAGTCAAGCGCGCTTGCTCGCGCGCCCTAGGTCGCTCTCTTACTCTAGATAATATTTTTGTATGAATAATATGTATATTTGTGTATGAATCCAAGTCCACTTCAATGTTTACTCTCTTACTCTAGATAATATATATTATTGTTTTAGGAACTATGGATCCACTTAGTAGAAACCTTGAAGAGGAAGAAATAATGGAGAACATGGTCCATGAGGACACCTCACAATATCTGAACTTGGAGGGACATGATGAAAACTCAAGTAGTCATGGAGAAGATGACGACTCCGGTGAACGCACTTTAGTGATTACAAAGTCCGTCGAGATATATATGCATGTATTAAGCCTCTGCTGACTTACACCGATTGATTTGTATATATTAACGCTTCTTACTTATTTTAGCCCTCCAGATCGACCAGCCGGCAACAATCTTCTTCTATGAAAAAGAGCAAGCGAGGCGCGAGCCATCGGTTGAAAGATCGTGCAAAGTTCACGATCGAAGCAGTCCGTGTTGATGGGCAGGCCGATGGAGCCCAAGAAGGCCGCAGACAAATTTATACGTCAGGCTAGAGTTCTTGTTAGGGACTAAATCCCAATCATAATTGAATATTGGAATAAGCCAAAGAAGGGCGACGGTACCTTTGTCGATGAAATATCCAAAGAAACACTTTGGAATTCGTTGTTTGTAAATTTCAGCCTACCGCTAGAGGACGATGAAAATAAACCGGTTATAAAGGAAAAGGTCAAAGAGTGGACTCTAAAGAAGATGGATGACGCTTTCCGCAACTGGAAGATAAAATTGAACAAATTTGTCAAAGCTCGCGAGACTCTAGATTTCGAAAACGCATATTATGCGAAGATAAGACCTCACTGGCCTGAATTTGTGGCGTACAAGGAAGGTGCTATAGCTACAAAGAGGTCTGAAACCAATATGCTAAATGCCCAGAAGAAGGAATATCACCAGAGGACGGGGTCAGGTGGCTACATATCTTAGAGGCCTAAGTGGGAGGAAGCTGAGAAGGCCCCTGCGCGATAGAGGGATCACACCCCAGACACATGGGTGGGACCTATGTGCAAAGACTTGGTTCTACGGAATCGGGGCAAGATTGGACCCAGAAACGGGATTGTGTATCTTCCCAACTCTCCTCGCTAAACCCGTCACTGAACTCATCACGGCATACGAGGAAACTGCCGCCAGGACCTTCCATCCCGACAAAGAGAATGACCAGCTAACACGCGCCATCGGTAAAAAATAACACCCTGGACTTGCACGAGGCACAGGGGATATGACGTGGAAGGATGGGTTTGCCGAGTGGGGAGACTCTTACAGATGGCGCGACAGAAAATAAAAAGAGCGTACAGACCGGACGACACAAATAGAACATGCACTTGTGGCGCCGCATGCGCAAGTGAATGCACAAAGGAGCCAGCAAGCTACCGGCCCATCTCAGCGGCACGAAGAGCCTGCATTGGAAGCTGCCGACAGCCTAGACTCAGCGCGGAAAAGAGCGTGGCTTCCACGGAGAACGTGCAGCCCACGCTTGAAATGGCAGGTCCTCGATACCCCGTGGATGAGATCACGGAGAGCGAACACGCTGAGCTGCATGTGAGATTAATGGGATTATCCATTAAGGTGGCGGTCGGATATGCCTTACCTCCTGTAGCTGGTGGAACTTACAACTGCCGACCGATTCCAGATGGCAATGCTATTGTCGGGGTGGATGAGGTTGTGAAGGAATATGAGGAAGCACAGCTTGACCATGCTACAGGTGAAGGGGAAACTCAACTCAAATTTGCAGTGAAAACAACCATTCTTTGGAAGAAGGAACACATCGTGCTTCCAAATTGGAGGCCACTGGCACCCCCGCCGTCTCCGCATCGTCAGCAGTCTGAGCCGCCTCAGCTGTCTCCAAGTCATCAGAATACTCCCCTGTCGTCTCCGGCGCTTCAGCCATCTCCTGCGCAGCAGCCATCTCCGGTGCGCCAGCCATCTCCTACGCGTCAGCCATCTTCGGCGGCCCAGCCATCTCCTGCGCGTCAGCCATCTCCGGCGCTTCATCCATCTCCTGCGCGTAAGCGGAAGAGCACTGCCACGAAGAGCATCACTAGCATTGGCACGAAGAAATCCGCAGGAAACCGTACGCCAAAGAGTTGAAGAAACTACGTCCCGCAGCCTTCCGCCAAGCCATTGCTGGTATTACCGTGGAATCGCCGCGACGAGGAGACCAAGAGGATCTCAGAAGAAGAGGTCAAGAAATTCTTTGCACCTAGACGGGCCAAGCCAAAGGAGAAACTAGATCCGGCGGTGGTGGAGAAGTTTTACAATAATCTTTTGAAACCTGAAACCCCACTTGTGCTGTACTACGAGCGCCAGATTATGCAGGGGGGTGCAAGGCGGAGGGAGTCTGAAAGTAGCAGTCGTGCGGAACCCCAGAAAACAGTTCCCATGCTCGGAGAGCAGGAAAACTAATCATGCGCCTGCTCCAAGTGTTCGACACACGGAATGCTCCTCCTGTAAATGATTACGAGGCAGAGCTACAAAGAAAGGCCAATGAGATGGGGATGACTTACATTGCATACTTGAACATCATGGGAGACAACTTTCCCAAAGGCGATGCCAACCCCATACAGCCATTGAAGTATGGGAAGAATCTCGCCAAGCAAGAGGAGCTCAAGAATCTACCAACAAAGATGCGAAGATTGCATAAGTGTTACCTTGATTTCTGCAAGACGAGAAAGGAAGAATGGATCAAGGCGCATATAATAGATCATATTTTCTTGTGCGGAGATGACGAGATCAGCTTCAACATTCAAGACTTGCAATTTGTATTAAATCAGAAGGAACTCGACAAAGCTGCCATCAGCCTTTATTGTGTGTAAGTACTATTTCTGTAATTTATATCTCATCTCATTCAATTCATTAATTGCATGTATATATAAGCTCACCATATATGTATATACTATTATGCAGGAAAAAGGTTATGGAATGCATGAAAATAGGCCCTTTTGACATTGGGTTCGTTGACCCAAATAGAGTTCATGAACAAGTGGTAAAACTCAAACCCGGGCAAACAGAAGATTTCTTGCTAACGTCTTTACTGAGACAACAAACCAAAAGGGAAATACTATTGCCTTACAACTTCTCGTGAGTGTTACCCTCTCTTGTACACATTTCGTTCTGGCTTACTCGATGTTAAGTGTAACTGATGATGAGTTATGCTTTCGCAGGTTCCACTTTATTCTGCTAGTCATTCAAGTTGACTCAGGAAAAGTCCTTGTCATGGACTCGTTACGAAAAGACCAAGAGCTATGGGCAGACTTTAAAGAGATGCTCCAGAGGTAATTTCAATCATATTATCGCACTAGATCGGCATATTTCATGACAACAAGTAATTAATTACTCCTTTATCCATTTTCTTTGTCGGATAGGGTTTGGAAAAGGTTCACGGGCAGGGCCGTGGGTGAATGGTCAGAAGAACTAAAATTTGTAGACCAAAATGTAAGTAATACTAGCTAGCTAGGTCTGCGTATCTCTTTGATTCTGCTTTCAATTCCATTATATCATGCATTATTGATTATTATTTTGATTGAACTCTCTATTCTCGTAAAGTGCGCGCATCAGGGACCCGACAATAACTTATGTGGATACTATGTTTGCGAGTTCATTCGCAACACGATATGTGCGACGAGCCAAGCCGCACTAGAACAACATAGAGTAAGTAAACAAAGTACACAACATTATTTTATTACCATAAATTGTGTTGAGTTTTATTCTTATATATAGATTGACCCCATTCTTCATATATATTTAGATCGAACGGATGCGGGAACAACTCCTACCATTTGACCGCATACGAGCCATTCAAGAGGAATTGGCGGGGTTCATACTTGATGAGGTCGTCACGCCTGGCGGAGAACTCTTTAGATATCCACCAAAATGAACGTGTAAGGAGATGTTATGTTGTATATATGCTTGAACGTGTTTGTCTTGTACTTGATGCTTCAACGTTTACAGAGAATACCACCATGACGATGTTTGTGTACAATAATAGTTGCTTAATTATTCATGTACTCGTATGCACCGACGATGTATGTGTATACCTCTCCCGATTGATTCCCCCTCCCCCCCTCCCCGTCCCCGCCGCGTCGTAGAAATATGCCCAGAACGGGGTGGCAGCAGAACTCTGTCGCGGTAGAGATTTATGTCATTTTTCTGCCGCGGCAGAGATTTATGCCTTTTTCCTGCCGCGGCAGAGAACATTTAACATAGGTTCATGTTACAAGCCGGTGTTAAAGGCGGGCTGAGTGTTGTGGCAGCCCCACGTGCGCCACCCTTTAACAGTGGTTCGCATAAGAACCGTTGTTAAAGGGGGGCTCTAACACCGAACCGCCAACAGCGGTTCTACAACCGATGTTAGAGGCTGGTCCGAACGGGTGTTAGAGGCCTATGTGTGTACTAGTGTAAGGTAAACAATCCACTTGTTCCATGAACAAGATACCATTGTTTTATCCCTAGTGGCAATAGCACATCTACAACCGCAGAGATTTCTGTCACTTCCCTTGATTAAGTAGAGGAATGAAACCACTATCGAGCATAAATACCCCCCTCTTGGAGTCACTAGCAACTACTTGGCCAAGATAGCTAGTAACAACGGAGAGCATGCAAGATCACAAACAACACAAACATGATAGAATCAATAAGACAAAACCATTAATCAATCTAACATAGTAATCTCAATATCCATCGGATCCCCGCAAACACAACATGCATGATTACAAATAGATGATATCTTGATCATGAACGAAGCTCACAAGATCTAGACATGAAAGCACAAGGAGTAGATACAACCATATAGCTACTACATGGACCCGTAGTCCAAGGTGGAACTACTCACGATTCATACCGAAGGCTGGCATGATGAAGAAGAAGGCCTCCGGAATGATCTCCATTCTGACAGGGTGCTGGGAAGAGATTCAGATCCATGGTGGCGGCTATAGACGGTTTCATGGAATATTGATCGGGTACTTAGGGTTTAGGCATCGGGGGCTTCTTATAGGCAAAGAGGCGAGGCTTGGAGGCGGCCAGAGGGCCCACACCCTGCCCAGGCGCAGGCCCACCCTAGGTCGCGCCTGGGGGGGTGTGGCCACCATGTGGCGCCCTCCTGTCTCTCCTCTGGACTCCGTGTTCTCCTCGGTGACTTTGTCTTTTGTCTCGTCCAATTCCGAGAATATTTCCTTACTAGCTTTTCTTGAACCAAAAATAGCAGAAAACAGGCAACTGGCACTGTGGCAACTTGTTAATAGGTTAGTGCTAGAAAACATATGAAAAGCACCTCAAATGTGGACAAATCAAAGCAAACTAGATACTAAACAAGCATGGGACATCAAAAATTATACATACGTTTCCGACGTATCAGGCCTCCACTCCGTCTCGTATTCTGGCTCCGTGAGTCTTCTGGTGAAATAGGATTTTTGGCATATTTTCCGGGATTTTTCCTGATAGTTGATTTTGTGCACAAAAACTAGACACCAAGGTATTTCTGCTGAAAATAGCGTCAGTCTGTGTTAATTGTATCCAAATCACAAAAGTTTAGAGGAGAAATAATAGCAAAAGTGTTCGGGAAAGTAGATACGTTTTGAACGTATCAATGGGCCACTCGATCAAGGTGACTCTAATGGGTCTCTCGCTCGGCGTTTTTCATGGACAGTGCAAGGCTCGGGGTTCCCTGATGCCCTTGTACTACACTACTCGGCGTTTTTCATGGACACCAAGGGTTGACGACCGGTATTGTATTCATACAGTTTACAAGTGCGATTTGTACAAGATGTGGAGAGTAGACAAGATTGGCGGAACAATTTCTTTATTCATTTGAGGGGGGTGTTACACAATTTGTGTTACAAAGTTGGGCGCAAAGTGTAAGACTTGGGCCTATTATTGAGCGTGTTGGGGGTTTCTACCTTCGGACGTGCATTTTGCCTGGCGAATGGACCCTAGTTGTAGGTCGTGGGCGAGTTGTTGTCGATGCACATTCTCCGAGCACCGTTTCTCTTTAGCACCAATAATGGATTCGTCAACCAATCGGAATAGTTGTTGGGATGTATGAGCCCCGTAGCGAAGAATCGATGTATTCTCTCGACGAATGATTAGCTACGCTCCGCATTGAAGGGTAGCAGTAGTTGCTTGTCATGACGACAAATTGGGTCGGTGCTTTGTATGTGCTGAGCGAGATCCTCCATGACGCATGTCTTGTCGGGTTTGTTCCGGGTGGCGTCATGGTTCTCACACAGGGGCTTGCTGAGCGCGTTTTCCTATGTGCGGACGAGTTCCGTGTTAGGCGCCCCCTGTTGCTCTGACTCACCATTGGTAAGGTCATCTACGGTGCTTGGTGCTAGGCTGTAAAGGTGCCGGGGGAGAAGTGAGTGGTCACTTGTATCTTCAGGGCCTTTGGGTCATCCTGGTATGGTCCACTCGCTAATCTGGCGAGTCCATCGGCGTGTTGTGCCTCTTTGGTGATGACTGTGTCGGCCATCTTTGCCTTGTTGTCCTCGCATTCGATAGCCATGTATAGGTCTCCACGCACAATGATGATGTCATGGGGGCCTGAGAGTTTCATCATGTTGTGGGTGTAATGTGGGGTCTCCATAAACTTGGCGAACGCCTGCCTGCCGAGTACGCAATGGTACAGGATTCTGAAGTTAACTAGCTCAAAGACGATCCGTATCGTGTGGAAGTTGGATGGAGTTTCGAAGGTTACTGGCAGCGTCACCTTCCAGATGGGGTATGCCTTCCTACCTAGGACTATGTCCTGGAAGATCCAGAGGGTTAATTCCACCAAGGATTGTGGTAGCTGCAGTCACCTGAACGTATCTAGGTAGAGGATGTTTATAGAGCTACCGCCGTCCATGAGGGTTTTGGGCATCCAATAATCATCCACTTTGGGCCTGATGACCAGGGCGACTCTCCCGGGGTATTCGATCCTAGGCGCGTGGTCCTCACGACTCCAGGTGATGCTCTGCTCTGACCAGTTTAGCCAGCGCTGGATGTCGACTTGCTGCACCGCATTGATGGTGACAACGCAGGCCAGCACCTTCTTATCGCAGCGCGTTACCATGCCGGTGAATGTGTGAAGGGAGCCAACGGAGTGTCCAAACGCTCCACCATTGCCGTTGTCGCGTGGCTGATCAAGGTTCGGGTCCTCCCTAGCACGCCTTGCCTTCTCGGGTGGATGGATTGCCTTCCCTACGGTGGTAGATGAAAGGTTGGCTCGGGATGGTGGCAGGGTCGAATCTTGGTCGGGCCATGTTTTTGCCACGTGGGTTATTCCACTCGCGACGGTAGTTCTTGGGGTCGTGTGGGCCATAGCTAGTGTTGCCGACAAAGTCGGCTCATCCGTCGTTGCGAGTATTGTTGTAGCGGAGGTTGGGACGCCTATGCGGCATCTTCCACATGACTCGTTGTTGGATTCCTGGATTGGATCTTCCTCTGAGTAAGGCTTGGCTATCTCGAGGAGGTCTAGGATGTTGTCGTGTGTCTGATAAACCCTCTTGATCTTGGTGACCAAGGGCTCGTACCGACAGGCGTTCTTGAAATAGTGGATGGTTGTGTCCAGATGGATGGCCCTAGCGTTTATCCACATTTCCTGCCATCATTGGACCTAGTGGCGGGTCAACTCGCTTGGTCCCTGGACGCACTGCTCTAGGTCTTCTATGGTCATGGCGTGCTAGTAGGAGCCTTTGAAGTGTTTGATGAAGGCAGCACGCATTTATTCCCAAGAGTCGATGCTGTTCTCCGAGAGGGTATTGATCCACTGGCGAGTCGCTTCCTCCCTCATCAAGGGGAGGTAGAGAGTGCCCCCCAGCTCGTTGTGGCCAGCAATTCCCATTATCATGAGGTATGTGTCAATCCATACTTTGGATCGAGTGTAGAGTCGTACTTCTCCATGTCCTTTGGACCTCGGAAGTTTGGTGAGTAGTTCTCGCCTTAGACCATTTGTCCGAAGCATAGAGGGCACTTCGGCTGAGGCCGGCGCGACTGGAGAGCGGGTGGAAAAGGTCGTAGGTTGGCGGGATGACCACGCTTGTGTGTTGATAATGTAGCCTCGCGTGTCGACGGGCTAGCCATTGACTACTACCGCGTTGTATTCCGGCCGCGGGTCGTTGGTGGAGATTGTGGGGTTGGTGACCACTAGTTGTCGTGGCTCTAGGGGCGGGAAGTTTGCCACATTGGCGACTGTTTGTTCGCTTGGGCAACCGGATGATGCCACTCTGTTGTTGGTGGACCGGGAGTATACTCGCCCCTGTGAGTCTCTCCCCGTGTTCTGCTGCTCGACCGCTTTGGCGAGCAGGGCTTGGGTGTACTTGATCTAGAGCGTGCCTTCTCGTGTAGGGTTCAGGTTGGCGACCGCCTCTTGATTCACGATGTCATTGTCCATCGGAGTTGAGTAGAGAGGGAGGCCGTTGGCGTCGTACGTGGCATGACGATGACCTGAGGTTCTTCCGGAGGAGGTGTGCGGTTGGGTGGTGGTGGAGATCCATTTGCGGTCGACCTGGCCAGCGGGCGACTTCCTCCTAGTGGTGCGTTGTTGCAGACCTCGCGGTCGGCTGCCGCGCAGGGTCGTTCTCGTCGTTGAAGTTGAGAACTTCCCCCGCGAGGCGAGATTGAGTCACCGCATAACTCGGTTGCGGTGATACACCGAGAGCTGTTGTGCAGTTTCTTGCTCGAGGTGAAAATTTTCGTGATTGGCCTTTTCTTTCTCCCTGGCCTCGTTCAAGGCCACGCGATGCTGCTCGATCTTGACGGCAGTTGTGGTGGGTTGGAGGGGCATGGTGAAAGGATCCACCGGTGGTTCGGTGGCATTCGCCTTGTAGATGGCATGATGGAAGATGGGGTAGGCCTCGTTTGGAGACTCCAACCCAGAATCGTAGTCAATGAGTTGGAGGATCGAGTCGTCCTCGTAGTCCCCAGTGTTGGAGACTTTGGTGATGGAGCTGGCTTTGGACGCGGGGTCGTTGGGCTCTAGGACTGGCGTGGGTGACTCTGAGTCGGCATCATTATAGAGGGTGTCGCTGCTCTCTACCGAGCCTTCCTCGGTCGAGTTGGACTTGGAGGCGAGCAGTGAGATCGACTAGATCTGCTCCTCCGAGAGTAGATCACACGGGGGCGATCCAGTGCTATCGGATGCAGTGGGATCCGCTAGATCGATGGCATCGATGAAGCCGACGAAGAGGTTGATGGAGCCAACTAGCATCACGACGGCGTACGTGACTGGTCGTGAGGCTGGCATGTAGCTGCTCAGGAGGATCTGGAGAAATCCGCCGGTGGCGATCATGCGGCCGGTGGCAAAGGGTCAGTGAGTCGGAGTGAAGGGTCTCACCATAGATCTAAGGCTTGAGTCGCCAATCCCCACGGTGGGAACCACTATTGTGGGAATGGCCATGGCAGTCGCTACCATGGGTAGAAATTGATTCGAGGTAGGGCAAGAGCGAGTATCCTTCTAAGGATCGATATTGGGAGCGAGACACGTGGTTTACCCAGTTCGGCCTCCCATAGGGTAAATACCTACTTCCTGCTTGCTTGTATTGATGGAGGATGAATTACAAGGGTGGCAACCTCAGCGTAAGGGCGCCGAGTCGCTTGGATGGGGTAGCTAATAGCTTGTGAGTAGAGAGGGAACCCTAGGGAGGCTTATATAGGGGTGCCTCGCTAGGGTTTTATAGGATCTCAACTGAATCATTAATCGTTTCGGGAGTTTGACCTAATCCGTCTGGGCCTAGCTATGGTCTTGGGCCTCCACGTCCAGTCGCCGGTCTTCTTCGAAGCCTTATCTTCAGTCACCGTCATCGCTGGCCCACTCGATATCGTCCTGGGCCAGTCGCTTCCTGGCTTCATGGATACACAGATTGGTATAACCCCATCACCGATCTTGTGACTCGGAAAGTGTCGGTGATGGGTGAGCTCAGGCATGTACCATACATGGACCTAAACCCACGATTCCTGCCAACGACAACCTCTGACGACCAATGACTGGACGACCTACATCTAGAAGCTCTAACCTGACCTATGGGGCTCCAAGACAACTTTCTAGGGATCCCAAAGACTAGGCTTACGTACATGGGAGATTAGAGATCAGGATTACGTGCGAGACAATATGAAGACCTAACGTGACTAAGAAGGACTCGACTACCATCGACGCTTATAAATACCCAAAGACATTCACCCCAAAAGGACACGCCATAATCGCCCAAATCTTTGCCATATCCATAGTCGTAGATCTAGATTCATCTCTCTCATCGCGTATCATTATAAACCCACTAAGATCATGTTGTAGACATATTGAACGATCTCCTGGTCACCTTTAAATAAACTCTAAGGGATTCCTGCCATTATAGACATATCTTCATCTTTGAGATCCAAACATGCTGACCCGAGCCATCCCCTGAACAAATAAACTCTCTTTCATTCCTCGGAGGTGAGACTGTGGAGGAATTCTGGAAATTATCCTTCATCATTTGGCACGCCAGGCAGGGGGATCCCGCATAATGCAGATTAGATCTATCACCTTGGCGGACGAACCCTCCAAGGACCTTTTGGACGAAGGCCTAGGGGCTCCAGATCTGTACCACGGCCGCACAACCGCCAGGGCACTAGAAGAAGAGTACACCCAAGATACTCGGTCCACATCACGCAAGATCTACTATGACATCATCCAATCGATGTACGGACCTGTGTATCATCACTCTCTCGGGGCACTCTAGGCACCACCGGAGGCTGACTACTTCAACCCTGGCACTCCGCTCCCGTTGGACCTCCCGCACACTATTTCCTCAAGGCCCGCCTACGGATACACTAGGGTCCAATATGTCTACAACCCTAAGTTGATCTTGTAGGGTTCGCAGCATAGAAAACAAAAAAATTCCTATGATAGGAACAACTATGTACCAAGATCTATCTACTAGATACAAGCAACTGGCAGATATACATCTGTAGAGAACATACCCTTGAAGACCGACAAAGCTTAACGAGGTTGAAGTCGTGGTTGATGTATACGAACTCTTACCGATCTCAAAATCAAGAGGAAGTCCTAGCGCCGCAAATCAGCTGCGCATCCGTGATCGCACACATGTCCGAGGCACCGAGCAACCTCCGCCTCCTCACTCCAGCGATGCAGTGGAAGCACAACTGTTTCTTGCCGAAAATCCACCAGGAACATGTATCTAGCTAGTCCGAGACCATGGGGGATAAAAACTAGAGGGGGAGAGAGGTCCTTCACGAGGAGGTGTAAGTGAGAAGTGAGGAGGGGGCATCCAAGGGGGTGGCCGCCGGCCATGGGGGCTGCCCACTCCCCTCCTTCATTCATGTGGGTGGAAGATCCACTCACAAAATGCCCCTTCAATTCTCCACTCAAAAAATCCCACTCAAATTCCCATTAAATTTCCACCAAATTTAATGAAAACTCTCTTTAAATAAAACTCCTTCTATTTATTCAGAATTTTGTCAATTACTTTAATGACAAACATTCACATATAACCCCTTGCTAGTATTTCATTTCACATGCAGAAACACTTTCTGCAATTTCACCCGAAACCAGCTTTGGTATCTAGTGAAATAAATTCCTGCGTTTTGTTATTCTTTTCATCATGAAACTATTTTCTCCAAATGGTGTCGGTGTCTCTTAAATGTGTCACCCTACGATTCGCGAATAATGCGGACATGATCGAGACCCCTCTCAGATCAATAATCAGAAGCAGGACCTGGAGATCCATACTGACTCCCACACATTCAACGATGGTTTCTTGTGATCGTGAGAACCTTTTACACTAGTATCTTAATCTCTTTTCTCGTGATATATTACATGTCCGAGATTCCATCATCGGTATCTCCATACCTACTTTGATCTTGTTCCTGAAATGTACACTTTTCTCGTTCCCATGATATAACATTCTAGTGATCAAATCACTTGCTTGAAAGCTAAATAATTTGATATCACCGAGAGGGCCCAGAGCATATCTATCCATCACCGGGATGAAAAAATTCCACTCTCGATCCATGGGCCTCGACATAACACTTTAATAGTACTAAACCCATCTTTATAATCACCCTGTTATGGTGTGACATTTGGCGTTATCAAGATACTCTTCCAGTGTTAGTGATTGACATGATCTCATGGTCTAAGGATTAAGTTTGCTTCGTATGATGTTATAGCAATATAAACTCAATGACTTTGATCGTAATGCTATACTTCGGATGAATTTTCATCACACTATTCTAATAATGCTGTGACCTCGTTATTAACAACATCCAATGTCCATGATCAGGAAACCTTGATCATCTTGTTAATCAATGAGCTATTTTATAAGAGAGGCATAACTAGGAACTTTCTGTTTGTTTATTAAACACACATGTATTAACGTTTCCGTATTAATACAATTATAGCATGCAAAATGAAAATCTATCATATACTTGGAATATACATAATAACCACTTTATTATTGCCTCTCGGGGCATATTCCCTTCAGTCTCCCACTTGCACTAGAGAAAATAATCTAGTTACATAGTGATAAATGTAACACCCATGGAGTTCTGGTGTTGATCATGTTTTGCTCTAGGGAGAGTTTTAGTCAACAGATCTGCTACATTGAGATCCGTGTGTACTTTACAAATCTTTATATCTCCATCCTTGACATGCACGCGGATGGAGTGAAACCGGCGCTTAATATGCTTGGAATTCTTGTGAGACCTTGGTTCTTTGGCATTGGCTATGGCACCATTGTTGTCTCAATAGATCACCATTAGGTCCAACGCGCTCGCAACCACACCTAGTTCGATTATGAACTTCTTCATCCAAACTGCTTCCTGAGCCGCTTCCGAAGCAGCAACATATTCGGCCTCCATTGTTGATCTCTCCACCACGGGTTGATTGGAACTCCTCCAACTAACCGCTCCACCATTCATGAGAAATATGTATCTGTATTAAGACTTAGAGTCATCCAGATCGGTGTCAAAGCTAGCGTCGACATAACACTTAGCGACGAGATCTTCTTCACCTCCGTATATGAGAAACATATCCTTAGTTATTTGCAAATGCGTAAGGATATTCTTGACCGCTATCCAGTGTTCCGATCCTGGATCAGATTGATATCTACTCATCAAACTAATAGCATGTTCCACATCCGGACTTGTACATAGCGTGGCATACATTATAGAGCCTATGGTTGAAGCATAGGGGACTTTGTCCATTATCTCTCTTTCTTCCGCCGTGGCCGGACTTTGAGTCTTACTCAATGTCTTGCCTTGCAACATAGGTAAGAACCCCTTCTTACTTCCATCCATTTTAAACTTCTTTAAAATCTTATCAAGGTATGTACTTTTCGATATCCCTATTAGGCGCCTAGATCTATCCCTATAGATCTTTATACCAAATATGTATGAGGCTTCACCTAGGTCCTTCATTGAAAATTTGCTGTTTAGATAACTTTTAACACTGTTTAAAAGATCTATTTCATTTCCGATCAATAATATGTCATCCACATATAATATAAAAAATGCCACATCGCTGCCACTCACTTTCTTGTAAATACAAGCCTCTCCATAAGTTTGGACAAATCCAAACTCTTTGATCACCTCATCAAAGCGGACATTCCAACTCCGGGATGCTTGCTTCTGTCCATAGATGGATCGATGAAGCTTGCATACCTTGTCATCATCCTTAGGATCGACAAATCCCTTTGGTTGTATCATATACAAAACTTCTTCAATGTTTCCATTGAGGAACGCAATTTTGACATCTATCTGCCATATCTCATAGTCGAAATATGCAGCAATTGCTAACATAATCCTAACTGACTTTAGCATCGCTACATGAGAGAATGTCTCATCGTAGTTAACTCCTTGAATTTGTTCAAACCCCTTTGTGACAAGTCGAGCTTTATAGAAGGTTACATTACCATCAGCATCAGTTTTCCTTTTGGAAATCCATTTATTCTCCACGGCCATTCAGTTGTGAGGTAAATCCACCAAGGTCCAAACCTGGTTTTCGTACATGGACTCCATCTCGGATTTCATGGCTTCTAAACATTTGTTGGAATCCGGGCTCATCATCGCTTCTTCATACGTCGCAGGGTCATCAATCATCGACCATCAAATTCATAACAGGATTTCCGTACAACTCAGGACCTGCACGCGTCCTGCTAGACCTACGAGGTTTGGTAGTATTCTCTTTCGGAGCTTCATGATCATTATCATTAGTTCCCTCCTCATTTGGTAAAGCCAACTCCGAAACAACTTCTGATGCTGCGCTACTCGCCATATTATGAAGAGAAGGTTCTACAACCTCTTCAAGTTCTACCTTCTGACTACACACGCCTTTCGTGAGAAACTCTTTCTCTAGAAAGGATCCATTCTTGGCAACGAAAACCTTGCCCTCGGATCTATGATAGAAGGAATACCCAATAGTTTCCTTAGGGTATCCTATGAATACGCATTTTTTCGCTTTGGGTTCGAGTTTATCCGGTTGAAGTTTCTTCACATAAACATCGCATCCCCAAACTGTAAGAAATGACAGCTTAGGTTTGTTTCCATACCACAATTCATACGGTGTCTTTTCAACGGATTTAGATGGTGCCCGATTTAAAGTGAATGCGGCAGTTTCTAGTGCATAACCCCAAAATGACAGTGGCAAGTCCATAAGAGACATCATAGATCGAACCATATCTAGTAAAGTACGATTACGACGTTCCGACACTACAAGAAATGTGTCAGCTTGTGACGTTTTGGTAGTGACCATCTACAAAATCGTCTTAGATTTATGAAGGTTCCGCTCAAGCTGCTTGGGAGGGTCAAAGCCTTAGTAAACTATGACGATTTTTCTCAAAAACGTCGTAATTCCTTTAAATGAAATCGTCATAATAGCTAGGGATATCTAAATATAGAGGATAGAAACATGGACCGTTGGATCCGAGCAAGATGGACGGGTAGGATGCTAATATGAGGGAACTTGACATGGATCGATGACATGGCATGGTACCATCGCGCGCGGACAACAAATATTTCAGATCGCGCGCAGAGACCGAAAATATCCCACGCGTGCCGGCCGAACCAAAACCGCCACGTCCCCCACCCTCCCAGCGAATGCTTCTCCCCAACCCTAAACCTATCACCGCCGCTCCTCATTCTCCAGCGAGATTCGCCCACCGCCGCTCCTCCTTCTCCAGTGAGATCCGCGCGCTGCTGCTGCCCCCCTCCTTCTCCAGCGAGAAACCCTTTCCCGCTCGCTCCAGCCACTCCCCTCCTTCTCCAGTGAGATCCCTAACTCTAGATTGCGTCGTCGCTGCCCTCTGTTCGAGAGCCTCTTACACAAGCCCACCGACGACGACTCAAATGATGGCCGAGGAGGACGATGATGGTGATGGTTTGAGCCCCTAACAAATCCCCATCCCCGCCATGACCCCACTATTGGCGCCTCTTTCCCTCTCCTCAGCGCTGATCTCCGCCTCCTAGTGTTCCCTCCTCTACCTGCGTGTACCTCGTGCCCCTACCCTCCTCTCACTCCGGTCTGGTACCCTCGGCACCCGCCTCCTCGCAGAAGTCGTGGCCAAGGAGCCCGATCTCGGCGGGGGTGGATTGGACAGCGGCAACGTTGGATCTGGGAGTGGTGGTTCCGGAGGGAGCAGTGATCTGCATGGTGGTGGAGAGGAAGAAGGGGTGAAGATGGGGGAGTGGCTCTCCATGTCATAGAAGCTCAACCTCACCTAAGTCGCGCTCTTCAGAGGTAAGCGTCGCAATGATAGAATCCCTTTTTTTGCTGTAGTGACAGATCGCAGATCGATTGGATTCGAGTAAACTGCAGTATTTTTTCGAGCTATGTTCAGTAAAACTATAGATGGTGTTACTGAAGTTTTGTTTGGTGTGGTCTACATGTCATTCTAACTTATGGCTAATGGATTGTCACTAGAATGTTATCAGAGAGAAATGGGAGTGCTATGAACTAATAATGTAGTACATTGGGTCCTTATGAGATAGAAATTAGAGGGAGCAGAAGGAATATATTGCTATCGTCAAGGAGTACTAGTTTTGGTGAACCAACTTTGATTCCCTAAAACATTTTCCATAAAAAATAAATCCCTAAACATCATATCCAAACATTGTTTTTAAGTGATGGTACACCCAAACAAGGAATGGTTGTGATGACAATAACACAATAATGTATATATGAAGAGCCAAATCTAATTAATTTTACCATCCATTCAGTTTACATATAATTACTGCAATTTTAGTATATGAATAAATACAAGAAGACATGTAGCAGTCATTTACTCTTGGCTGAAGTGATTCATTCATGTTCACTTACTAGTAAAAGTATCTTAAATTGTGCAAGACCTACTAATAATTTGTTGTAATTCCTTACTGCATAAATTGATACACGTAGTGATAGTTAAATGCCATAGTTGAGTCTAGAATTATTTACAAAAATGTACTCCCTCTGTCCCGAATTAAATTCCATAGTTTTTTCTAGAGTCACATGTTAGGCTTGGTTAAAGAAATGCATGAATTGCTTCTTTCCTTTGTATACAAAAGCATTCTGTTGCTGACCATGATCATGTGTTTGTTGTTGGTGTGCAAGTATACATAACCAGGAAGAGAACTTGCATCAGGCTTGGTACTGGCTGGTTGGTTCCTCACCGATTTATTATTATCAATCGCCGCAGCCCTCGTGCAACCCAGGTTTGTTGCGTCCCTACTCCCTCTGTCTTCTCCCCCTCACCAATTTAGTATTATAATAATTTGCTAGCTGGTTCATTTCAAGCAGCAACTGATGCGTTGACATACAGTATTCAAAATATGGTTGCTTTGAGCTAAAAGTTACTGGGCTATACTAGGTTCATATAGTTTATTTGTGCATCTTACTGTTCAATTCAAACCTTCACACTTGTATATGAATCCTTCTTTAAGTAATGATCTCAAATAAGTATATGGTTACTGGTTCAACACTTGTCTCATAACTTCATTTCACGACTCCTAGCAAGTAGCAGCACAGTGACTATGTGTATAGGTTTCTTACAAACAAGTAATTTCGCGTTGACTGCATAATAAATACCACATCGACTTCAGTATATCAATTTGAATACTGGAAGTATGTTTGTAGAAGTTTGTAGAAATTTGAATACTGCATCGACTTCAGTATACATCTGTTTTAGGAAAAGTAGATGTTTGTAGAATACTGGAAGTATGTTTGCATAAGTGAATTACCAAGTTTGTGGAATACTGGAAGTATGTAATACTAGAATACTGGAAGTATGTAGCACAAGTGTATAAAATATAGCTAACGGTGTATCTAGTACTAAACCATTAGATGTATCTAGCAAGTAGGAAGTTTGTGGCACAGAAGCAACAAAACTAAACCATGCTTGCAATGCAGATGATGTTGCGTGTTTCTTCGATAGGCTCGACCTGCTCAGTTAGGAGGCAACAGTAATCCTTTTTTTGACAGGCTCGACCTGCTCAGTTAGAAGACTGCTGACAAAGGGTGGGATGTATGTACGTTAGCTGAACCTCTGTACTTAGTGTATATCCTGATGACCATGCATTGCACTGGTACTGCCCGTTTGTCGCACACAGCTAGTCAACTTGATGTTCATCTTTAGCAAGTAGGGCTCTGTATTTTGAGCAAAAGAAGGTTATAGATTGCAATGTATATAGGAGGACAAGGTTGCATGCTTTATTGAACTTTCTCAGTTAGGCAACATTTACCAAAAAAAATTGGCCGCGATTGGAGGGGCTCTATATTGTCTATGCCAGGCGGTGATGGTCCTCATGGTAGTGAGTATATCCAGGCAGCAGCTCTAGTGAGCCAACCTACTCTTTACTCGAAGGATTTGGTAGAGCAGCAGCTTGCTGGTCCTGCCATGTGTGTGCATGCTCAGTTTCACGAGGTGATAACTAACCACTAATGATGGCCTTATTTTTCACCACTAATTCTCTGCCAAGTGACAACTTCAGCTGTTTTCATTTGTGAGTAGTAACTATGAGTGGTCTTTTAATAGGGTTAGTTTGAGTCTTATGAGTGGTGCTTGTAAATGAGTTATACAAGATCCATAGTATTTACAGTGATAGGAATGAGTGAATAGAACTTTGTCAAATCTGATTTAAACTTAATCAAATGATTAGAAAGCTTTTGTGGATATGAAACCACTGATTATGAATGCTAATACATTATGTAAATTTTCTGCTACCCCTATTCTGGATTGCTAGAACTATATGTAAAATTTGCTGCTACCCATATTCTGAAACTACAAGCTTTGTTCATGTTTCAGCTGATCGTGCTGGAGTGGAGCTGCGCCACTTCGGGAGAGCGGAGGAGCTTGTTCGTGTAGCGATCCTAGGAGCTTGTCCAAGGTGTTGCAATTGGTGCTATTTGCTAATAAGTTAATGTAAATACCGAATTGTAATCTTGGATGTGCATTTGTGAGCCTGCTATTTGCTGATAAATTATCTGCATGTTGTGTATTTGCTGAAAATGGTGTATTTTATTGATGTATTTGCAAACTCAGGTGTATTTTCTCGATTTATTGCATGGCTGAAGCAATTCCAGAAATGAAATTACAAATTCTAGTTAAAAAATAGCATAAATCTGGAGTGGATGAAATATATTTGGGCTCTAAAAATGCTGTGGCCCAAAATATATTGTAACAAATTTGAAAATAAATAAGTGTACCGTAAGAAGGCAAGGCCCAAAAGTGACAAACCTAAAAAGGCCAAGGCCTAGAAAATAAAAGGCTAGAATTATTGGGCTAGCCCATTTAGATCACTAAAATGGACTAGGCTGATTTTGATTTAAGACGATTTCATTTCTTCACAATTTTGCCACGTAGGATCAGCCACGTAGGATCTGAGATGGCCTGGCTAGATGGTCCATGACGATATTGGATCGTCATAGACGTTATGAAGATTCAATATCGTCATAGACGGTTATGACGATTTTACCAAAAACGTCCTTATAGTTCATTTGCGACGTCCAGATTTCGACGATCTCAAAATCGTCATAGAATCATCATAAATGGACTACTATGACGATTCTGTGACGAAAATTGAGGGTCATATATAGACAGATTCCTTGTAGTGCGACACACCATTTCTCTATGGTGTTCCGACAGGTGTGAGTTGTGAAACTATTCCACACTCTTTCATATGAGTGCTAAACTCGTAACTTAGATACTCACCTCCACGGTCGGACCGTAGAAATTTCATCTTTCTACTACGATGATTTTCCACTTCACTCTGAAACTCCTCGAATGTCTCAAAGGTTTCAGACTTGTGTTTCATCAAGTAGATATAACTGTATCAACTCAAATCATCCGTGAAAGTAACAAAATAACGATATCCACCTCGCGCCGACACACTCATTGGACCACACACATCAAAATGTATGATTTCTAATAAATCTGTCGGCCGTTCCATTGAACCAAAAAACGGCGTTCTAGTCATCTTGCCCATAAGGCATGGCTCACATGTATCAAATGATTCGAAATCAAGTGATTCCAAAAGTCCATCTGAATGGAGCTTCTTCATGCGTTTAACGCCAATATGACCTAGACGGCAGTTGTTGGGGATATGCTATATGGGTATCACCATAGCATGTCTCTAATCCGGATAACCCGGGTGGATCATAGTTGGTAGCAAATCCTATGGCCTGCTGGGCGGCCGAGTTAGATGGATCCATAAGGGATGCCCATGTCGGATAAAGGAAGGCTACGGAGGAGTCACAGACATACCCGGAGCCTTGGAGTGCAAGAAACATTAGACTAGTTCTGTATTGTGTAGGACTCTATAACCTGTCCGACTAGGACTTTATGTAGCACCCCCCGGGATTAGGGTTAAACTCAGATCACCATCTAAGATAAGATCAACTCCAAGCACGGAAGATCACAGTATGATTCGGTAACATTACAGAACGTAGGGATTCAACAGCATAAGTTTAAACTCTTAACAGAGTATGATATTAGAGTTATTAAAAACCAGAGGTCATGGACACAACATTACATCACACAGCGAAAGCAAATTATGTTGTTCTACATAACAACTTAGCAAAGGGCCTAAGAGGCCATAAACAGAAGTGACGTCCATCCCATAGTCCTCAGGCTGCTACCTGGGACCCCCAACTACTCGTCGATGTCAACGTAGAATCCACCTTCAGCCGCAACTAGATTATCTCTTATCTGTAGAAAAACAACAATGGCGCAAGGCTGAGTACGATAATGTACTGCACAAGACTTAGATAACCTAGTATCTACATGCTCTGGCTAGAAAGGATTTCTTTGGATTTACTTTTGCGTAAAGCAACCTTTATTTGTAACAAGGGAGAGAAGAGGCTTGTCTACTCAGAATATTTTAAAAGGGATAAGTTAATGACTTCTTCATCTTGTTCATCATATCTTGATAACCACCAGCCTTATCAGAACCTCCTATCTAGGATCACCCCCTCGACCCGGAGGAAGCATCCTTAAGCACACTTGGATCAACAAGTTTTATAATGGTTAATGTTATCTATGATCTTAGAATGTGGTCACCAAGCGTTCATAACCGTGAACATGGCTTTTCGAAAAGATTAATACCCTGCAGGGGTGTACAACTTTACCCACACGTACCAACCGACTCTTGATGCCAAATATTATTAGCCCTCTTCCTTGGAAGGCCGACAGAGGATGGTTGACCACGACCTTTACCTTTCTTTTGCTGAGACCATGAGTCACGCCCTAGGGATGGTTCCGCCATAAAGGGTCAAGTCCCCAAGTCGGTCCCTAAATATGTGAGGCGAGGTTGGTTTACCAGGGGCTCCATCCACCCCAAGAAACCGCGGACACGCTTCCCTACCTGTTATGATGCACCTCCATAACCTCCTCTTTCGAAAACGTTTTCAATGCGTATGCCAAATGGAAAGCCCGAACTATGTGACTCATGGAATCTACTAGGCAAGTTAGCTAGTCGACGGTTTCCCAAGCCCCGTGTGGTTGTACGATCATCTCGGTTCCAAAGGCAAGAACTCAGTTAGTGGTGGCTAGCATGGGGCTACGAAAACCACACCCAACGTGGCCTCCCATACAAGCCTTAGCATGTTTAGTTATATACGTCGACGATGTCACCATCTCCTACCTTACTACCTTCCTTGGCACAAATGATTCATCATTCGGACAGATCAGACGTTCTTACTATGCATGACTAAGCCGTCGGTAGCGAGAGCTCTAGCAATGCTCAAATGCCAGACCTAGGTATGCTAGGAGCAGTGGATCAGGAGTATATGGCTATAAAAGGTAAGATGTGCAGCAGATAGGTAACACTAGCTACTAACAAAAGACCACATTGGAATTGTGTGCATCATAGCGAGAAAGTAATATAGTTTGTAAAAGTAGGTTCAGAATGAGAGGCTACGCTTGCCTTGTCCTTCTGTAGACAGATATGGATCTTCGGTGTCGTTGACTTCAGCCTCGGGCTCGGATCCTATCGTGAAGAACCAATACCAGAAAGAAAGGCGATAATCAAGACATGGCATAGTGCAATGCGCAAACAATATGTATGACATGTTAGCTTAGAGACTACGCATTAACCCTAAGGCCAACATCGATTTAAGAGGGTTCAGAATGCCCTGGCGAAGGTGCATTGTCGAACCCACATGTATATGAGGGGCATCGATGTTCTTCCAACTAAACTAGGGTTTAAAGTTGTTTGACAATGTATGATGATTTCTTAAACAGATAGCTCTTAATTTTCTGAAAATTTTAATATATTATTCATATTTTTATGATTAAATATGAATTAGTTATTAATGTTACAAGTTTATATTAATTTCTGCCATAATTAAACATTTTTGAAAAATATTAAACACTTATTACATCATCCTGTCGTCAGACAACCCTAAATTTTTCTCACCAAGGCAGAGGCTAGATCCAGTCCCTGATTGTTGGGCCTAAGGCCACCACAGCAGGCCACACAAGCATGGTGTCAGCGCCACCTCACGCACGGCGGAGCCACCAGACGGTGGTCGCCGGCGGCGAACCAGAGCACTCCTGGACACGTGAGAGGGTGCGTTCGAATCAGTAGAGCGAGGCGAACATGTGGGTGGCGGCGCTGCTAGGAATAGGTCACCAGAGCTTGGTCAACAACGGCAGGCGGAGGCGGTGCTCACGGGTCTACGACGCGGGCACGACACAATGCGCTAGAGGGGGAAAGGAGGGGTCTGGGATGACCGCGGGCTCTCCCTGAGTGCATCTGTGGTGACGGCGAAGCCGGAGGAGGTCAGGGCCGACAGCGATGTCAGCAACGTTGGACGTCGGGGTTGGGGAAGAAGACGTCGATGGAGACGACTGCTGGCGCCCCTCTTCGATTCCTTTTGCGGGGAGGTAGAGTGAAGCGAGGCGGAGCTCGAGGTGGTCTCAGATGGGTGAGGGGAGGCCGGGAGGGAGCTCTAGCTCGAGGCCATGGCGGGTTAGGGTTCGGCCTCGCTGGGGAAGAGAGAAAGAGGGATGCACTGGGGGAGAGTGAGAGGTGGAGGAGAAGAGGAGCACGGCCCCGGGCAAACGCTGCGATTCATGGCGAGGATCAGGCGACGGCGGTGCGGACACGCAGGAGCTTCTGCTTCGGCATCGACAACGAAGATGATGAGGAACAGGGGCCGAAGCGGTATGGGCCGGCTCGTGGGACTCAGGTGGGCCGAGCTAGGCTGTTGGCTGCTACGCGTGGGTGGTAGGGAGAGGGAAGAGAAGAGATGGGTCACGACCCATCGGCTGTTGCTGCATTTTTTTAATCTGAAACTTTTCTATTTCTGTTTTCCACTTTCTCTTTTGTAAATTCATTTGAGAACTGTGTTTGGGTATTTCAAAAATACCAGAAGGTTTAAAATATTATTTCAAACATACAGGGGCCCTTGAGCCAATTTGGGCTCCTTAAATTTTGGGTTTTTTTTCAAAATATCAAAACTATTTGAATGTGTTCAAAGAGAGGGGGAAGAACTATGATTTAGGGTTTTGTACTTGTATTTTGGTTCACACACTTGATCACATGCAAATATTTAATGTATTTAAACAGATGCATGCAATGCTTAAGTACTATTTACATATATCACAAACTTGGGTTGTTATAGCTCTACCCCCCTTACAAGAATCTCGTCCCGAGATTCCTATGTTTTAGAAAAGAAGGCAGGGTACTCAGATCAAAGATCTTCTCGTTCACAGGTTGCTTCATCCTCATAGTGATGAGAGCACTGAACTTTTAGGAACTTTATGTTTTTACTATGAGTCTTGCGCTCGGTTTCATCAAGGATACGGACAAGATATTCACGGTATGTCAGATCCTTCTAGAGATCAAGAGTTTGGTGATCAACACCACAGACAGATTCTTTGAAGCAACGCTTGAGTTGAGACACATGAAAGACATCATGTACCTCAGGGAAATTTGCAGGCAACTCCAATTGATATGCGAGTTTACCTTGCTTGGAAACAATGCGAAAAGGACCATCATAGCGAGGAGACAGTTTGCCTTTGATGCTGAAATGATGGAAACCCTTTAAAGGAGTGACCCGAAGATAAGCTTGATCACCAACTTCACATTCAACATGTTGATGGTGACGATCATGATAGCTTTTCTGGCGAGATTGAGCAGTTTTCAGACGATCTCAAATGATACGAACTTGATCTTCTTCTTCCTGGATCATATCCGGTCCAAAGAACTTTCTTTCGCCGGTTTCTGACCAGTTCAAAGGAGTACGACAGGTTCTTCCATATAAGAACTGGAATGGTGCCATACCTATACTAGACTGGTAATTGTTGTTGTAGGAGATTCAGCAAAAGGAAGGCATTTCTCCCAGTTCTTGCCAAAAGATATGACACACGCTCTAAGCATGTCTTCAAGAATTTGATTCACTCTTTCGGTCTGGCCACCGATACTAGGATGGTAAGCTGTACTGAAGGACAAACGGGTTCCCATAGCTTGTTGGAAACTTGTACATAACCTTGAGGTGAACAAACTCCCTCGATCGAAGCCGATTTTCTTCGGTATCCCATGAAGGACAACTATTCGGGAGATATACAGATCAGCCAATTGATTAGCATTAATGCTCTCATGAATAGGTAGGAAGTGAGAAACCTTGGACAGATAGTCAATGATTACCCAGATGGCATCATTTACTTTCTGAGTCTTAGGAGGACCAGTAATGAAATCCATACCAACTTCATCCCATTTCCATTCAGGGATTCTATGTGGTTGCAGGAGACCAACGACTCTTTGGTGCTCAGCCTTGACGTGATGACAGACGTCACATTCAGCAACAAAACAAGCGATATCCTTCTTCATACCAGACCACCAGAATCTTTGAAGAAGATCCCGATACATCTTGGTACCTCTAGGGTGGATAGAAAGAGGTGATTCATGAGCTTCGGTAAGAATTATATGCTTCAAATCCTTTCCATTTGGTACTACCAAACGAGTACCAAAATATAGGACACCTTCCTCGTTAACAGAGAAACATTTAGCAACTTCGCTAGCAATGTTCTCTTTAATTGAGTCCATCTCAGGATCTTGCCTTTGAGCAGCTTTGATCTGATACTCTAGAGAAGACTTCAATTTAAGAGTAGAAAGGAATCCATGAGGAACTACTTCAAGATTCAATCGAGCAAATTCCTAATGAAGAGAAGGTTGAGCTTGTTTGATCATTAGGTTGTTTTAGTAAGACTTACGACTTAGCGCATCAGCAACAACATTGGCTTTGCCAGGTTGATAGTTGAGACCCAAATCATAGTCCTTGATGTGTTCCAACCATCTTCTTTGCCTGAGATTCAGATCAGGTTGTGTTAAAAGATACTTCAGACTCTGATGATCCGAGTATAACTCGCAACGACTACCAAGAAGGTAATGTCGCCATTGCTTAAGAGCATAAACAACAGCTGCAAGCTCTAGATTATGAGTTGGGTAGTTATTATCATGTGGTTTTAGCTAAAGGGAAGCATAAGCCACCACATGCCCATTTTGCATTAACACACATCCGAGACCTTGGTGAGAAGCATCACAGAAGACAACGAAGTCCTTGCTATTGTCTGGGAGAACCAGTACCGGAGCAGTGGTTAACTTGGTTTTCAACATCTGGAAGCTTTCTTTAGCCTTATTAGACCATTCGAACTTCTTATCCTTCTTAAGAATATAAGTCATCGGCTTTGCAATCCTGGAGAAGTTCTCGATGAATCGACGGTAATAACCAGCCATCCCAAGAAAAATTCGAACATCCTTACCTGATTTAGGACACTCCCAGTCGAGGATAGTTTGGACCTTATCTAGAATAATAGCAACCCCTTGGGAGGAAACAACATGACCAAGGAATACGAGCTCTTGTAACCAAAACTCACATTTGGAAAACTTAGCATAGAGACGATGTTCTCAGAGTTTTGTCAACACCAAACGAAGATGTTCAGCATGCTCTTCTTTTGTTTTGGAATAGACCAGAATATCATCGATGTAGACCACGGCGAACTTGTCAAGATACTCCATAAAGACAGAGTTCATAAGCCGCATAAAAGTGGCTGGAGCATTGGTAATACCAAAGGACATGACTGTATACTCATAAAGGCCGTAACGAATGGTGAAAGCAGTCTTTGGAATATCTTCCTTACGGATCTTTATCTGGTGATACCCTGACCTTAAATCCATTTTGGAAAATACAGTGGCACCACTTAACTGATCAAAAAGATCGTTGATCCTAGGGAGAGGATACTTGTTCTTGATAGTCACAACATTGAGTGGGCGATAATCCACAACCAGACGCGGTATATTGGTATCCCGCTTCTTAACAAAGATGGTAGGACATCCCCAAGAAGATGTGTTGGGATGAATGTATCCTTTTCCTTCTCACTCCTCTAATTGCTTCTTCAACTCCACAAGCTCATGAGGAGGCATACGATAGGGTCTTTTGGAAACAGGAGCAGTTCCAGGAGCTAGCTCTATGAAAAACTCCACACTTCGATCAGGTGGCATGCCAGGCAACTCCTCGGGAAAGACATCCGGGAATTCACAGACCACGGAAACATCTTGAATCTCCAGTGGAGGTAGAACTTCAAGATAATACAACTCTGCTTCACGAATAGAAACATCTGAAGGAGATAGTGACCATATGGTCCAATACATGACTGTTATGCCAGCAGGACTAGTCAGAGTCACAGACTTGGTTGGAAAATCAAGGATAGCTTGGTAGCGGGTCAACCAGTCCATGCCCAGAATTATGTCAATGTGAGTTGACTTGAGGGCAATAAGAGAGGTGGGGAAAAGTTGAAATGCAACTTCAATTAGATTCCCATGACTAACCATGATAGAACGCCAACTAGAACCAAGAGACTGAACTATCATAGGAACAGACAACCCCTCGAAACTTTTCTCATGCATTTGAGAAAAAGCTTGTGACAGGAATGAATGCGATGCTCCAGAATCAAACAAAACTTTAGCTAGAATTTGATTGATACGAAGCGTACCCATGATGACGCTTGGATCTTCCTGGGCCTCATCAACAGAGATATGGTTCAGGCGATCTCTTCCAGCACCTTGATAATTATCATTCTTCTTTGCTGGTTGTGCCTTCTCAACAAAACTCTTTTGAGGACACTCTCTTGCATAGTGGCCAGGCTGGCGACAATTGAAGCAGATAGTACCTGATCCAGTACCAGCAGTAGGATAATTTGATCCACCAGCATTGTTTGGAGCAGCATTCAGACGGGGAGCATATCCAGAAGACCTTGAGGTGTAAGGAGCATGCGGCACAGCCCTGTAAGGCACGAAGACACGGCGCTTCTTATTGCTAGAACCATCCTTGTTGTACCCCTCCTGAGGACGCTTACGGGTTTCTTAATACTCCACCTTTCCAGTCTCGGCCTTCATAGCCTTGTTGACAAGACCTTGGAAGTTACGAAAGTCTATGAGGTGGATATCACGGCGAACCTCAGGATCCAGTCCCTTGCGGAACAAAGCTTGCTTCTTAGCATCAGTGGAGACCTCTTCAGTATCATAGCAGGAAAGACGATTGAAGTTGCGCTGGTAATCACACACGGAACCAGTGCCCTGCTTAAGCTTGAGGAACTCCTCCCTCTTCTGATCCATCAGACCCTCCGGAATATGATAAGATCGGAAGGCTTCAGTGAACTCTTTCCATGTAACAACATGTTGAGCTTCTTGCATAACCAAGAAATTTTCCCACCAGGAGCCAGCTGCTCCCTCCACATGATAGGAAGCAAAGTCACCCAATCAGCTTGAGCAACATGACCAACCTGAAGTTTGCACTCCATAGTGCGAAGCCAGTAGTCCGCATCAAGTGGCTCAATGGAATAGCTAAAAACCGGTGGAGTGAGACGTGTGAAGTCCTTGATACCAACTTGATTGTTCTGGCGTTGAGCAGTGTTGCACTCAATCCTTTCAAGGAGCCTCATGTTGTCAGCATGGTTGGTTTCGTACATGGCCATGAGTTGAACCATGGACGGCGGTGGAGGAAGGTTGGAAGATTCACCCTCATTTGCAGCACCACGAGCATGAGCACGAGTACGGGCACGAGAGGTGTCACCCATCTTGGAAGAACAAAAGGATTTAGACAATTGATTCAAAGGAACAAGATGGAAAGATGAACAAAGAGTACTTGATGTAAACGTATCATCTTATCAAGCATGGTAGTATCAAAGCATACTAATGTATAAACTAACCAGCTGACTTACAAACCATGGAAATGAAATGCTAAGATGTTATACACCAAGCAAATCTGAGATATCTTGAAACTCTGAGAATAGCAACCAAGTACATAGTACTTTTTAGAAAAACAACCCCGGAACCACGATCCTAAAAGTTTGAGATAAGAGGTAAGAAATGAAAACCTTTTCAAACCAAATAGGATAAGTAAACTCCAGCATCAGAAACACACCACAGAAGGAGTAAAAATAATCCTTGTCAGAGTTTCTGCAAATAAGTTTTTAACTTTCAAATAGTTTTATCAACTTCTAGACGCAACATAGACCAATAAAAGGGTTTCCTACAGACAGTCCTGCTCTGATACCAAAAGTTGTAGAACCCCTTGGGATTAGGGTTAAACTAACCTCAGGTCACCATCTAAGATAAGATCAACTCCAAGCATGGAAGATCACAGTATGATTCAGTAACATTACAGAATGTAGGGATTCAACAACATAAGTTTAAACTCTTAATAGAGTATGATATTAGAGTTATTACAAACCAGAGGTCATAGACCCAACATTACATCACACAACGAAAGCAAATTATGTTGTTCTACACAACAACTTAGCAAAGGGCCTAAGAGGCCATAAAAAGAAGTGACGTCCATCCCATAGTCCTCAGGCTACTACCTAGGACCCCCAACTACTCGTCGATGTCAACGTAGAATCCACCTTCAGTCGCAACTAGATCATCCATAGAAAAACAACAATGGCTCAAGGCTGAGTATGAGAATTTACTCCGCAAGACTTAGATAACCTAGTATCTACATGCTCTGGCTAGAAAGGCTTTCTCTGGATTTACTTTTGTGTAAAGCAATCTTTATTTGTAAACAAGGTAGAGAAGAGGCTCGTCTACTCAGAATCTTTTAAAAGGGACAAGTTAACGACTTCTTCCTCTTGTTCATCATATCTTGATAACCACCAGCTTCATCAGAACCTCCTATCTAGGATCACCCCCTCGACCCGAAGGAAGCATCCTTAAGAACACGTGGATCAACAAGTTTTATAATGGTTAATGTTATCTATGATCTTTGAATCTGGTCACCAAGCGTTCATAACCGTGAACACGGATTTTCAAAAAGATTAATACCCTGCAGGGGTGTACAAATTTACCCACACGTACCAACCGACTCTTCATGCCAAATATTATTAGCCCTCTTCCTTGGAAGGCCGATAGAGGGTGGTTGACCACGACCTTTACCTTACTTTCTCCGAGACCATGAGTCACGCCCTAGGGATGGTTCCGTCGTAAAGGGTCAAGTCCCAAAGCCGGTCCCTAAAGATGTGAGGCGAGGTTGGTTTACCAGGGGCTCCATCCACCCCAAGCAACCGCGGGCACGCTTCCCTACCTGTTATGATGCAGCTCCATCACCTCCTCTTTCGAAAACGTTTTCAATGCGTATGCCAAATGGAAATCCCGAACTATGTTATTCATGGAATCTACTAGGCAAGTTAGTCAGTCGAGGGGTTCCCAAGCCCCGTGTGGTTGTACGCTCATCTCGGTTCCAAAGGCAACAACTCAGCTCCTAGTGGTGGCTAGCATGGGACTATGAAAACCACACCCAATGTGGCCTCCCATACAAGCCTTAGCATGTTTAGTTATATCCGTCGACGAGGTCACCATCTCCTACCTTACTACCTTCCTTGGCACCTATGATTCATCATTCGGACAGATCAGACATTGTTACTATGCATGGCTAAGCTGTCGGTAGCGAGAGCTCTAGCAATTCTCAAATGCCAGACCTAGGTATGCTAGGAGCAGTGGATCAGGAGTATAAGTCTACAAAAGGGAAGCTGTGCAGCAGATAGGAAACACTAGCTACTGACAAAAGACCACATTGAAATCATGTGCATCATAACGAGAAAGTAATATACTTTGTAAAAGTAGGTTCAGAATGAGAGGCTACGCTTGCCTTGTCCTGTTGTAGACAGATATGGATCTTTGGTGTCGTTGACTTCAGCCTCGGGCTCGGATCCTATCGCTAAGAACTAATACTAGAAAGAAAGGTGATAATCAAGACATGGCATAGTGCAATGCGCAAACAATATGTATGAAATGTCAGCTTAGAGACTACGCATTAACCCTAAGGCCAACATCGATTTAAGAGGGTTCGGAATGCCCTGGCGAAGGTGCATCATCGAACCCACATGTATATGAGGGGTGTTGATGTTTTTCCAACTAAACTAGGGTTTAAAGTCTTTTGACAATGTATGATGATTGCTTAAACAGATAGATCTTAAGTTTCTAATCATTTTCATATTTTTCAGATTAAATATGATTTAGTTATGAATTTTACAAGTTTATATTAATTTCTGCCATAATTAAACATTTCTAAAAGATTAAACACTTATTACATCATCCTGTCGTCAGACAACCTAACCCAAAAAAATTCTCACCAAGGCAGAGGCTAGATCCACTCACTGATTGCTGGGCCCAAGGCCACCTCAGCAGGCCACGCAAGCACGGCGTCAGCGCCACCTCACGCACGGCGAAGCCACCAAACGGTGGTCGCCGGCGGCGAACCAGAGCACGCCTGGACGCACGAGAGGGTGTGTTCGAATCAGTAGAGAGAGGTGAGAACGTGGGTGGTGACGCCGCTAGGAATAGGTCACCAGAGCTTGGTCAACGATGGCGGGCGGCGGCGGTGCTCACAGGTTTACGACGTGGGTGCGGCACAGTGCGCTAGAGGCGGAAAGGAGGGGTCTGGGATGACCGCGGGCTCACCCTGAGTGTGTCTGTGGTTACAACGAGGCGGGAGGAGGTCAGGGCCGACGGCGATGTCAACGCCGGTGGACGTCGGGGTTAGGGAAGAAGATGTCGATGGCGACGACTGCCGGCGCCCCTCTTTGATTCCTTTTGCGGGGAGGTAGAGTGAAGCGAGGCGGAGCTCGAGGTGGACTCAGATGGGCGAGGGGAGGCCGGGAGCAAGCTCTAGCTCGAGGCCATGGCGGGCTAGGGTTCGGCCTCACTAGGGAAGAGAGAAAGAGGGATGCACTGGGGGAGAGTGAGAGGTAGAGGAGAAGAGGAGCACGACACGGGGCGGTCTTATCTCCTCTAGAGGGCGGCGGGGCTCTACGATTCGTGGCGATGATCGGATGACGGCGGCATGGACATGCAGGAGCTTCTGCTCCGGCATTGGCAGAAAAGACGACGAGGAACAGGGGCCGAAGCGGTATGGGCCGGCTCCTAGGCCCCGGGTGGGCCGAGCTAGGCCGTTGGCTGTTGCGCATGGGTGGCAGGAGAGGGAAGAGAAGAGATTGCATGTTTGGCATTATTACTTGTATGTTTGCTTGTTTCTTTCAACTTTCTTGCTTTCTAACCAGCCTTGCTAGCCAAAAACCTGTTTTGAGAAGGCGTACTTCTCATGTTTCCAATCCCTTTGAAACCAAAACCTTTGCCATTTGTGTCCACCATATCTACCTAGTATCTTTTGCTATTCCAATAAAATTCTCAAGCTTCATCTACCTTTTGAATTAAAAAGTATTTTGTTATGTGAAAACTAGTTAGTAAAGCTCTCACGAACTTGATGGCACACCTTATTTTCTTGCCCCTAATAGACTTGAACCATTATTCCATCGAAGTTGTATATGCTTGCATCTATACATTCGAATTAGCGGAACCGTGCTGTCACGGGGAACGTTTTCAACATTGCACCTGTACTTTGTACTCAGTCGATATCATGCTCTTTTGTCTATGGATGTCAACAGTGTGAAATAAAGAGGAAACTTGTAAGTCCATGGAGTCTGTATTTTGTGTTAGAGAAACGCCTGAGCCGCTAGCCTAAGCCATGCCTAATCATGGTGGAAACTTGCAGCATCACCATAGTGAGATGTCTATGAAGCATCCTCAATAAAAAGCTATACACATAGTAAATAAAAAGATCGCTGAGATGCTCACTGTCTGCTTTCCTTGTCATTTTGGTTATGGGATAGCTAGTGTACCATGTGTAAGGGGTACCTCGTTGGCGATTCTCTATGATATGCAAATACTTACAATGACAAGGACTTACCGGTGACCAAAGTTGAGTAGCATGAGGAGTGACCCTCATATTCAAGGGACATGAGATTGCCAACTTATATTTCGTCAAGCATATACTCCATCTTTGTGCAATCTAACCTTAATCATCTCAAGATGCCTATGATAGGGTCAATGAGGGCTCAAATCTAGTAAGTACCATAATCTTTTGGAAGCTCTTTATGACTTGTAATCCCTGCTACCCTTTATCAAGGGAACTTTCTCCTATTTACCTGTTTGAGTCAATGATGGGGATATGCCTACCGGGGTATACCCAGCAGGACGTTTCCGATTGGCCCGTGAGCTGGCGAGTGGGCCTGCAGAACGGCGAGTGGATTAAAGCCCAGCAAGGCATCGAGCGACTGGAAGCTGAAGGCCCAGGCGAGTAGATAGGCCCAGTCGGATTAGGTTAAACGACTACCGAAGCTTTAACTGAATCGGTTGGGATATGTAAACCCTAGGGGATGTGAGCCTATATAAACCTCCCTATAGGGCGAGTAGACGTACGTTCCCTCATACACCCAAGCGACTCGCCGCCTAGCCGCCGAGCTCGCCCATTGTAACACCTCCATAATACAATCTAGCAGGAGTAGGTCTTTACCCTCCGGGGGGCCGAACCTGGGTAAAACCCTGTGTCTTTGCCCTCATCTCGCACCGCAGATGGCTGGCCGCCCTTGCCCCTCGTTCTACTACTCGCTGCCGATTGCAGCATCTGCCGTGACCATTCCCACGACAGTGGCGCCTACCGTGGGGCCTGGCCGGTCCGGCCGGTGTTCTGCGGCGAGATCCAATCTGCCCATCAACGAGACCGTCGCCACCGGTCGCATGATAGCACTCGGCGAGATGCTCCAAATCTTGCCGAGCAGCTACGTCCCGGCGGCGCGACCCGTCACGCACAGCGTGATCCTGCCTATCGGCACGATCAGCCTCTTCGTCGGCCTCACCGACGTCATCGTCTCGGAGGACTCGGCTCACATCCGCGAGTCGCCGCCACGCGATCGGCTCTCCGAGATCCAGATCCGCATGATCCACCGCCTCGCCTCCGAGTACAATTCGGCCCACAGCAACGTGGCCGAAAACTCAGCGGCCGCAGAGGACGCGGCCCTCAATGACGATGCCGACTCGGCGACCCCGGCGTCACTCGCCGGGTCCATCACCGCGGCTTCATCCGCGGGTTCCATCGCCCAAGTCTCCAACGTGGGAGACTTCGAGGACCCCTCCATCCTCGGGATCTTCGAATTCGACTTCGGGTCGGAGAACTCCGCCGACCTCCGCGACGGAACCGGTCGCCACGCCGCGACCTACATGGCAACCGGCACCGATCCGCCGGAGGATCCATTCTCCACCCCAATCCCTCCTAACGCCATGGCAACGGAGGTCGAGGAACTCCGCCTGAAACTGGCGTAGGCGGTGCGCAAGGAGCAAGCCGAGCGCGAAAAATTTCGCCTCGAGCAGGTGACGGCGCAGGAGCTATCACGATACCACCAGCAGCGGATCAGGTCACGCCTGAACCCCACCATTCAAGGGCGTGCCCTGAACTTCGACAACGAAAACGACCCGGCCCGCGTGGCCGAGCGTGCAATCTGCGAGAACGCGCCACCAGGAGGAAGCGCCCGGCCCCCGCCAGGATCAACGGCGAGGGGCGAACCACCTCCACCCAACCGCACCCCTCCCAGGGACCAGCCGCGGATAGTAGTCTCCTCACGGGAGCGAGAAGCAAACGGCCTCCCACTGTTCTCCACCCCAATGGACAACCTCGTGGCAGGCCGAGCAGCAGCCGACAGCATCACAGCCACCGGCCACGGCGCCCTACAGATCCAATACGTCAGGGCCCTGCTCGCGAAGGCCGTCGAGCAGCAAAGAGCGGGTGCCGACTCGGCAGGTCGAGTATACTCGCGTTCCTCGGGAAGCAGAGCAGCCTCCATCGGCCGCCCAGCGGCGGCAAACACCCTCAACTGCCCGCCACCAGAGCCACTGCAGCTCCAACACCGACCCGCGAACGCGGCACTCTCCACCAACGAACCCAGGCCGACAACTAACCTCGTCGCTGCCAACGGGCAACCCATCGACGCCCGCACCCACATCATCAACAACCAAAGTTGGCGCGCACGCCAGCCCGACGACTTGCGACATACCCTAACTAATCGCCGCGACGGCGAGCCCATGGGGTCGCTCAGTCTACTCGGACCCAAGTGCTTCGGACCAATGATCCGATGCGAGAAGTACCCGCCAAACTACAAGGCGCCGAAAGAGATAGAAAAGTATGACTCCTCGTACGACCCCGCCGTCTGGCTCGACACATACCTCATGGCGATGGGGATCGCAGGCCACACTGACCTGCTAGCCGCTCGTTACCTCCCCCTGATGATGGAGGGGACGTGCAGGCAGTGGATCAATACCCTCCCCCAGGACAATATCGACTCCTGGGAGGAGATGCGCGATGCCTTCATCAGGCACTTCGAGTGCTCCTACGCCCGCGCCACCACCATCGAGGACCTGGAGCGATGCGTCCAGGGACCCCGCGAGTCGACCCGCAATTGGGTCCAACGGTGGCAAGAACTTTGGTACAACGCGGCCGGCATCCACCCGGACACCGCGATCCATTGCTTCAAGACCTCGTGTCGTTACGAGCCCCTGGTCGCCAAGCTCAAGCGACACTCCCGCACACTCGACAACATCCCCGACCTCCTCGAGATCGCCAAACGGTACGCCGAGGAAGATCCAAACCGGGAAACTGACGACGAGTCAGGAGGTCAACGCCGCACGAGCGGAAACGACAGCGGACGCCGATCCGACCTACGCTACAGCGGCACTCGCCTGACTGGCAAGCGCCGCAGTGACGGGCGAGTCGACTTCATCGCCAACGCCGGGCACGCGCAGCGCGAGCCCAAGAGCTTCCGCCACGACGGAGGACAACGCCGCGACGGCGGCAACTACAAGAACAAGCCAAGGTTCGACCCCGCGGCCCTCCTTAACCAACCATGTGTGTTTCATAGCAGGGAAGGGAAGCCCGCAATGCACACCACCGCCGACTGCCACACCCTCAGGTAAATCGAGAAGGCACGGCGAGCGCGGGAGGACCCCTACAACGACCCGCCAAACGGCAGAAAATTCGGCAAAGTAGCTGGCTCGCTCCACACCTTCACAGGCTTCAACACGAAGCGCGAGAAGAAGGTCATCGCCCGCGTTGTCGCTGCCAACGCGGTGGCCCAGGCGGACGTTCCCCAGTTACTCAACTGGTCGGAGTAGCCCATCACCTGGAGTCGTCAAGACCACTCGCCACGCATCGAGTACCCAGGTAGAGTCGCCCTGGTGGTCAAGCCCAAGGTCGGCGACTACTGGCTCCCCAAGACATTGATGGACGGCGGCAGCTCCATCAACATCCTGTACCTCGACACCTTCAGGCTGCTGCGGCTCCCGCAGTCGATGATCGAGACGACCCACACCACATTCCACGGCATCGTCCCCGGTCGGAAGTTGTACCCGATCGGCAAGGTCACGCTGCCAGTCACCTTCGGCACACCAGCAAACTTCCGCACCGAGCGGATCGTCTTCGAGATGGTGCCCTTCGACAGCCCCTACCACTGCGTCCTGGGGCGCCAGGCGTTCGCTAAATTCATGGCAGCGCCCCACTACGCGTACAACGCGATGAAGCTCCCCGGGCCGTGCGGCGTCATCACCATCAACGGCGACCCCGACATGGCCGCCGAGTGCGAGGCCAAAGGATCCGAGCTCGCCGACGCCGTCATCGCGGCGGAGACCAACCACGCCGACGAGCTCGCCAAGTACGCGAGCGGGGTCAACAACGACGACCCCACCATACTCAAGAAGCCCAACTCAGAGGGCGCAAACACCTCAACCTTTGAGGCCACGACGCACACCCGCACCGTCGAGCTGGTCCCAGGCGACTCCAGCTAGACGGTGACGATAGGGACGGGCATGAGCCCAGCATAGGAAGGCGCGCTCATCGAGTTCCTCCGTGAGAACAGGGACATCTTCGCATGGAAACCCTCTGACATGCCCGGTGTCCCTAGGGAGCTCGCTGAGAACAATCTAAACGCCGACCCCAAAGTACGACCTATCAAGCAGTCGCTGTGGCCCTTCAATGAAGAATGCCGTCGAGCAATCGCCGAGGAAGTGCAGCGTCTACTCGCTGCCCGATTCATCCGGCCAATCAAGTACTCCAAGTGGCTGGCAAACCCAGTCCTGGTCGAGAAGAAGAACGGGACCTGGAGAATGTGTATCGACTACATAAACCTGAACAGCGCCTGCCCAAAGGAGCAGTTCATCCTCCCGCGGATCGACCAGATAATCGATTCAACCGTGGGCTCGGAGTCGCTATGTTTCCTCGACGCCTACTCTGGGTACAACCAGATCAAAATGGCTGTCGACGACGAGGAGAATACGGCGTTCATCACGCCATTCGGAGCCTTCTGCTACACCGCCATGACCTTCGGCCTCAAGAACGCCGGGGCGACCTATCAGCGGTGCATGCAAGAATGCCTCGCGAGCCAAATTGGCCGCAACATCCACGTCTATATCGACGACGTGGTCGTAAAATCCGCTCGCCAAGGCGACCTACTCGCCGACCTGGCGGAAACATTCGCCAACCTGCGAAGATATAAGATAAAGCTCAACCCAGGCAAATGCACCTTTGGTGTACCTGCCGGACAACTACTGGGGTACGTCGACTCCAAACGAGGGATCGAGGCGAACCCCACGAAGATCGACACGATCGCCCGGCTCGGCAAACCCGAGTGCCTGCACGACGTCCAGAAGCTGGCCGGACGAGTAGCGGCTCTCAGTCGCTTCATCCCCCGACTGGGCGAAAAGGCGATGCCCCTATACCGCCTGATGCGCAAGAACCCCACCTTCCAGTGGGACAAGGAGGCGGACGACGCGCTCCGCGACCTCAAAAAGGTGCTACTCGCCGCACCATTACTCGCTGCCCCCGCCGACAAAGAACCCATGCTAGTTTACGTCGCGGCTTCCGAGCGCGTCGTCAGCGCCGTGATGGTCGTCGAGCGACCAGAGGAAGGAAAGGAGGGCCCAGTCCAGCGGCCGGTGTACTACATCAGCGAGGTCCTCACCGAGTCGCGCCAACGGTACCCACAGTACCAAAAGCTAGTATACGCGGTCTTCAGAGCCCAGCGGCGCCTGCCGCACTACTTTTAGGAGCACCCGATCACGGTCGTTTCCTCAGCTCCACTGCAAGACATCATCCGCAACCGCGAGGCGACCGGGCGGGTCACCAAGTGGGCCGTCGAAATCGGCGTCCACAACATCAAGTACGAGCCACAAAAAGCGATCAAGTCATAGACACTGGCAGACTTCATCGCTGATTGGGAAGAAGCCCAGCAGCCAGAGAAGCTGCCGTACCTCCATTACTGGAGCCTGCACTTCGACGGCTCCAAGAACGCGGACGGTGCAGGCGCAGGGATAGTGCTAACTTCACCAAAGGGCGACAAGCTCCGCTACATCCTCTGCCTCGACTTCACACCCTGTACCAACAATATGGCTGAGTACGAGGCCCTACTCCACGGCATGCGAGCCGCCAAGGAGATGAACGTCAATCGCCTCCGCTGCTACGGAGATTCTGACCTTGTCGCGGGACAAGTCGCTGGAACCTGCGACGCCGTCTCCCCTACCATGGCGGCATACCGCCAAGCAGTGGACAAGTTGGGCGGACACTTCACCGGCTACTCCGTCGAGTGGATCGATAGACGGAAAAACGAGGAGGCCGACGCACTCTCTCGCATCGGGTCGGCCCGACTCGCACCTCCAGCCGGCGTTTTTCTCGACACGATCACCAAGCCATCAGTCTCTCCCCCGAGGGAGATCGACATCAGAGTCCCACTCCAACCAGAGGCAGCCTTGGTCGCACTCGTCAACGAGCCAGACGACTGGACCAAGCCCTACATCGCCTACCTGGAAGCCGGCATCCTGCCGGCAGACGAGACAGACGCTCGAATGATCGCTCGTCGATGCAAGTCCTACACCATCATCGACGGCGAACTCCACAAGCGCAGCGTCACCGGCATGTTCCAACGCTGCGTCCAACCAACTGAAGGACGTAAGATCCTCCACGACATCCACTCCGGTGACTGCGGCCACCACGCCGCTGCTCGCTCCCTGGTCGCCAAGGCTATGCGACATGGCTTCTACTGGCCCACCGCACACGCCGATGCTGTCGATATCGTCCAGCGGTGCGCCGGGTGCCAGAAGTACGCCAATAAGACGCACGTACCGAGCTTGGCGCTCAAAACAATCCCCATCACCTGCCATTCGCCGTATGGGGCATGGACATGGTAGGCCCCTTCAAGAAAGCCCCCTCCGGCTACACCCACCTGCTAGTCGCCGTCGACAAATTCACGAAGTGGGTGGAGGCCAAGCCAGTCCGGAAATGCGACGGGATGACCGCCACTAAATTCCTACGCGAGCTCATATATCGCTACGGGTTCCCAAACAGCATCATCACGGACAACGGCACCAATTTCGCCAAGGGAGCCATGGCCGAATTCTGCGAAGAGCACCACATCCGGCTCGACCTCGCGTCAGTCGCCCACCCGGAATCCAACGGCCAGGCGGAACGGGCCAACCAAAGCATCCTCCACGGCCTGAAGCCGCGACTCCAAGTACCACTCGAGCGCACCGCCGGGTGCTGGGTCGAGGAGTTGCCCTCTGTCATCTGGGGGATCCGCACCTCAGTCAACAGATCGACTTGATTCACTCCCTTCTTCATGGTCTACGGTGCCGAAGTAGTCATGCCCACCGACCTCGACCACGACTCGCCGCGGGTCGTCCACTATACGGAGGCTGCAAACGAGCTTGCCCGCCAAGACGGGATCGACCAACTCGACGAAGCACGTGACCTCGCTCGGTCACGAACCGCTATCTACCAGTAGGGACTCCGCCGCTACCACAGTCGGCGGGTGAAAGCTCGCACCTTCCAAGAAGGCGACCTGGTGTTACGCCTCATCCAGGATAAGAAGGGCATGCACAAGCTCTCCCCTCCGTGGGAAGGCCCATTCGCTATCGGGCGCGTACTCGGCAACGACGCCTACTACCTCATCGACGTCCGCGGGGACGGCGAACTCGACGTCCGCGGGGACGGCGAACTCGACGTCAAGAGACCATGGAATGTAAACCTCCTCCGGAAGTTCTACTCCTAGAACCCCACACATGTACTCTCCAGTCGCTATGAAATAAAAAGAAACGGTTACCGCAAATTGCGCCTACTCTCCATGACTTGTGCCACTCGCACTCGTAATAACAGCGTTACGCTAAATGCAGAAGTCAACCTTTGGTACAACGATCGGCACGACTAAGTAGTGCGGTGTAAGAGCATTGAATCACCTCAGGTCTTGCATCGTCCACGAAAAACGCCCACCCGGAGCCCCATTGGAGTCGCCTAGCTCGACTGGTTCTACGAGCCAAGACAACTGCCCTCGCTTCTCACAGCGACCTTGGTCCTCCGCATCCTCGGCATAGCGACTCGAACGGCTAAGTACCACGCTCGGGGACTGAAGACCAGTTCGTCGCGAGCGGTCAGGGAAAACGCCAAGTAAGAGAGCATGCCCAGGACTCGCCACGCGACTGACCCCATGGGCCAGGTAGGAGTGACGCGCTCACACCAACGCGCTAAGTCCTCAACCACCCTCAAGTCGCGCCTAGAACTACCAAGTACCACGCTCGGGGACTCGGCCACCCGACCTCATTCACGCACGAGAAAACGGTAAAGTACAGAGCACTCAAGGGAGTCGCCTAGCGACTGGCTCTTCGAGCTCGGGCGAGTCGACCAAAACATCAAAACACATGACAACAACACATACATCATATACGAGGTAAACCCCACAAAAAGGGCGGACGCGCTCGGGGACTCGTTCAAAAATCAATCACAAACACACAACAAATACCAAAATAGACACAACGTCTCATTCAATTGGGTATTGCATTGTTTCATGTTACAAAATAAGCCCGCGTGGCAGACCTGCTGCTAGCGCCACAAGGCAAACCATCCTACTCTGCAGGCTTCGATGACGACTCGCCAACATCCCGGCGATTGCGGATGAACGCCGTGTACGGGTTTAACGGATACGTCGTCAGTTCACCCGCCATCGCCACGCGAAAAGGTTGCTCGACCTTGAAGTCACGATGCGGCGGCTCGGGGTCATTCGGCGCGACGACCGTCTCCTGGTACGGAAGGAGGTCGCCCATTGCCCAGACACGTTCTGACTACGTGGCGGCACGGTCCTGCAACTTGAGGACCTCGGACAGCTCCACCGCGCCAGTCGACGATGGATATCCACTCGTCACATCGTAAATGTCGAAATCTTCGGGGAAGTGGGCGAGTCCAAGGCTCAGGGCCGTCGATGCTCCGCGCCGAAACGCCGACCACGTCATGTACTCAACGACCGCGGGCGCCTTCTCCAAATATTTCCACACCTCAACGAGGTCGCTGGGAATCACCTCCGTGGGCGATATCTCTTGGAGATAGGCACGGATGCACGTTGCTGACAATGTCGCCGAGTCGACGAGCATACTTACGCACTGCCTCGCGTCGAGCGAGCTCGCCTCTCCTTCGCTATCGATGATGCGACCTGCGAGTAGAAGACAATAATGAGTACGACGGACACCAAAAAAGACACAACCACCGGAAAGGGAAGGTGTACTCACCAAGCAGCGGACGGGCGAGTTCCGTGATGAAGCATTGAAGCGATGTATGGTTGTCTTGAAGCCCAGCAATAAGGACTTCCGACACCTTGCAATCCTCCTCAGCGGCTGCAATGGCGGCCTTAGCTCGCTCGTCAGCCGAGCTCGCTTCTTCCTTCGCCTCCCACAGCTCGCGCTCGAGGTTGGCGATCCGCTGTTCAGCGGCACTCAAGGCCGATTGCGCCGCCGCCAATTCACCAGCAGGGACAAGCCCCTGGCGAGCTTCCTCTGCCTTCGCAGCAAAAGCCTGAAGCCCTTTGTTCGCTTCCTGGACGATGACCAGCTCCTTCTCCGCGCGCTGCTTCGCGGCCAATCGGTCCGCCAACTCAAGCTGCAGACCCTGCACATCACCGAAAAAGTTAGTCAAAGCAAAATTCCTAAGTGCCCACCCGCTAAAATTTAGCGAGTGTGCACTCGGGGACTGGCGATCACGAAATTCCTAAGTGCCCACCCGCTGAAATTCAGCGAGTGCGCACTCGGGGCCTGGCGATCAAGAAATTCCTAAGTGCCCACCCGCTAAAATTTAGCGCGTGCGCACTCGGGGACTGGATGCGAAAATAAAAAGATGAGAAATTATAAGAATCAGGCCGCTGCAAAGCACCGACCTGATCCTCGGGGACTGGATGTACCTGGATGGCTGCGCCAAGCATGCCATGGAGTTGTATCGCGTCCACGAACGCGAGTAACGCCGGCGTGTGCCCACGACGTTGGTCGACTTCAGCATCGGCGGTCCCAGGAGCGTGGCTCGAGGGCGCAACTCCACTCGCCGTAGCCGCCTTGGTCACGAAGCGTGGGAAGGTAGCGAGGGCGCAACTCCAAGGGAGGTCGCCTCCGCCGTTCCAGGCAAGGAAGCGCCCTCTTTCGTAGACGCGGCTGCCTCCATCACGGGCCCGGCTGGTGAAACCGCCGTGTCATCGGAGATAGTGACGGTGTCGCCACCCTTGGCCTTTTTGCTGCCATCCGCCGAGGCAACGACCTCGTCCGCCTTCCTCTTGTGGGAAGGGTCCTCCTCGCTAACGACGGGTGGCACCTTAGCCACGGTCGGATGGCCCATCCTCTTCACTCCGGTCCTAGCACCAATCGAATAAGCAAAAGCAATCGAAATAGTTATGAAAATCAAAGGAAGGGTGAGTGCACTCACTTGGCGACTGGGATGAAACGTAGCCCCGTACGGAGGCCGGCCGGTTTTTCCAATTCAGGGCCCAGTCGGCGATTGAGCCCCATCTCCAGGACGTCGCGTGCCCAAGACACGGACGGCTTCTTCGTCGTTGAGGCCGCAGCTGGAGCCTCTGGGACATCCTCGGCAAGAGCCTCCTTGCGAGGCGAAGTCGCTGTAGCCGGAGCCTCCTTGCGAGGCGAAGCCGCTGTAGCCGGAGCCTCCTTGCGAGGCGAAGCCGCTGCAGCTGGAGCCTCCCCCAGCCCAGAGACTGGGTCGAATGGCGGAGGCATTGAAGCCAGCGGCACTTCCACGGTCGCCGCGTCCAGCACGGCTGTCACTGGTGGCGCGTCATCACCGGCTGGGCTGGGAGCATCAGAGCTGCTCGCCGAGTGCGGCGGCGAGGCCGGCTTTGATGGCTTCGTCTTCTTCTTTGGGGGGCCCTTGCCTCCCTTTCCTTCTTCTTCTTCTTTGACGGAGTGTCTTGACGGCGCGAGGTGGTCTCTGGGAGCTCGTCGTCGTCATCATGATGCTCGAGGCTTCTGCTTGCCTCGATCTCGCGCTGTCGTTGTCCGCGGGTCTTTCGGACCAGTGGGGCGACCTCCTCCTCGGACTCGTCATCGTCGTCCTCGTCGCCCTTGGCGGGCGGCGACTCGCCCACGTCCTGGGCGGATGAGCCCGAGCTCTCGTCGTCCGAAGGAGGGAGCCACCCTTCCACCACTTGGAATAGCTGCAACAAATATAGAATGGAATCAGAATTACCGCGACTGCATAGACTGCGACCGCGAGCAAAGTAAGGTGATTACCGTTGGAGCTGGACGCTTCGCGGTATAGTGGGCGACCCCAGCCTGCGCATCCAGGTACACCGCCTGGGTAATCTTCTTCAGCGCTGGGAGGTAGTCCTCCAGTTTCCACTCGTCGAGGCAGGCCTTCGTTGAGTCTCCCCGGCCCGTGTACTGGTACATATAGTGGTCGCGTTGGGCGAGCGGAACGAGCCGCCGCCCGAGCCAGCAGTTGTACAGATTTATCGTCTGGAGGCCCTTCTTCTTCAGACCGCGGATGGTCTGAAGCATCTCGTCGACGACCATCCGCTGGTCGTTGGGGAGCTTGCCGACTTGGAGATGGCGCGGCTCGGACCGATTGGCGGAATACCGCGGGATCGCCACCTCGTCTTCTGGGCTCGCCTCGGCCACGTAGAACCACGACTTCTTCCAGTCGCTCGCTGCCTTGGCGGGCAGCATCAGACCGAAGAATGACGCTTTGGACTTGAGCTGGAACGTCAGGCCGCCCGCGGCTAGCATTGGGCCGCCTGCTTCCTCGCGGCTGATCCGTCCGTGGAACAGATCTTGCCACAAGGGGAAGTAGGGCCGGCAGCCCAAGTAGCATTCGCAGAACGCCACGAAGATGGCGAGCTGCTCGATGCTGTGGGGACCCAGATCTGAAGGCTGGATCCCGTAGTAGGCACAGAAGTGCCGGAAGAACAGGGACGTAGGAAACCCTAGCCCCCGCTCGAGATGACTGGTGAAACAGATGAATTCCCTCTCTCGCGGGTTTGGGGTCGTTTCTCCGGCTGCGGGGATATGCCAACAGCCGGCTCGCAGGATCCCGGCCTCCTCGAAAGAGGCCAGCTGCGCCCTCGTGCATTTGGATCTACCCCACGGTTCGGTGGAAAGGGCCATGGCCGAAGGGTTGATTGGGGGTCGGAGGATTTTGGGTCGGCTGGATCGCGATGCGAGGGAAGGAAAATGTGCGCAGTCGGAAGAAGCGATGAGAAGTTGGCTCTCTGATCGCCTGCCATTCCCCTTATATAATGAATGTTACCCGCCAAATCAGGAAGTCGTTACCGCGCGATGATTACGCCAAAAGTTACCGTTGGATTACCCCAACGGCTAGTTTGACCACACCTGACGGTCCAACTCCTGCCACTCGGCTCGCCGACCCAATCACTATGACAGTGTTTCGCCGACTCGACTCGCCAAAGCCGCGACTTGGATCACTGGTTTTATCCTTTGTACAGGAGCCCGCCGACGATTCGACTGGATGCCTACTCTGAAGCCGTATACTCCGACTGCCAGCAGCCACCTACGCCTAATCGACGACGGCCTCGGGGACTACTGATGGGGATATGCCTACCGGGGTATACCCTGCAGGACGTTTCCGATTGGCCCGTGAGCTGGCGAGTGGGCCTGTAGAATGGCGAGTGGATTAAAGCCCAGCAAGGCACCGAGCGACTGGAAGCTGAAGGCCCAGGCGAGTAGATAGGCCCAGTCGGATTAGGTTAAACGACTACCGAAGCTTTAACGGAATCGGTTGGGATATGTAAACCCTAGGGGAGGTGAGCCTATCTAAACCTCCCTATAGGGCGAGTAGACGTACGTTCCCTCATACACCCAAGCGACTCGCCGCCTAGCCGCCGAGCTCGCCCATTGTAACACCTCCATAATACAATCTAGCAGGAGTAGGTCTTTACCCTCCGGGGGGCCGAACCTGGGTCAAACCCTGTGTCTTTGCCATCATCTCGCACCGCAGATGGCTGGCCGCCCTTGCCCCTCGTTCTACTACTCGCTGCCGATTGCAGCATCTGCCGTGACCATTCCCACGACAGTCAATAAACCTACTTCCTCTCTATCTCCAGCAAGCATTTGAGTTGTTGTGTTTCAAGCATTCATATTGTCACATCCCAAGATTTTCCAAATCTTGTAATGTGAAAAATAAATAAACAAAATAAAAGATTGTTGAATTTTAGGGTGAAAAATTTGAGTTGTTGTGTTTCAAGCATTCATATTGTCACATCCCAAGATTTTCCAAATGGTGAGAATATAATCCTAAAGATATTTAAAAGGGATAAATAAATACCAAATAATATTTTACAAATTGGAATCACCAAGTTTTGATCTTTACATAAAAATATATGGATTTTATAAGATGAAGAAAGAAATATTAAATAAGGATTATTTAAAGACAAAATTAAACCTTGGCCTAATCCATTAAATAGAATGAATAGAATCCAAATCCAAATAAAATAAAAGGGATAAATAATTTCCAAAATAAAATAAAATGGCATTAACCATTCTATCCCTATTTTAATAAAGACAAATCTCTAATAAGAATAATCATATAATTCATGAGAAAATATTATTTTGGAATTTACCCAAGTGGAATAAAAGTTGTTTAATTAATTTATATAAAATAAATCTTCCAAATAAAATTTAGGGAATTAAAACTATATTTAATTCCATTGGAATTAAAACAAATACCCAATTCAAATGATTTATGAATCATATTAAATACTTTCCAAATAATTCAAAATGAATTATTTGAACCCAAATAAACAAATAAAAACCTACTGAAAAAGATTTGGAAGGATTTTAGAAATTTAAATGGTGTTTGAAAATATTATTAAATCTTATTTGATTTAAAACAAGGGCCTTTTTGAATAATTAAAAAGACCCCAAAAAGAATAAAATTTTATTCCAAGATTGACTTCAGATTATATTACTAATCAGTATTTAAACCTACACAAATTTTGGTTGAGTTTTGAATTCAAATTGATGTTTGAATTAATTAAGCAAAATCAAAACAGAAATTAGAAATGGAAAAAGAGAAAATCATTCAGAATAAAAAATGGAACCAGCCAGACCAGGCCCAGCAGGCCCAGTCCAGCCCAGCATCAGCCCACCCCTTCTTCCCCGCGGAAAACGTTTCACACAAGAAAACAGACCCGCGCAGTCACTGACGTGTCGACCCCACTCTTCCTCTCCCTCTCTCGCTGACACCAGACCCCACCGCCACGCAAGCTTCTTCCTCACCCCGCGACGACCGCGCCGGCCGTTTCCTGCCATTGATGCCGCAGTTTAATTCACTCAAACGGCTCGCTTAAATGCCTCCCTCTTCTCCCGCTTCCCCTCAGTCGACGCCTCCCAGGATCCCCCAGTCTGGATGAATTTCTCCACGCGCCCCCACTGCTCCAACGAGCCTACCCGACGAATTCCGGGGACGCCAGACTCCATCGCCACTCATAGACTTCACTAGACTGCTCCCCATCCCCGTACGCATCCACCAGCATCCCTAGATAGCTCGCGCGCTCTCCAAATTGTCGGCAAGGACAACAGCGTCTCGCCATCGACGACCGCATCCACTCGGGCGAGCTACTGACGCCAAACCCGTGTGCCCCTCGTGTTCTGGTGAGTACCTCTACAACCCCCGAGACCGTGCGCATCCTCCTGATACCTTTCCTCGCTTGCTTGCATCCCAGGCGCTCGTCTTTGACCACGACCGTGCGCACCCGACGACAGCAAGAACTCCGGCGAACGATGCAGATCATCCTCGTGCGCCCCTTGCCTCCTCGCGAGCACCTTGAGCATCACCACGACCACGCGAACCTGTTGAGACACTCCCCTTGCTCCCTCGCTTCCTGCATCGCCAGCACCGCCGTCGCTAGAGCCCGCACCGCCACACGCCGTCGCCAGCGCCGCTGCTTAATGGTCAAAGTGATTAGGACCGTAGGATCGAGATCGAAGGGATGCGATAGAAACTTAACTGAAGGGGTAAGGACAGATCTGTGCCACACGATTCACATTAGATCAAACGCCTCACAGTGCTTGATCCGTGCGAACCGGTACCAGCGAATAGCAACTTGACACGTGGCCTGGAAGCTGTTTTAAAAACAGAAACTTTTCTATTAGATGTTCAATTTTGTAAAATCCATAACTTTCAAACCACACGTCCAAATTTTGCAAATTTTATATCAATGGATTCAGAAAAACAAGCACTTACTGACCATGCACTTTGTTTAGTAAAATGCTTCTTTTAAATTGATTGTTTTTGCAGAAACTTGTGTATGCATGTTTAGAATATAAAAATTGTTCTAAAATGATTTTTGAGATAAAGCCTTTGGAAAATGGATTGTTTTGAACCTACTGACCATAGAAATCAATTTGTGGTTTCAAAAACATATTTGTTGAAGCAAAATAATGAATCTTTGATTTAAACCATTTCTAGTCAAATAAAAATATGGTTTATTTGTTAAAAATGCTTTTTGAAGAAAACCTTTGGGAAATGTTTTGTAATAAACTCTCTGACCCTAAATACAAGGTTTTATGGTTTGAAAACATATTTTGTGAACCCTATAGATTGTTGCCTTATTAAAAACCTTTCTTCACCACATAAAATAATGACTTGGTTTAAAAATGGTTTATGAAGTGAAATCTTTTGCAAATGGTTTTGCCACTTTATAAAATGACCAATAAGTGTTTTAGAATGTTTATAACCTATTATAAAACACTTTTGTAAATAAAAAAAAGTTTGGCATGCTTGCATGCATTGTTTTGTTTCTATTATTTTATGTGATGTTGCTTGAATGGTAGATTGAAATATTGCTTGCTTAATTGAATTGTAGTGATTTGAAGTGTGTGAACATTTCAAAGATCAAGGAGTGAACCTATATTCTCTACCAAAAAGGCAAGTGATGCTCCATACTTTGTCCCATTATTTTCACTATGCATTAGTGATATTTCTAAGTAGGACTTGCATGGAATTTTGCTAAGTGTAAACTATGCCATGGGAAATCCTAGTAGATGAAACCTTAGTAGAAATTTCCTAAGTTAAGATTCCTATTACTATCATGCTTAGCTTAGCTAGTAGAAAACAAGGGTGGAATATATATTCATGCTATGGAATATTTGTAAGTCTATGGACTTGTGTTTTGTTTAATAAAACAACTAAGTGAATGAATCACCTGGGTGGAATGGAAGGAATGGTTTGTGTTGAGTGGTTCACAAGGCCCATTTCTATGGTTTACCTTGTGTATCTCACTTGTGGATGGCCACCCAGGAACAAAGAGATTTGAGATGTCAAATGTTGAGAAGCTTCAAGTGCAGCCACTTGGCATTATGGGCTCTGCCTGGATCATATAGGTTTCAATAACTTAGCCAAATGGACAGTTGGTGGTAGGGGTTGATAGGTTGGAACGCTTCCATTTTGGTCTAAGGGAAGGCTTCTGAAAGATCTTGTCTTGGTGAAACCAAGTCTTGTGGGGAAAGTGCACCACCTCTGCAGAGTGAAAAATCTAAGTACTTAGCCATGTCCCTGGCAAAGGACAATTTGAGCATCAAGACATGGAAGCTATCAAGAATCTCCTCATCCCAATTTCTAAGTTAAAAACTTGTGGTTGAACAAGGGGTTGAAGGATCACCAATTTATATTGGGAGATGCCTTGGGAAAGATTTCGTCAAACAAAAACTTAGTGTTTTCAAATGATAAGGAAAATCTATTTTGAGCAAAGCAAGCCTAAACTCTACTTAGCCAAATGCATATAGATGATAGACTCCACTATATTACCATAGTATCACTTGCCAATACAATTCAAATGTATTGACCCTTGTGGCTGTAACTTATTATGTTGCAGGTTTGTATGATGTTAGTGAGATGTGTTGATTAGGATTACAAGTCTACAATCAACATGTTTGCCTGTGGCACTTTGAAGATGAAGGACCCCATGCTATTATTATATTCTGCTGCATTGTAATGAGATAGCCAAATGAGCTATGTAAGATGTAATAAATTATGTTATTCCTGGTTATAAAGTTGTATTATGACCTTTGTTCTTGATATTACATCTTAACTGTGGATGCTAGCTGTTGATCCAGGGGCTAGCATTGTAAACACAGGGATCTCTACCTTATTAAAGGTTGGGAACCTTACACATATGGTGATTTATTCAATCATGTTCTCTATCTTCCTTGTTTGCACAGAACTCTTATCTATTGAGTATTACTTTGAAAGCCTTCACTTATGAAAAACCTTTTGAGCAAAGAGTGCTCCTGTTTTAAAACTTCTACAAAAAGCTTTTTGAGAAACTGTTTGCCAGGTGTTCTCTGACCAAGAACAAGTTTCCCAATTCCAATTATGATTTATCTTTATGCATCTCTATTGTGACTGATGTACCTGGTTGCAAGCTAAGTTATATAATGGTGAGTTGCTTTCTTATATGAGTTGTGCAATGGTAAGTGTGATGCTTCTTGTTCATATTATTTTATCGACACTTCAATCCATAAACCTGTAGGACATGTTTACTGAGCTCAGTTTTCGCTTGGGGACAAGCGAAGATCTATGCTTGGGGGAGTTGATACGCCCAATTTGCATCACCTTTCTATATCATAATTTACCTCTATTCATTGATATATGTCTTATTATGAGGTATTACTTATGTCTTTTCCACTGTTTTTGCATGTTGGATGATTCTTGGAAGATGGACTACCGGAGTCTAGATTCTAATGGAAAAGAGGGCGTTTTGATGCAATTTCGCGAAGATCAGAAAAATACCAGAAAAATATGGGAAAATATTATTTTTCCAGAAGATTGAGGAATCCAAAAGGAGGGACGAAGAAGGCCGCAGGGGGCCCACACCCCCTAGGAGCGGTCCCACCCTGGGCCGCGCCTAGGGCAGGTGTGGCCCACCTGCCCGTCTCCCGACTCCGCCCCTCGCCTATATCTTCCCTACGGAACCCTAAGGCTCGGGGAGCGACCATAGATAGATTTTCGCCGCCTCTAGGGGGCGGAAAACACCGAGAGAGAAAGATCTCTCCGGCAGATAGATTTCTGTCGGGGGAATTCCTTCCCGGAGAGGGGAGATCGTCGCCATCAACACCATCGTCAAGCTGGGCTTCATCGGGATCATCATCATCCACACCATCATCTCCACCAGCACCATCATCACCACTCCATCCCGCTATAACAATTGTGTTGGATATTGCATTAGTTCTTAGGGGAAACTTTCCCGGTGTTAATTTCTATTGTAGTTGATTCTTGTGAGTGGAACCATTGGATTATTGTTTATGTTCAGATTGTTATTCATCACCATATCATCTTTGATCTTGATCCATATGATGTCTTGTGAGTAGTTCGTTTAGTTCTTGAGGACATGGGAGAAGTCATGTTGTTATTAGTGGATTTGTGTTGAGTTATTATTCAATGGTTAGTATTTAAGTTGTGGTGCTCTTCTTCTAGTGGTGTCATGTGAACGTCGACTACATGATACTTCAACATTTATTGGCCTAGGGGAATGCATTCTGTATTTTGCTACTAATTGTGGGGTTGCCGGAGTGACAGAAACCTGAACCCCAGTTAGGACACCTTTGCACAATGGAGCGTAGGATCTCAGAGGTTAAGGCTGTGGTTAGATTTATATCTTAATTACTTTCCTGTAGTTACGGATGTTTGTAGGGTGTTTAATCACAAGTATGTATTAGTCCAAGTACATTTGGTACATTAGCACAGGTTCACCCACACAACACTTACAACACCAAAGAAGAGTACTCAGCTATTTAAAGCGAAAGCACTTGAAATAATTCCCATGATGTCCTTGAGAACGTTTGGTCCTTATAAGTATTTTCACCGGCTTGTCCTTTGCTAAGAAAGGATTGGGCCACTTGCTGCGTTTGTTCTTTATTACTTGCACTCGTTTTGTTGCCTTATCAGAAAACCACTAAAAATCCGTTTGCTAAGTATTTGCAGAGAGTTCCTGCTCCATACCACTGTTCAGCACCTTCTGCTCCTCATTGGGATCGACACTCCTATTTATTGAAAGTACTACGATACACCCCCTATACTTGTGGGTCATCAAGACTATTTTCTGGCGCCATTGCCAGGGAGAGAAGCGCTATTGAAGAGTGGAACTAGTGCATAGTCATAGCATATATCAAGACTACAACTACTAGGATTTCCCATAGCATAGCATATAGATACTTAGCAAAAATATCATGCAAGTCTATACAAAATTACTAGTGCATAGTCAAAATATCGGGATAAAAACATGAAGCACCACTTGCCTTGGTAGTTAGGAGAGTAGCAACAATCCTCACAATCACAATCACCACTAGCACCAAAATCTACACATAAAATGATAGCACCAGATTTACATTCAAATTAATCAAGCAAAAATATATGAATGCATCCAAATACCACGTGATGATTTTTCTTAAACCAAAAAATACAAGTAAACAGTGCTGAACACTGAACTAAACATTTATAGACTAAATAAACTCAATTTAGTCCTTAAAACATTTTCTAAATAATTTATATGCTCAAATTAGGCCTACAAGTGTCTCTGCCTAAAATTCTATTTTTACGGAAACAAAATTCAAAACTAAGCCCATACATGTGTAGGATTTAATTTTGTGAAACCATTGATATATTATTTGTATTTTTTGGATAAACATAACAAAAGTTATGAATTTTACAAGTTAATTCATCTAATTAAAACAAATCTGGATTTAAAAAAACCCTGACACGCGACGGCTTCTGATTGGTTAGTACCACTTCGCGCAGGATCATGCCTCTGTGCCGTTGGATCTAATTAGATCCAACGCACCAGATCTACTCTTACCGCTTCGCGCTCTGTTCTAATCGTGACCGCTGGATCTAGATCCAGCGGATGTGATCTCTCTGCCACGAACGGGCGACGCAAATGGCGAGCAGTGGCGGCAAAGGCTCTGCTAGCAATGAACTGGCGGTGCTAGGGGGTAAAGGGGAAGGTGCAGTGCGTTACCGAGGTCGCGGAGCTGAGGCGGTCGCAGTGGAGGTCACAGGCGAGGGCGGGGCACTCGGGTTCGGCAGCTATTCCTCACCGGAGTCGAGCTCGTCGTGGGGTCCTAGCAGATGTTGACGAAGACGAGGCTACGAGGCACCATAAATCAAATGGGAGGCAACGTTAGATGCGCGCGAGGGTGGAAAACAAAACAGTGGCAACCAGATAGGGAGGGGTGGACGGAGCTCACCGGGATTGGTCGCCGGAGACGTACCGTGTCGCGGCGGTGTGAGCTCAAGTGTGGGCAGCCTGGTGGCGCTTAGGCAGTGGTGAGTGAGGGGAATGATGCGGGGGAGGAAGGGGATTAAGTAGTAGGCTCGGGGTAGGAAATTACGCTGCAATCAATCGGATAGATTCGATGTTTAATCGGAGGAAATGGCCGCGGCGGAGCTGGTCACCGCGCGTTGATTGAGGACGAAGGAGACGACATGGCAGTGGGGCCAGGAGGTTAGCGAGGTGCGGGTGTGATTGCGCATGATAAAGAGTGGAGAGGGGAAGGTAGCCGGGTGGGCTTCGCGGGATGAATCTACTGTTGGGCCGAAACGGTGGCGACGGCCTTTTCTCTTTTCCCTATTCTTTTTCTATTTTGATTTTTAGGAAAGCAATTTAATTCAAATTCAAGTGAGTTTGAATTCTAATTACTTTTGGATTTTTTTAGTGGAATCTTTGCATAATATTGAGTATAAAACCTTACTGTATGGTCAAAATCACTTTGACACTTTGAAAATAAAATTTGAATCATGCCTTTATTGATATATATATAATAGGCATAATAAATTGTTTTTATATTGAATTTTTGTTTTGTAAATCTTTGTGTAAGCTTTGCATTCAACTTGAAAACATTTCTGATCAAACCAAGGTATTCTCATACTTTGAGAAAAATAGAACCATTGCCTTTCTAGCATAAAATAATAGGCATATAAATGGTTTCTTATTTTGAAATCTTGTTTGAAATAACCATATGCTTATGGATGCATGAATGATATGCAACTTTTCAAATTATGGTTTTTGGGATGTTACATTATCTTTTATCATTTACCTTTTTAGTGGATTCGTATCTTTGGTAGAGAGGTTATCTTATAGTTTGGTTTGCATGTGGAAGTATCTCTCCTTTAGTTGATTATGTATGTATCCCTTGGTGTGAGTGCCTTTATTGGAATATTAATGATAAGCTTCATCTTTTACTGTTTGCACTTCTTATTTTTAGTTTGCAATCTCTATTATATGATGGATCTTGTTGATCAGTATGGGCATCACTTTGGGATCATCAAGTGGATCTAAATTGGTTTTGGCAAACCGAGTTCTGGTCAGTAGCAATACTTTTTGGGGTTTGAAAGAAAAGGAGAAAAAGCTTACAGGTATTTTGTATCATTTACTTTCTTTCTTGTTGGCTCATAAGCTTAGTATTCTCTATTTAAGATCTTTTGTGTCTTCAAGGAAGATGGGCCACGGCCCATCGGCTGCTGCTGCTGCATTTTTTTAATCAAAAACTTTTCTATTTCTATTTTCCACTTTCTCTTTTGTAAATTCATTTAACTTTTTTTGGGTATTTCAAAAATACCAGAAGGTTTAAAATATTATTTGAAACATACAGGGGCCCTTGAGCCAATTTGGGCTCCTTAAATTTAGGGGGTTTTTAAAAATATCAAAACTATTTGAATGTGTTCAAAGAGAGGGGGAAGAACTAGGATTTAGGGTTTTGTACTTGTATTTTGGTTCACACACTTGATCACATGCAAATATTTTATTGATTTAAACAGATGCATGCAATTCTTAAGTAATATTTACATTTATCACAAACTTGGGTTGTTATACTTTCTGTATGTCACATCCCAAATTTTAGATTTGGTCTTGCATATCATTCATATCATTGCATCATATCTTTCCATGCAAAACCGTCGAGTAGAAAGGTTTGACAAAGCGCCAATTGCAGAACCCTATTTTATTTTTGCTATGAGGTTCCTGCGGGAAGCTTTAGTAGGACTTGCGACAACCACCCCTGTAGGTTCGAGGTTTCGCTCAAACCTTGACGCTAGGTTGTTCCCCCGACGATACGAACTGTAGGCGCGAGAATCGCTCGAATCGGAGTTCGTACGGAAAAGCTTCGGACGTTTTAGTAAACCGCCGGAAAACGGTCCGAAAATCTGGACCGATTTCCGAATTCTAGTCCAACTCCGGACCGAATCTGTTTGGATTTCCGCGAGAGGGCCACAAAAGGAGACCCCACCAGGACCTCGGTTCCCGTGCCCGACTCCCACCTGCGCCACCGCGCCTCCTTGCGCGCACGCCTCCCGAGATCACGCCGCCCGAGGAGCCGCCGCCGCCTCCTGGCCGCATCGCCGCTGCCGGCCGCCGCCATCGCCGCCGCCAGGTTCGCCGGCCGCCGCCTCGCCTCTTCCTCCTCTCTTCGTTCCCGCCGCCAGCCGCCGCAACCGCCTCCGTGCCGCCGCCGCCCTCCGCCCGCGCCAGCTCGCCTCGCCGCGACCGCCCGCGGCCGCCAAACGCCGCAGCCGCCGCGCGCCTGCATCGCCTGCGCCACCGCCGCTGGCAGCCCGCGCCCGCCGCCGCCTCGCCTGCGCCGCCGACTCGCCTCCGCTGCTGCGCCGCGCGCCGCGCACGCTTGCGCGCTGCCGCGCCGCGCGCGCACACACGCACGCGCACGCACGCGTTACCGCATGCGATATAGCGTGCATGCACGCGCGCATACACGCACGTGCGCGCCGCCTTGCGCGCGATTGTTTTCTCGACCCAGTTGTTGACCGTGTACGTCCGTGCAGGAAGAACCCCGACGCCGGAACCGGTCGCCACCGCCGTCCGGATCTCGCCGCACCTTCCGGAGTCCGTTTCGTTGCTTGTTTTCGGTAAGACAGCAGCCACCGTCAGATCTCAGATCGGCGGCCCAGATCGTTAGTTGACCAGTCAGCACCCAGGCGTTGACTAGTCAGACGCCCAGTCAGCGTCCAGTCAGCAGACGCTTTGACCAGTCAACAGACACAATTGACTGGTCAATTTCGTTAATCCTTTTAGTTGACAGATTTTGGTAGAATCTTGTAAATTGTGTAGTAATTAAACCGCTTGGCCAAAATTGCAAATAAAATATGTGTAGATTCAGTGAGTCGTGTAGAATATCGCTGTACCTTTGGTTCAGGCTTTTGCTGCAAGGTTTAGTACAGTTTAATCAAACTATTTAGTAGCCTTTTCGGAATAATAAATTCATAGAAAAAGATCCGTAGATCCAAAAATCGCGTATGATATGTCCCTGGATTCAGTGGAACAAGGGGAATCTCATCATTAATTAAAAGGATAGGCTTACAGTAAAAACTTCTGCAGAAACTGTCTATTGGCCTTCTGCAGTGTTTTAATTACTCCGGGAGTTTTATAATTCCTTTTTGAGTAATTCCAATTGGTACTGTTTCTAATCAGCGATGCCTATGCGGTAGAATTTTCCCAAGATTTTACAAACAGTAAACTACCGGTAGTGAATTATTTAAGTTCGAGCTCTAGTTGTGAGCTTTACTTTTACTTAATAGTTTTCCTAGCGCTAAAACTATTTTCCATGCATGCAATCGGTAGTGATATGTTATAGGATGTTGTGGTGCAGCTGTAGCACCAATTCACATGTCGTTCTTGCATTCATGCATCATCTTTGTTGCATATGCTTGTGCATTGTTTGTTTATGATTGCAATTGTATCGTGTAGATTGTGTCGAGTGCAACGCTTGCTCGTGTGAGGATTGTGCTCCCGACCGCTACAACCAAGGCAAGTAGATGCTACTTTGTTCATGATATCGTCCTACTATATTCAATGCATTGTCGTGTATTTTGTAGATGCATGTGTAGGATGATACTATCGCTATGTTATGTCCTATTATGTGGTAGGACCCTCTTTGTAGATGAACCACCGTTGGAAGATGTGCTTAGCCATGCTTGATGAACGAGGGCTGGGTTACATCGTTGATACTTGTTTTCTCAAAGTATTGGTTTGTGAAAACTAAAAACAACTTAATCAATGAACCCCCTGGGTGTGATGGTATTGATAATTTTTTGGTGGTTTCATTGCGGAAAGGCACCCGGGTATCAAGAGAGAATGATTGGCTTCTTTATTTTGTAGCTTACGTGTACAACCATGTGCCAATAATGAAATGGGCGGTTGGTTGGACTTAGTAGGTTGTGGTAACTCGAACCCGCGTATCCAGAGATGTAGAATTTTGGTAGGTTGGACCGGTGCGCGTCGGGATTGAGGAGCTACTTCCCGAACAGTCTCTTCTTCGACTTCTCCCTATCATCACCCAAAATGAGAGTGATGGTATGAGCTGGGCTGGCCAAGTCACATGGGTAAAGTGTACTAACCTCTGCAGAGTGTATAATCTAATCGATTAGCCGTGTCCCCGGTTATGGACAACTGAGTTGCTAGATATTGATTCCATGACATGTTTCTCGCTCATTCTAATTTCATAATTGTTTTAATACTGTTGGGTTAACTTAATTGGGATCTTTTCAAAGAAAATCAAAAACTGTTTATGAAAGTAGGACAAATGTATTTGCAAATGCAAGCCAGACACATCTTCACTTGCCAAATATGCATGTAGATGTTAGTACTATTGTCTCCTTTACTAGCTCTACTTGCCATACATTCCATGTATTGACCCTTCGGGGCTACTACGTTTCATGTTGCAGGTTATTCCGATTCTGATTGATGGTTATAGGCCACGGTACTCCACTCGGCACTTGTTCACTTGTGGGAAATTTGAAGAATGGAGGATTTACTTGTTTATGTTGCTACCTGAATAATTTGAGCTAGCTTTATGCTAAGCTTTTATTGTAATAATGGTACTCTGGATCATCGTTATTCATGATACACGGATATTATGCTATGTTATCTATCTTACTCTATTGTGGGCCAATGAACCGATCCAGGGATTGGCATGTCACATAGAGGCCACGATCTTTTCAGAACCGGGGTGTTACAGGAGAAAAAAAATTGGGCCAGTCTCTTCTTGGACTTCTCCCTATCATCACCCAAAATGAGAGTGATGGTACGAGCTGGGCTGGCCAAGTCACATGGGTAAAGTGTACTAACCTCTATAGAGTGTATAATCTAATCGATTAGCCGTGTCCCCGGTTATGGACAACTGAGTTGCTAGATATTGATTCCATGACATGTTTCTCGCTCATTCTAATTTCATAATTGTTTTAATACTGTTGGGTTAACTTAATTGGGATCTTTTCAAAGAAAATCAAAAACTGTTTATGAAAGTAGGACAAATGTATTTGCAAATGCAAGCCAGACACAGCTCCACTTGCCAAATATGCATGTAGATGTTAGTACTATTGTATCCTTTACTAGCTCTACTTGCCATACATTCCATGTATTGACCCTTCGGGGCTGCTACGTTTCATGTTGCAGGTTATTCCGATTCTGATTGATCGTTATAGGCCACGGTACTCCACTCGGCACTTGTTCACTTGTGGGCAATTTGAAGAATGGAGGATTTATTTGTTTATGTTGCTACCTGAATAATTTGAGCTAGCTTTATGCTAAGCTTTTATTGTAATAATGGTACTCTGGATCTTTGTAGTCCATGATACACGAATATTTTGCTATGTTATCTATCTTACTCTATTGTGGGCCAATGAACCGATCCAGGGATTGGCATGTCACATAGAGGCCACGGTCTTTTCAGAACCGGGGTGTTACACTGTAACCCTAGGATCTAGTGACTATATAATTGATGACCCACAAGTATAGGGGGTGTATCGTAGTACTTTCGATAACTAGGAGTGTCGATCCCAACGAGGAGTAGAAGGTGCTAAACAGTGGTATGGAGCAGGAACTCTCTGCAAATACTTAACAACCGGATTTTTAGTGGTTTTCTGATAAGGCAACAAAACAAAGTGCAAGTAATATAGAACAAACGCAGCAAGTGGCCCAATCCTTTCTTAGCAAAGGACAAGCCGGTGAAAATACTTATGACCAAACGTTCTCGAGGACACCATGGGAATTATTTCAAGTGCTTTCGCTTTAAATAGCTGAGTACTCTTCTTTGGTGTTGTAAGTGTTATGTGGGTGAACCTGTGCTAATGTACCAAACGTACTTGGACTAATACATACTTATGATTAAACACCCTACAAACATCCGTAACTACAGGAAAGTAATTAAGATATAAATCTAACCACATCCTTAAACTCTGAGATCCTACGCTCCCTTGTGCAAAGGTGTCCTAATGGGGGTTCAGGTTTCTGTCACTCCATCAACCCAAAAATTAGTAGCCAAATACACAATGCATTCCCCTAGTACCCTAAATGGTGAAGTATCATGTAGTCGACGTTCACATGACACAACTAGAAGAATAGCACCACAACTTAAATACTAACCATTGAATAATAACTCAACACAAATCCACTAATAACAACATGACTTCTCCCACGTCCTCAAGAACTAAACGAACTACTCACAAGACATCATATGGATCAAGATAAAAGATGATATGGTGATGAAAAACAATCTGAACATAAACAATAATCCAATGGTTCCACTCAAAAGCATCAACTACAATAGTAATTAACATCAGGAAAGTTTCCCCTAAGAACTAAAGCAATATCCAACACAATTGTTACAGCAGGACGGAGTGGTGATGATGGTGCTGGTGGAGATGATGGTGTGCATGATAATGATCCCGATGAAGCCTAGCTTGACGATGGTGTTAATGGCGACGATCTCCCCTCGCCGGGAAGAAAATTCCCCGACAAAAATCTGTCTGCCGAAGAGATCTTTCTCTCTCGGTGTTTTCTGCCCCTAGAGGCGGCGGAAATCTATATGTGGTCGCTCCCCGAGCCTTAGGGTTCCGTAGGGAAGATATAGGCGAAGGGGCGGAGTCGGGATCTGGGCAGGTGGGCCACACCTGCCCCAGGCGCGACCTAGGGTGGGCCCACGCCTAAGGGTGTGGGCCCCCTATGGCCTTCTTCGTCCCTCCTTCTAGATTCCTCAATCTTCTGGAAAAATAATATTTTCCCATATTTTTTGGTATTTTTACGATCTTCGCGAAATTGCATCAAAACGCCATTTTTCCACCAGAATCCAGACTCCGGCAGTCCATCCTCCAAGAATCATCCAACATGCAAAAATAGTGGAAAAGACATAAGTAATACCTCATAATAATTCATATATCAATGAATAGAGGTAAATTATGATATAGAAAGGTGATGCAAATTGGGCGTATCAATAAGCAGGACCTATGGGAGGCTTTATGGCAAGACACAACTCATATCACGCACAGCGAACCAATCCCTGTAACTCGGTGTATTGCCATTATAGTGATTTATAGCAGGAGAAGGATTCTGCCACCGTTGTGGGATCTAAACATAGGTAAGCTGTGTACCTCGTACGCGCCAACATTCTTCCTTACCCCATGTATCTAAACACGCTCTCTGAGGACCCCTCCATGGCGTACTCGTCGGCAATACCACGACAGTTGGCACGCACCATGGGGCAAGAGGCGCTTTCGGCTCGACAACGGGCGAGGACCAAGATCTTAGTGGGAATCGGCAAAACCGTAGCCATCGGCGGTGTTCTCTTCTCCGGCAACATTCCGATCATCCCTCCCGACAAGTTCTGGATCCCGGTGAAGACGAACCCCACCCGCTGCTTGATCATCCCAATCGGGGACATGCACCTCTTCATCGGCGAAACCGACTCGGGCACTAGTGATACGTTGGAAACGTATCTATAATTTTTGATGTTCCATGATTGTTTATTATCTACTTTGCTTTACTTGTCCACACTTTGAGGTGCTTTTTACATGTTTTCTGGTACTAACCTATTAACAAGTTGCAACAGTGCCAGATGCCTGTTTTCTACTGTTTTTGGTTTCAGAAAAGTTAGTAAAGAAATATTCTCGGAATTGGACGGGACAAACATCAAAGTAAATAACTTTCCGTGGGTAACAAGAAGTCCATAGGAGAGCCGAAGGGGCCGTCCAGGGGGGCCAGACCCACCCCAGGCGTGGGGGCAGGTGGGCCAGCGCCTGGCTAGGGTTTGGTGGGTCTGGCCGCCTCCCGGTCTCGCCCCTTCGCCTATAAGAATCCCCCGATGCAGAAACCATCAGTACCCGATCAGAAATCCACGAAACCGTTTGTAGTCGCCGCCACCATCGTCCCTAGATCAGGGGGATCTGAAGTTCTTCCCGGCACCCTGCCGGAGGGGAGATCATCCCGGAGGCCTTCTCTCCGGTATGATTTGTGAGTAGTTCCACCTTGGACTATGGGTCCACGTAGTAGCTAGATGGTTGTATCTCCTCCTTTGTGCTTTCATGTATAGATCTTGTGAGCTCCGTTCATGATCAAGATCTAATCTATTTGTAATCATGCATGTTGTGTTTGCGGGGATCCGATGGATATTGAGATTATTATGTTGGTTTTATTAATGGTTTTATCTTTATGATTCTATCATTTCTGTGTTGTTTGTGATCTTGCATGCTCTCTGTTTCTAGTGGTTATCTTGGCCAAGTAGTTGCTAGTGACTCCAAGAGGGGGTATTTATGCTCGATAGTGGGTTCATGCCTCTAGTTTCCAAGGGAAGTGACAGAAATCTCTTCGGTTGTAGATGTGTTGTTGTTACTAGGGAGAAAACAATGGTCTCTTATTCATGGAACATGTGGACTGTTTACCTTACACACTTTGCTTAAAGCAGTTGTCTGTTGCTTGCAACTTAATACTGGAGGGGGTTCGGATGATAACATGAAGGTGGACTTCTAGTCATAGATGCAGTTGGATGACGGTCTATGTATATTGTTGTATTGCCCAATCAACTTCATAGGATCTTTCTGGCTAGTAATTGCATTTTTATGCCTTGCTTAGTTCCTCTCAATTGCCTCGCTGTAATTTGTTTACCCTTCATGCCATGTTATTTATCTAAGGAGAGCACCTCTAGTGAACTATGGACCCCGGTCCAATATTTACGATTGATACATCTTCCACTATTACCTGTTTACTTGCTGCAAACCATTACCTTCCACACCATATGTTTAATCCTTTGTTACAGCAAACCGGTGAGCTTCACAACCTCATTGATTCATTGGGGCAAAGTCTTGAGTTTGTGTTGTGCAGGTCTCCGCATTGCTCGCAACACCTATGCGATGTTTCCTTCCTCCTTCTGGTTCGATAACCTCGATCTCAACTGAGGGAAGACTTGCTGCTTGCTGCTTCACACCTTTCTCTTGGGATTTCCAACGAAGTGCTCGACATCAGCACCAGCCATCAAGTTTTCTAGCGCTGTTGCCGGGGAATCTACAGGATAGCTTCAACCGCTTCCTCCCCGTCAAGCACCAACTAGTTCCCTGGAAGTCGGAGGAGCGTCAAGACCTGCACGAACCGCCTATGGGCAGGATACGTTCGCGAAAGGATCAAAGTGGGATCTCTCTTGAGAGTTGCCGGCAAAGATCGGAAAAATTCAAGGCCCACCCAAACTGCCCCTGTGCAGGATATAATGGTGGAAGATCGCTGCAAGTCCGCCGGATTCGCCCGTGCGTCTGGACAGCAGAGATCCAAGTTCATCGGCGTGGTGACTATCTTCGATCTGGCGCATTGCATTCAGAGAGAGGGTGAAAACCCCCACGATTACTTAGCCAGGTGGCTCCATACACGGGCCGACCTGGATCATTACCCCAATGATGATGCCATGTATCACTTTGTGGAAGGACTGGACCGCGGTACACTTCTCCGACATACTTTAAGGCGGATGCAGGCTTCAGGATGCCTCACGTTCGAAGGCATTGTGAACAACGTCAACAACTTCGCAGCCGCGGATGCAGAAGCTCAGGCCGCGCTCATGCTCCTACCCGGCGCCCCTCCGCCTTAGCCACCGCCACCACCGCCTCCGGTCGTCGTCGTTGCGCCCGCGCCACCACCTCCAGTCATCATCACTGCTGTCGCACCACCACTGCCTATCATCGAGGAAACCCCGGCACCCTCCAACTCCGTTCTTGACGCGCTCTACGCCGACATCAGCGCTGACTCAGAGGAGATTGACTTCAGCCCGGAGGAGCTAGACTCTGCTATGCAGGAGATGGAGGTGGATTTCAAACGCGATGAGCAGGCCAACAACGCCGTCACATCCTGAGAGGTGTTCGTCGCCATTGGGACCGTGATGGAGGAAGATCAACCTGGACAATATCCGCCTAAGGCACTGGACAAGGGGAAGGGACCACCTGTTGCTGCCGACAATGATCACGCAAAGTTCATGCCCCCTCCGCCTAACCCAGTGCAGCAGCCGAAGGAACTCAACGTTGGTCCAAGTAACAACAACACCGCGAACCCGTCGCCTCCGGCATCTACGTCTGCTGCTGCCCTAATCACTCCAGCTGATAGAGTGATGTACGAAAATTGCTCGTCGAGCCCATGACTGTGGCCCATATTCGGAACATAGTCCATCTTGGCGAGAAGCGCCAGCAGCTGCTGGAGGAAGCATAGGCCATCGCGGAGCAAGGCGCAAAGCTGGATCGAGATCTGGCTAACACGCAGAAGTCAATAGAGAAAGCTAGAGCCATGGAGGACGAGTACAAGACTCTGCTCAAGCAGCAGAAGGCTAACAAAGCTCCGGATCACATCATTAACGATCCTGGTGTACGGCGAAACCAAGGATGGGCTCCCTCCAAGCCGCCACAAGCAAAGACATACATTGAAAGCGAAGGCAGGAAGGTCATGCCCACTCCTATTCTCAACCTAGCCATCGCCAAGACCCTTCTAGAGCAGGATAGATCACCCGCAGTTGTGGAACAAGTCTATGACCTTGTGGCAAAGGCGGTGAAACAGCAGGAAAAGACCACCTCTCAGAGGCTTGAGTCTGACCCAGGGTTTTTCCAGTCTAGCATTCCTAAGCCGCCAAGGGACCGATCTCCTCACGATGTCGGGTCCCAGACGGGTTCATCAGAACAAAGACGGAGTAATGCACGCAACAGGAAAGAAGCTATCCCCATATCCTCCAACCATGGAGGGAAGGCTCATCCTCGTCGCCCATCTCCACCACCGCGGTCTCCCCGACATCACGAAGACGCCAAGGCTCACCATTGAATGGATATGCCTCCTCAAAGGCAAAGCAGCATCGTCATCCACGACAACGAGGAGCAACCCCGTCAAGATGGAGAGCGCCACCAAGGACACAAGAGCAGGTCGCGTCATGACCCTCCGCGTCCGACAAGCAACCGCGACAAGCGTGAGGCGTCGCAGGAGGGTAACAGTAAGAAGGCTAACTCACCGCCACCTCCGCCTCCGTCGCCCCCTAGCAGCCACCATGGCGGAGGAGCCCCGCGTCGTTCACGCAGCCCTTTCCCTGGCGGCAAGAAGAAAAGAACAAGCCCGGAGCCATATGACACGTGTTCACGCCTGGACAAGATTCACGAGGCCCGAGAAGGACAATACCTGGGACCACGTTGCTTTGGACCTGTAATACAGACCGCAACTTACCCTAGGGGTTTCCGGATTGATAAGACCATCAAGCCCTATGAAGGCACCGCTAAACCAGCTACGTGGTTGCAGGATTACGGCAACGCGGTAGAGATCGCCGGGGGAAACCCCAATGTCGCCGTCAAGTACCTCCCACTGATGCTGGCAGGCACGGCCCGACAATGGATTGATGACTTGCCGGAGAAGTCCATCTTCAACTGGTTGGACATGCAAGAAGCGTTCACCAAGAACTTTGAGGGTAAGTATAAGCGTCCCTGCACTGTTGGCGATCTACAGCAATGCATGCAGGAGAAAGACGAGTCATCTCGCGGCTACCTCTCTCGCTGGCTGGATATGAAGAATTCCTGCGCAGGAGTGCACGCTCAGACCGCCATGGTGATGACCCACAAGTGCAGGGGATCGCAATAGTCTTCGCGGGTAGTATTACCCAATTTATTGATTCGACACAAGGGGAGCCAAAGAATACTTGCAAGCCTTAACAACTGAGTTGTCAATTCAGCTGCACCTGGAAATAGTTCTTGCTCACAGAAGTTTATCAGTAGCAACAGCTTTCAGTAGTAACAGCAGCATCAACTGCAACAGTGAAACAATAGCAATAGTAACAGTAATGGTAGCAGTAGGATTCAAGTGCGGTAGGCATAGGGATGGATGGACGGGCGTTGCATGGACGAGTCTAAACATGTACCTTCAAAGAACTAGGGAATTGCAGATAAATAATAACAAGCATCCAAGTACTAAACAATCCTAGACATGTGCTCCAAATATAGTCATACGTGCTCGCAATGAGAACTTGCACAACATCTTCTGTCCAGCCAGCCCGTGGCAGCGGGGCCTCTAGGGAACTACTGGCAATTAAGGTGCTCCTTTTAATAGAGCACCGGAGCAAAGCATTAACACTCTATGAACACACGTGATCCTCACACCACAGCCATCCCCTCCGGTTGTCCCAATTATTGTCACTTTGGGGCCTTTGGATCCGGACAATGATATGTGTACACAACTTGCAGATAAGATCATAAACAATACTGTCATAATGATTCAATAATAAGTTCATATCTGAAATCATGGCACTCGGGCCCTAGTGACAAGCATTAAGCACAACAAGTTGCAACAAAGTCAAATAACACTAATAGAGATACTAGGCACTATGACCCTTACAGATCTTATTTGATTACATGATAGAACTCATCCAATCCCTACCATCCCCAAGCCTACAGCGGGGGATTACTCACTCATGGATGAGGGAAACATCGGTGGTTGATGGAGATGCGTTGGTGATGATCCTCTCCAAATTCCCCGTCCCGGCAGGGTGCCAAAACGGAGTTTCTGGATCTGAATCTTGGTTTATCGTGGCGGCGGTGGAGCGGAACTCTTTCTAGAAAACTATCGACCCCCCCCCACTGTTTTTAGGTCAGAAGGCAACTTATAGGCAAGGAGGGAGGCCGAGGAGCTGCCTGGGTGGCCAAACCTCCCCCAGGCGCGGGGTCAGTGGGCCCGCGCCTGGGGTGGGTCTGGCCCCCCCAGGCCTCCCCTCTGTCTCACCTTCTGGCTCCGTGGATCTTCTAGTGAAATATAATTTTTGGCATATTTTCCGGGATTTTTCCTGATAGTTCATTTTCTGCACAAAAACAAGACACCAAGGTAATTCTGCTGAAGACAGAGTCAGTCTGTGTTAGTTGCATCCAAATCACACAAGTTTAGAGAAGAAACAATAGCAAATTGTTCGAGAAAGTAGATACGTTTTGGACGTATCAACTCCCCCCAAGCTTAGCTTATTGCTTGTCCTCAAGCAATTCAGTTAAAAACTGAGTGCGATAAAAGAACTTTCATGAACACTTTGCTTTATATGATGTGAATATTCTCAGCACAGGAGTAGATGCTTAGACAATTCATAATAAAAAGTATGCAACTAAGTCTACTAAATAGTCATTGCAAGCTATGAAGAGAAACCAACTCAATAATAATAAGTAGCACGAAACATAAACACAAGCAACATTGCAATGCTCATAATAAGGTATGATAGAGTGGTATCTCGCTTGCCTTTGTTTGAAGAGCACAATATAAATGCCAAGGCACCTCTGAAGTTCAAGTGAAGACTAAATATAAAGATATCAGAGATACACGCATCAAAGTCATGACATAATTAACCAAGTTTTGGAACAAACACAAGAATGACAACTATGCTCGCAAGAAGGTGCTCATAGAATAAGTGGTGACTCAACAAAGTTGTGAAAACGGTTTTGTGATGGTTTGAAAGGCTTCCTAATTCTGAAAGGAAGGTACTCATTAGCTTTGACCTCTCATTGCCCCTATCATAGGCATCTTCATGTGGTTAAGGTGAAAGTGAGGTCCATTCTGAATCATATGCTTGACAGACCATAGACTGCAAATCCCAAGTCCCTTGAGTACGAGGGTCGCTCCGCATGATATTCAACTTTGGTCACCTGAAAGTTCTTGTCATTGTAAATACATGCATATCATCGAGAACCGCCAACGGGGTACCCCTTGCACATGGTATAGGAGCTTTCCCATAACCAAAATGACAAGGCAAGCAGACAATGAGCATCTCAGCAATCTTTTTATTTACCATATGCATATCTTTTTATTGAGGAAGCTTCATAGATGCTCATTTATAGTGATGCTGCAAGTTTCCACCATGATTAAGCATGGCTTAGGCTAGCGGCCCAGGCGTTTCTCTAACACAATGTATAAACTCCATGAACTAACAACTTCCCCTTTTATTTCACATCGTCGACATCCGTAAACAAAAGAGAAAAGTATCAACTAGATAGAATTATCCAAAAAGTGTTGAAAGCGTTCCCCATGACAGCACGGTTCTGCTGACTCCCAATATATAATAAGCAAGCATATAACTTTCATGGACTAGTCACAATGGTTCAGAATTATTAAGCGCAAGGAATAAATTGTGCCGTCAAGTTCGTGAGATATTTACTAACTAACTTTCTCAAAACAGAAAAACATTTTATTTTGGAAGAAAACATGGCATATGGAATATGCACTAAAATAGCAAATGATGCTAATAGGTAGATATGGTGGACACAACTGGAAATATTGGTTTTGGGGAGTTGGAAGCACAGGTAGAGCACATACTCAGTGCAAATGAATGCTAGCAATAGAGAGGGAGCAACAAACGAGAGAGCAATAACTGTCATAATCATGCTTGCAACAAAACAGGACTAACTATGGCGTGAAAGTTATACAAGAACTCTGAGGCAAAATAAATCATCGAGGCTTACTGACTATTGATTAGTCATATGCATGCGTGAGCATGTGCCAAGTCGATTCACATGAAAAGTCAGGGGAGGATACACAATATCATACCAAAGTATGAATAAAACAATGCAAGCAAACATTCTTATGACATGCTACAAACTATTAGCAAGCTGGAGCTAGTCATAGACAAGCAAGAACTACTAAGCATCCATAATGACATACACCTTACACAAACAGGCTAAGCATGCTCACAATGAAGAGTATATGTAAAAGAATGAAACAAATAGAGTTCGTTACCAGCCTCTTACCACACTCGAGTTGTCTTAATCTTCATTATTGCCCTTCACTTGTGTGACTTGAATAATTAACATGAAAACCAATATCCAGTGAGGACGGTTGTAACATCCCAAAAATATTAAACTAGAATCATCAAATTTGGGGTTAATAAAAACTTTTCTAAAATAAAATGAGGAAGCATTCATGTGTGTATGCATCCCCTTTTGGATTCTTTTGAATTGACTTGTTTATGTGTTTCTTTGCTTGTAAAAGGATTCTTAGGTGAAATAAACATCATCTAAACAATCCCCACACTTTTCCCAAAGACAAATAAATCAAAACAAACAAAATGAGTGAATGGTCACTTTGGCCAAATTAACTCCAATGCCTACTTTGGCTGTCTCTAACTTTCAAAACTTAACAGAAACTTGTTTGGATCTTTGCACCCCTTGATAGTACTCATAACATAGTATCAAGGCAGACTTTGTGATCATCCAGAAACATTCAAATGCATAGTTTAAAGGACAGTTTAATTGAATCTATATCATATGGGAAGATCCCACTTTTTCAAAAACCACTCAAACAAGCTCAACTTTCAAAACCCAAGCATCTGCAGACTCACCAGCACCAACCTAGCACACCCACCAAAAATCTTTTCAAAATTCAAAACTTGAATTCATGCGGCCATTTCATTAAACACCTTATAGATTCAAATCAAACAAAATCCAAACACTATTGTGAGAAGTGATTTGGGCCTAACTGGTTCCCTCTCTAGCTCACAACAACCTCAGTAGATCATCTAGCAAACTTGACTAAGCACTAGCCCCACTGTAAGCTTGGAAATGTCATCAATGGTGAACAGCCGAAGCCACCCATGTCACCCCAGTGTGGACAACAAGCTAGGAGCAGCACTAGCCTCGCCAACCTTGTCTGGGAGCAAGCTAGCACCCCACCGCCACTCCCTGTCCCAGCTGCGAGTGATGCCAGCCTCTGGACCACACACATAGACCATGCCCAGCTCGCCATCAACCATGCCGAGCATGTGTAACATCCCAAAAATACTAAACTTGGATCATCAAATTCTAATCCTCACATTTAGGGTTAACAAAAACTTTTCTAAATAAAATAATGAATGCATGCATATGTGTATGCATTGATTTTGAATTCTTTTAAACCCACCTTGTTTGTTTGTTTGTTTCATTGCTTGTAAAATGTTTCTTAGGTGAAATAAACATCATCTAAAACATTTCCCACACTTTTCCTAAAGACAAGTAAATCAAAACACATATATGAAGTGAATGGTCATTTTGGCCAATTTAACTCCCATGCCTACTTTGGCTGTCTCAAACTTTCAAAACCTAACAGAAACTTTTTTGGATCTTTGCACCCCTTGAATGTACTCATAACAAGGTATCAAGGCCCACTTTGTGATCATCCAGAAACTTTCAAATGCATAGTTTAAATGACAATTCAAAATTGAATCTTTATCATATGGGAAGATCCCACTTTTTCAAAAACCACTCAAACAAGCTCAACTTTCAAAACCCAAGCATCTGCAGACTCACCAGCACCAATCTAGCAAACCCACCAAAATTCATTTCAAAATTCAAAACTTGATTTCATGCGGCCATTTCATCAAACAGGTTGCAGACACAAATCAAACAAACATCAAACACTATAGTGTGCAGTAAAATTGGCCTAACTTGTTCCCTAGTTAGCTCACACACAGCTTAGTAGATCACCTAGAAAGATTAGCCCAACACTAGCACCCCTGTGAGCCTGCCATTTCCATCAATGGTGAACAGCCGAAGCCAACCTTGCCACCCCATTGTGGACAGCAGGCTAGAGGAAGAACTAGCCGTGCCAACCTTGTCTGGGAGGCAGCCCACCGTCCACCGCCACTACCTGTCCCAGCCACGAGCGTTGCCAAGCGCTGGACCACGCGCACAAGCCGCACCCAGACCATGCCGAGCATGCGCCAGAGCGCCACCCTCGACCAGCATTCACAGACCGCGCGCCGCCCGTACTGTGTGCACACACGATCACCACCGACCCAGGAGACCGCCAGACATCCCCGTTTGCCGCCCCGTGCCATACAGCCACCGCCCGCCGTCGAAGACGCCGCCTCTGCCGCACAGAGCACTGCCCGTTCCAGACCAAGCCGCACCGCCCCATGCCTCGAGACCATGTCGTTGAGCATCGCCAGGAGACACCGCACCGTCCCCTACCCTTGCCCATGCCTTTAGCCGCCTGTAACCTCGCCCCCGACGAGCTCACCGTGCGCCCCGACGGTCCCCTCGCTCAACTATAAATAGAGGCCACCCCCGCATGATTTCTTCACACCATCTCACTCCCCTCTTCTCACTGACCGTGCCACACCATTCTCAGAGCAAGGCGAGCACCACCGCCTCTGGAGAAGAAGGGAGCCAGCGATTGGAGCCGCCCCAGGAGGAGCCACCAGTACCAGGAGATTCGCCGTCGTCGACTTCGTCGTCCGCCCGCCTCGCCGACCTTCGCCCATACCCTGGTGAGCCCCCAGCACCCCTCACTGTCCGCGGTAGGTTTCGTTCTCGCCGGAGTTGTCTCGCGTCGACGATGACCCCCAGTCGTTGGATTAGAACTAGATCGAACGATCCACATTGCCCCATACCGCTTTGCCCAGCCCCGTGTCACTGACGAGTGGGGACACCCACTTAAGCAGCCCGCGGGAGCACTGCGCTTAGCAGGCCGGCCCAGTACTTTTTCCCGCGCAGCCCAGCGATTCAAATTAAACCTTTTTCTTTTTAAATTCAAACACACTTCTGTACCCAACTTCAAAAATCAACCCAGACCGATTCAGTGCACCAAATTGGATGAAACCAATTTTGTTGGAAAGGTCTGTGAATGCTGAGTCAAGCCCGTTGGATTCAAGTCATTTGGATCTGTAGATCACCCATAGTAAAAATAACAAGGCAGAAGCTTTTCTGCATTCAAACATTTTTCAAATTTAAACCCTAAAAGCTTTTGAGTTGATTCCAACTCTCAACAATCACATTTAACCATACCTTTCAGAATATATAAAAATATATAGGTTTACTTGCAGAAATAATGTTCAAGTAATAAAAGAATGCTACATAAGCATTTCTAGCCACTTTAATTAATTAAAATAAAAGGGTAAAACCTTATTAAATTGTGACACCACTTTAAATCACATTCCCATGGACTACAATATGTGGTGATGACATGTGTCAACATGATCCCATGTTTGGTTTGGATAATATTAAATCTTAAGTAGTTTTTCAATGAGTAGAAATTACTTTTCTAAAAATAAAAAGAATCAAATCAAGCCTTAACCTTGTAAGGTTAGATATGATGTTAGATCATCTATAAGACCCTTGTGTGTGATGATTACAAGTAGTTAAGTATTGTTTGGTGATTGTGTACCTCGTATTTATTCATAGACGCTAGTACCGACCAAGGCTACGAGGAGGAAGGAGGATACTACGAAGAAGAAGCCGAGGAGAACATCAACCACTGCTCTGCACAAGGAAAGCTTATATTGACATTGATGCAAGCTAAAGCTTGCAAGACACTCTACTTTAGCAAGCCAAATACTACTAGTGAATGTGCAAGCTGATAATATACTTATGAAAGCTAACCCTTGCAAGAGTACCCATTTGATAAAACAATCCTAGTTTTATGAGCAAGCTTCTCACTTTATTTCTTTATCAAAGCTTATTTAGAGTTTACTTAAGTGACTGGTAGATTTTGGAAAGACGCTGAAGGTTGCATAAAGAGCATAAAATTTGGCCTAAGCTAGAAACCTTGATATCAGCCTAAGATATAAGGTTGGACTTAGTGAAACTCCACTAGTTACCACCCCTCATTAGTACTACCCCCACCTGTAGATGCTAGTGCTAAGCATAAAACTTGATCAACTTTTAGATGAGAATACTTGGTGGAAAAATGGTTATGAAAACCTTGGAATGATGGATCATTCTATTGAAATGTTTTGGACATGTGTTTCCAAACAATTGATGATTCTGGTGATAAAAATGTTGAGGCATGAGCCTTAGCCCTTTATAAAACTGATGGTTGTCTGGATGCGATACCATTCCAATTTTAGCGTACAACCACAATACCCGAATATTGGGTAGGGCTTGACTGGAAACTTATATACCTTAGTATTAGTTCCCTCACGGCCAAGGTCTGAGCTGAGGCTACCTTGTGAAGATTGTCCACCTGTGCAGTACCCAAGATGACAGCTGGTCATGGTTGGGAGGCCAAACTCACAGGAGAGGTGCTCATACTAGGGCGTGTAATTGAAAGGTTAGGATTGATTATCCACATACTGAGTATGGTGAGTTCAGGATTTGTTCCTGACGGATGTATCGAATGTTGTGGTGAAAGTGTACAATCTCTGCAGAGTGTCAAACTATTCGAATAGCCTCGTCCGCGGTTATGGACAGTTGGAGTGGCCATACTGTTCCCCCGTCAGACTTTTCAAAATGACTTGTGAAATGAATTGAGACTTTGACTTGACCACAACAGATTCGTGACCTGAAATACAAGTTCCCACTTAGAATTTATAAAATTATGACTAGCTTCAGAACCTAGTAGAGATAAATCTGGCTTTTGCAAAACAACCCTAGAGCCTAGTGTCCTGTTACCCAAAAAACCCCTTTACTTGTTAGTATTAGTTTGCGAGTACTTAAAGAGTACTCATGGCTTTGTCCCTGGCTATTCCCATGGCCAGACTATGAAGAGGAGTACCTGGAAGATGGACCCCAGGAAGGTTACGACAACTAGGATCATCTCCCATCGTCAGCATTGTCTGTGACCCCGAAGATGGAGCTTCGCCTACGCTACCGTTATTATTACGTATTCCGCTGCTTGATGTTGTATTAAGAACTAGATCATGAGATCCCTATTTGTGTAAGAATTTATGTATCGTTTGTAATGGATGAAGTACTATGGTATCCAATTCTGTTATGTCTCGCAAAAATGGTAATCCTGGGATTGCGATGTATGGCATAACAGGCATCTAGGATTTAAAAATCCGGGTGTTGACAACATGCGCCAGAACGCCACCCTCGACACACGCCCACAGACCGTGCGTCGCCCTCGCCGCGTGCATACGCGATCACCACCGTCCCAGGAGACCGCCAGACATCCCCGTTTGCCGCCCCATGCCTCACAGCCACCGCTCGCCGTCGAGTTCGCCGCCTATGCCTCGCAGAGCATCGTGCGTTCCCGACCGTTTGCCACCGCCCCTACACGCGCATTAAATCCATAGAGAATCGCCAGGAGACCTCCGAACGATCGCCACCGCCAGCCATGCCTCTACCAGCCCGTAGCCATGTCGCCACCGTCGCCTGCCCATTCCGTTCGGTCTCGTCGTCGAGACTATAAATAGAGGCCTCCCCCTCTCAAACTCTTCACACCATCTCACTCCCCTCTCCTCAATGATCGTTCCACCCCGTTCCCGGAGCAAGGCGAGCAGCGCATCGCCGGAATTTGGCCGGAGCAGGCCGCCTCTGGAGAAGAAGGGCGCCGTCAATTTCGTCCACCCCAGGAGGAGCTGTCGGTACCAGGAGGTTCGCCGTCGTCGACTTCGAAGTTCGCCCGCCTCGCCGACCCTCGACTGAGCCCCGGTGAGCCTCCCACGACCCCTACTGCGCCGCTAGGGTTCGAGCTTGCCGGTGACTAGTTCATCGTCGACGACGACCCACAGCCGTTGATCTCACTTCTAATCCAACGCACCACGTTGCCCCGTACTGCTTCGCACCCCCTGTCTCACTGACGCGTGGGGACAGCAACTTAACCAGCCCGCGTAAGCGCTGTTCTTCGTAGGCCGGCCCAGTATCGTTTCCCGCGCAGCCCACTCGTTTGAATTTGGATTTTTCCATTTTCATTCCAACACAGTTCTGTACCTATTTTCAAAAATCAACCCAGCTCGATTTAGTAAACCAAATTGAATGAAACCAATTATTTTAGAAAGATATTGAAATGCTTAATCCAAGACCGTTGGATTCAAATCATTTGAATCTGTAGATCATCCTTGGTAAAAATAACAAGGCAGAAACTCTTTTGAATTCAAACATTTTTCAAATTTAAACCATAATAACTTTTGAGTTGTTTCCAACTCTCAAAAATCACCTTTGATCATACCTTTCAGAATAAATAAAAACATTTGGGTTTACTTATAGAAATAATGTTCAAGTAATAAAAGAATGCCACATAGGCATTTCTAGTCACTTTATTTAAGTAAAATAAAAGGTTAAACCTTATTAAATTGTGACACCACTTTAAATCACATTCCCATGGACTAAAATATGTGGTGATGACATGTTTCAATATGATCCCATGTTTGTTTTGGAGAATATTAAATCTTAAGTAGTTTTTCAAGGAGTAGAAATTACTTTTCTAAAAATAAAAGAAATTAAACCAAGCTTTAATCTTGTAATGTTAGTGATGATGCTAGATCATCTATAGGACCCTTTTGTGTGATGATTGAAAGTAGTTAAGTATTTTTTGGTGATTTTGTACCTCGTATGTATTCATAGACGCTAGTACCGACCAAGGATACGAGGAGGAAGGAGGATACTACGACGAAGCCGAGGAGAACTTCAACCATTGCTCTGCACAAGGCAAGCCTTACTAATCAAGTTGACCTATGCAATTCCCTAAGCATGCTTGGTTAGACACATATGATGATACCCATTCCTAGTTTTACTTGCAAGCTTTATACTTTATTTCTTTATCAAAGCTAGTACTTAGAGCTTACTTAAGTGAATTGTAGATTCTAGAGAGATACTTGAAGGTTGCATAAAGAGCATAAAATTTGGCCTAAGCTAGATAATCTTTATGTCATCCTAAGGCATGAGACTGAACTTAGTTAAACTCCACAAGTTTACCACCCCTCATTAGTACTCACCCCCACTTGTAGATGCTAGTGCTAAGCATAAAACTTGATCAACTTAGTTGGGAATACTTGGTGGAAAAATAGTTATGAAAACCTTGGAATGATGGATCATTCTATTGAAATGTTTTGGACATGTGTTTCCGAACACTAGAGGATTTATGATGATGAAAATGTTGAGGCATGAGCCTTAGCCCTTTATAAAACTAATGGTTGTCTGGATGCGATACCATTCCAATTTTATCGTACAACCACAATACCCGAGAATTGGGTAGGGCTTGACTGGAAACTTATATACCTTAGTATTAGTTCCCTCACGGCCAAAGTCTAAGCTGAGGCTACCTTGTGAAGATTGTCGACCTGTGTAGTACCCAAGATGATAGTTGGTCATGGTTGGGAGGCCAAACTCACAGGAGAGGTGCTTATACCAGGGTGTGTAATTGAAAGGTTAGGATTGATTATCCGCATACTGAGTATGGTGAATTCAGGATTTGTTCCTGACGGATGTATCGAATGTTGTGGTGAAAGTGTACAATCTCTGCAGAGTATCAAACTATTCGAACAGTCGCGTCTGCGGTTATGGACAGTTGGAGTGGCCATACTGTTCCCCCGTCAGATGTTTTCAAAATTACTTGTGAAATGAGTTGAGACTTTGACTTGACCACAACAGAGTTGTGATATGAAATACAAGTTCCCACTTAGGTGTTATAAAACTTCAACTAGCTTTCTTCGTTTCTGAACTTAGTAGATGTAAATCTGGCTTTTTGCAAAACAACCCTAGAGCTTAGTGTCCTACTACGAAAACCCCCTTCACTTGTTAGTATTCGTTTGCGAGTACTTAAAGAGTACTCATGGCTTTGTCCCTGGCTATTCACATGGCCAGACTATGAAGAGGAGTACCTGGAGGATGGACCCCAGGAAGGTTACGACAACTAGGATCATCTCCCATCGTCAGCATTGCCTGTGACCCCGAAGATGGAGCTTCGTCTACGCTACCGTTATTATTACTTATTTCCGTTGCTTGAATTGTATTAAGAACTGGATCATGAGATCCTTATTCGTGTAAGACCTTATGTATGGTTTGTAATGGATGATGTACTGTGGTATCCAATTCTGTTATGTCTCGCAAAAATGGTAATCCTGGGATTGCGATGTATGGCATAACAGGCATCTGGGATTAAAAATCCGGGTGTTGACAACGGTTGAACCCTGCGAAGAACTCACAAAACCAAAGAAGAACAACAAATATTTTTGGTGTTTTCGATTTTTTAGAAGGCAACCAACGCAAAACCAAACGAAGAAAAATAAAACCAAAAACAAAAACTAAGACGCTCCAAGAATAACACAACGGTGCATGAAACAATGAAAACAAAGTGTCTAGAAAGACCTGAGATTTTTATTGATGAAGAAGGGGATGCCTTGGGCACCCCCAAGCTTTGACGCTTGTACCTCTTGAGTAATTCTTGGGGTGACACGGATTGGCTCCCCCCAAGCTTGAGCTTTTGTCCATTCTTCATCTCATTACATCATCCTCTCTCTACACCTGAAACTTTTCTTTCATACAAAACTTCACATAATCTTCATTAGCAACATTAGTTTATTCAAAAGATATTAGATCTCTGGAAAAGCTTTGGAACAGCAATACTTTTCATTAAAAACACAAGCTACTATAGCAACTCCTTCAAAAATCTCAATTTCCTAAAAAGAACCCGAAAAGGAATCAATAAGAAGCAAATGCAAATAATGGCAGAAATCTGTCAAAACAGACCAGCAGGTAGAAACCGATTTTTACGAATACCTTCTGTTGCTCAAATCAAAAAGTGTTGAACTAACGAAAGTTATCTAACATACTGGGGGATTTATTCGTAAATTTTCAGCTCAATCCTACTTACAGAGATTCCTCATGAATTTTTATAGTGCGGGACAGAAATCTGTTTCGGGACAACAACTCCCCAAATCTTACTTCCCTCTCATTAGAGGTCATTCTTGGCACAAAAAGCAAACAAAAAGGATAAGGAGAAGTCATTACTGAAGTAATAACTTACAAGACTCAAGGAAACTCTTGGGTTATCTCCCAACAAGTACTTTTCTTTAACGCCTTTAAGTTAGGCACGACAAAGAGCAAAGATTGGAAAGGAGAAAAATAAAAGGGAGCAAGTATAACCACTATGAAAACATTGTTTTGTTCATTAAAGTCCTTTTGTTAACAAGTTTGATCAAGTCTTGTTACCAAAAAAATCTTATATGAAACAAAACTTTGCATTCCGCAAGGTGATTATGTTACCTCATACTTGATAGCAATGGTCCCAATCATAATAGTTTCAAAATTTTCTTGTGGAATGGGACAATATATTTCTCCAACCTTGATGCTCTCAATATTTTCAATGGAATTCAGGCAATAGCTCTTAACAACCTTCTTGGGGAAATAAACAGTATGCTCTTTGTCATCAATATTGAATGTTACTTCTCCTTGATTGCAATTGATGACAGCACCTGCAGTATTAAGAAAAGGTCTCCCCAGAATAATAGACATATTATCATCTTCAGGCATTTCAAGCACAACAAAATCAGTTAAGACCATGCAATTATGAGCAACTTGAACAGGAACATCCTCACATATACCAACAAGAACAGTAGTTGACTTATCAGCCATTTGCAAAGATATATCAGTTGGTATCAACTTTTCTAGACGGGGTCTCTTATAGAGAGAAAAAGGCATAACACTAACTCCAGCTCCCAAATCACATAAAGCAGTTCTAACATAATTATTATTAATGGAGCAAGGAATAGTTGGTATACCTGGATCTCCAAGTTTCTTTGGAACCTTACCATTGAAGGAGTAATTAGCAAGCAAAGTAGAAATCTCCTCATTAGGAATCTTCCTTTTATTAGAGACAATATCCTTCATGTACTTTGAATAAGGAGGCAATTTAATAGCATCAGTCAAAGGAATTTCCAGAAATAAAGGCTTCATCCACTCACAAAACTTGTTGTAGTGTTCTTCCTCCTTTGACTTGTGTTTATTACCTGGAAAAGGCAAAGGTTTTTGCACCCAAGGTTCTCTCTCTTTACCATGTTTATTAGCAATAAAATCTTCCTTTGTGTACCTAGTGTTCTTAGTGTGCTTTTCAGGTTCTTCCTCACCTTCCTTCTTATCAGGAGATTCATTTTTATCAATACCACTCTCAGTTTCAGCATCAGAGACATATATACTATTAGGATCTACAGCAGGTTCAAGTGGTTCCCCCATTTTCTTATGTTTATTTTTCTTCCTCTTACGAGGACTACCACTATCTTCACCTTGTTGGGAATCCTGCTCTATTCTTTTAGGGTGTCCTTCAGGATATAAAGGATCTTAAGTAGCTGCACCACTCCTAGTTCTAATTCCATAAGCATGTTTATTTCCTAAAGCATTAACTAGCATATCCTTTTGTACTTTAGCAAGTTGATCAAGTTGGGTTTGAACCATTTGAAAGTGTTTACAAAGCATTTTAATATCATTAGAAGTTATTTCTACAATATCTTTCAACTCATGGATAGCTCTAGAGTTTTCCAATAAATGATTCTAAACTTGTTTATTAAAATTACCTTGTTTAACAATAAATGTGTCAAGTTCCTCTAAGCATTGATCAGGAGGCTTACCATAAGGAATATCACCTTCATTAAATTGGAGAGAGTGTACCTCAATAGTAGATGAGTGGGGAATTGGCTTACATAATTCTTCTATAAGAGGTAGATTCTTCACATCTTCACATCTAATACCTTTATCCTTTAGACACTTTTTAGCTTCCTTCATCATTTAATGCAATAACTCCCCTCTTCTTTCTTGTTGGTGTTGGAACTGGTTCAGGAGTATTAGGCTCAGTTGTATTCAGCTCAGTTGAAATCCAATCATCATAATTCTTGCTTATCTTGTTCATTAGTTCTTCAGCATCTGTAGGAGTCCTTTTCCTGAAAACACAATCAGCAAAGCTATCTAGGTAGGTCCTAGAATCATCAGTTAGTCCATTATAATAAATATCAAGAAGATCATTCTGATGTAATGGACATCCAGGATATGCATGAATCAAGGAGAAGAATCTTTTCCATGACTCCGGCAATTTCTCTTCTTCTTCTTATTTAAAATCAAAAAGTCTCTGCAAAGCAGCATGTCTAGCACTGGGAGGAAAATATTTATGGAAGAAATAAGCAATCCAGCAATCAAGGGCTATCAAGCTTCTCCTTTTAGTGAAAAAGGGAAGATCTTAGCAACAAAGTACTTGTGCATTTTAAAATCATCAGAAAAAAGCACTCATAGTAGAAAATCATTCATATGAGCCATAGCACTCTCATTTTCAGAACCGCAAAAAGGTTCTTTCTCAACAATATCTAAATAAGCTAAATCAAGAGAGAAATCATAATCTTTATCTTTAATATCTATGGGAGAGGTGGAAAACTTAGGATCATAGGACTTCTTAGGCATAATAGTACGTCTAGCAAGGAGAGTCTTAATAGCACTAGCACCATGTGTGTTTCGACACTCTTCAACAAATTCATCAGTGAGCTCTATGTAACCATCATTAATATCAAAACTCTCACTAGATTCAGGTGAGCTAATAGGTGTAACAGTGTCTTCACTAGGAGTTTCGGTATTTCCTAGAATAGCCATAGTAGCATATAGAAAAGGACCTAATGAACCACTCGCATCAAGCACAATATAAGTAACATCATGAGTATCAAAAGCAGTTTCAGATTCAGCAGTAGTAGCAGTGTGTGTAGCATGTGTATGTGGTGGTGGTGTGACAAGCTTACTTATAACAGACGGTGAATCAAGAGAAGCAGAGGTGTTTAGGACTGTACCTCTTCTTGTAGTGGATGGTAAAATAGGGAACTTTCCATCACGAGACCTCCCCATGATGAAAGGAGTAGCAGTGAACAATAATAGATCCAAGTGAACTTACAAATAAAGCTATGCTCCCCGGCAACGGTGCCAGAAAATAGTCTTGATGACCCACAAGTGTAGGGGATCGCAACAGTCTTCGCGGGTAGTATTACCCAATTTATTGATTCGACACAAAGGGAGCCAAAGAATACTTGCAAGCCTTAACAACTGAGTTGTCAGTCCAGCTGCACCTGGAAATAGTTCTTGCTCATAGAAGTTTATCAGTAGCAACAGTTTGCAGTAGCAACAGCAAAGTAACAGCAGCAGCAACAGCAACAGTGAAACAGTAGCAATAGTAACAGTAACGGTAGCAGTAGGATTCGAGTGCGGTAGGCATAGGGATGGATGGACGGGCATTGCATGGACGAGTCTAAACATGTACCTTCAAAGAACTAGGGCATTGCAGATAAATAATAACAAGCATCCAAGTACTAAACAATCCTAGGCATGTGCTCCAAATATAGTCTTACGTGCTCGGAACGAGAACTTGCGCAACATCTTCTGTCCAGCCAGCCCGTGGCAGCGGGGCCTCTAGGGAACTACTGGCAATTAAGGTTCTCCTTTTAATAGAGCACCGGAGCAAAGCATTAACACTCCGTGAACACATGTGATCCTCACACCATAGCCATTCCCTCCGGTTGTCCCAATTATTGTCACTTTGGGGACTTTGGATCCGGATAATGATATGTGTACACAACTTGCAGATAAGATCATAAACAATACTATCATAATGATTCAATAATAAGTTTAGATCTGAGATCATGGAACTCGGGCCCTAGTGACAAGCATTAAGCACAACAAGTTGCAAAAAGTCAAATAGCACTAATAGAGATACTAGGCACTATGCCCCTAACAGATCTTATTCGATTACATGATAGAACTCTGTAGGGGTTCGTAGCATGGAAAACAAAAATTTTCTACCGCATACAAACAAACAAGCCAAGATCTATCTACTAGATTGTAGCAACGAGTCGATAGAGGAACTCACCCTCGAAGATTCCAAAGCGGTTAACGAGAGCAGATTCTCGTGGATGATGTAGTCGTACACTTCCGATCTCAAGATCGCGTAGACGATCCTTCCGGCGCTGAGTTCCGGCAGCGCTCCCGCAGTCGGTCACACGTTCGGTACTCGACGAAGACCTTCCTCTCCCTTGTTCCAGCAGGCAGCGGAGGTTGTAGCACTCTCCTCGCGATTCCGGCAGCACAACGGCGTGGTACTGGAAGTAGAGGGGAGATCTCGCAGGTCTTCGCCTTAAGCCGGAGCGAGTATGGTGGAGTATGAGAGAGAGCTATTAGTGGTCTAGTGTTTAGACGCACCAATTAGAAGGCTCTAAACCGAAGGCTAGGGCAATTAGAAGCTCTAAACCAAAACGGCTCTAAACCGGAGATTAGAGGATAGGAACTTGTGTGTCTAGAGGAGGAGGCCCTGCCCCTCCTTTTATAGGTGGGAGGGGTGGCCAAGGGGAGGGGAGTCCCTCCCCAGGTCGGCCTTGGTTGGCGCGCCGGCTTGGAGGGACTCCTCCCCCAAGTCGGTTCGAACCACCTCTTGCTTGTTTCCCACAGTTTCTTGTTTTAGCCGTTTGACTTTTAAACTGGCCATTTGACTTTTCTGTTTTAGGATTCAATTTAATCCTTTATTTGGAACAGCAAGAACACTTAGTACATGATGCAATCATTCAATATGTAATGACACATTCATGTACCCTCCCCCCCCGGAGTGCCGGACAATCCGGAACCTTCTAGAACATTCCCGATGAAAACACCGGAATTATTCCCGAACTCCGAAACGGGACTTTCCTTATATGAATCTTATTCTCCGGACCATTCCGGATCACCTCGTGATATCCCGGATCCCATCCGAGACTCCGAACAACATTCGGTCTCTTTCTCATAATACCATAACTACTCAAACAACGTCGAATCCTTAAGTGTGTCTCCCTACGGTTCGTGAATTATGCGGACATGATCGAGACACTTCTTCGAACAATAACCAATAGAGGAATCTGGAAATTCATATGGCTCCCACATATTTCTACGATTACTTTGCGATCGAATGAACCACTTACATACGATACCAATTTCCTTTTGTCTCACGATAGTTTACTTATCCAAGGTTTTGATCGTTGGTATCTCTGCATACCTAGTTCAACCTCGTTACAGATAAGTACTCTTTTCTCGTTCCCGTGATATGTGATCCCTTGTGAGCCAGTCACATGCTTGCAAGCTAATTGGATGACATTCCACCGAGAGGGCCCAGAGTATATCTATCCGTCATATGGATGGACAAATCCCACTCTTGATCCATGTGTTTCAACCAATACTTTCCGAACACTCAATGCCACCTTTATAGCCACCCAGTTACGGTGTGGTGTTTGATGTCATCAAAGCATCCATCCGGCAAAGGTGATATGCATGATCTCATGGTCGAAGGAATTAGGTTACTATGTATCAGAAAGCATATAGCAATTGAACTATTTAAAATGACTTGATCTTTATGCTACGCTTATCTATAGGAGTATGTCCATTACATCATTCACCTAATGATATGACCCTGTTGTTAATAACATCTCTATGTTCATGATCAGGAAACCATGATCATATATTAACCAACAAGCTAGTTTAACAAGAGGCTTTACTAGGGACTCTTTTATGTTTACAAATCACACAAGTATTAATGTTTCCTGTTAATACAATTATAGCATGGTATGTAAACATTTATCATAAGTATGAAGATATGATAATAACCCACTTTATTATTGCCTCTTGGGCATATCTCCAACAGTCTCCCACTTGCACTAGAGTCAATAATCTAGTTTCAAACTTTTGTGTATTCAACACCTATGGCTTTCTGGTGTTGTAAGTACACGTTCGCTAGTGGTCAACTGATCTCCGGATCTAACACTTCCAGGTCCGTGTGTAATTGCATGTATTTGCGTCTCTACGCATCACTCATTCTCTAATGAGATGTCTTTGTATAAATTTGGTCCTTTGGTGAGACCTTTAGTTCTTTGGGGTTAAAACATGTTGATAATATTGTCGTACAATATATCTTCATAGTATTATCCCGCTATGAACTACACCTAGTTTGATAACAAACTACTTGACCCAAATGCCCTCTTTAGCTGCTATAATAGCAGTCATATACTTAGCCTTTTGTTGTAGTATCTGTCACAATGTCTTAACTTTGGAACTCATCCAAATCCATTATGGAACTCACTTTCCATTATATTGTGCCACCCTTAGTTTAGATTGAGATAAACTTAATTTTTACTTTGTGACAAAACTAGTATCAATGTAGTACTTTTACAATGAACTAACCATCTATTTTTCACTTCTACAAATATTATACTCTTAGTTCTTCCAAAAGATCATAAGAATATCCTTACTATTGTCCGATGATCATCTTACGAATCATTCTGGTATATGCTCACAACATTTAGAGCATAGGACATATCTGGATTTGTACATATCACAGTATGATTGATATAAATACTCTTTGTGATTTCATACATCAAGTATCAATCTATACTTGATTATTTGTTTCACTTTACCAAATGTCAATACACTTGAATATATCATCAACATTGAACTCATTTAATCCTTTCTATGCGACAAGAACCTTTCTTGTAGTTTCTATATCGAACTCATTCAATCCTTTCTGTGCGACAAGAACCTTTCTTGTAGTTTCTATATCGAACTCATTCAATACATCATCTATGTACTTTCGGCACAACCATATTAGCGTCTATTGATGCCAAATATTTGGGTTTTGCCTAAGTCTTTCATCAGGATGAAATTCTTAATATGTGTTAATAAAATATACATCTTTTCCAATCAACAATATGTCCTCCACATAATGTATTAGAAATATGTCTTAGCGCTCCCACTTAATTTCTTGCAAATGCAAGCATCTTCATCGTCTCTAATGAACTTTTAAACTCCTTTAACAGTTTCATCACAGTGAAGATTCCAACTCCGCGATGCTCACTTTAACCATTGAAGTTTGCATATGCTTTTAGCATCCTTTGAATTAACAAAACCCTATGGACCGTGTTATGCACATGTCCTAGGTAACGATTCTATTAGAATAACTTGTTTTGTTTATTCAACTACCTTATAACAAATTATATGTAGTGGTTGCTACATTAATCCGTCTAGACTAAATATCACTATGAAAGATTAAATCTTATCATAGTCAACCTTTGAACATTTTGTGAACTCTTTCCCAACATGTCGACTATTTCATAGATGTAAAACATCCATGTCTATTTCTTTATAGATCCAAACACAACTGTAAGGTCTTACACCTTTCTCGAGGGTCCTTCAAGTTCAAAACTTGATTTTTCGTGTATGGAACTATCACGGATTTTATGGCTTCAAGCCATTAGACGGAGTCAGGGCCCATCATCGCTTCTTTGCATGTAGTCGAATCATTATCGTCAAATAATGATTTAACTCTCAAATCTTGGTATTTGATTGTTTTACCCGACCTACTTGTCTTAATAGAAACTTTGACTATTGTAACCACAACCTTTGAGGCACGTGAGCCATGAGCATTATTGCTGCCTCCGGAACACTTTTCGGCGCTGCGCAACTCTGCACATATAGCTAAGGTTCCTTTAACCTTATCAAAGTTCTATTGTCCTCCCACTTAACTTTTCACGAAAAATTCCTTCTCAAAGAAACTTGACGTTCTAAGCGACAAACACTTTTGTCTTCGGTGTTATGGAGGAATACTTAACAAAGACAGGTTCATCCGACTTTGGTTGCAAACATCTTTCTTATGTATAGCATACCAATGTTTAAGAAAGGACTACTTGGGTTTTATCCCAAACCATAACCTTATATGGTGTCATTTCAACGGATTATGATGAAGCTCTTTTTAGTTGAAAAAACGGTAATCTCTAAAGCTTTTAATCTTTAAAATACAATGGCCGTTTTATGAATTACACCTTCGATCTTACCATGCCAAACAAGGTTTAATTACATATCTCGAACACTCCATACTCTTATGGTGTTTCAGGAAATGCAAATCCACGGAACGATTCCTTAAATCTTAGGTATTATGCTAAACTCTGTAACTCAAATATCTTCCTTTATGATCTTTATCATAAACTGTTTATATTCTTGTTACAATGATTTTGCACTTCATCTTGAAAGTCTTTGAACTTTTCAAATATTTCTTACTTCATACTTATTAAGTAAATATTCATATATTCACTCAAATTTTCGGAGAAAGCATATGAAGTTGAAATCCATCGCTCTTGCCTACACATAATGGACTTCGTACAACAATATGTACAAGTTCCAATAGGCTAGTCATTCGTTCCCTTTTGGCCTATGAACGAAGTTTTAATTATCTTTAGGAAAGTTTCACAAGCGTCATTTGATCAAAATCAAAAGACTCCAAAATTCCATACACATGGAGTTTCTTCATGTTTTCTTTCCAATATAATTTAAACGGCGATGTCACTTCCTAAGTGATCTTTCAATTAATTTGTCTTTCGACATTTTTAGCACTAGTTTTATGGATGTGATTTCTCCAACGAGATTTGTGAATCATCCATCTTTTATGGATTATGGAAATTATTTGAACAACCCTTTTGTTCTCATAATACCTGATAAACAAATCCTGAAGGCAAGCTTTGATGTTTAACGAGCAACACAATAACCCTTTATTTGTTCTCGATGAACATCATCACATATTCTTTTGCTAGTTACTTAGGCCATTGTAGTTCATGAATTATGTTATTTCGTATGACGATTCACACCAACAAATTCAGTATCAAATACTTAAGAACCAAGCAAAGAATATAGCCATAACATGTATATCATCTATATACTTAAACTGAACAATTCTAGTCTTTTCTTTTCTGCCATATATTTATGAGATTCTCTTTCAGTATTTCCTTTTCTGTTTGAAAGAATCTATCAACATCAATAGTGGAGTCATACATATGACACATAGTCCAAAACATGTATAGTTAAATACCAATGTCTTTGGACTTGCACTTTGAAGTAGATCACCATCATCAAATGTTTGGTGTTCTTTCAAATTCCTTTCTTTAGTAATCTCTTGGTGTAGTAAATATTTTACCTACATCAAATATTCACCCTTATCATGGAATTATCCATGATCAAGCTACTTTTAGCTTATAAAGATGAATCGTGAGTATAATGTTGCTCTCCAAAACCTTTTTGTGGATTAGGACAACTAGTGTCTCCAACCTTTTGCAAATTCTCATCAAATATGAGAACATGACTTTTGCCATATTATACTCTATCATGTTGCAACCAAAACTTCGTTTTAGATATCACAATATCTTCCACACATCATGGTTTCTGAAACAACTCTTTCAGATCCTAGATAACCTTGATATTAAGATAATCCTTTGAATATCAAGAATCATGGAGACAAACATGATACTCATACACTAACACTTGGAATTGTCACTCTTGATTTAATACCAATTATTAAACTTCATGGAGTAACCGGAATTTACTGAAAGTTTGCAATAGGACTTTTAAACTTTAGATTAACACTTCAAAACAATACGATACCAGTTCGTAAAGTAACTAACCATAATTCTATAGTTCTATCATCTCAATTATAACTAAGCGCAAGGTGGTAAACGGATGCCAATGACTACAACAATTATGCAAATTCACTTTGAGTTAATTTATGATAAATAGTGTTCAACTTTTAATCATATTGTTGTTAAACTCCCACTCAAAACAATATCCCTCACATTGTTTTAGTGATCACACGAACCAAATCCACCACATCAAAACCGATCATCACGAGAGTTGATATAGCTTCAATGGCGAATAATCAACATGTTCATCATATCTACTATATGACTCATGCTTTACCTTTCGGTGATCCGTGTTCCTGAGACCATGTCTGTACATGCTAGGCTCGTCAAGGTCAAACCTTAGCTTCCGCATGAGCAAATCTGGCTTGCCCACGTTGTATACACTTGCGGAATCTAACACACCCGATCATCACGTGGTGCTTCGAAACAACAAGCTTTAGCAACGGTGCTAACTAAGGGTGAACACTTTATGACTTGAAATTCATGTGCATGAGGGATCATCTTATAATGCTACCGTCGTCTACTAAGCAATACAAGATGCATAAAGGATTAACATCACATGCAATTCATAATAAGTGATATGATATGGCCTTTCTTCTTTGTGCTTCTGATCTCCATCTTCTAGCACGAACATGATCTCCATCATCACCAACATTGCATCAAGGTCAATGATGCTTCTCCATGGTTGTCGTCCACCGGCTTCAACTATTACAACTACTTTGAATAGACACGCGGGTCTTAACAGAAATTAAAGACAACCATATGGCTCCTGCCGGTTGCCGACTTACAATAAGGAACATTGCATACATCATATATAATCACAATCATGGCCATATCACATCACAGCACACCCCTGCAAAACAAAGTTAGACGCCTCTAATTTTCTTTGCATATTTTACGTGGTTTGGGGCTTTCAATAAGTGTCGCTCTAACTTACGCAACATTGATACTAGTATTGTCAATCACCCGTTGTAAATTGAATCTTAACTATGCTAGGAGAAACAGGCACCCGCAAAGCCACTTATGCAATACAAGTTGCATGTCAAGCGTGGAGCAAGTCTCATGAACGATGTCATGTAAGGTTAGCCCGGGCCGCTTCATCCCAACATACCGCAAGATGCAAAGTACACAAGAAGCAATCGACAATAAAAGCATCAACGCCCACAATGACCATTGTGTTCTACTCGTGCAACAGATCTACATATAGACACGGCTCTGATACCACTGTAGGGGTTCGTAGCATGGAAAACAAAAAATTTCTACCGCATACAAACAAACAAGCCAAGATCTATCTACTAGATTGTAGCAACGAGTCGATAGAGGAACTCACCCTCGAAGATTCCAAAGCGGTTAACGAGAGCAGATTCTCGTGGATGATGTAGTCGTACACTTCCGATCTCAAGATCGCATAGATGATCCTTCCGGCGCTGAGTTCCGACAGCGCTCCCGCAGTCGGTCACACGTTCGGTACTCGACGAAGACCTTCCTCTCCCTTGTTCCAGCAGGCAGCGGAGGTTGTAGCACTCTCCTCGCGATTCCGGCAGCACAACGGCGTGGTACTGGAAGTAGAGGGGAGATCTCGCAGGGCTTCGCCTTAAGCCGGAGCGAGTATGGTGGAGTATGAGAGAGAGCTATTAGTGGTCTAGTGTTTAGACGCACCAATTAGAAGGCTCTAAACCGAAGGCTAGGGCAATTAGAAGCTCTAAACCAAAACGGCTCTAAACCGGAGATTAGAGGATAGGAACTTGTGTGTCTAGAGGAGGAGGCCCTGCCCCTCCTTTTATAGGTGGGAGGGGCGGCCAAGGGGAGGGGAGTCCCTCCCCAAGTCGGCCTTGGTTGGCGCGCCGGCTTGGAGGGACTCCTCCCCCAATTCGGTTCGAACCACCTCTTGCTTGTTTCCCACAGTTTCTTGTTTTAGCCGTTTGACTTTTAAACTGGCCATTTGACTTTTCTATTTTAGGATTCAATTTAATCCTTTATTTGGAACAGAAAGAACACATAGTACATGATGCAATCATTCAATATGTAATGACACATTCATGTACCCTCCCCCCCCCCGGAGTGCCGGACAATCCGGAACCTTCTAGAACATTCCCGATGAAAACACCGGAATTATTCCCGAACTCCGAAACGGGACTTTCCTTATATGAATCTTATTCTCCGGACCATTCCAGATCACATCGTGATATCCCGGATCCCATCCGAGACTCCGAACAACATTCGGTCTCTTTCTCATAATACCATAACTACTCAAACAACGTCGAATCCTTAAGTGTGTCTCCCTACGGTTCGTGAATTATGCGGACATGATCGAGACACTTCTTCGAACAATAACCAATAGAGGAATCTGGAAATTCATATGGCTCCCACATATTTCTATGATTACTTTGCGATCGAATGAACCACTTACATACGATACCAATTTCCTTTTGTCTCACGATAGTTTACTTATCCGAGGTTTTGATCGTCGGTATCTCTGCATACCTAGTTCAACCTCGTTACCGATAAGTACTCTTTTCTCGTTCCCGTGATATGTGATCCCTTGTGAGCCAGTCACATGATTGCAAGCTAATTGGATGACATTCCACCGAGAGGGCCCAGAGTATATCTATCCGTCATATGGATGGACAAATCCCACTCTTGATCCATGTGTTTCAACCAATACTTTCCGAACACTCAATGCCACCTTTATAGCCACCCAGTTACGGTGTGGTGTTTGATGTCATCAAAGCATCCATCCGGCAAAGGTGATATGCATGATCTCATGGTCGAAGGAATTAGGTTACTATGTATCAGAAAGCATATAGCAATTGAACTATTTAAAATGACTTGATCTTTATGCTACGCTTATCTATAGGAGTATGTCCATTACATCATTCTCCTAATGATATGACCCTGTTGTTAATAACATCTCTATGTTCATGATCAGGAAACCATGATCATATATTAACCAACAAGCTAGTTTAACAAGAGGCTTTACTAGGGACTCTTTTATGTTTACAAATCACACAAGTATTAATGTTTCCTGTTAATACAATTATAGCATGGTATGTAAACATTTATCATAAGTATGAAGATATGATAATAACCCACTTTATTATTGACTCTTGGGCATATCTCCAACAAACTCATCCTATCCCTACCACCCCCAAGCCTATAGCGGGGGATTACTCACTCATGGATGAGGGAAACATCGGTGGTTGATGGAGATGCGTTGATGATGACGATGGCGATGATCCTCTCCAAATTCCCCGTCCCGGTAGGGTGCCAGAACAGAGTTTCTGGATCCGATTCTTGGTTTCTCGTGGCGGCGGCGGAGCGGAACTCTTTTTGGAAAACTATCGAACTCCCCTCTGTTTTTAGGTCAGAAGGCAACTTATAGGCGCGGAGGAAGGCCGACGAGCTGCCTGGGGTGACCAAACCTCCCCCAGGCGCGAGGTTAGTGCGCCCGCGCCTGGGGTGGGTCTGGGCCCCCCAGGCCTCCCCTCTATCTCCCTTCTGGCTCCGTGGATCTTCTGGTGAAATATAATTTTTGGCATATTTTCCGGGATTTTCCTGATAGTTCATTTTCTCCACAAAAACAAGACACCAAGGTAATTCTGCTAAAAACAGTGTCAGGCCGTGTTAGTTGCATCCATATCACACAAGTTTAGAGAAGAAACAATAGCAAAGTGTTCGAGAAAGTAGATACGTTTTGGACGTATCACATGGCCGCCTTCATCGATGGGTTGGAGAAAGGTACGTTGCTCCGACATAAGTTGAAGTGCCTGCAGGACAATCACTGGCTAGATCTCAACCAGATGATCCAGCTGGCTAGTGAGTTCGCGGCTATCGATGATGATGCTCGCGGCTCCCTGCCGGCAACGGCCGTTCCAACTCAAGCTAGGAGGAACAGTAGCACCAAGCGGAAGAGCCCTCCAGAAGAAAAGAAAACCTCCAACATGGTCGCCATGACATTTGCAGGACGAGGTGATGGCGGACAGCATGGCCGAGGACGGGGGGCTGGTCGTGGGCAGCACCAAGGTAGTGAAACTACCCTGGCAGCACTCTGCATTCCCCAATCGTACGAGGAGTACCGTGATATGTCGTGCCTTGTACACCTCGACGCCAATGGCAAAGCCACTTAGACCAATCGCCATTGCAAGTTTGTCAATGATCTCAAGGAGGACCCGGAGTCCGGCTACAAGCAAAGTCAGAAGAATCGACCACACGTCAAGGGCAAGGGGAATAAGGAGGAGGAGTCCAAGGATTCAAGTGATATGGACGAGGATGTTGACCTCAAGCACGTCGCCAAGAGCGATGACAAGGGCAAGAACCCCTTTGAAAAGAAGGCCCCTGTCTACCACACTTTCCTTGGCACCCCAACTGTCCGGGCACAGAAAACCTCTCTAAGGATACTGATGGCCACCCTACCCCCAGTCCCCCAGTACCTGCACTGGTCGGAGATTCCAATCACTTGGGACAGGAAGGATCACCTAGACCTCATCCCTATGGAGAACCAGTACGCCATGGTCATCAACCCCCTGATTGAAGGCAACGAGTTCACCAAATGTATTGTGGATAGTGGAAGCATCATCAACATCATGTACCTGGATAGACTGCACAAGATTAACTTGACGGGGGCCAACCTAAGGCGGACCAACACCGTGTTCCATGGCATAGTTCCTGGCCGGGAGGCTCGATCCCTTGGGTGCATCACACTTCAGGTCGCTTTTGGTGATGTTAATAATTACCGCCAAGAACGCATGACCTTCAAGGTGGTCCCCTTCAAGAGCGTGTACCACGTCATCTTCGAAAGCGACATCTTCCACGCCTTCATGGACAAGCCATACTTCGTCTACAACAATCTCAAGATACCCGTACCAAACAGCATCATCACCGTATTCGGAAGCTTTACCAAGGAAAGGGACTACGAGATTGGAGAAGCAGCCTTTGTAGAAGTTGTGCTCTACAGCGAAGAAATTAAGGAGATCCAGAGAAAGGTCGATGCCATGGATATGCCGACGTCGAAGAAGCAGATTTCTGACTCTGCCCCAGCCTTCAAGGCCGCCATCGAAACTAAATACTTGGGGGCTACAGTGCGAAGTTTTCTAGCTTAGTCATTCTTAGAGCATTTTGATGCAAAGACCTATGGTTTTTCGTCTAAATCCTCGGGGGCTACAAGGGGCTACTCATATGAAATGCAAAAGGCAAATAAAAGTTACAAGTGCGATGATCTTGAGGTTGGTGGCGCTCTCGGCAAATATCTTGCTGAAGGAAAGGCTATTTCCTTGCAGGATATCCGCTTGCTTGAGAAGCTCCTTAAGGCCGCAAGTCGTAGAAGTTGGCGCTGCACCAGGAGCCAAAGTTGAGCTACTCGGCGTGAGCATCGGGTAGACAATCTTTGGGAGCTCTATTGACGTCCTGGGTGCAGTGGCGCCGCCTCCGGCAGACGTTCCGCCTTCCACTATTTCCTTACCGCTACCGATGGCATCCTTAGCCAGAGCTTCAGCCATCTTTGATGCAGTACTTTCTTGTGTCGCCTGCTCGCCGACAAGGACAAGATCCGCGGTGACACCTGGATCCACTTCCAAGGCGAAAGGGCCATATGCTACTTTAGCTAGAGAACTTGTCGGTGCAGCAGCAGGCTTGACGCTAGGAGTGGTAGGGGAAATGGCGGGAGACGCTTGGTGCAACATATCTTTAATGTTTTTAGAAGCCCTGATGTTTTGGAGGACTTCTTCAAACTTAAACTAGCCTTCTTCCTGAAACATGCAAAAGTATAAGTACAGGAATAAGACGAGCAAGAGACAATGTCGGAGGATAAGAAGCTTACAAAATGGTGGGTGCCTTGGTGAAAGGGATGCCGGTAATTCTTCTTTTCTCCGCCTCTAGGGCGGTAGTGGACTTCTTGGAGGCTCCACCCTCCGTCTTCTTCTTCATCTTGCCTCTTTCGGCAGCGACAGAGGAGGAGCTCTTCCGCTTACGCGCCAATGGCACATCGTCATCGGACACGACGGTGACTTCCTTCATCTTGGGGTCGTAGATTTGGATAGCCATGCTATCCTCCTCTAGACATTTGAGTTGTTAAGTGAAATCCCAAAGTGTTAGATGAGATGATAGTGGCTAGACGGAAGAACTAGAGTATATGTCATACACGGAAAATAAATACATACCTCTGGGCACGTGCCGTCAACAAAATGTCGTAGGTGATGGTGAAGCCACGCTTCCTATCCTTCACCTTGATGATGTCCTTGAGACGGAGCTTGATGGAGTCACTCGAGAAGTTATCCTCGGATATGTGGAGGCTATCCTTCCTATCCTTGGTATACTGGTGCATCAGCTTCGCGCGGTGCTGCAGAGGCTGGATCCGCCTGACGAACCAGCACATGGCTAGGTCCAACCTGGTCAGACTCATCTCTACGAACCACTCGATCCGCCTTATGGCGTGGGAAGCATCGTTGTCGGAGGGAAGGTGGCCTGGGATCTCCATGTCGGGGCTTCAGCGGCGGCCCCGTCGACGAAGTCCGGGTACGCTTCTTATCAGCTAGCCAGAGGAATATTTGGGTCGTAGAAGTATGTTTGCTGCCAATTCTTGCAGGACTCATGGCCGACAATGTCGGGGAACCGCCGGCCAGGCCGGATCTTGAAGCTAATTGTTCCGCAATTTCCGAGCTCGTCCTTGCTAGCTCTGGCTTCCCTCTTGACAGTGAAGAAATAGATGAACAAATCTAACCTAGGCCTAATTCCTAGGTAGCCCTCACAAAGCGCTACATAGTTGCTAAGCGCTAGGATGCTATTCGGAGAAAGGTTCTACGGTTGAACCCGGTAATGGTTGAGGACAACAAGGAAGAAGTCGGAGATCGAGAGGGAGATACCGTGTACCATTTGCTCTTTGAGGTACACCTTCTCTCCGGCTTGGGGAGAAGGGGTGACCTCGCCGGCCGGCGCCACCCGCCAGACTATCCCTTCCGTCGCGGGGAGGTATCCTTCGGCGATATCAGAGCCATGCCATTCTCCCTTATGGGAGTCACCCTCCTCTTCCAGCGGTTCCATCCTCGCTGGAATGTGGTTGTCGCTGGTGGCTTCCGCCGCCGCGGACCGTGGCAGGACCATGACCTTTAGAGGCACATGGATGGAGCCTGCCGGCTTGGCCGTGGTCTCGTTTGACGTCGCCATGGACGGGGTGGAGCTGCTGCTCGCCATTGGAGTGGGAGAGAGGTGACTGGGAGATTGGGAAGAAACTAGGGTTTTTCGCGTGCGCGCGGAGAGCTTGAGGAGGTGTTCGTAGGAGGAAGACGATGACGCGGGGGAGAATGAGGTGAAAAGATAAAATCTACCATGGTTGTAATTTATAAACCCCAGTGTCAAGATTCGTGCAAAGTGATCGAATGGTTGCTACGTGGACAGCGCGTGCGCGGAAATTTCGCCACGTTCCCAACCGCCGCCGCCAACGTTTCGTATCCTTCGCGCGGGAAAAAATGGACATTATTGTGTTCTCTGCATGTGTTAGTTACAAGGCGTCGCTGACCTATGGTCTACGTTGCTCTAGCTGATAGGGCAGGTGAACCATCCCATCGGAAGATTCCGGCATGGACGGATCTAGTCCGGCTATGAGAAGAGTATGATGGAAGATTCAGTAGTTCTCCGACTTACAAGTTGAAGATGGAGAGCATTGCGGGGGTTCTTGGGAGGACTACAAGATATTGCTTGACAATTTGCCGACATTCATCTAGATGGAGAATTCAACATAAAGAGGCAAGACGGCGCAAGATCTTGGAGTTCTCCGGGGGCTACTATTAGGGATATGCTATATGGGTATCACCATAACATGTCTCTAATCCGGATAACCTGGGTGGCCCATAGTTGGTAGCAAGGCCTATGGCCTGCTGGGCAGCCCAGTTAGATGGATCTAGAAGGGAGGCCCATGCTGCATAAAGGAAGGCTACGGAGGAGTCACCGACATACCCAGAGCCTTGGAGTGCAAGACACGTTAGACTAGTTCTGTATTGTGTAGTACTTTGTAACCTGTCCGGCTAGGACTTTACCTGTAACCCTAGGATCTGGCGACTATATAAGCCGGACCTATGGGAGCCTTTAGGGCAAGACACAACTCATATCGCGCACAGCGAACCAATCCTTGTAACTCGGCGTATTGCCATTATAGTGATTTATAGCAGGAGTAGAATTCCGCCACCGTTTTGGGATCTGAACCTGGGTAAGCTGTGTTACCTCGTACCCGCCAACCTTCCTCCTTACCCCACGTCTCTAAACACGCTCTGTGAGGACCCTCCATGGCGTACTCGCCGGCAATACCACGAGAGCAATAACATGATCATCATCGCCCACATATACATATGTGTACTACCCGTGTAAAGCATCTACACATAGATCCGGATCTGATACCACTGTTGGGTTTGCAGCATAGAAAACAAATATTTTCCTACGATGGGAACAACTATGTACCAAGATCTATCTACTAGATACAAGCAACGGGCGGATATACATCCATAGAGAACATACCCTTGAAGACCGACAAAGCTTGACGAGATTGAACTCGTGGTTGATGTAGACGAACTCTTATCGATATCAAGATCAAGAGGAAGTCCTAGCGCCGGAAATCAGCGGCGCATCTGTGCTGGCACACACGTCAGAGGCACCGAGCAACCACCTCCGCCTCCTCTCTCCAGCGATGTAGCGGAAGCACAACTCTTTCTTGCCTAAAAGCCATCGGGAACATGTATCTCGCTAGTCCGAGACCATGGGGGATAAAAACTAGAGGGGGAGAGAGATCCTTCACGAGGAGGTGTAAGTGAGAAGTGAGGAGGGGGTCCTTTTATAGGAGGAGGGGGGCACCCAAGGGGGTGGCCACCGGCCATGGGGGCTGCCCCCTCCCCTCCTTCATTCATGTGGGTGGAAGCTCCACTCACAAAATGCCCCTTCAATTCTCCACTCAAAAAACTCCACTCAAATTCCCATTAAATTTCCACCAAATTTAATACAAACTCTCTTTAAATAAAACTCCTTTTATTTATTCAGAATTTTGTCAATTACTTAAATGACAAACATTCACATATAACCCCTTGCTAGTATTTCATTTCACATGCAGAAACACTTTCTGCAATTTCACCCGAAACCAGTTTCGGTATCTAGTGAAATAAATTCCTACGCTTTGTTATTCTTTTCAGCATGAAATTATTTGCTCCAACTGGTGCCGGTGCCTCTTAAGTGTGTCACCCTACGGTTCGTGAATAATGCAGACATGATCGAGACCCCTCTCAGATCAATAATCAGAAGCGGGACCTGGAGATCCATACTAACTCCCACACATTCAACGATGACTTTCTTGTGATCGTGAGAACCTTTTACGCTAGCATCTTAATCCCTTTGTCTCGCGATATATTATATGTCAGATATTCGATCATCGGTATCTCCATACCTAGTTTGATCTCGTTACTGACATGTACTCTTTTCTCGTTCCTGTGATATAACATTCTAGTGATCAAATCACTTGCTTGCAAGCTATTCAATGTGATATCACCGAGAGGGCCTAGAGCATATCTATCCGTCATCGGGATGAAAAAATTCCACTCTCGGTCCATGTGCCTCAACATAACACTTTAGTAGTACTGAACCCATCTTTATAATCACCCTATTACGTTGTGACGTTTGATGTTATCAAGATACTCTTCCAGTGTTAGTGATTGGCGTGATCTCATGGTCTAAGGATTAGGATTTCTTCGTATGATGTTATAGCAATATAAACTCAATGACTTTGATCATAATGCTATACTTCGGATGAATGTTCATCACACCATTCCAATAATGATGTGACCTCGTTATTAACAACATCCAATGTCCATGATCAGGAAACCTTGATCATCTTGTTAATCAACGAGCTAGTTTATAAGAGAGGCATAACTAGGAACTTTCTGTTTGTTTATTAAACACACATGTATTAACGTTTCTGTATTAATACAATTATAGCATGCAAAATAAACATCTATCATATACTTGGAATATACATAATTACCAATTTATTATTGCCTCTCAGGGCATATTCCCTTCAGATCTACCCCGACACTCCCTTCCATAGCATCTACACAGGTTACCACGGCCGCATACCTGCAGGTTATTATGTAACTAGACCTTCTCCTAGCTTTGGCACATGCTACTCAGGAAGAACGACCTCCACCACCTCGACGAGCACATTAGGAAGCTCGATGACATCATGGGCAAGTGCCGCTCCGTACAACCCACAAGCAGTGTGGGAAGGGTTCGCAGCATAGAAAACAAAAAAAATCATATGATAAGAACACCAAATGCGCCAAGATATAATCTAGTAGATGCTAATAACGAGTAAAGGGTGATAAAAAATACTTATCCTCGAAGACTGGAAGCTTTTTACGAAATCTAATTTCGTTGTTGATGTAGTCGATCACTTGGTTATCTCAAGATCGAGGTGTAGAGCGCCACAAACCAACAGTGCATCCATACTCGGGAACATGTCTGACTCCTGACAACCTTACTGCCTCCAGTCCAGAAGAACAGCGGAAGGAGTAGATAAATATTACTCCAAAAAATCAACAGAACATGCACTTCGCTAATCCAAAGCCATGGGGAATTGCAATAGGGGAAGAGAGCCTTGACAAGGAGGTGGTGCAAATTGAGAGGTGGAGAGGAGGGCCTTTTATATGGGGAGGGGACTGCCCCTCTTCGCTCATTTATTCCCTCATTCATGTGAGTGAAACCCCCATTTCAATTGCATTAAATGTCCATGGCATAAATGCATTTCTCTCTTTAAATAAAACTCTTTTATTTATTTTATTCAGACTTTTGTTAATTACTTTAATTAACAAACATTCACATAAAACCCCTTACATTGTTTCAATATTACACTTGAACCATTTATAGCGATTTGACCCAAAACAATTCCAGCAATCATCGAAACAATGTCAGTTCTATCAATATTATTATTGGATATGTTTTATCTACACTTAGTGTGGGAGAACCTTAAGTGTGTCACCCTATGGTTCGCGAATGATGCAGACATGATAGAGACACCTCTCTTAACAATAATCAGAAGCGAGAACTAGAGATCCATACTGACTCCCACATATTCAACGATGACTCTAGTAATTGTGTGAACTATTAAGGTCGTAACCAAATCCCTTTGTCTCGCGACATATTACATGTCTAAGATTCGATCATCGATATCCTCATATCTAGTTTAATCTCATTACCGACAAGTACTCTTTTCTCGTTCCTGTGATATAACATTCCTTGTGATCAAATCACCTGCTTGAAAGCTGTTTTCAATGTGATATCACCGAGAGGGCCCAGAGAATATCTCTCCATCATCGAGATGGACACATCCCACTCTAGATCCATGAGCCTCTATAAAACACTATCGGAGTACCTGAACCCACCTTTATAGTCACCTTGTTATAGTGTGACGTTTGATGTTATCAAAGTACTCTTCCGGTGTTAGTGATTGATATGATCTCATGGTCTAAGCATTAGGGTTACTTCATATGAAATATTATAGAAATCTAAATATAATGACTTTAATCATATTATTATCCTTCGGATGAGTGTTCATCACATCATTCCACCAATGATCTGACCTCGTAATTAACAACATCCAATGTCTATGATCAGGAAACATTTGATCATCTTGTTAATCAACGAGCTAGTTTATATGATAGGCATAACTAGATACTATACATATTTGTTTATTAAACACACATGAATTAATGTTTCCAATTAACACAATTATAGCATGAGAAATAAAAATTTATCATAAACAAGGAATAAGATAATAATCACTTTATTATTACCTCTCCGGCATATTCCCTTTAGTGTGGGGACCCATCCCTATCACTACAAGAAAAAATAGCTTTTACAATGGACAATTTTCATGGTCGAAGGCCCATTTTTCGTGGTTAAAAATTATTCTATGACAGATGGCCTTCGTGGTAAAAGACCCGTCACAAAGAATCTACCATGGTTATTTTGCGACCGTGGCGAATCACACCCTTCGGCCATGGAAACTTGTGCCATCATAGATCTGTTCGCCAGACGCGTTGACTATTGACATCATGCAAACTGCCACATGGCAAACAATGTTAACGACCATCTATCATCATTAACTGCCACAAAAATCATGATAGAAGTTATGCCCAGCCAAAGCCTGCTAATTATTAAGTGAATTGGCCCATTAGGAGATCCCAATAAGAAATTGTCCCATTATTGTTTTGTCATGCACTCTTTTAATTGGGCCCATTAATGCAGCCCGCCGCGGCCTGCTAACTTTTTGGCCATTTACTATTCCGGCATCCATGAGGCCCACATCAGCCCAACACTGTGCGGCCACTTGCGTCCTGCGTCATGTCGGCCCAGTACTATTCAGGTATGTTGTCAATCTGGCCTTTTACTATTTCAGCCTGCTAACAATCTAGTTTTTACTATTCAAGCCTATTACTGTTCTAGCCCTTTAGGATTTTGGCCCTGCTACTTTTTAGGCCATTTATTGTTTTGGCCTTTTACCTATTCAGGCCAGTTACTGTACTGGCATACTGGCATGTTACTATTCTAAACTTTCACTATTATAGCTCTTTACTATTAACGCCATTTACTGTTCTAGACGTTCACTACTCTGGCCTTTCATTGTTCTGGCCCATTACTATTTTGGCCTTTTACTGTTCTAGCCTTTCAATGTTCTTGCCTTTTACTGTTTGTTTTGGCCCGTCCATGTTCACGTCTTTTCATTGTTCATCCTGCTTTTGTTCCGGCAAGTTACTGTTCTTGCTTGTTACTGTTTCGGCCTTTTTTGGAAGTGCCGACCTTTTTGCAGAACGGTACAGGAATGTCAAGACGTCAATTAATAAACATGCCAAAATTTAATATACTTATTACAAAACAATAAAAGTTAATTACAACAGATCATTAAACAAGACATGCATGCTAAAATATTACAAAGTGTTGGTATCATCAATAAAAGATCGGTACATGGTGATTCGCTTCAATTATCATATGTCCTATTCTTAAACATTTAAGCTACAAATCTAAGAGCAGCTACACCCTTTTTATGCATGCAATACAACCTTTAAATATTTATCACCTATAGGAGTTGTTCTATGTGGACAGTTAAGTAAGTTGTTTGCTTCATAAATGCAATGGGGGATGACTGGGAAGAAGGATCACAACTTTCTGTCATGCCTTCCGAGGACTCCTTCTTGGTATTGACTTTGGCTTGATAAAATATGGTGAAAGTGGTTAAAACAAAGAATAAGGGAAAGAAGTAGTATTATATAAAGTGGAGATTATTTAAGTGTGAAATTACAATAGCTCTGTAAGGGTCCCAACCTTTAATAAGGTAGATTCCCCTGTGTTTACAATGCTAGTCCCTGGATCAATAGCTAGCATCCACAGTTAAGATGTAATATCAAGAAACAAAGGTCATAATACAACTTTATAACGAGGAATAACATAATTTATTACATCTTACATAGCTCATTTGGCTATTACATTACATTGCAGCAGAGTATCTATAAGCATGGGGTCCTTCATCTTCAAAGTGCCACAGGAAGACATGTTGGTTGTAGACTTTGTAATCCTAATCAATCAACTTCACTAATATCAATCAAACCTGCAACATACAAGTTACAGCCATAAGGGTCAATACATTTGAATTGTATTGGCAAATGATACTATGGTAGTATAGTGGAGTCTATCATCTATATGCATTTGGCTAAGTGGAGCTTAGGCTTGCTTTGCTCAAAATAGATTTTCCTTATCATTTGAAAATACTAAGTTTTTGCTTGACAAAATAATCTTTCCCAAGGCATCTCCCAATCAAAGATTGAAGATCCTTTAACCCTTGTTCAACCACAAGTTTTTAACTTAGAAATTCGGATGATGAGATTCTTGATTGCTTCCATGTCTTGATGCTCAAATTGTCCTTTACCAGGGACATGGCTAAGTACTTAGATTTTACACTCTGCAGAGGTGGTGCACTTTCCCCACAAGACTTGGTTTCACCAAGACAAGATCTTTCAGAAGCCTTCCCTTAGACCAAAATGGACGCGCTCCAACCTATCAAACCCTACCACCAACTGTCCATATGGCTAAGTTCTTTCAACCTATATGATCCAGGCAGAGCCCATAATGCCAAGTGGTTGCACTTGAAGCTTCTCAACATTTGACATCTCAAATCTCTTTGTTCCTGGGTGGCCATCCACAAGTGATATACACAAGGTAAACCATAAACATGGGCCTTGTGAACCACTCAACAAAAAACCACCAAGCAATTACCATTCCACCCAGGTGATTCATTAACTTAGTTTTTTTATTAGACAAAAACACAAGTCATCAGACTTAGAAATTTTTCCATAGTATGAATGTATATTCCACCCTTGTTTTCTATTAGCTAAGCTAAGCTTGATAGTAATAGGAATCTTAACTTAGGAAAATTTCTACTAAGCTTTCATCTACTAGGTTTTTCCATAGCAAGGTTTATACTTAGCAAAATTCCATGCAAGTTTTACTTAGAAAAATCACTAATGCATAGTGAAATTAATGGGACAAAAGTATGAAGCATCACTTGCCTTTTTGGTAGAGTATAGGTTCACTCCTTGATCTTTGCAATGTTCTCACACTTCAAGTCACTACAAATCAATCAAGCAAACAATAATTCAATCTACCATTCAAGCAATTCATCGCATAAAATAATAAACAAAACAATACATGCAAGCATGCAAAGGGTTGTATTATTTGTAAAAGTGGTTTCTAATGGGTCATAAATATTTGAAAACACCTAATGGTCATTTTGTAAAAGTGGCAAAGTCATTTTCAAAAGATTTCACTTCATAAACCATTTTCAAAACAAAGTATCATTTTATGTGGTGTAGAAATGTTTTTACTAAGGCATTACTCTATAGGGTTCACAAAATATGTTTTCAAACCACAAAACTTTGTGTTTAGGGTCAGAAAGTTTAAAACAAAACATTTCCCAAAAGTTTTCTTCCAAAACCATTTTTAATGAAGAAACTATATTTTTATTTGACTAGAATTGGTTTTAAATCAAAGAATCATTCTTTTGCATCACCAAATACATTTTTGAAACCACAAAGTGTTTCCTAAGGTCAGTAGGTTCAAATCACTCCATTTGCAAAAGATTTTATCCCCAAAATCATTTTTGAACAATTTTTATAATCTAAACAAGCATACAAATGTTTCTGCAAAAACAAACATTTTACCAGAAGCTTTTTACTAAAAAAATTGCAGGGTTGGCTAGGTCTTGTCTTGCTGAATCCATTGATATAAAGGTTGCAAAATTTGGACGTGTGGAACTAAAGTTATGGATTTTTCAAATTTGCAAACAATTTAGATTCTATTTCTGTTTTAAATCAAACTTCGTCCACGTGGCTGTTTCTGATTCGTCAATACCGTTTCGCTTGGATCGGCTACGGGGTGCGTTGGATCTAAGTGGGACTGGACGGTGCAGATTAGCTCGTACCTCTTCGCTTAAGTGGTTTTGTCTATGCCACAGGATGAGGATCCAACGGCCTACGTGCGTTTGACCAAAGGTTGGCGGCGCAGCGACGGCGGCTGGCGGCGGCGCAGTCAGATGGTGGCTGTGCTGATGAAATAGGAAGCGAGAGAGGATGGGAAGATGCTCACCGTGTTCGCAGAAGCCTGGGGAAGCTCAAGGTGTTCTCGAGGAGTCAAGGGGCGCTCTGGTCCGACGTGGATTGCTCACCGGAGTCCACACGGCGTCGGGCGTGCTCTGGTCGTCGTTGTGGGCGAGGCTACAGGGCATGCCGAAGCAAAATAGAGGGTTCGTTAGACGCGCATGGTACTAAGGAGCATGTGAGCATCACTGAATGGCATTGAGGCGGTCCGAGCTTACCAGGAAGACTCGCCGGAGTTGTGGGGTTCTTCGGTGGCGCTCAGACGAAGACGGAGGCGAGGTTGCAGGTCACTCGCGGGCGAGCTGAGGCCACAGAGAGGTGCGCCAGAGTCTGGTGAACTTTCCTGCGTGCTCGGGGAGGCAAGGGGCGGCATGGGGCTGCCGAAATCTTCGTCGGAGCATCGTCGGACAGTGGATGGTGTGGCGAGGAATTGGGCGGCCTGGGGGCGTGTTGAGGTGGGGCGACAAAGGGGAACGAGAGAGGAGAGGGAGACGCTTTAACGTGCATGGTCGCAGTAAGTAATGGAGAAGGCGTTAAGGCGAATTTAACCGCGGCATCAACGGCAGGAAACAGCCGGCGTGGTCATCGTGGGGAGGAAGAAGATGAGCTGGAGGGGTGGGGCATGCTTGTCAGCGAGAAAGGGAGTGAGGGGGAGGGGTCCACGAGTCAGTGACTAAGCGGGTTCCTTTCACGGTGCGAAGCGTTTTCTCGTTGGGAGAGAGGGAGTGGGCTGGTTGGGCCGGGATGGGCTTAGCTGGGCTGGGTCTTCTTTGCTCTATTTTTTTCTGATCTGAATCTTTTTTTTCTTTTTCTCTTTTGATTTACTGTTTTGAATTTCAATCAACAAAACAAACATTCAATTCAATTCAAACTCCTCCAAACTTCTATTGAGTTTTGGTTCTGTTTAACAACATAAACCAAAGTCCAAAGACAAAAATAATATTTTTATTCTTTTTAGGATCTATTTAATAATTAAATAAAATAGATCTTAGTTATTAATTCAAATAGGTTTTGATTTATTTAATAAAATCTCCATTTGAAAACTAAATATTATCAAAATCAAATCAGTAGGTTTTATTTGAAAATAGAAGATATTTGGAAAACTTGCTTAAAATAAAATAACATTTTTATTTTAGGGTCCATTAATAATTAAATAAAAATGGACCTTAGTTATTAAATCAAATAGGGTCTGTTTTATTTATTTTCAAAACTCTATTTGAAATCCAAAATAGTACCAAAACCATTCAGTAGGTTTTATTTGAAAACAATAAACACTTGGAAAACTTATTTAAAATAATTTAATAAGTTTTGATGTTTTAATTAAAATGGTAAAACCTTTTATTTAAATAAAATTGGATATTAAATCCTTATTATTTTATTTAAATAAACCTTTACTATTTTTATGAAAACAAAATGTTTTATTTCAAAAGCTTGGCCAAGGTTTAATTTGGCTCTATAAAATAATCTTTATTTATAAATCTACCTTTTCTTTTTAAAACCAAATCTTTTATTAAAAGATCCAAAATAGTAATTTCAAAATATTTTTAGCTTTATTGTTTATTTAACTTTTTAAATCGCTTTAGGATTTTATTTGATCCAAATAGGTTTTGAAAGTTTCCAATTGGATTCAAAAGTTTCTTCTCACCCTGAAAATCAACAAAGTTTTATTTTATTCAATTATTTTTCACATTACAAGATTTGGAAAAATCTTGGGATGTGACAGGCTACCACCCTTAAAATAAATCTCGTCCCGAGATTTGGGGAGGCTAGGGTTACAATTTGGCTCAAAACAACTAGGGTACTACCACCCTTAAAATATTTCCAACTAGATTACATCTTGGCTTGCTTGGGATCTTGATGTAACTTTCCTGGGCAGAAGTTTGCATAGTGGCCTAGTTCCTTGCATTTGAAACACATTACTTGGATGATATCTCTCTTTTCCTTTGATATCATTGCCTCTTGTTTGTTTCTTTGGTTCTTCTTCTTTTCTGGGCATTCATTGGCATAGTGTCCCATCTCTTTGCAATTGTAACATTGCACTTGGCTTTTGTCCTTCTTCTTCTTTTTGGGTCTCTCCAAAGCTAGGAGTTCTTCTAGTTCATGCTCTTCACATATCACTTCAGAGGTGGGAAATATTTCTCTCTTCTTGGGGCATTGATCTTCATGCTCCTTGGAGGTATGATCCTTGTCTCCACAAATATTGCAAACTTGGGTTCCCTCCAGAACAGCATCTTTGTCATCCTTGTTGTCATTAGCCCTTTGGGAAAAGTTTTCTCCCATGTTGATCATTTGAGTAACCAATCCTTGCAACAATTGGGATTGAAGTTTCAAAATCCTTTGTATGGCTGGGTCTAGTCCATTGTTGTTGGCTAAAAGCTGAGTTGTCATTTGGTTCAACTGATTTTGGGTTGCTATGAATTCTCTCATGTTGTCCTCTTGGTTGTTGTTTTCATCAACCTTGATGTTGGAGTCTCTTGGAGTAGTCATCTGTTTGGGTTGGATTGGGATTGGAATAGGCAAATTTTTCTAAGGAAATAATTCAAATCACACACATCACAATTCACTCAAGCAATGTGCAAGCAATCACAAACAAACATTCCACTCAAACAACAAGTTTCAAGCATATTTTTAGGTAACCAAAAATATTTTTTTGTTACACCACATAAGTTGGTGGGTTTGTCTTAAACAAAATATGGTGGTCCATCTATATGGTTCACTTGAAATCTTTCTTTCCTTCTTTGGTTGATTTCTTTCTTGCATGGTTTCCTTGGGAAAACTCTTGGTCACAAAAACTTCAAAGTTGATGATGGCTCCTTGTGTTTCCTTAATCTCCAAATCTTGAGCAATATTTCCTTGTCTCACTTGTCTTTAGTGACATCCAAGATTGAAGTGCTTGGTGAATATGCTGAAGATGTTGAAGTCATTAGAGTTGAAGATGTTGAAGTCATTAGGGTTTATGAAGTCCTTTGCACATGGTGAAGTCTTTGGCCATGGGGTAGGTTTGTCCATCAAGTTGAAGTAGAAGAGATGTAGAGTTGAAACCAAAATGGTTGAGGAAAGAGTTTACAAGATTGTTTGTAAATAAGTTTTGGAACAAATACAACTCCTATTTTTCTAAGGGTTTTTGTCCAATCCTAGGTTTACAAATCCTACAGGCAACACAATGCTCTGATACCAACTGTAAGGGTCCCAACCTTTAATAAGGTAGAGTCCCCTGTGTTTACAATGCTAGTCCCTGGATCAATAGCTAGCATCCACAGTTAAGATGTAATATCAAGAAACAAAGGTCATAATACAACTTTATAACCAGGAATAACATAATTTATTACATCTTACATAGCTCATTTGGCTATTACATTACATTGCAGCAGAATATCTATAAGCATGGGGTCCTTCATATTCAAAGTGCCAAAGGCAGACATGTTGGTTGTAGACTTTGTAATCCTAATCAATCAACTTCACTAATATCAATCAAACCTGCAACATACAAGTTACAGCCACAAGGGTCAATACATTTGAATTGTATTGGCAAGTGATACTATGGTAGTATAGTGGAGTCTATCATCTATATGCATTTGGCTAAGTGGAGCTTAGGCTTGCTTTGCTCAAAATAGATTTTCCTTATCATTTGAAAATACTAAGTTTTTGCTTGACAAAATAATATTTCCCATGGCATCTCCCAATCAAAGATTGAAGATCCTTTAACCCTTGTTCAACCACAAGTTTTTAACTTAGAAATTTGGATGATGAGATTCTTGTTTGCTTCCATGTCTTGATGCTCAAATTGTCCTTTACCAGGGACATGGCTAAGTACTTAGATTTTACACTCTGCAGAGGTGGTGCACTTTCCCCACAAGACTTGGTTTCACCAAGACAAGATCTTTCAGAAGCCTTCCCTTAGACCAAAATGGACGCGCTCCAACCTATCAAACCCTACCACCAACTGTCCATATGGCTAAGTTCTTGCAACCTATATGATCCAGGCAGAGCCCATAATGCCAAGTGGTTGCACTTGAAGCTTCTCAACATTTGACATCTCAAATCTCTTTGTTTCCTGGGTGGCCATCCACAAGTGAGATACACAAGGTAAACCATAAACATGGGCCTTGTGAACCACTCAACCAAAAACCACCAAGCAATTACCATTCCACCAAGGTGATTCATTAACTTAGTTGTTTTATTAGACAAAAACACAAGTCCTCAGACTTAGAAATTTTTCCATAGTATGAATGTATGATGGGGATATGCCTACCGGGGTATACCCAGCGGGATGTTTCCGATTGGCCCGTGAGCTGGCGAGTGGGCCTGCAGAACGGCGAGTGGATCAAAGCCCAGCAAGGCACCGAGCGACTGGAAGCTGAAGGCCCAGGCGAGTAGATAGGTCCAGTTGGATTAGGTTAAACGACTATCGAAGCTTTAACTGAATCGGTTGGGATATGTAAACCCTAGGGGAGGTGAGCCTATATAAACCTCCCTATAGGGCGAGTAGAGGTACGTTCCCTCATACACCCAAGCGACTTGCCGCCTAACCGCCGATCTCGCCCATTGTAACACCTCCATAATACAATCTAGCAGGAGTAGGTCTTTACCCTCTGGGGGGCCGAACCTGGATAAAACCCTGTGTATTTGCCCTCATCTCGCACCGCAGATAGCTGGCCGCCCTTGCCCCTCGTTCTACTACTCGCTGTCGATTGCAGCATCTGCCGTGACCATTCCCACGACAATGTATATTCCACCCTTGTTTTCTAGTAGCTAAGCTAAGCTTGATAGTAATAGGAATCTTAACTTAGGAAAATTTCTACTAAGGTTTCATCTACTAGATTTTCCCATAGAAAGGTTTATACTTAGCAAAATTCCATGCAAGTTTTACTTAGAAAAATCACTAATGCATAGTGAAAGTAATGGGACAAAAGTATGAAGCATCACTTGCCTTTTTGGTAGAGTATAGGTTCACTCCTTGATCTTTGCAATGTTCTCACACTTCAAGTCACTACAAATCAATCAAGCAAACAATAATTCAATCTACCATTCAAGCAATTCATCGCATAAACTAATAAACAAAACAATACATGCAAGCATGCAAAGGGTTGTTTTATTTGTAAAAGTGGTTTCTAATGGGTCATAAATATTTGAAAACACCTAATGGTCATTTTGTAAAAGTGGCAAAGTCATTTTCAAAAGATTTCACTTCATAAACCATTTTCAAAACAAAGTATCATTTTATGTGGTGTAGAAATGTTTTTACTAAGGCATTACTCTATAGGGTTCACAAAATATGTTTTCAAACCACAAAACTTTGTGTTTAGGGTCAGAAAGTTTAAAACAAAATATTTCCCAAAAGTTTTCTTCCAAAACCATTTTTAATGAATAAACTATATTTTTATTTGACTAGAATTGTTTTTAAATCAAAGAATCATTCTTTTGCATCACCAAATACATTTTTGAAACCACAAAGTGTTTCCTAAGGTCAGTAGGTTCAAATCACTCCATTTGCAAAAGATTTTATCCCCAAAATCATTTTTGAACAATTTTTATAATCTAAACAAGCATACAAATATTTCTGCAAAAACAAACATTTTACCAGAAGCTTTTTACTAAAAAAATTGCAGGGTTGGCTAGGTATTGTCTTGCTGATTCCATTGATATAAAGTTTGCAAAATTTGGACGTGTGGAACTAAAGTTATGGATTTTTCAAATTTGCAAACAATTCAGATTCTATTTCTGTTTTAAATCAAACTTCGTCCACGTGGCTTTTTCTGATTCGTCAATACCGTTTTGCTTGGATCGGCTATGGGGTGCGTTGGATCTAAGTGGGACTGGACGGTGCAGATTAGCTCGTACCTCTTCGCTTAAGTGGTTCTGTCTATGCCACAGGATGAGGATCCAACGGCCTACGTGCGTTTGACCAAAGGTTGGCGGCGCAGCGATGGCGGCTGGCGGCGGCACGGTCAGATGGTGGCGGTGCTGATGAAATAGGAAGCGGGAGAGGATGGGAAGATGCTCACCGCGTTCGCAGAAACCTGGGGAAGCTCAAGGTGTTCTCGAGGAGTCAAGGGGCGCTCTGGTCCGACGTGGATTGCTCACCGGAGTCCACAAGGCGTCGGGCATGCTCTGGTCTTCGTTGTGGGCGAGGCTACAGGGCATGCCGAAGCAAAATAGAGGGTTCGTTAGACGCGCATGGTACTAAGGAGCATGTGAGCATCACTGAATGGTATCGGGGCGGTCCGACCTTACCAGGAAGACTCGCCGGAGTTGTGGGGTTCTTCGGTGGCGCTCAGACAAAGATGGAGGCGAGGTTGCAGGTCACTCGCGGGCGATCTGAGGCCACAGAGCGGTGCGCCAGAGTCTGGTGAACTTGCCTGCGTGCTCGGGGTGGCAAGGGGTGGCGTGGGGCTGCCGGAATCTTCGCCGGAGCGTCGTCGGACAGTGGGTGGTGTGGCGAGGAATTGGGCGGCCTGGGGGCGTGTTGAGGTGGGGCGACAGAGGGGAACGAGAGAGGAGAGGGAGACGCTTTAACATGCGTGGTCGCAGCGAGTAATGGCGAAGGCGTTAAGGCGAATTTAACCGCGGCATCAACGGCAGGAAACGGCCGGCGTGGTCGTCGCGGGGAGGAAGAAGATGAGCTGGAGGGGTGGGGCATGCTTGTCAGCGAGAAAGGGAGTGAGGGGGAGGGGTCCACAAGTCAGTGACTAAGAGGGTTTCTTTCACGGTGCGAATCGTTTTCTCGCGGGGAGAGAGGGAGTGGGCTGGTTGGGCCGAGATGGGCTTAGCTGGGCTGGGTCTTCTTTGCTCTATTTTTTTCTGATCTGAATCTTTTTTTCTTTTTCTCTTTTGATTTAGTGTTTTGAATTACAATCAACAAAACAAACATTCAATTCAATTCAAACTCCTCCAAACTTCTATTGAGTTTTGGTTCTGTTTAACAACAGAAACCAAAGTCCAAAGACAAAAATAATATTTTTATTCTTTTTAGGATCTATTTAATAATTAAATAAAATAGATCTTAATTATTAATTCAAATAGGTTTTGATTTATTTAATAAAATATCCATTTGAAAACTAAATATTATCAAAATCAAATCAGTAGGTTTTATTTGAAAATAGAAGATATTTGGAAAACTTGCTTAAAATAAAATAACATTTTTATTTTAGGGTCCATTAATAATTAAATAAAAATGGACCTTAGTTATTAAATCAAATAGGGTTTGTTTTATTTATTTTCAAAACTCTATTTGAAATCCAAAATAGTACCAAAACCATTCAGTAGGTTTTATTTGAAAACAATAAACACTTGGAAAACTTATTTAAAATAATTTAATAAGTTTTGATGTTTTAATTAAAATGGTAAAACCTTTTATTTAAATAAAATTGGATATTAAATCCTTATTATTTTATTTAAATAAACCTTTACTATTTTCATCAAAACAAAATGTTTTATTTCAAAAGCTTGGCCAAGGTTTAATTTGGCTCTATAAAATAATCTTTATTTATAAATCTACCTTTTCTTTTGAAAACCAAATCTTTTATTAAAAGATCCAAAATAGTAATTTCAAAATATTTTTAGCTTTATTGTTTATTTAACTTTTTAAATCCCTTTAGGATTTTATTTGATCCCAAATAGGTTTTGAAAGTTTCCAATTGGATTCAAAAGTTTCTTCTCACCCTGAAAATCAACAAAGTTTTATTTTATTCAATTATTTTTCACATTACAAGATTTGGAAAAATCTTGGGATGTGGCAAGCTCCTTCTCAAGCGGGTGCGGCTCCTGGAGAATCTGCTAGTAGAATCTGCATCGAGCAGCTGGAACTCTCGTCCTTGTACTCCATAGTCTTTTCTCTGGATTAAGGCATGCCATTGAAAACCAAGTTAGCTGGTTTGGAGGGATGAAAGCACTTGAAAAACACTAAAAATATAGCATTAAAAATGACCAGATGTATGATTCAAACTAGCTAGCTGGTTTGGAAGGATGAAAGCAGTTAAAACACCAAAAAATAGCATTAAAAATTACCAGATGTATGATTCAAACTAGCTGGAAATTTTCTAAATAAGCATTCGCAAATAGAAACATGACAAAACATGAATGGAAATGTCATGGCAAGATTCTAGGTAGAATGAATTATTAACTTATTATGCATACATGTAATATAACTTATTAACATGACAAGAAACTAGCCTAAGTAACACAGTGAAACCTCACACTTTAGCCTTGCTTGGTGTCAGATTATCAGTGTAGGATCCTCTATGAGTTGTTTGCATGACCCATGCGAGCGCTCAGAAAGAATAGCATCTATGAGTAAGTGTTGCAAGATTATACCGATAGTGTAAGAATGTAAGAAAGGAAATAATAGCGAGAAGCTAATGATGTGGATATGACCTACCAGATGTGGGTGCTAATGAAATGGTAATAGCATGTAGGATATTGATCAACATTCTAAAGCTTTTGTAGCTTACGAGTACCAAAAAAAGCAAACAGACAAGAGAAATTATAGCTGCATAGCGGGGGCGGGTAGGATGGGCAAGAGGGCGACAGGGGTGGCGGATGGGCATTCTAGAGTCAGCGATGACTGATTCGGAGAAGTTTCCCAATGCAGTAGACGACGACGTTGGTGAAGTAGATCCGATGCGGCGAGGGAGTCCATGAAATAGTTTCGGTGTCCATGACACAAGAGTGGTGGACGAGGGCAGGGAGAGGTAGATCCGGTGCATGGGGTGGTAAAGAAGCTCCCATGTGGAAGATAGCACCGGTGGTGAAGGAGCTCTAGTCTGGAATAGAGGGCTGGTGATGAAGCAGTTGGAGGAAGGTGGAGGTCGGACAGGGGTGGGTGTCAAAGAGGCTACGGGGCGATATAGGTGGGATGACCCACATTTACCACATATACCCTTAAATTATTGCAGTGCTCCTCTGGTCCTTGTTTCTGGACCAGGGATAGAAGATGAATTTTGCATCCGCAAAAAATGGGGCGACATATTTGAATAGATGCATGGGATATTTGAATGCATGCTCATGATGTTTCAGCGCTCTGTAGAAATTTAGAGGTCGAAGCTTTCGACATACACTACTCCAACGCGTCCGCTCCTCACGTGCTTGCCCCGTCTAGACCCACATTCCAGCGACAGTATGCTTACCAGCATTTAAATAAATTTTAGGCATTTGCCAAAATTGATAAACATTATATTTTAAAGGCTTTCAAACAAGATGACCAAGTTCATGGCCATATCTCTGCCATAGTTTATGATAACGTGTCCATATTTGGTATATCGGTGTATCTTGGCATTTCAAGCAATTTTTATAAAAGGATATTCCAGATTTGATGGATAATGCCCTACTTTAATGAATTTCCAAGTTTTCTAGCTAAATTTGTGCAATAAAATGACTTTTTGACCATTTAAAGTATGTATGTCTAATTTCTAACTACAAAGTGTGTGATATAGCTTCCTCTTGATTTTTTAAAATAATTTAAAGGCACCGAAATGGTCAAATATTAGAGAAAAACCAAGAGTTTTGCAAGATTCAATTTTTTGATATGAATGGTAATGACACCAAAATTGGGCCATTTTTTAAAAAAATACAAAGAAAAAAATATGAAACGAAATAGTACCATTCTTTTCTATCTTGGTGTCTCACTGTGTGCACTAGCTATTTTCCATGAAAAATATAATCTTAAAATTTGATAACTTTTTAAAAAACTTTTTCACAATATGTCATACCATGTATAAACATTCATGGCTTTCAAAAACTAAATGACCAATGCCAAGGCCATATGTTTACCATACTTTAAAATAATGTAACCATGTTTGGTAGATTGGTGCATATTGGCATTTAATTATTGTTTACAAAAAGAGCTTCCATATTTGAAGTTATTTTAAATTTTCCAATCGATAATAATGGCTTTAATTTTGTCATATATGATATATGGCATATTTGTCACATCCCAAGATTTTCCAAATCTTGTAATATGTAAAATAAATGAATAAAATAAAACTTTGTTTGATTTTCAGAGTGAGAAGAAACTTTTTGAATCCAATTGGAAATCTTCAAACCAATTTGGATCAAATAAAATCCTAAAGAGATTTAAAAAGGTAAACATTTGATAAAGGAAAATAAAAATATTTTGGAATTACTATTTTGGATCTTTTAAATAAAAGGATTTAGTTTTCAAAAGAAATAGAAGTTTTATAAATAAGGATTATTTTATAGAGCCAAATTAAACCTTGGCCAAGCTTTTGAAATAAAACATTTTGCTTTGATAAAAATAGTAAAGGTTTATTTAAATAAATTAATAAGGATTTAAATATCCAAGTTTTATTAATAAAGGTTTTACTATTTCCAAAACATCAAAACTTATTTATTTATTTCAAATAAGTTTTCCAAGCATTTTATATTCTCAAATAAAACCTACTGGTTTGGTTTTGCAAATAATTGGATTTCAAAAGGAGTATTTAAATAAAACAAATCCTATTTTAAATGGTCTATTTATTTAATTAATAATGGACCTATAAATAAAATTATTATTTTGGTTTTGGAATTTTGGTTTATGTTACTGAACAGAACCAAATTCAAAGTTGTTTAGTGTGGTGTTTGTTTGAATTGATTTGAATGTTGTTAGTTTGTTTGAATTTCAAAAGAGAAATTAGAAATAGAAAAGAAAAAGGTTTAAGACAGAAAAAAATAGGATCTGGTCGACCCAACCCAGCAGCCCAACAAGGCCCAGAACCAGCCCAGCTTCCTTTCCCTCGGCGAAACGTTTTCACTCAGAACCGCACCCGCTGAGCCAATGACTGGTGGCCCTCTTCTCCCTCTCATTCCTCGCTGACAGCAGGGACCCACGCAGCCAGCTCACTCCTCTTCTTCCTCGCGACGACCACGCCGGCCGTTTCTTCCAGTGATTCCGCGGCCTCAATTCACCTTAATGCGGCCACCATTACTCGCCGCGATCACGCCAATTTAAACGCCAGCGCCCCTCCTCCATTTCCCCTCCGACTCCTCTCCCAAGCACGCCTCCAGGCTGCCGAATTTGGCTCGACACTCTCACTGCTCCGATGACCCTCCTTGTCGATTCCGGCCAAGATCCACCATCCCGTGCCTCCCCGAGCACACGAGCAGACTCCCCACTCCCAGAAGATTCTCCCTGTACTCTTCGTTCGACCGCGGGCGCCTCAGAACGACACCAACCACTTCGACTGAGCGCCGCCGCGTCTGCAACATCTCCGGCGACGTTTCCTGGTAAGTCCAGACCGCCCCAAGCTTTCTCCTTCACGCACGCGTCTTCTCTGTGATCTCCTGCATCTGACCACACCCTCTGTTTACCTCCTCGTGATCGACAGCGTCGCCTTCGACCGCGAACAGAACCACCCGTCGCCAGACCCTACTCAACCCTGAGCGCCCCTTGCCAAGCCGACTGTACCTCGAACATCACCACGTCATTGCAACCTTGGTGAGAACTTTCCCTCCCCTCTTTGCTTCTTGTAACCTCCGTAGCGCCACCGCCTGGCCGTGCGCTGCCGCTAGCCACCGTAGGCGCCGCTCGCGTTTGGTCAAGCGAACCAGCACCGTAGGATCTTGATCCGACGCTCGCGATAGATCACTTAAGCACCGAAGGGGTACGCATCTTGTGCCGTGCGATCTATTTAGATCCAACGCACCACAGAGCCGATCCGTCCGAACCGGTACCAGCGAATAGCGTTGCGCCGCGTGGCCAGTTCTTATTTAAAAGAGAAGTTTGAAATCTGATTAGAATGTGATTTTGAAAACCCTATAACTTTTGATCCACACGTCCAAAATTTACAAACTTTATATCGTTGGAATAAGTGGAGAAAGCCCTAGACAACCATGCCATTTGTTTGGTAAATAGTATATGTTAGATTAGTTGTTTTTACAGAAACATTTGATTGCTAGTTTAGATTAGAAAAATGTTTCAAAAATGTTTTTGAGTTTGAAACCTTGGCAAAATGGTTTGTTGTGAACCTACTGACTCTAGGAACCAACCCATGGTTTTGAAAATGGATTTGGTAAAGTTTGGGATTGATTAAATGATTTAGCCCATTTCTAACCAAATAAAAATAATGGTTTTGATATGAGAATGTTTTTGGAGTAAAAACTTTGGGAAAATGTTTTGGATCAAAACTACTGACCCTAAACACCAAGTTTTGTGAAACAACAACTTATTTGGTGAACAACTTAAAGTTGTTGCTTTGATAAAAATGTTTTCCACTACATAAAATAGTGATTGGTTTTAAAAATGGTTTTTGGACAAAACCCTTTTTGCAAATGACTTTGCCACTGTGGAAAATGACCACTTTGGACCTTACAAAGTTTAGAAACCTAGTGGAGACCATCTTTGAAAATAGAACCACCTCTTGCATGCTTACATGCATGACTTAGATCCCATTGTTTTATGTGTGTGAAATTTTTGATTGATTATTGGTTTGGAATGCTAGTTGATATGGTGTTTGCTTGATTTATTGTAGTGAAGTTAGCAAAGTGTGAGACTATCAAGATCAAGGATTAAACCAACATTCCCTACCAAAATAAAGGCAAGTGACACTATCATCTAAAGTCCTACTATTTTCATTATACTTAGTGGATTTTGAAAACATGCATGAAAAGAATTTCTATACTTATGCTATGCTAAATCCTAATAGGATACCCTAGACATTCCTTAGAGAAAACAATGTAGTTGTTACATGCTTAGCCATGCTATATTTTGAAAAGAGATACATGTTGAGATTTTATGAAGTTGAGAAAAGGACTTGTGTTTTTACTTAATAAAACAAGGACTCAATGAACCACCTGGGTGGCCAAGGATACTTTGAGTATTGGAGAAGGTGGAAACAAAAGGAACCATGTCTATGGCAATCTCTTTGTGTTGTGCTCCAAAGGAAACCACCCAGGAAACTTAGAGATTGAACATGTTTCTCCAATTGTGGCTTTCGTGTGCAACCACATGCTATTTATGGCTCTGGCTTAGTCAACTACATTGGGAAGACCCATACATTGTCTTTAGTTTACTGGACATGGGGACCTGGAATCCTACATGGGTGCTGAAGACAAGCTAGCAATGGTGTATGGGAGGACCCTCTGGAAAGACTTCTTCACATTCTCAATCTGCCGGTACTCCATCTTGGTGAGCACTAATCCAGTGGCCACTGGTGGCAAAAGGATGGGATTGTGACATGTGGGTAAAGTGTACTACTTCTGCAGAAGATAATAAAATCTAAGTACTTAGCCGTGTCCCCGGTTATGGACAATACTGAGCAACTAAAGTTTGAAGCTATGGGAGATCTCGACATTGTAATTTCTAAAAGAAAGCTTTTAAAGACTTGATGCACTTGGGGGTACCAAGGAGCTCAAGAGACTTTGATAAAACTTGATGTACTTGGGGTTACCAAGGAACTCAAGAGATTTTGATGAAAACATGAACACTTGGGGTTACCAAGAAACTCATGAGATTTTGATAAAACTTGATGCACTTGGGGTTACCAAGGTGCTCAAGAGATTATTGACAAGGACTTGAATACTTGGGGATACCAAGGAGTTCAAGGAACTTGGAAAAGTAGATTTGACAAAGGACCAAAAACCATTTTGAAAAGATAGGATAAATTATTGCTTTATGCAAATGAGCCTAAAACTCTACTTAGCCAAATATGCATGTAATGATAGGATCCACTTATATTCCACATAGTAGTGAAACTTGCCAATACAATTCAAATGTATTGACCCTTGTGGCTGTAACTTGTAATGTTGCAGGTTTGATTGATTTTAGTGAAGATTGATTGATTAGGATTACAAAGCCTACAACCAACATCTGCCTGTGGCACTTTGAAGATGAAGGACCCCATGACTATAGTTATTCCGCTGCAATGTAATGTATTAGCCAAAAGAGCTATGTATGATGTAATAAAATTATGTTATTCCTGGTAATAAAGTTATATTATGACCTTTGTTTCTTGATATTACATCTTAACTGTGGATGCTAGCTATTGATCCAGGGACTAGCATTGTAAACACAGGGGACTCCACCTTATATTGTTCTAAGGTTGGGACACTCCCTCTACAATATCATGTATGAATATGCATAGATTTCAAACCAGATGACCAAGGTCATGGCCATATCTTTGCTATAGTTTATAATAACATGTCCATATTTGGTAGATTGGTGCATATTAGCATTTAAAATATTGTTTACAAAGGAATCTTCCAAATTAAATGTTATTTTCAATTTTCCAAGCGACAATAGTGGATTTTGTCGTGAACCAAATAAAAAATATGGCTCAAAATCTCACTGCCCCAGTTTTCACAAAAGTATATTAGCCTAAGGTTTAGAGTTCAGGGTTTTTGGGTTTAGGGTTTAGGGGCTTAGGGTTCATGGTTTTAGGGTTTAGGGGTTTAGGGTTCAGGATTTAGGGTTTAGGATTTTAGGATTTAGGGTTATTTAGGGTTTAGGGTCTACGGAATTTTCAATAATAATGTTCAAGCTTTATATATATGCTTATATTTGTGGAATAGAATGGCGTTATCGCAATTTAATAAAATGAAAGTATCTCAAATTTTCATCTATAATTAAGTGCATGATACCTACTTGGTCAGGGTTTAGGGTTTAGGGAATTTTCAATAATGTTCAAGCTTTATTCTTATATTAGTGGAATATAATGGCGTTACCACAATTTAATTTAGGACGCAACGCAAATGACAACAATATATATAAGTAACCAGATGACGAAGGTAACGGACATATATTTTCCATAGTTTATAATAACCTATCCGTATTTGGTAGATTAGTGTGTATTGGCATTTCAAATATTGTTTACAAAGTAATCTTCCAAATTCAAAGTTATTTTCAATTTCCAAGTGACAATAATGGCTTTTGCCGTGAAGCAGCTACAAAATATGGCTCAAAATCCCACGGCCCCATTTTCACACAAAGTATAACCTAGGGTTTAGGGTTTAAGCTTCGGGGTTTTAGGGTTCAGGGGTTTAGGATTTTAGGGTTTAGGGTTTTACGGTTTAGGTTTTAGGGAATTTTCAATAATATTTGAGCTTTATGCTTATATTCGTGGAATAGAATGGCGTTAGCGCAATTTAATGAAAGTATCTCAAATTTTGATCTATAAGTGCATGATACCTCCTTGGTCAAGGTTTAGGGGTTAAGGGTTTAGGGTTTAGGGAATTTTCAATAATTTTCAAAATATATGCTTATATTCATGGAATAGAATGCCGTCAACGCAATTTAATGAAAGTATCTCAAATTTTAATCTATAAGTGCATGATACTTGCTTGGTCAGGTTTAGGGGTTGAGGGTTTGGGGTTATAGGGTTTAGGTTTTAGTTTTAGGGGTTTAGGTTTTAGGGAATTTTCAATAATGTTCAAGCTTTATGCTTATATTCGTGGAATAGAATGGTGTCAGCATAATTTAATGAAAGTATATCTCAAATTTTGATTGATGAGTGCATGATACCTGCTTGGTCAGGGTCTTTAGGGGTTGAGGGTTTAAGGTTTTAGGATTTAGGGTTTAGAGGTTTAGGTTTAGTGTTTAGGGGTTTAGGGTTTGGTGAATTATTAATAATGTTCAAGATGTATGCTTATATTCGTGGAATAGAATGGAGTTACCGCAATTTAATGAAAGTATCTCAAATTTTGATCTAGAAGTGCATGATACCTGCTTGTTTAGGGTTTATGGGTTGAGGGTTTATGTATTAATTTAGGGATTGTTTATGATTTAAGGATTAGGGCATTTTTAATAATGTTCAGGCTTTATGCTTATATTCGTCGATTAGAATTGCTTTATCGCAATTTAATGAAAGTATCTTAAATTTTGATCTATAAGTGCATGATACCTGCTTTGTCAGGGTTTATGGGTTTAGTATTTAGGGTTTAAGGGTTTAGGTTGTCAGGGTTTATGGGTTTAGTATTTAGGGTTTAAGGGTTTAGGTTTTAGGGGTTTAGGGTTTTAGGAATTTTCAATAATGTTCAAACTTTATGGTTATATTCATGGAATAGAATGGTGTTACATCAATGTAATGAAAGTATCTCAAATTTTGATATATATAAGTGCATGATACCTTCTTGGTCATATTTTTGTTAAATTCATTTGAAGGTACCCAAATACTAAAACAAAGGAGGAACACCAAGAGTTCTGCAAGATTTAGGTATTATTTGGTTGGGCTTTAGTTCTGGCTTTTGATGTTTGGCTTATAAGCCACGAAGGTGTTTTTGTCTTTGGCTTTTATATTTTACCCTAACATAGTTGAATGATGGTACTCCCTCCGTTCAGAAATATAAGATATTTTAGCTTTGTGAATCAAATGTATCTAGACGTCTTTTAGTGTATAGGTTCGTAGAGGTTCGAACAAAACCTATAGCTTAAAAGGCATCTAGATACATTCTTTTCACAAAACTAAAATGCCTTATATTTCTGGATTATAATCCAAAATCCAAAAGTGGCTGATAAAATAAAGCTAAAAGTGATAGATAAGCTTAACCAAACAACCCCTCAACTTTTTGATATGAATGCTAATGCTGCCAAATTTGGGACCTTTTCAAACAAAAATCCAAATAAAATATAAATAAATTGAAGCAATGTCTTTCTTTTGTATACTTTCTTGATATGTGCACTACCTAGTTTCATTGAAAAAGTATTCTAAAATTTGACAACTTTTGAAGAAACTTGTTTCACAATATGGCGTGCCATCTATGAATATTCATGGCTTTCAAACTAGATGACCAAGGTCATTGCAATATGTTTGCCATAGTTTATGATAACGTGTCCATGTTTGGAAGATCGGTGCATAACTTCATATTGGCATTTCAAACAATGCTTACAAAGGGTGCTTCCAAATTCGAAGTTATTTTAAATTGGTCAAGTGACAACAATGGCTTCCATTGTGATCGAAGAAACTACAAAGACTATATATGGCTCAAAATCTCACCCCCACCAATTTTCTCACAAATTATAAAATATTTGATGGATAATGCCGAAGTTTTATGAATTTTCAAGCTTTTCAGCCAGTTTAGTCGATTTTAATGATTTTATCTCGATTTAGCAAAAAATGTTCAAATTTTGAACCGCAAACGATGGGAATATCTACTTCCCATAATTCCGGGTCACTGACATGCGGGTCACTTGCATGGTGGGTCCAAAAAGTATTGAAGAAGGGTAGGGAAACGTTGATGGGGTGATGCACGTGGGAGAACACAAATGTACCATCTATATATATCCCTCTATTATTGTAGTGCTCCTCGGGTTGTTGTTTCCGGAGCAGGGATATAAAAGAGGAGTTTTGCATTCTAAAGAAAGGTAAAGTATGTTTGAATGGATGTGCGGGATATTTGAATGGATGTGTGCGATGTTTGGTCGCCATTCCAAAATTGTGAGGTCGAAGCTTCTAACATACGCTTCTTGCGGTGACCCAGCATACTGCATGTGTAGTACACTATAGTCGTTGACATGACATCCATAGAACACTGTTCCGTAAATATCACATCCGTCAGAGTGGTACAACAGAAACATTGTGGGTCCATATTACAAACATACACACATTATTATTACAATACCAGAAGTTCAAGACTTCATAAGATTCAAATTACAAACACATATAAAGTTTTTCAGCGGAAGTTTTAACGTGACAACTTCAACTCCAAATTGAGCTCAACAACTTATTATATAAGGTTCATGCTGCCCGTCTCAATTGATTACTAATAACTAAGGCAACTAATCTGACTCGTTGCCCTCCACTCCATATCGGATCTCGTAGTCCACTCCTTCAACACCGCCCGACGGGTCAGACTCCTCATAGAATACATCATCTTGACATTCTAATGCATACATTGGAGTATCTTTTGGATCCTCAGAGTCTAAGCAGGGGATCAAAGGAAAGGGTGAGTAACAGTGTTACCCAACAAGTTCATTATATGCAAGGTGGGAAGTTTGATGCTCTATCTACCACCTCGGACTATAAGTCCTTGGCACCATGCAGTTTTCGTAAATCTTTCTTCAAAGATTGATATTATTGTTAAAAAAACTATGCCCATCAGCCTTCACAGGTTTACCAGAACTTTCATGGAGTTGCTTTCCTACTGCGTTCGTAGCTCCTTCCCGGAACATGGAGTAACAAGTTACAGTTCTTACACACAGCAGAGGTGCGTTACTTTACCCATGAGAGATCAACTCCTTGTTGCACAACCGGGCGTACTTTCCCATCCACAATTCCATGATGTGGGTCCTAGTAGGTGATCCAAGCCAATCACTACCCCCTTCGCGACCCCGCATGCCTCCTTGGTGTACACCATTCCCACCCACTGAATTACGGCAATGGTTTGTACAGACCGTTAGATGCCAGAACTATCGTGGGACGATGAGGGTTCCCACCCATATGTTGTATATCCTCTACGAAATACCAATTAATGCATGCTACGAGGATAATAGCCACGACCTGCACATCCGGCTACATGCGAGAGGAAGAAGATACAGCTGACTTCTCTGTCCCATTCCAAATCTCATGGTCAACGCGTAATATACGGCGCTAGAATCACTGATGTCAGGGGTTGTTAAATTCCTAGATGATTATCATTCTTGCCAATAGAACCCTAAGTTCTATTGCTTCTCTATATCATCACTTAGGATGATATCATCAATTTATTTATTTGAGAAAATAATATTTTCTTTCCTTGAAACATAGATGATAACACACAATTTATAAATACTTTGGTAAAGACTCTTCAAAGGACATCAGCAAGTGATGAATTTGCCTTGTGATTGCAAGGTAGTGAAGTCGGATGCTTGCATTGTACCTTGAGCTTCTATGTCTACAAAACAACATTATTGCGCGATAAGGACAATATTTAAAGAAGAAAAATGGATATGCATAGTAATGTAATGCATTATTTATTATTTATCTTCTTTGGGTGTTCTACCCAATATTTTAGTTTCTAGAATTTCTTTAAGTAATAAAGGAATTCATTTTTAAGGAATATCCTTTAATATTTTATAAATATTACATTCACTATTTTTATAATGTAATATTATTAATAGAGTTAAAAATAATTTTTATTTTATTTTAACTTCTATAATTATTTTCTTAATATTCTTTTTAAAAATAAGTATTTTACTTTAGAAGATTTTATTTTGTAAACTTAAAGATCCCTTTTGTATTTTTCTAAAATACTATAATAATTAAGGATGATAAAAGTTATTTTTATTTATTTTTAGGTATTTTATTGATTTTTATAAAATTCCATAAGGAATATATATTATAAAAATCTTTAACTTGAATTTATATCATTAAAAATAGTCTTTGTAATTTAATAAAGTAGCTTGAATTATTATAAATCAAAAAATATATTATTTGTATTTTTAGGGTGTTTCTTTTATTTACTAGAATTTATTAAATTCTAGGGGTATTTTGGTATTTTGCTAAATTATTAAATTCTGGTTCTTTAATAGTTGGGCCAACCTCATTGGGCTATTTGGGCCAAACTTGGCCCAATTGGCCAGGTCAAAAAACTCTCCTCGAAGACATATTGGCCCTATCGGCCCAGCCCTGTGCCTCTCCTCCTCTTGACCCCATCCCTTTCTCCTCCTCGATCTCGTGGTCACTGGCGCCGCCGCCATGCGATTCCTGCCGCCGTGGTCTTCCCTGGCCACCACCGTGGTGTATGGAGAGGTTGTTGACCATGCTCTTTCGTCTGGTCCATTTCGATTTGGCTCTGTGGCGCTCCTACGGCCAGGCTAGCCCCGTCCTGAACCCTAGGGTTTGGGATGCTACCGGTGATGCCTTCACCGCTGCTCCTATGGTGCTGTGAGGTGCTCGTGTGTTGCTGTGGGGTCCTGTGCATCCTCGTGAGCTGCTATGGTCGCCGCCTCGGCTTGGTGCGGGTTGCAGCGCCCTTTGGGGTGCTCCCGTGCCGTCGTGCGCTCGTTAGCCCCTCTACTTCCTCTTCTATTCTTCAGCGAGGACTACCAGTGAGTTTGGTCTTGATCGTCACCCGTGTCTTCTGTCCTCTGTCTCCTTTGATTTATCTGAGTGACTCTAGTGGCCATCCCTAATTAGGGTTCATGACTTGATTAGGGTTCATCCCTTTGTTTTGGGTGATATATGTGTAACATCCCTAAAATCATGTTTTCAAAGCATTACATATCATCCCTGCGTGCATATTCATTTAGGGTTCAAATTTCAAACTCATTTGAAAGAATCAGAAGCACTGAGTGCTTATTATTTTATGTAAGCAAGCATTGATCCAATGCCACTCTCAAGTGAGATAATAATTGTTTTAAACCAAGTTTTGTTTTCTCTTATGTTGGATTGATTGAGTGTAAAAGCTTGGACAAAATTTCCAAAACAAATATGGTTTTAAAACCATTTTCAAATCTTTATCAAATCATGTGCTAAGGCACTGTTATTTTAAAAAAATTCAAAGGAACCATGCAAGTCCAACAAGACAGCATGATTTTATACTCAAAATTATAAAGGATTCATTTTATAAAATGCCAGAAAGATTTGGAATTCAAATGCTTTTGAATTCATTTGAAAAAGGTTTCCTGGAAATCAATTTAGAAAAAGAAAAGGAATTAGAAAACACAACTGGGCCTGGCGCCAGCTTTTCGGCCCAACAGACAACACATCCCACCCGGGGTTTTCCCTTTCGCTCCGTTTCTCACCGCAGCCGCGTGCACCCACCCGCTGATAGCCTGACCCCATCGTGCCCGTCAGCTTCGTCCTCAATCAACGCACGGCCGAGCCGCTCCGCCGTTACCTCGCCGCAGTCACTTCCCGCTTAAATCCCATTGATGCAGGGAGTAATCGCCGCCCCGCTCCTGGATATTTAATCTCCTCTGCACCATGACCATTTCCCCTCACACCACTCGCTCGTTCCGCCACCAGGCTGCCACAATTGCGCATTGCAACGCTGCAGACAGAACCAGCTCCGGCGACTGATTCCGGTAAGACACGACCGCCCCTTTGCCTCTGCTTCAAACAAACATGACCAGCACATCCTAGCGCATCTCCTGATGCTTTCCTTTTGCCTTCTCGTGACCCAGGTCGTTGACTCCGTTAGCCTCCGCAAGCGACAGCACCGCCGCCCAACTCCGACGAGGAATACCGGTAAACTTCGAGCGCCCCTTGTTTCCCCTCTGACCCTATCATGTTTGCCACGGCCTTGCGCACCCCCTGACCCATCTGGTTCATGCTAGGTAGATCCAGAGCCTCGGCAACGTCCCCGTCTGCAAACACCCGACGCCGCCAGCAACTCCGACGAAGTCCTGCCGCTGCGTCCATGTGCCCCTCGACAAACTACTGCCACGTTGAGCTTCCTCGTGATCTTGCGAGTCTGGTAAGCCACGCCACACACCCCAGCCCCTCCAGTATTCACCAGAGCATCGCTGACAGAGCGCTGCCGCCGCACCACCGTCGCCAGCGCCGCCAATCCTTGGTCGCTTGATCGCGAGCCGTTAGATCTAGATCTAACACGTGAGATAGAATCACTTAACGAAGGGGTACGAGTCAGATCTGGCCGTGCGATTTCATTTAGATCGTGCGGTCCACACTGTTCGATCCGCGCGAAGCGGTACCGACGAATCAGAGAGCGCCGCGTGGCCTGAGTTTGAATTTAAAACAGAAATTTGATCTATTAGTTAACCAAACTTGTAAAATTCATAACTTTTGATCCCCACGTTCAAATTTGACAAATTTTATATCATTGGAATCAGGAGAGAAAATCCTATCTGTTTATGCAATGTGTTTAATGTTTTGTCTCTATAAAAATGGTTGTTTTTGCAGAAACTTGTGTAGGCTTATTTGTGTTATATAAATGATTTGAAAAATGTTTTAAGGATCAAATAAAGTTTATTTTGAGTATCTTAGACTTGATTGTTTTAGTACTGTTTACTTGTCTTGTTTGGTGTATAAAAATCATCACATGACATTTGCATGCATTCATATATTTTTGTTTGAATATTGTGATATGTGATTTTGGTGCCATTATTTTATGTGTAGATTTTGGTGCAAATAGTGATTGTGATTGTGAAGATTGTTGCTACTCCCCAAACTACCAAGGCAAGTGGTGCTTCATGATTTTATTCCTATAATTGTCACCTATGCATTAGAAATATTTTGTATAGAAACTTGCATGAATATTTTTCTAAGTATCTTATTGCTATGCTTGGGAAATCCTAGTAGTTGTAGAATTATTAGAATTTCCTCTAAATTAAGATGCTTACCATTGCCATGCTTATCCTAGCTACTAGCAAACAAGGGGTGATTATATTCATGATATGTGAAATATTTCTAAGTCTTGGACTTGTGTTTTTGCTTAATAAAACAACTAAGTGAATGAAACACCTGGGTGGAATGGAAAGAATGGTTTGTGTTGAGTGGTTACACAAGGCCCATTTCTATGGTTTACCTTGTGTATCTCACTTGTGGAAAGCCACCCAGGAACAAAGGGGTTTGAGATGCCAAATGTTAAGAAGCTTCTAGTGCAGCCACATGGCAATATGGGCTCTGCCTGGATCACATAGGTTGCAATAACTTAGCCATTTGGACAGTTGGTGGTAGTGGGATGATAGGTTGGAACGCGTCCATTTGGTGTAAGGGAAGGCTTCTGAAAGGTCCTGTCTTGGTGAAAATCAAGTCTTGTGGGGAAAGTGCACAACCTCTGCAGATGGAAGAATCTAAGTACTTAGCCATGTCCCTGGTATTGGACAACTTGAGCATCAAGACATGGAAGCTATCAAGAATCTCCTCATCCCAATTTTCTAAGTTAAAACTTGTGGTTGAACAAGGGTGAAGGTTCACCAATTTCTATTAGTGATTCCTTGGGAAAGTTTTGTCAAAAGAATAACTTAGTGTTTTCAACTGATAGGTAAAACCTATTTTGAGCAAAGAAAGCCTAAGCTACACTTAGCCAAATGCATGTAGTATCAATATACTAATATTCTACTAAGGTATCACTTGCCAATACTATTCCAAATGTATTGACCCACTGTGGCTGTAACTTGTGATGTTGCAGGTTATTCTGATGATGATTAGGGGTTATGAGTCTACACTCAACATGCTTGCCTGTGGCACATGAAGATGAAGACTTATTTATCTTATTATATATTTGAACTCTTGTATTAGGCATGTGGCCATGGAGTTTGTAAAAGACTACGTTTGTCTCTGGAATGATATGTAATAATGACCTTTGTTTCTGTGTACTTCATCTTAAACTGTGGATGCTAGCATTGATCCAGGGACTAGCATTGCAATCACAGGGATTCCTTACCTTTATAAAGGGAGGGATCTTATAGATGGTATCAGAGCACTGTGTTGCCTGTAGGATTATGACCCTAGGAATGGATTAGGGACCACTAAGGAAAAAATTTCAACAACTTCCACACTTGTCTTTTTCTTCTCGTAAGCTTTTCTAATCTTCTTTCTCATCTCTATTTGTAGATGAACTCCATCAACGAAGCCGTGAGGAAGGGACCACTCATGACTATGACTTTGGAGTGTGAGACAGAATTCCCCAAGGCTCTCAAGGACCTCATGGTTGCCATGGGAATACATGGTGCATCTGTGTACAAAGGTTTTCCCGTGATGGATGAAGGAGTGGAGTACTGGTGGGTGCAACTTCACTTGTATAAAAACAAGGAAGACAACCACAAGGAATAGGATTCTGCATGGTCATCAACTGAGTGATGCACACCACATTCTTTGATTCTGCAAGGGATGCAGCTTGGAAGGCCATCAAAGAGCTTGGTGATAGAATCAAGTGTAGAATGCTCAGCACCCAGAATGACCTTAGAGAAGAAAAGAAACATACCCAAGAGTTATAGGCTACCAACCAACGTTTAAGAGAGGACATCATAGACTTAGCAATGGAGTCATGTGATCAGGATCGACAGATTTCCTCTAGGGATGCCCTGTTAGCCAACTTGGCAAGTGAGATGGGATTGTAACGTACTTCGTTAGTTGGACCACCACACTTATCATTTCCTTTCCAAAAAAATTGTCTATGTTATGTTGAACCTTGGATGCTTGTAATGGATTTATGTATGCCATGACTTGTGTGTTTGATTTCCAAAAATATGCTTGTGATGCTTTGTCTTATGATTTTCTCTATCTATGTTGATTCTAACCTTTTCTATCTTATAAAATAGATGCCTAATGTTACTATCAGCACGGCTGAAGAGTTCAAGGGAACTCGTTTTGGCACTCGTCTTACTGAGCTCACTAGTGTGCTCAATCTTCCGCTTCCTAGCATCATGATGCTTCCCCTCACCAAGTTCGAGAGGAAGGACCTTTAGGGCTTCAAGGTTACTCAGCCAGGACGCCAGACTGAGCCAGCCACGGAGACCATCACTTTCAAGCTCATGCATGATGACAAGGAGAGAGGCCTAGAGGTAGTCATGCAAGATTTACTTGAGCGTTTGCTAGGGAGACACTCTCGGGAGATTAGAGGTACTCACTTCCACGCCTTCAGTAGACGTGATGAGGATGGTGAGACCATTGACTTCGAGGATACTGCTAGAGAGATGGCAGAGCCGATTCATCTGTACCTCCAGGACTTAGAGGTTCTTCTTAGGCACCTAGATACTGATAGGACCAACGTCATGCTTAGCAATGACGAACTCCAGGTGCATCTTCATGAGAAGGACAAGCTCTTCGCGGATCAAGATGAGATAGTCAAGGAAATGGAGGCCAAGTTTGAGAGTCAGGATAGAAAGTTCATGAGTCAAGAGAAAAGAGTCCAAGATAGGAACAAGAGGATTCGAGAGATGACTGTAGAACTAGAGGCCAAGGACTTCGAGCTCGAGCATCAGCAGGTGGTGATTGAGAGACTTCGTTCGCATACGAGGGCTCTCAAAGCCAAAGTAGAGGCCTTGACTACCAATGTCGAGGAATACAAGACCGCTATGGAGAATGCAGGTCTTACACTTGTCAATGAGGAGGTTGATGCAGAGGAGTAGTGATGACTACTCATTTACTTATTATTTACCATGCTTTTGATTACCGAGTCGCAATGACCATCCAACATGTGGATGGCTTGCTAATGGTGTGTTTGCTTTTCAAAACTTGTTGTCTATGTTGTTGAACTTTTATTATTTTGATGACTGTTTGGTGATTGTTTATGTGATGAATTGTGCATGTTAAGCATCTATGGGTATCTCATTCTTATCCTTATTGAAAAGCACAGATGCCTCCTCGACGTGCCAACCCCAACCCGAACAACAACAATGTCACCCTAGAGATGCAGCAGCTGATGACAGCTCAGATACAGCGGATGAAGATGATGACCACCTTTATGCAGAATCAGAACAACAACAATAACAACAACAACAATAATAACAACAACAACAATCAGAACAATCCACCAGGTTTTGACATGCTCACCAGATTCCTAAGATTGAGGCCAGCAAAGTTCTCAGGAACTACTGATCCCATGGTGGACAATGATTGGCTACGCTCAGTGAACAAGGATTTGGTAACTGTTGGCTGTACTGATGAGGATAAAGTCCGATTTGTAGCACATTTGTTGGAAGGACCAGCAGCTACTTGGTGGGATAACTTCCAGATCACCACTCCCATTGAGGATGTGACATGGGCTATCTTTGAAGATGGTTTCCGTACTGCTCACATATCATCCGGAGTGATGAGTTTGAAGAAGAAGGAATTTCATAACTTGAAGCAGCGCCACCGCAGCGTGGCTGAATATATTGAGGAGTTCAACAATCTGGCGCGTTATGCACCGGATGAAGTTGACACTGATGCTAAGAGGAAAGAGAAGTTCCTCGAAGGATTGAACGATGAACTGAACCTGCAGCTATCTGTGTCCTCTGTCCCCACTTATTAGTCTCTTTGTGACAAGGCTGCCATCTTGGAGAGCAAGATGAAACTGGTTGAAAGCAGGAAGAGGAAACACTCTGACAAGCACAGCTCGGGATCGTCTCACAAGCGTTCCCATTATGATGATAGTGGGAGTTTTGGATCCCACAAGCATGGAAAGTACAACAGCCAACACAACCACAGCCGTCATCATGACAACAAACATCATCGTAGTCATGACAATGACAAGTACAAGAATCACAAGGGTGGATACAAGAACCACCACAACGGAAGTGGAAGTGGTAGTGGAAGCCATCCTGTCAAGAAGGATCTTAGTCAGGTTGAATGTTTCAAGTGCAATAAGATGGGGCATTATGCAAATGAATGCCCAGAAAATAAATTTGAAGGATCCAACAAGCCCAACCCTTTCCAAAATGGGCAAGTGAACCACATCAATGTGGAAGAAATCTATGAGGAACCTGATGTTGTTGCTGGTAAGTTCAAACTCAATACTGTTCCAGCATTTGTTCTCTTTGATACTGGTGCATCTCATTCATTCATATCAAGAGCATTTGTTGAAAGAAATGAACTACCAGTAGAAACTATTGGGTGTCCTATAAAAGTAAGTTCTCCTGGCAGAGAAATGATAGTGAACTCAGGATGTCATGATCTAGTCATAGAGTTTGGGAAGTATAAGTTTCCCGTTAACCTGATAATCCTAAATTCTCAAGGATTGTATGTCATATTGGGAATGGACTGGATGACCAAGAACAAGGGAGTGATAGATTGTGCCAACCATACTGTCACATTCACAACTCCAGAAAACAAAAGGATTAGATTCAAGAACCAAAAGGGAGTAAGCTTAATTCTCTTAAGGGGGTTAGCATAGACAGTGTGCCAATTGTGAGTGAATATCCGGATGTGTTTCCGGAAGAATTGCCAGGAATGCCACCAGATATAGATGTGGAATTTCTGATCGATTTGCTACCAGGATCTGGACCAATAGCGAAGAGACCGTACAAGATGTCAGTTGATGAGTTGAAAGAACTCAAGAAACAACTTGGAGAACAGTTGCAGAAAGGATTTATCCAACCAAGTTCTTCTTCTTGGGGAGCACCAGTTTTGTTTGTGGAAAAGAAGGATAGAAGTCAAAGGTTATGCATAGATTACCGCTCACTCAATGAGGTGACTATCAAGAACAAATACCCTTTGCCTAGAATCAATGACTTGTTTGACCAGTTAGAAGGAGCCTGTGTGTTCTCAAAGATTGATCTTCGATCAGGTTATTTACAGCTCAAAATAAGGGAACAAGACATACCTAAGACAGCTTTCACCACTAGGTATGGATTGTATGAGTATACCGTGATGCCATTTGGTTTGACCAATGCACCAGCGTACTTCATGAATATGATGAACAAGGTGTTCATGGAGTTCCTTGATAAGTTTGTTGTCGTATTCATCAATGACATTTTGATATACTCCAAAAGCAAAGAAGAGCATGAAGGACATTTGCGCTTGATACTTGAGAAACTTAGAGAGCATAAGTTGTATGCCAAATTTAGCAAGTGTGAATTTTGGTTGAATGAAGTTGGATTTCTTGGACACATTGTGTCAGGAGATGGTGTGGCAGTTGATCCTGCTAAAGTGTCAGTTGTAACTGAATTGGAATCTCCTAAGTCAGTAAAAGAGGTTCGTAGTTTCCTTGGCTTGGCAGGATACTACAGGAGATTTATTGAGAATTTTTCCAAGGTAGCTAAGCCAATGAGAGAGTTGCTAAAGAAAGACAAGAAATTTGCTTGGTCTGAAGGATGTGAACTCAGCTTCCAAGAATTGAAGAAGAGACTAGTGACAGCACCAGTCTTATGTTTGCCAGATTTGGAGAAAGATTTCCAAGTATATTGTCATGCATCTCATCATGAATTAGGTGCAGTGCTAATGCAAGAAGGGAAAGTTGTGGCTTATGACTCGAGACAACTCAAAACTCATGAGGTAAATTACCCTACTCATGATTTAGAGTTAGCCTCTGTTGTCCATGCACTCAAAACATGGATACATTATCTTTTGGGAAAGCGATGTGAAGTTTTCACAGATCACAAAAGTTTGAAGTATATCTTCACCCAGAAAGAAATCAACATGAGACAAAGAAGATGGCTAGAACTCATCAAGGACTATGACTTGAGTTTGCAATACCACCCCAGTAAAGCAAATGTTGTAGCGGATGCTCTAAGCCGTAAGGTATTTGTGAATGGCCTTACTAAGGGAGAATTGCCAGATGATCTGTGTTCCCAATTTAGAGATCTCAGATTGGAGATTGTGCCTGAAGGACATCTCATGTCATTGGATGTTCAACCCACTTTGTTGGACAAAATCAAAGAAGCCCAAAAGACAGATAAGGAAATTGAAGAGATTAAGGAAACGTTTGGCAAAGGGAAAGCCAAAGGATTTCATGAAGACGAACAAGGTACTTTATGGTATGGAAAACGTATATGTGTTCCACAAGATCCGGAGCTTCGGAAACTGATTTTACAAGAAGCACATAACTCACCATATTCCATTCATCCGGGTAACACCAAAATGTACATGGATATGAAAGAAAGATTTTGGTGGAATAATCTCAAGAAAGACATCGCCGAACATATTGCTTTGTGTGATGTATGTAGTGGAGTGAAAGCGGAACATCAGAAACCAGCAGGATTGCTACAACCACTACCCATTCCAGATTGGAAGTGGGACAAGATTGGCATGGATTTCATCACTGGACTACCAAGGACTAGGTCAGGATATGATTCTATTTGGGTAGTAGTGGATCGCCTAACTAAAGTGGCTCATTTCATACCCGTGAAGACAACCTATACAAGTGCTAAGTTAGCCAAAATATACATGAGCAGGATTGTATGTCTGCATGGAGTACCCAAGAGTATTGTGTCAGATAGGGGAACTCAATTCACTTCTCATTTTTGGAGGCAACTACATGAGTCATTGGGAATGAGGTTGGAATTCAGCACTTCTTTTCATCCTCAGACTGATGGACAAACAGAAAGGACCAACCAGATTCTTGAAGATATGTTGAGAGCCTGTGCTCTAGACTATGGAGCCAGTTGGGATGAAAGTCTACCTTACGCAGAATTCTCTTACAATAACAGCTATCAAGCCAGTATTGAGATGGCACCATTTGAAATTCTCTATGGGAGAAAGTGTACCACCCCATTGTTATGGAATGGTGTGGGAGAAAGAAATCTGTTCGGACCAGAACTAATCAAAGAGGCTGAAGAGAAAGTCAAGCTAGTTAAGGACAGATTGAAGATAGCACAGTCCCGACAAAAGAGCTACGCAGATCCTAAGCGTAGAGAAGTCACCTATGAAGTGGGTGATAGAGCTTATCTTAGAGTGTCACCACTTCATGGAGTGAAGAGATTTGGTGTCAAAGGAAAATTGGCCCCAAGGTATGTTGGACCATTCAAGATTCTGAGTCGAAAAGGAGAAGTAGCTTATGAGATTGAATTGCCAGAGTCATTGTCTGCCGTTCACAATGTGTTTCATGTGAGTCAGCTTAATAAATGCCATCCAGCAATGGAAGAGACTTCTTTGAAAGATACCATACCTTTTGAGGAGGTTCAATTGGAAAGTGATCTCACTTATGAAGAAAAACCTATCAAGATTCTTGAGACTGCAGAAAGAGTTACTCGGACTAAGACTATCAAATTCTGCAAAGTTTAATGGAACCATCATTCCGAAGAAGAAGCGACATGGGAAAGAGAAGATGATCTTCGGAAAGACCACCCTCACATATTTGCTAGCCAATCTGAATCTCGAGGGCGAGATTCACCTTAAGGGGGTTAGATTTGTAACATCCCTAATATCATGTTTTCAAAGAATTGCATATCATCCTTGCATGCATATTCATTTAGGGTTCAAATTTCAAACTCATTTGAAAGAATCAGGAGCACTGAGTGCTTATTATTTTATGTAAGCACGCATTGATCCAATGCCACTCTCAAGTGAGAGAATAATTGTTTTAAACCAAGTTTTGTTTTCTCTTATGTTGGATTGGTTGAGTGTTAAAGCTTGGACAAAATTTCCAAAACAAATATGGTTTTAAAACCATTTTCAAATCTTTATCAAATCATGTGCTAAGGCAGTGTTATTTAAAAAAAATCAAAGGAACCATGCAAGTCCAACAAGACAGCATGGTTTTATACTCAAAATTATACAGGATTCATTTTATAAAAGGCCAGAAAGATTTGGAATTCAAATGCTTTTGAATTCATTTGAAAAAGGTTTCCTGGAAATCAATTTAGAAAAAGAAAAGGAATTAGAAAACACAACTGGGCCTGGCACCAACTTTTCGCCCCAACAGACAACACATCCCACCCGGGGTTTTCCCTTTCCCTCCGTTTCTCACCGCAGCCGCGTGCACCCACCCGCTGATAGCCTGACCCCACCGTGCCCCGTCAGCTTCGTCCTCAATCAACGCGCGGCCGAGCCGCTCCGCCGTTACCTCGCCGCAGTCACTGCCCGCTTAAATACCATTGATGCAGGGAGTAATCGCTGCCCCGCTCCTGGCTATTTAATCTCCTCTGCACCACGACCATTTCCCCTCACACCACTCGCTCGTTCCGCCACCAGGCTGCCACAGTTGCGCATTGCAACGCTGCAGACAGAACCAGCTCCGGCGACTGATTCCGGTAAGACACGACCGCCCCTTTGCCTCTGCTTCAAACAAACATGACCAGCACATCCTGGCGCATCTCCTGATGCTTTCCTTTTGCCTTCTCGTGACCCAGGTCGTTGACTCCGTTAGCCTCCGCAAGCGACAGCACCGCCACCCAACTCCGACGAGGAATACCGGTAAACTTCGAGCGCCCCTTGTTTCCCCTCTGACCCTATCATGTTCGCCACGGCCTTGCGCACCCCCTGACCCATATGGTTCATGCTAGGGAGATCCAGAGCCTCGGCAACGTCCCCGTCCGCAAACACCCGACGCCGCCAGCAACTCCGACGAAGTCCTGCCGCTGCGTCCATGTGCCCCTCGACAAACTACTGCCACGTTGAGCTTCCTCGTGATCTTGCGAGTCTGGTAAGCCATGCCACACACCCCATCCCCTCCTGTATTCGCCGGAGCATCGCTGACAGAGCGCTGCCGCCGCGCCACCGTCGCCAGCGCCGCCAATCCTTGGTCGCTTGATCGCGAGCCGTTAGATCTAGATCTAACGCGTGAGATAGAATCACTTAACGAAGGGGTACGAGTCAGATCTGGCCGTGCGATATCATTTAGATCGTGTGGTCACTGTTCGATCCGCGCGAAGCGGTACCGACGAATCAGAGAGCGCCGCGTGGCCTGAGTTTGAATTTAAAACAGAAATTTGATCTATTAGTTAACCAAACTTGTAAAATTCATAACTTTTGATCCCCACGTTCAAATTTGACAAATTTTATATCATTGGAATCAGGAGAGAAAATCCTATCTGTTTATGCAATGTGTTTAATGTTTGGTCTCTGTAAAAATGGTTGTTTTTGCAGAAACTTGTGTAGGCTTATTTGTATTATATAAATGATTTGAAAAATGTTTTAAGGATCAAATAAAGTTTATTTTGAGTATCTTGGACTTGATTGTTTTAGTACTGTTTACTTGTATTGTTTGGTGTAGAAAAATCATCACATGACATTTGCATGCATTCATATATTTTTGTTTGAATATTGTGATATGTGATTTTGGTGCCATTATTTTATGTGTAGATTTTGGTGCAAATAGTGATTGTGATTGTGAAGATTGTTGCTACTCCCCAAACTACCAAGGCAAGTGGTGCTTCATGATTTTATTCCTATAATTGTCACCTATAAATTAGAAATATTTTGTATAGAAACTTGCATGAATATTTTTCTAAGTATCTTATTGCTATGCTTGGGAAATCCTAGTAGTTGTAGAATTATTATAGTTTCCTCTAAATTAAGATTCTTACCATTTCCATGCTTATCCTAGCTACTAGCAAACAAGGGGTGATTATATTCATGATATGTGAAATATTTCTAAGTCTTGGACTTGTGTTTTTGCTTAATAAAACAACTAAGTGAATGAAACACCTGGGTGGAATGGAAAGAATGGTTTGTGTTGAGTGGTTACACAAGGCCCATTTCTATGGTTTACCTTGTGTATCTCACTTGTGGAAAGCCACCCAGGAACAAAGGGGTTTGAGATGCCAAATGTTAAGAAGCTTCTAGTGCAGCCACATGGCAATATGGGCTCTGCCTGGATCACATAGGTTGCAATAACTTAGCCATTTGGACAGTTGGTGGTAGTGGGATGATAGGTTGGAACGTGTCCATTTGGTCTAAGGGAAGGCTTCTGAAAGGTCCTGTCTTGGTGAAAATCAAGTCTTGTGGGGAAAGTGCACAACCTCTGCAGATGGAAGAATCTAAGTACTTAGCCATGTCCCTGGTATTGGACAACTTGAGCATCAAGACATGGAAGCTATCAAGAATCTCCTCATCCCAATTTTCTAAGTTAAAACTTGTGGTTGAACAAGGGTGAAGGTTCACCAATTTCTATTGGTGATTCCTTGGGAAAGTTTTGTCAAAAGAATAACTTAGTGTTTTCAACTGATAGGTAAAACCTATTTTGAGCAAAGAAAGCCTAAGCTACACTTAGCCAAATGCATGTAGTATCTAGATGCTAATATTCTACTAAGGTATCACTTGCCAATACTATTCCAAATGTATTGACCCACTATGGCTGTAACTTGTGATGTTGCAGGTTATTCTGATGATGATTAGGGGTTATGAGTCTACACTCAACATGCTTGCCTGTGGCACATGAAGATGAAGACTTATTTATCTTATTATATATTTGAACTCTTGTACTAGGCCTGTGTCCATGGAGTTTGTTAAAGACTACGGTTGTCTCTGGAATGATATGTAATGATGACCTTTGTTTCTATGTACTTCATCTTAAACTGTGGATGCTAGAAATATCCAGGGACTAGCATTGCAATCACAGGGATTCCTTACCTTTATAAAGGAGGGATCTTACAATATGATGGATAGAAATTAGTTGTATTGGTAACTAAGGATGATGGATGGTTATTATATGTGGATTACTGTCTATTATTGGGCTTTTGGTGATGCTAGTGGATTACCAGTCTAATTTCAGTGGGTAATTTGATATGGTTCAAATAACAGTGCTACTATGGAATCATTACTTATGGATACTAGTGATTTGAAAGTTCACTACTATCATGATCTGGTTATAGACAGTAGTTTTGTTAGTGGTTTATTCACTGCATCTTTAAATGTTGGCTTATGGATTTATATGCAGATTGAGGTTAATTAGTTTCTTACAGTGATGCTCTGTATACATAAACTTGGACATGATTCCTGGTGATTGTTTCCAGGAAAATGATAGTTATTGGCTTCCTGGTTTATTTATGAAAGCTAAGTAATTGTTTTGGCTTGGGGTGTTAGAACTTGTGACACCATCTAGAATGGCACACAAGTTGTGGTTCTACTACTGATCTTTATTTTGGTCAGTTCTTAAGGTTGGATAAATGCTAAAGATAAATTTTAAGATTCTTTCTTTAAGCATCAATGCATATGATGTTGGTCTGAGGCTTAGGAACTAGGTTCCTATCTTGCTGTTCCTCATAGATATGTCTGGTAGTGATACCAGTTACTTATTAAGGAATCCCTTTGGTAAAATGATTGGTGTGTGAAAGAGTAATTGCCCCTATGTGTGGTTTTGGTGATTAATGACAATCCCTATGGACTAATGTTTTCACTGAGTTTTATATGAAGGAATATTCCATAGGTCATGCTTGTAGTCTATGTGTTGGATTCAAGTATGGATGCCATGAAGATAAAGATATACCTTGAGTATTGGCATCCATATCATCGAGTTGAAGAGAAGAATATGATATGATCAAGATCTTGAGAGTGTGGTTTCAATAGAAGAATTGAAGATATGGCTCTAAGACGGTGTCATTATATCCTCATTAGTTGATCTATGATTGACTAATATTTAGAGCATGTATCTTTCCATAGGTATGCTTCAAAAGTGAAGATCTTATATAGCCCATGAGAGGATGACATCAAGTGGTGATCGTCATCAAGGTTGAGAAGGGCAAGTTCAAGATAAACATCTCGAGAAGATCATTTGCTTGAAGCTTGTCATCCATATTGGTGATGATGGACATGTGAAGACATTTATTAATGAAGCTATCCAATAGTGGTGTATGGGGGAGCAAATTAGGAGTCTTCACGAAGCAACAATGATCAAGTGATGCATTTCGTCTTGGATGGAGATTGAAGTGTTGCAATCAAGATCAAGCGGGATGCGCAAGGCAAAGGTATGGCCTTGCTAAGTTTTCCTTTTACCGATCTCAAGGTGGTTGTTGGGAGACCTGGTTATAGGATACATAGACGCACTATTAAGAGGGGCTTTCGGTTGGGTAACTTGTTCATATCGTCATAGGGAGCTCAATCCTTTGCATTATTTGCATCTTCATATTTTGTTTCTTCTTGGTGTTTCTCCATGTGAGGTTCTTGAGCTTGTTTCTATCTCTTCAACAAGCCCAAGTTCATCGAAAACGAAATTCGTATGCATCTTCTATGGCGTTTTCGAGTTTGAAGTTTTATCGATTCTTCTTATAGGGAGGCTTCTTACCTTTCTTAATTTGGTTCTATCCTCCTCTATTGTACAATGATGTTTCTCTCCACCATCTTGTAGGGCTTGTTGACCTCATCAAAACAAGCCCAAGATCATCGAAATCGGAGTCCGGACGCAAAAGTTATCGCCGTTTTCGTGTGTCCTGTTTGGTTCCAGCGGAATTCCGGCGGGAATTCCGACGGACCAAGTCTGTGGCCGGAATTCCCGGAGACCGCCGAAAATTTCTGGCAAACCGCCAAAAAACTGTTCTGTATGCTGTTTCGATTTGTACCGGAACTTTCGGTTTTGACCGGAAATTTCAGCGGCTGATCCGGCGGTGCCGGTTTCATTGCCGGAACGTGTTCGCCTAGCGCATCTTGCTTCCAACGATCATCCCCCTTGAAGGGGTATAAAAGGGGGCTTCTTCCCCAAAGTTCTAAGACTCTTGAGCATGTTTTTGACCTCCATTGTTGACCCCTTTGAGCTTTCTTCCTCTCCCTTCCCTCCTATGATTCTTGCATCTTTTTGAGGGCTTTGAAAGAGGAGATCTAGATCTGCAATCCCCACCAATCAATTCCTCCTCTAAGTGAGGGGAACCCATTGGATCTAGATCTTGGAGTCATTTGTTGGTTTCCACCATTGTTCTTCCTCTCTAATTCCTCCCTAGCACTTGTTGCTTTGGTGGGATTTAAGAGTGGAGGATTTGAGCACCCTTGGTGTTCTTGCTTTGCATTCTTGCATAAGTGTTGAGCTCTCCATTACGATTTGTTCGAGTGAGAGACCGTGAGCTTGTTACTCTTGGAGGGTGACCTCCTAGTTGGCTTGGCGGTTGGTACCATAGTGTCCTCTTCATGGAAGATTGTGAAGAGACCCGGGCTTCTCCTTCGTGGAGCTTGTGAAGTGGTTGTGGAGCTTGCCATCTCCGGAGTGGAGGAAAAGCTAGCCATAAGGAAAGGGTTTATTACTTCGTGGGATAGACTCGGAGAAGAAGGTGAGCCTTTGTGGCGCGTGAGGAATCCTTCGTGGAACCTCACACCTCTCCAACGTGACGTAGCCCCCTTCCCAAAGGTGGTGAACACAGGAATACATCTTCGTCTCTGTGTGCCTCAGTTATCTCTATATCCGAGCTTAGTTTCCTTGTGATAGCCATCGAGCTTGAAGCACTTATATCTTTCTTATCTTGTGCTATCTTGCTTAGCTTAATTTGTTGTTGGTGCACTTAGTTGATTCTAGTGTATTTAGTTTTTGTGCTTGTAAAATAAACGTTAGTTTAATTCCGCATTCTATCAAGCCAAAACCCTAATAGTTTTGAAATTGCCTATTCACTCCCCCTCTAGGCGACATCTCTATCCTTTAAATTGGTATCAGAGCAAGGTCTCTCCTTGTTTAGGATTCACCGCCTAGAGTGCAAAGATGTTTGCTAGGAGTATAGTGCACAAAGACACAATTATCTTTGATGGCACAAATTATGCTTTGTGGAGAAATTGCTTGCTTTGTAATCTCAGGACCTTGTGTCCAAATATTGAGCGATTTCTAGATGTAGGTTTTTCTCCTCCGTTGGATGCTCAAAATCTATCTTTAGAGGATGAGAAAAATTTACATCTCGAAGCTCAAGTATCTAATGAGATTATTTTCTCTTTGAGCCCCACAGTTAATTTGTTATTTTCGATTGTAAAGCGCAAGTCGTCTAATGAGAAGTGGACCAAGCTTAAAGAAATATTTGGTGGTTCCATTTCTAATATTGTCGGTGGTTTCTCCGAGGAGATCTATTTTCCTTCACATCATGAAGAGCTCCAAGTTTCTTCCACCTCCGGCCGCGATGAGTTCTCATCTTCACTCACTTCACCAACGTGTGGCAAGACACAAGGTAAATTTATGGTGAGTGGTTTTGGGAATTGCAAGATTGATATTGTGCTTGCTAATGATGATCCTTCATCTCTATCCCATTGCAATGTTTATTATTTGGACTTAAGCACTTCTTGCAACAATAATGCTATATCCCCTTGTGTTGCTAGTCCTTGTATATCATCTAGAAATTATTTGAGTACTAGTGTAGATGATATGCTTGATTTTCCTTGTTCCCATGAACAAAATGCTTCTATTTCCTCTAGTTGTTTATCTAACAATGTAGAGGAAATCAAACATTCTATGGAGCAAGACATGATCATGAATGAAGATTCAAGAATATCCTCATCTTCATCCTCCCGTGCTCACATGTGCCTTATGGCAAGAGGATCAAAGGTATCTCCTACTTTGGATCCCAATATATCTTCTAAAGATAATAGCAATGATAATAATGATAGTGATGATGACATTGATGAGGATACTAGTGCTATCTTGCTTGAGTTGACTTTTTGTGTACCTCTCTTCGTGGTAATAATAAGGCCGTTACTTGTCTCAAACATGTTATGGACACCATAACTAGACAAACGGGAACCATAGAGGAGCTGGATTTCCAACTTTATGATGGGAGTCGGAGATTCAATCTCCTTAATCAAGAGCTTGTCGAGGAGAAGCACACTAATTGTCTCCTCACACAAAAAATTGAATCTTATGTGCTTGAAAAGAAAAATTACATTAATGATGCTTGTGCTACTAAATCTACTTCTTGTGAAGCATCTACCCTAAAGGAGAACGTTGAGCTAAGGGCTCAACTTGAGTTGCTAACTATCAAGTATAGGAAATTGGAAGAAAGTCATGAAAAGCTCTCGGGCTCTCATAATGATCTTATAATCTCCCATGATGGGCTAATGTTAGCTCGTGAGGCAAGTATTACCAAGGTAACATCTTGTGAGCCTCTTTTGGACATTACCACAACTTCTACTCAAAATGCAATTTTGCCATGTGCTAGTCCTAGTAATCCATCTAGCCATACTATTGATAAACCTTGTGTTGGATTACTTGCTTTGCCTTGTTTCTCTAACAATGAATCTTATACTTCCTCTAGTACTTGTATTTCTACTAACCATTTAGAGGAAATCAAAGAGCTCAAGGCCCAAGTCACTTCCTTGAGGAATTACTTGGAAAAGAGTCATCAAGGGAAATCCACACTCGATAATATTTTGAGTGTGCAAAAATCCCCTAATGATAAAAGTGGACTTGGATTCAACTACAATAACAATAACAATAACAAGTCCAAGAGAAATAAGAAGAAGGGCCAAAACCAAGTCAAGAATTTGGCCAAGATTATTTGCTTCAAGTGCAAGGTTGAAGGACATCATGTAAGATCTTGTCCATTAAAGAAAAAGCACTTGAGTGAGAAGCAACAAGGGAAGCGGCCACAAGTTCATGTTCAAGCCCAAGTTAAAGTTAGGACACTTCCTAAGAAGAATCAAGATAATTCTCCCCAAGCCAAGAAATCAATTAAGAAGAGAAAGGGGAGCACTTGTTGCTACATATGTCGTGTGAAGGGGCACTTTGCCTCTTCATGTTCAAATGGTACCTTATCTAACCCTATCATTGTTGATGATGATTATTCTCTTAGAAAATATAAGGATGGCAATGTGTTTGCCAAGTTTGTTGGAACTCAAAGTGGTTTCAAGAAAAGAACCATTTGGGTTGCCAAGCCTATTATGACTAACCTCTTAGGACCCAACTTATTTGGGGACCAACAAGCTCAAACTTGATCAATAGGTGTTTTGGAGGGCATTGGAGACTTGGCTAACTCATGAAGAATTAAGGGATATTCATATATTATATTTGATCAAGCCAAGTCATTAGGATTATCTTATCCGTATCTTATATCCAATGGCCTCTTCGCGGTAACTTGTACTTAACTCATTTATATTGTAAGTTACTTGCCTCTTTACATGTTTTGGGTTTTGTACCAAGTATGTGTTTGTATTTGGTGTTCCTCATGCTTGCTTATTTTGTGTATTCAAGTATGTCTAGGTGTTTGGCACATCATTTACCCGTGTGTCTCGTTTTGAGCCTCTAATGCACCTTGATGATATCTTATTTGGATCTTTTTGAATGGTTAATGGAACATCATCTCTCAAACCTTAAAATGTGTGTATGTGAGTACTACCACTTAGTATTGATATTGCAAGATTATCTAGTCACTATGTGGTGTGTCATAATCATGAGAAATTCAAATTCTAAATGTCCTTTAGTTATCTCTAGTTGAGGTTGCTTTGCCTCTTATTAAGAAAAATTGAATATCACATTATGGGGGAGTAATATGATTATTTGCATATCACAATCCTAGGAAATGTGAATATATGAGATAGTGCCACTTAGAGTTGATATTGTTGATTATCTTATTTCTAGGTGGCATGTTGGCTCAAACAAGGTCCTATTTTTGTTAGAAGATTTTATTGCTCATCTTTTTGGTCTTTGTTTGAGTAAAAAATCTTGATGCGGTCTTCCTCAAATACATATCTCTATATATTTTTGGGAGACCATTTGCTTCAAGTTATTTATCATTGCTTTGCATGATTGTGTGACTAGATTGAAGCTATCAAGAATCTCTATCTTTGCATAGTGCTTAATCTTTTTATTCCTATTCTTTTTATTGTGAAGATTTATCTTTAATATCCGTGCAATATACCATCGGAAATCAATTCCAATTCACTCATTGTCTTTGACAATTGATATACTTTTGTGTGGTAGCATTCGTGGATCATCTTCACCTTGGATTTCACCTCTTATTGCCTTATTTTATTTTCAAAAAAATTTGTTGTGGCTCCATTTGTCTTCCTTGGTTTTTTAACATCTCTTTGATTATGTTTTTGATTATTATAAAATGTTTTTTAGTGGAAGACAAACCTTATCTTCTCGAAACCTTGTGACATTGTGAAAAGTGTTAAGGGTTTGGTTTATTTGTTTAAACCTTGCTCTTTTGGGAGTTTTTTATCTCATTCTTTCTTCTCTATTTTATTTGCTTGAATGAGATAAATCCTTGAGTATTTTTGTTTTATTTCATCTTTTTGCTCAATAGTTTTTGCTTAGTTATTTTGTTGAACTTCGTTGAACAAATCTTTTGTTGATTTGATTCTTTGATATAGTTTGGGCAACAAATGTGTTTTGTCACACCTTGTATGCCTTCTTGAATATTTTGGTGTTTTCCAAATTATATCTTCTTTGGATATTGAAATTCTCCATGTGTTTGCTTTCTTTGATCCAATATATAGGTTATACTCTATAAAATCCTTAAACGGCTAAGATATGCATGAAATTCAAATTTCATCTCTAAATATGTACATATTTTTATGGAGTGTGTCCTATGTGTTGTGGTTAGTCTAACCACTTTGGACCCAATAAGTTTGGGGACCAAGATGTACTTGAATGTTGTTTTAGGTACATTGGAGATGCAATGGATGCATGTCTTGTCTGTAAGGAAAGTGTTGTCACCTCATGATAATTGGAGCGAAGCTAGGATGATCGAAAAATTCTTATCTACTACATCATACCATTGCTATCTCGGTAACAAGTATCTTATTCATGCATACTATTCTTTCATCCAATCTCTTGTAGGTTGCATCTTGGCATGAATTTATCCGTTTGTAAATGTTGTGGTTCTTGCAAGGATCTTTGAAAGACTTCTTTATCCGTATTGCTTATGTGAGTAATTTGAGATGATGCATATAATGGGGAGTATATAAAATTATGTTCATGATTCAGCAATTCCAAATATGCCTTCTAGCAATTTATTGCATATCAATTCCTCAAGGTACTCTCATGTGCAATATTGTTGAAATTGCTTTGAATCCTTCCTTTTGCTACTTGTTGCCTTTCTCAAAGTATCCCAACTGACATTTGTTCCCTTAGTGTTAGTTGTGATGTTTTTGAGGTTTTTATTTTTTATTTGGTGAAGTTCATTGATATACCATAAGAGAAAATAGAGCCATGGGCTATATATGCACTTAAGCTTGTCTTAATAAGTGTATTTATTTATATCTACTCCTTGTATCTTGTTTGTGATCTAAATAATATAGAGGGAGTGAGGATTCCATGTTTGTGGATATTGTATTCAAATACAATAATTAAAATTTATGCAAGAATCTTGGGGAGATTCTTTATTTCATTTAGAGCACTATTTGTCCATTTGATTTTTTGGACCATTGGATTGCTTTCTTCATCCGTTGAAGTTTCTTCACCGTTTTATCATTGTAGCAATCTTTGATCCTCAATATAGCTTGATTTCCTCCAAATATTTGTCATTGGATATGTGCATTTGATTTCACTCAAATATTATAAATGCACACCTTGGGGAGGAACTCATACTATATTGGCCTTTTATCTTTGTCATCCATTTTGGCACTTGTTGTCAATGGGGGAGAAGTTTAGAGGGTTTAAGGGAAATGGTTTTATACTTAAGATTGGTTTGTTCTTAAGTTTTTGCCTTTCATGCATTGCAGCTTTATTATGTTTTGCATGGTTGTATATATAGTGTAAACTCTTCCAAAGTTTATTCTAGACAACTTATGCAATGAAATTCAAGTTCATCACACATGCATATATTGTGGGGGAGTTTGCTCTATATATGTTGGTTCTACTCACATCTCTTGCATTAGTTGTAGTTTGTGTAAGTAGAATCGGTTTGATATGTGCTAGTAGCTTTGTGTTACTTGACCATATCAAATGCAACCTCTTGTACACAACTTATTCTCGGATAAGATGCGTACTTGTTTCTAATATTCATTATATAAACCCTCTTGTTGTGATTGTCATCAATTACCAAAATGGGGGAGATTGAAAGAGTAATTGCCCCTATGTGTGGTTTTGGTAATTAATGACAATCCCTATGGACTAATGTTTTCACAGAGTTTTATATGAAGGAATATTCCATAGGTCATGCTTGTAGTCTATGTTTTGGATTCAAGTATGGATGCTATGAATATAAAGATATACCTTGAGTATTGGCATAAATATCATCAATTTGAAGAGAAGAATATGATATGATCAAGATCTTGAGAGTGTGATTTCAATAGAAGAATTCAAGATATGGCTCTAAGACAGTGTCATGATATCCTCATTAGTTGATCTATGATTGACTAAGATTTAGAGCATGTATCTTTCCATGGGTATGCTTCAAAAGTGAAGATCTTATATAGCCCATGAGAGGATGACATCAAGTGGTGATCGTCATCAAGGTTGAGAAGGGCAAGTTCTCGAGAAGATCATTTGCTTAAAGCCTTTCATCCATATTGGTGATAATTAACATGTGAATACATGTATTAATGAAGCTATCCAATAGTGGTGTATGGGGGAGCAAATTAGGAGTCTTCACGAAGCAACAATGATCAAGTGATGCATTTCATCTTGGATGGAGATTGAAGTATTGTCATCAAGATCAAACGGGATGCGCAAGTCAAAGGTATCGCCTTGATAGGTTTTCCTTTTACTGGTCTCAAGGTGGTTGTTGGGAGACCGGGTTATAGGATACATAGACGCACTATTAAGAGGGGCTTTCGGTTGGGTAACTTGATCACATCGTCATAGGGAGCTTAATCCTTTGCATTATTTGTATATTCCTATTTTGTTTCTTCTTGGTGTTTCTCCATGTGAGGTTCTTGAGCTTGTTGCTAGCTCTTCAACAAGCCCAAGTTCATCGAAAACGGAATTTGTATGCATCTTCTATGGCGTTTTCGAGTTTGAAGGTTTTATCGGTTCTTCTTATAGGGAGGCTTCTTACCTTTCTTCATTTGGTTCTGTCCTCATCTATTGGACTATGATTTTTCTCTGTGCCATATTGTAGGGCTTGTTGTCCTCGTCAAAATAAGCCCAAGATCATCGAAATCGGAGTCCGGACACAAAAGTTATTGCCGTTTTCGTGTGTCCTGTTTCATTCCAGCGGAATTCCGGCGGGAATTCTGGCGGACCAAGTCTGTGGCCGGAATTTCCGGCGACCCCCGGAAATTTCCGGCAAACCGCTGAAAAACTATTCTTCATGCTGTTTCGGTTTGTACCAGAACTTTTGGTTTTGACCAGAAATTCCGACGGCTGATCCGGCGGCGCTGGTTTCATCACCGGAACGTGTTCGCCCATCGCATCTTGCTTCCAACGGTCATCCCCCTTGAAGGGGTAAAAAAGGGGGGCTTATTCCCCAAAGTTCTAAGACTCTTGAGCATGTTTTTGACCTCCATTGTTGACCCCTTTGAGCTTTCTTCCTCTCCTTTCCCTCCTATGATTCTTGTATCTTTTTGAGGGCTTTGACAGAGGAGATGTAGATCTACAATCCCCACCAATGAATTCCTCCTCTAAGTGAGGGGAACCCATTGGCTCTAGATCTTGGAGTCATTTGTTGGTTTCCACCATTGTTCTTCCTCTCTAATTCCTCCCTAGCACTTGTTGCTTTGGTGGGATTTGATAGTGGAGGATTTGAGCACCCTTGGTGTTCTTGCTTTGCATTCTTGCATAAGTGTTGAGCTCTCCATTATGATTTGTTCGAGAGTGAGAGACCGTGAGCTTGTTACTCTTGGAGGGTGACCTCCTAGTTGGCTTGGCGGTTGGTATCGCGGTGTCCTCTTCGTGGAAGATTGTGAAGAGACCCGGGATTCTCCTTCGTGGAGCTTGTGAAGTGGTTGTGGAGCTTGCCATCTCCGGAGTGGAGGAAAAGCTAGCCATAAGGAAATGGCTTATTCCTTCGTGGGATAGACTCGGAGAAGAAGGTGAGCCTTTGTGGCGCGTGAGGAATCCTTCGTGGAACCTCACACCTCTCCAACTTGACGTAGCCCTCTTCCCAAAGGTGGTCAACACGGGAATACATATTCGTCTTTGTGTGCCTCGGTTATCTCTATATCCGAGCTTAGTTTCCTTGTGATAGCCATCGAGCTTGAAGCACTTATATCTTGCTTATCACTTGTGGTATATTTATCTTGTGCTATCTTTCTTAGCTTAATTTGTTGTTGGTGCATTTAGTTGAGCCTAGTGTATTTAGGTTTTGTGCTTGTAAAATAAACGTTAGTTTAATTCCGCATTCTATCAAGCCAAAACTGTAATAGTTTTGAAATTGCCTATTCACCCCCCCCCCCCGCCCTCTAGGCGACATCTCTATCCTTTCAGTGTGCTAATGGTTTTGCATGGATCCATAAGATTTATGGATTCGGGGGTGCAACTCTTTTAAGAGATGTGCCAAGAATATATAATCTTGACTATGATTATATTGAAATATAAGATTTGTCCTTTACATCCAGGATCAGGGATGTTGGTCTGAGATCCTGGTTTACTTGTATGATTTTCTTATGGCTATGACTTTAGTATTTAAAATCCTCTATGATGGATCCACCCCACTTGGGTGCTTTCTGAGAGGTTTAATATCAGACAACACATGAATTCTTATCTAACTTTAGATAGACAGATCATGTGATGGTTTTATACTACTCACCACAATAGTTGAGTTGTTGGTGTTGTAACTGGTTGATCTTGTGGCTTGATCTTGTTGGTGGTGTTGCTGGCCTGATGTGGTCCTTCACCTCCTGGTGCTGCTCCTGCTACCTTTGATTCATGTGAGCTTGACCTTGATCTGCCCTTCACCTCCTAGCTCCTGCAACTTGGCCTTGCTATCCACCTGATCCAACCCCTCCTTGTGTCACCATCTAGTGATGCTAGGATGATCTGTTGTGTGGTTTGGCTGGTGGTTTGCTAAGCTTTGATAAATTGGGTGTGTTCTTGGTGTGGTGTTTGAGATGAAGAGGTGAGCTGCTAGAGCTGCCCACGGCTGTGCTACTCCTTTTACTTGTGTGAGCTTGTTGTTGTGTCGACAGCACACACCATGCATTTGGTGATTGTGCTGCATGTGTGCTTGGTACATGTTTTTGGATCAGATCAGTGAGGTGTCTCACCTTTTGATTGTTTAACTTTTAACTTTCCTAGTGAATCTTTCCCCTCTTACTTGCTGTGAATATTTGACTTGTGGCTTATTTATTATGAAAGATCAATTTCTTTCATATTGGTGAAACTTGCCCCTATAATTACTACTCAATGATGTAATCTTGAGCAGTGCAACTCACTTCTCTCTACTGAGAGTAAAACTAACAATTAAGATTTTATTTTCCTTTTGTTTGTTTTGTATTTTGCAGGTGCAAGATCTAGACACTCAAGATTTAGTATAGGATTACCTAGATATATTCTTTTGTAATCTTTATTTTATTTTTTGTAAGAATATTGTAATAGTTTACTCATCTTTTTAATTTCCTTACTTGTAAATCCTTTACTGTAATGAATCTTTATTACTTGAATGAGTTTATCTTTGTACCTTGTTTATGAAATAAAGATAAGGAATAAAGATTCATTTCTTATTTGAATTTCTTATATTGATTTTTTATTACTATTTATTATCTCTTTATCAAAACAAATAATATTACTAAATCATTTTTGGAATTCATTCCAAAATGCCAAATCCCAACTTTTAAAATATAAGTTCAAATTTCAAATTCAAATAGAAATTCTTCCCCCCAAAACACACCAATTCCTAAAGATCATGTCAAAATTTATAACGATCACTCTCCAGAGCTATTCCCACACCTAGAGAGTGAAAGAAACTTTGATCACTTTAGGTTTTTATTTGGCAAAATATTTACCCACATTTTACAGATGAATGCATGCATATGCACAAATTCCTAAATCTACCCTTCGTTGGTTCCTACATACTGGGATGTTACACTTCTTCGACATGCACTACTCAAAATTTTCTCACTAGTGGCCTTTTAATAACGACCATGCGTTTTTTGGTCATAGATCTGTGACCATTCTGAACCAACAGGTCATACGGCATTTGGGAGGATTCAAACCTTGAGAAATTACGACCAATTTTGGTAATAAGATAATATTTTCCTAGCACAAAAAGGTCATAGATGGATAACAGTTGTTCCTACCCTTATATTTAGCTCACTACGACCAAACTAGATGGTCATGGCCACTGATTCTTGTTTCTTCAAAATGGTTGGTCGGACACATCAGCAATTTTGTTTATGTGTCGTTTTCATGTGTCAACTTGTGCTGGCCTGTGCACATAAGTGTCATGTGATGCTGACTAGGAAGTATATCTGAGGTGGGACCCACCTGTCATACAACAAATCATCCAAATAGGACATGTTGACCAAGTTGACCTAACATATGGGCTTGTCAACACCCGGATTTTTAATCACAGATGCCTGTTATGCCATACAATGCAATCCCAGGATTACCATTTTTGCGAGACATAACAGATTTGGATATCACAGTACATCATCCATTAGAAACCATACATAATGTCTTACACAAATAACGATCTCATGATCCAGTTCTTAATACAACTCAAGCAGCGGAATAACATAAAGATAACGATAGCGTAGGCGAAGCTCCATCTTCAGGGTCACAGGCAATGCTGACGATGGGAGATGATCCTAGTTGTCATAACCTTCCGTGGTCCGTCATCCTGATACTCCTCTTCATAGTCTGGCCACGGGAATATCCAGGGACAAAGCCATGAGTACTCTTTAAGTACTCGCAAACTAATACTAACAAGTCAAGGGGGGTTTTGAAGTAGGACACTAGGCTCTAAGGTTGTTTTGCAAAAAGCCAGATTTACCTCTACTCAGTTCAGAAGCAAAGAAAACTAGTTGAAAGTTTTATAACACCTAAGTGGGAATTTGAATTTCATATCACAACTCCGTTGTGGTCAAGTCAAAGTCATAGTTTATTTCACAAGTCATTTTGAAAAAATCTGACGGGGGAACAGTATGGCCACTCCAACTGTCCATAACCACGGACACGACTATTCGAATAGTTTGACACTCTGCAGAGATTGTACACTTTCACCACAACATTCGATACATCCGTCAGGAACAATCCTGAATTCACCATACTCAGTATGCGGATAATCAATCCTAACCTTTCAATTACACGCCCTAGTATAGGCACCTCTCCTGTGAGTTTGGCCTCCCAACCATGACCAACGGTCATCTTGGGTACTGCACAGGTGGAAAATCTTCACAAGGTAGCCTCGGCTCAGACCTTGGCCACGAGGGAACCCATACTAAGGTATATAAATTTCCAGTCAAGCCCGACCCAAATTTCGGGTATTGTGGTTGTACGGTAAAATTGGAATGGTATCGCATCCAGACAACCATCAGTTTTATAAAGGGCTAAGGCTCATTCCTCAACATTTTCATCATCAAAATCATCTGGTGTTCGGAAACACATGTCAAAACATTTCAGTAGAATGACTCATCATTCTAAGGTTTTCATAACCATTTTCACCAAGTATTCCCATCTAAAGTTGATCAAGTTTTATGCTTATCACTAGCATCTACAAGTGGGGGTGAATACTAATGAGGGGTGGTAAAACAAGTGGGGATTAGCTAAGTTCAATCTCATGCCTTAGGATGACATCAAGATTATCTAACTTAGGCCAAATTTTATGCTCTTTATGCTACCTTTGGTTATCTTTCTAGAAGCTACAAGTCACCATGTAAACTCTAAGAGAAAGCTTTGATAAAGAAAATAAAGTATTAAGCTTGCAAGTAAAACTAGGATTTGGTTATCAAGTGGGTATGATCACATATGCTAAGGCATATAGTTGGCATGGTAAAAAGCAAGTATTTTCTTGCATAAGTTGCAAGGGTTAGCTTGCAAGGTTGAAAATATTGGCTTGCATAGACCAACTTGTGTAGTAAGGCTTGCCTTGAGCAGAGCAGTGGTCGAAGTTCTCCTCGGCTTCTTCCTCGTAGTATCCTCCTTCCTCCTCGTATCCTTGGTCGGTACTAGCGTCTATAAATAAATACGAGGTACACAATCACCAAACAATACTTAACTATTGTTAATCATCTGTAACATCCCTAAAATCATGATTTCAAAGTTTGCATATCATTCATGCATGCATAAAGATTTGAGGTCAATTTCAAACTCATTTCAGAAAACAGAAGCAAATAGAGCTATCATTTTATGTGAGCAAAACTTAAATCAAATGGCCATCCCCATTTGAGAGCTTGAATGTTTTAAACCAGGTTTGGTTGATTTCCTTGCTGTTTGGATTGAGTGTGGAATTTGAACAAAGTTTTACAAAATAGAAATGGATTCAAAAACCATTTTCAAACTTTTTCAAACATTTGCAAACCAAGTGCAATGTCACTGTTATTTTTGCCTTTCCAAAAATGACCAAGCCAATTCAAAGTGACCACATGGTTTTATGCCAAGTTTGGTGACTATTGCACACTGCAAAAGTCCAGAAAAGATTTGAATTCAAAAGGAGTTTGAAATCATTTGAAAACCATTCCTGAAATTCATTCTGGAAATAGAAAAGGAATAAAGAAAAAGAAAAAGGCCGGGCGCCCTATTCTAGCCCAACAGCAAAACCGGCCCAACTAACCCACCCGGGCCACCTATCTCTCTCTCGCACGCGCGGACACACCCAGAAAGTCGCTAACACTCGGACCCCACTTCCCCTTTGCTCTAATCGCTGACAAGCGGGCCCCGTCCACGTCGTCATCGTCTTCCCCAAAATTCCACGCATGAACTCCGTCGCTGCCCGTTGCTGCTTTGATTCCGCGAGGTAATTGGCATTGAATCACTGAGCGTTTCTTGTCGAGCCTCTGCCTATTTAATCCCCTCTCGCTCGCGGCCATTTCCCCTCAACCAATTCCCTCTCCACGCCACCAGGCTGCTCGAAACTCGCCAGACGCCGCCGCTGTCCCGACGATCTCCGGTAGCAATTCCGGTGAGTCCCGACCACCCCTGTTCCCTAGTTCAAACGATTATGCTCAGCATGATCTTGTGCATCTTCTGACACCCGTCGCTTGCCTACTCGTGACCCAGGACACCGTCCCCGTTCGTGCCCGCAACCGACCGAGCCGCCGCTCAACTCCGGCGACCAATCGCGGTAAGTCCCGAGCGCCCCTTGCCCCCTCTTGCATACGAGGTTGTTCGCCTTCGTCGTGTACATCTCCTAATCCCTCTGGTTCGTGCTAGGGCGACGCGAAACCTCGGCAACCAACTCGACAGCAACCTCCTGACGCCGTGCACGACTCCGACGAGCTCCAGCAGCCCCTGCCGTGCGCCCCTTGCCAAGCCACCGCCACGTTGAGCTTCAGCACACCACCGCGGTTCTGGTAAGCCTCTTCCCCCACTCCCGCGCGACCTAGAACGCCAGCGCCGCCGCTGACAGACGCGCCGCCGCCAGTCGCCGCCGCTAGCGCCGCTCAGTTTTGGTCAGTTGATTCGTAGCCGTCAGATCCAGATCCAACGCGCAGGATTAGTTCACTTATCGAACCGTTAAGTTTAGATCTGAGCCGTGCGTGTTAGTTAGATCCAACGGTAGCCGAGCATGATCCGGTGCGAAGCGGTACACACCAATAGGAAACAGACGCGTGGCTAGGGTTTGTTTAAAAACGGAATTTGAAAACAGATTTGAATCCAAATTTGATTTAGCTATAACTTTTGATCCACACGTTAGAATTTGACAAATTTTATACCGTTGGAATCAGGAGGACAAGCCCTTTCTGTTTAGGCATTGTGTTTAGTGTTTAGTTTCTGTTAAAATTACTTTTTATATGCAGAAACTTGTTTAGGACTATTTTGAGTATAGAAATTGTTTAGGAAATTGTTTTAGTGTAAAATAAACTTGGTTTAGCAAGTTTTTAACTTGGTTATGTTTCAGTACTATGCACTTGCTTGGTTGGGTTTTAAAAATCATCACTTAGCATTTTGCATGCATGCATATATTTATGTTTGTATATGAACTGTGTGTAATTTTGTGCTACTATTCTTTGTGTAGACTTTGGTGCTAGTGATTGTGATTGTGAAGAGTGCTACTCTCCCAACTGCCAAGGCAAGTGGTACTTCATGAATTTGTCTATCCCTATATTTTATACAAGCATTAGAAATATTTTGCTAAGTCTTGCATGTTACTATTTTTCAAATGCCATGTTGGGAAATCCTAAGTAGTTGTAGAATTGCTAGGAAATTTTTTCTAAGTTAAGTTATTATGCCATGCTTAGCCTAGCTAGTAGCAAACAAGGGTTGGTAAAGTATATACATGCTATGATGAAAATATTTCTAAGTCCTTGGACTTTTGTTTTCTTAATAAAACAACTAAGTCAATGAATCACCTGGGTGGAAAGGGACTTGATTGGTGGTTTTTGGTTGAGTGGTTACACAAGGCCCATGGATATGGTTTACCTTGTGTATCTCACTTGTGGTATGCCACCCAGGAACAAAGGGATTTTAGAGGCCAAGTGTTGAGAAGCTTCTAGTGCAGCCACTTGGCAATATGGGCTCTGCCTGGATCACATAAGTTGCTAGAACTTGGCCGTTTGGACAGTTGGTGGTAGTGGGAATGATAGGTTGGAGCGCGTCCATTTGGTCTAAGGAAAGGCTTCTGAAAGGTCCTGTCTTGGGAAACCAAGTCTGGTGGGGAAAGTGCACAACCTCTGCAGATGGAAAAATCTAAGTACTTAGCCAAGTCCATGGCAATGGACAACTTGAGCATCAAGACATGGAAGCTATCAAGAATCTCATCACTCCAACTTCTAAGTAAAACTTGTGGGTGAACAAGGGTGAAGGACCTCAATGTCTATTGATGGTTTCTTGGGAAAAGTTTTGACAAAGAAAAACTTAGTGTTTTCAACTAATAGGAAAAACCTATTTTGAGCAAAGCAAGCCAAGCTACACTTAGCAAAAATGCATATAGTAATATAGTCCACTTAAAATTTACCAAGGTATCACTTGCCAATACTATTCCAAAGTATTGACCCACTGTGGCTGTAACTTGTGATGTTGCAGGTTACTCTGATGAGGATTAGGTGTCATGAGTCTACACTCAACATGTTTGCCTGTGGCACATGAAGATGAAGACTTATATTTATTTACTTATTCCAAACTCTTGTATTAGGCATGTGGCCTTGAGTTGTAAAGACTATGTTTTATCTCTGGAATGGATGTAATAAATGACCTTTGTATCTGTGTACTTCATCTTAAACTGTGGATGCTAGCATTGATCCAGGGACTGGCATTGCAATCACAGGGATCCTTTTCCTTTACAAAGTAGGGATCTTACAGATGGTATTAGAGCACTGTGTTGCCTGTAGGATTATGACCCTAGGATTGGAAACCACTAAGGAAAAAATTTCAACTACTTCTACACTTGTCTATTCTTCTCGTAAACTTTTCTAATCTTCTCTTTCTCATCTCTATTTGTAGATGAACTCCATCAACGAAGCCGTAAGGAAAGGACCACTCATGACCATGACCTTGGAGTGTGAGACTGAGTTTCCCAAAATTCTCAAGGACCTCATGGTGGCAATGGAAATACATGGTGCAGCTGTGTACAAAGGCTTTCCTGTGGTGGATGAAGGAGTTGAGTACTGGTGGGTGCAACTTCACTTGTACAAAAACAAGGAAGACAACCACAAAGAAACAGGATTCTGCATGTACACCAACACTGTGGTGCACACCACATTCTTTGAGTCGGCAAGAGAAGCAGCTTGGAGGACTATCAAAGAACTTAGTGCTAGAGTTAAGTGCAGAATGCTCAACCTCCAAAAAGACTTGAAGAAAGAGAAGGAACATACCCAAGAGTTGGAAGCTACCAACCAAACCTTAAGAGGATATATTATAGACTTAGTGATGGAATCATGTGAGCAAGATAGGTTGATTGCCTCTAGAAACATTGTGTTAGCCAACAGATCCAGTGACATAGGATTGTAAACGTACTTCGTTAGTTGGACCACCACCTATCACCTTATTTTCCAAAATGTTACCTTAAAATAAGATTGGACCTTGGTTTATGTAATGGATTCATGTATGCATGACTTGTGTGTTTTGCTTTCCAAGGATATGTATGTGATGTTTTGTCTTTTGCTTTATCTTGAATTGTGTTGTTCTAACTTTTCTATCTTATAAATAGATGCCTATTACCATCAGCACTTTTGAGGAGTTCCAGGTTACCCGCTTTGGTCCTCGTATCGTTGAGCTTACTACTTTGCTCAATCTCCCTCTTCCCACCATCATGGTGCATCCCCTCACCAAATTCGAGAGGAAGGACCTCTGGGGCTTCAAGGTGAACCAGCCCGGACGTCAGACAGAGCCTACTACGGAGGCCATCATCTTCAAGCTTATGCACGATGACAGGGAGAGAGGCATGGAGGTAGTTATGTAGGATCTGATAGGACGTCTGCTAGGTTGACACTCCCGACAGGTTAGAGGCACCCACTTACACGTCTTCGGAAGACGTGATGAGGACGGAGAGTCCATCGACTTCGAGGACGACTCGAGGGACGCAGCAGAGCCAATACGCCTGTACCTCCAGGACTTAGAGTCTCACATTAGGCACATGGACACGGACAGGACCAATGTCATGCTCAGCAACGATGAGCTCCAGGTGCAGCTTCGCGAGAAGGACAAGCTCTTCGCGCAGCTGGACGAGATAGTCAAGGAAATGGAGGCAAAGTTCGAGACCCAGGACAGGAAGTTCAAGAGTCAGGAGAAGCGTGTCCAGGATAGGAACAAGAAGATCCGGGATATGAATGAAGAACTGCAGTCCAAGGACTTCGAGCTAGAGCAGCAACAGACGGTGATAGAGAGGCTTCGTTCCCAGAAGAGGGCTCTCAAGGCCAAGATAGAGTCCTTGACCACTACCATTGAGGAGAACAAGGCCGCGATGGAGAACGCAGGTCTTACCTTTGTCGAGGAGGAGATTGATGCCATGAGTAGATTTGACTACTCGTTTATCTTTTATTATCATACTTGTTATTTGAGAACTTGTTATTGGACCATCCGACATGTGGATGGCTTGCTACTTGTGTGTTTTACTTTGTGAACTTGTTATCTTGTTGTTGAACTTTTATCTTGTGTTGCATGTTATGTGTTTGCTTATGTGATGTAATGTGCATGAAAACATCTATGGGTATCTCATTCTTATCTCTATTTGAACAAACCACAGATGCCTCCCCGTCGTGCAAACCCCAACCCCAACAACAACAACAACATCACTCCAGAAATGCAACAAATGATGACTGCTCAAACACAGCTGATGCAGATGATGACAACATTCATCCAGAACCAAAACAATAACAACAACAACCCCAATAACAACAACAATAACAATAACAACAACAACCCTCCGGGCTTTGATATGCTCACCAGCTTCTTGAGATTGAGGCCAGCTAAGTTCTCAGGGACGACTGATCCCATGGTGGCCAACGATTGGCTACGTTCCATGAACAAGGACTTAGTAACCGTGGGTTGTACGGATGCTGAAAGGTCAGATTTGTAGCACATCTGCTGGAAGGGCCAGCCGCCACTTGGTGGGACAACCTCCAGATCACCACTCCCATAGATGAAGTGACATGGGCTATCTTTGAATATGGCTTTCGCACTGCTCATATCTCATCAGGAATAATGAGCCTGAAAAAGAAAGAGTTCCACAATCTGAAACAGCGCCACCGCAGCGTGGCTGAATACATTGAAGAGTTCAACAATCTGGCGCGTTATGCACCGGATGAAGTTGACACAGATGCCAAGAGAAAGGAAAAATTTCTGGAAGGCTTGAATGATGAGCTGAATCTGTAATTGGCTGTGGCATATGTTCCCACTTATTAGTCGCTCTGTGACAAGGCTGCTATTTTGGAGAACAAAATGAAGCAAGTTGAGAGTAGAAAGAGGAAGCACTCCGACAAGCACAGCTCGGGATCGTCTCACAAACGATCTCATTATGATGACAGTGGAAGCTCAGGATCCCACAAGCATGGGAAATTCAACAAGCACCACAACCACAACCACAACCGTCATGACAACAAGCATCACCGCGGTCATGACAATGATAAGTACAAGAACCACAAGAGTGGACATAAGAGCCACCACAGTGGTAATGGTAGTGGAAGTGGAAGTCAGCCTGTTAAGAGAGACATCAGTCAGGTTGAATGCTTCAAATGTAAGAAGATGGGGCACTATGAAAATGAGTGTCCTGAAAAGAAAGTTGAAGGACCTATCAAGCCCAATCCTTTCCAGAAAGGACAGGTGAACCACATCAGTGTGGAGGAGGTCTATGAGGAGCCTGGCGCTGTTGCTGGTAAGTTCAGACTCAATTCTATTCCAGCATTTGTTCTTTTTGATACTTGAGCATCGCATTCATTCATATCAAAAGCATTTGTTGATAGAAATGGGTTTCCAACTGAAAACATTGGGTGTCCAATAAAAGTTAGTTCTCCGGGTGGAGATATGATAGTAAGTCTTGGATGCCGGGATCTAGTAATAGAGTTTGGAAAACATAAGTTTCCAGTGAGTCTGATAATCCTAGATTCCCAAGGACTGGACATAATATTGGGAATGGATTGGATGGCTAAATATGAAGGAGTCCTAGATTGTGCTAATCGTACTGTTGCACTCACAACCCCGGAAAGAAAACGGATTAAGTTCAAGTCCAACTTTGAATCTAAAGGAAGTAAGATAAATTCTCTTAAGGGGGTTAGCATGGATAGTGTGCCAATTGTGAGTGAGTATCCAGATGTGTTTCCGGAAGAACTGCCGGGGATGCCACCAGATAGAGATGTGGAGTTTCTGATAGATTTGGTACCAGGGTCTGGACCAATAGCAAAGAGACCATATAAAATGTCAGTTGATGAACTGAAAGAGCTCAAGAAGCAACTTGGAGAACAGTTGCAGAAAGGATTTATTCAACCAAGTTCTTCATCTTGGGGAGCCCCAGTTTTGTTCGTGGAGAAGAAATATAGAAGTCAAAGGTTATGCATAGATTACCGTTCACTCAACGAGGTAACTATCAAGAACAAATATCCTTTGCCTAGAATCAGTGACTTGTTTGATCAGCTTGAAGGAGCATGTGTGTTCTCAAAAATTGATCTAAGATCAGGCTATTTTCAACTCAAGATAAGAGAACAAGACATACCTAAAACAACATTCACCACAAGGTATGGATTGTATGAGTATACCATAATGCCTTTTGGCTTGACAAATGCTCCAGCATACTTCATGAATATGATGAACAAGGTGTTCATGGAATTTCTTGACAAGTTTGTTGTCGTTTTCATCGATGACATATTAGTCTACTCGAAGAGCAAAGAAGAACATGAAGGACACTGGCGTCTGATACTTGAGAAGTTGAGAGAGCATAAACTTTATGCCAAATTCAGCAAGTTTGAGTTCTGGTTAGAGGAAGTTGGTTTTATTGGTCATGTTATGACAAAGGATGGTGTAGCAGTTGATCCTGCTAAAGTTTCAGCTGTGACTGAATGGGAATCTCCCAAATCCGTGAAGGAAGTTCATAGTTTCCTCGGCTTAGCAGGTTACTACAGAAGGTTTATTGAAAATTTCTCTAAGGTAGCTAAGCCTATGACTGAATTGTTAAAGAAAGACAAGAAGTTTGCTTGGTCTGAAGGTTGTGAACTCAGCTTTCAAGAATTGAAGAAGAGACTTGTGACAGCACCAGTCTTGTGTCTGCCAGACTTGGAAAAATATTTCCAAGTATATTGTGATGCATCTCATCAAGGTTTGGGAGCAGTACTTATGCAAGACGGTAAAGTTGTGGCTTATGCCTCGAGACAACTCAAAACTCATGAAGTAAACTATCCTACTCATGATTTAGAGTTAGCCTCTGTCGTCCATGCACTCAAAACATGGAGACACTATCTTTTGGGAAAGCGATGTGAAGTGTTCACGGATAACAAAAGTTTGAAGTATATCTTCACCCAGAAGGAAATTAATGAGACAAAGAAGATTGCTAGAACTTATCAAAGACTATGACCTAAGTTTGCAATACCATCCCGGTAAAGCAAATGTTGTAGCAGATTCTCTAAGTCGTAAGGTATTTGTGAATGGCCTTACCAAAGGAGAATTGCCTGATGATCTGTGTACCCAATTTAGAAAACTCAGATTGGAGATTGTGCCTGAAGGACATCTCATGTCTTTGGATGTTCAACCCACTTTGTTGGACAAGATCAAAGAAGCCCAGAAGATTGATAAGGAAATTGAAGAGCTTAAAGGAAAGATTGGCATGGGAAAAGTGAAAGGATTCCACGAAGACGAACAGGGTACTTTGTGGCATGGGAAACGTATCTGTGTTCCACAAGATCCGGAGTTACAGAAACTGATTTTGCAAGAAGCACACAACTCTCTGTATTCTATTCACCCGGGTAACACAAAATGTACATGGACATGAAAGAAAGATTTTGGTGGAATAATCTCAAGAAGGACATCGCCGAACATATTGCTTTGTGTGATGTGTGTAGTAGAGTGAAAGCGGAGCATCAGAAACCAGCAGGTTTGCTTCAACCACTACCTATTCCTGATTGGAAGTGGGACAAAATTGGTATGGATTTCATCACCAGATTACCAAGGAGTGCCCAAGAGTATTGTGTCTGATAGGGGAACTCAATTCACTTCCCATTTTTGGAGACAGCTACATGAATCATTGGGAACGAGGTTAGAATTCAGTACTGCTTTTCATCCTCTAACTGATGGACAAACAGAAAGAACTAATCAGATTCTTGAAGACATGTTGAGGGCGTGTGCCTTAGACTATAGAGCCAGTTGGGATCAAAGTCTGCCTTACGCAGAATTTTCTTATAACAACAGCTATCAAGCCAGCATTGAGATGGCACCGTTTGAGTTTCTCTACGGAAGAAAATGTACCACCCCATTGTTATGGAATGGTGTGGGAGAAAGAAGTTTATTCGGGCCAGATCTTATCAAAGAAGCCGAAGAGAAAGTCAAGTTGGTTAAGGACAGGTTGAAGATAGCACAGTCCCGATAGAAAAGCTACGCGGATCCTAAGTGTAGAGAAGTCACCTACGAAGTTGGTGATAGAGCCTATCTTAGAGTGTCACCACTTCGTGGAGTGAAAAGGTTCGGTGTCAAAGGAAAATTGGCACCAAGATATGTTGGGCCATTCAAGATTTTGAGTCGCAAAGGAGAAGTTGCATATGAAATTGAATTGCCTGAATCTCTGTTAGCTCTCCATAATGTGTTTCATGTGAGTCAGCTTAAGAAATGTCACCCAGAAATGGAAGAAACTTCTTTGAAGGATACTATACCTTTGGAAGAGGTTCAATTGGAAAGTGATCTCACCTATGAAGAGAAACCTATCAAAATTCTTGAGACTGCAGAAAGAGTCACAAGGAAAAAGACTATCAAGTTTTGCAAAGTGCAGTGGAATCATCATTCCGAAGAGAAAGCAACATGGGAAAGAGAAGATGATCTTCGGAAAGACCACCCTCACCTATTTGCTAGCCAATCCGAATCTCGAGGGCGAGATTCACCTTAAGGGGGTTAGATTTGTAACATCCCTAAAATCATGATTTCAAAGTTTGCATATCATTCATGCATGCATATAGATTTGAGGTCAATTTCAAACTCATTTCAGAAAACAGAAGCAAATAGAGCTATCATTTTATGTGAGCAAAACTTAAATCAAATGGCCATCCCCATTTGAGAGCTTGAATGTTTTAAACCAGGTTTGGTTGCTTTCCTTGCTGTTTGGATTGAGTGTGGAATTTGAACAAAGTTTTACAAAATAGAAATTGCTTCAAAAACCATTTTCAAACTTTTTCAAACATTTGCAAACCAAGTGCAATGTCACTGTTATTTTTGCCTTTCCAAAAATGACCAAGCCAATTCAAAGTGACCACATGGTTTTATGCCAAGTTTGGTGACTATTGCACACTGCAAAAGTCCAGAGAAGATTTGAATTCAAAAGGAGTTTGAAATCATTTGAAAACCATTCCTGAAATTCATTCTAGAAATAGAAAAGGAATAAAGAAAAAGAAAAAGCCAGGCGCCCTATTCTAGCCCAACAGCAAAACCGGCCCAACTAGCCCACCCGGGCCACCTCTCTCTCTCTCGCACGCGTGGACACACCCAGAAAGTCGCTGACACTCGGACCCCACTTCCCCTTTGCTCTAATCGCTGACAAGCGGGCCCCGTCCACGTCGTCATCGTCTTCCCCAAAATTCCACGCATGAACTCCGCCGCTGCCCGTTGCTGCTTTGATTCCGAGAGGTAATTGGCATTGAATCACTGAGCGTTTCTTGTCGAGCCTCTGCCTATTTAATCCCCTCTCGCTCGCGGCCATTTCCCCTCAACCAATTCCCTCTCCACGCCACCAGGCTGCTCGAAACTCGCCAGACGCCGCCGCTGTCCCAACGATCTCCGGCAGCAATTCCAGTGAGTCCTGACCACCGCTGTGCCCCTAGTTCAAACTATTATGCTCATCATGAGCTTGTGCATCTTCTGACACCCGTCGCTTGCCTGCTCGTGACCCAGGACGCCGTCCCCGTTCGTGCCCGCAACCGACCGAGCCGCCGCTCAACTCCGGCGACCAATCGCGGTAAGTCCCGAGCGCCACTTACCCCCTCTTGCATACGAGGTTGTTCGCCTTCATCTTGTACATCTCCTAATCCCTCTGGTTCGTGCTAGGGCGACGCGAAACCTCGGCAACCAACTCGACAGCAACCTCCCGACGCCGTGCACGACTCCAACGAGCTCCAGCAGCCCCTGTCGTGCGCCCCTTGCCAAGCCACCGCCACGTTGAGCTTCGGCACACCACCGCGGTTCTGGTAAGCCTCTTCCCCCACTCCCGCGTGACCTAGAACGCCAGCGCCGCCGCTGACAGACGCGCCGCCGCCAGTCGCCGCCGCTAGCGCCGCTCAGTTTTGGTCAGTTGATTCGTAGCCGTCAGATCCAGATCCAGCGCGCAGGATTAGTTCACTTATCGAACCGTTAAGTTTAGATCTGAGCCGTGCGTGTTAGTTAGATCCAACGGTAGCCGAGCATGATCCGGTGCGAAGCGGTACGCACCAATAGGAAACAGACGCGTGGCTAGGGTTTGTTTAAAAACGGAATTTGAAAACAGATTTGAATCCAAATTTGATTTAGCTATAACTTTTGATCCACACGTTAGAATTTGACAAATTTTATACCGTTGGAATAAGGAGGACAAGCCCTTTCTGTTTATGCATTGTGTTTAGTGTTTAGTTTCTGTTAAAATGACTTTTTATATGCAGAAACTTGTTTAGGACTATTTTGAGTATAGAAATTGTTTAGGAAATTGTTTTAGTGTAAAATAAACTTGGTTTAGCAAGTTTTTAACTTGGTTATGTTTCAGTACTATGCACTTGCTTGGTTGGGTTTTAAAAATCATCACTTAGCATTTTGCATGCATGCATATATTTATGTTTGTATATGAACTGTGTGTAATTTTGTGCTACTATTCTTTGTGTAGACTTTGGTGCTAGTGATTGTGATTGTGAAGAGTGCTACTCTCCCAACTACCAAGGCAAGTGGTACTTCATGAATATGTCTATCCCTATATTTTATACAAGCATTAGAAATATTTTGCTAAGTCTTGCATGTTACTATTTTGTCAAATGCCATGTTGGGAAATCCTAAGTAGTTGTAGAATTGCTAGGAAATTTTTTCTAAGTTAAGTTACTATGCCATGCTTAGCCTAGCTAGTAGCAAACAAGGGTTGGTAAAGTATATACATGCTATGATGAAAATATTTCTAAGTCCTTGGACTTTTGTTTTCTTAATAAAACAACTAAGTCAATGAATCACCTGGGTGGAAAGGGACTTGATTGGTGGTTTTTGGTTGAGTGGTTACACAAGGCCCATGGATATGGTTTACCTTGTGTATCTCACTTGTGGTATGCCACCCAGGAACAAAGGGATTTTAGAGGCCAAGTGTTGAGAAGCTTCTAGTGCAGCCACTTGGCCATATGGGCTCTGCCTGGATCACATAAGTTGCTAGAACTTGGCCGTTTGGACAGTTGGTGGTAGTGGTTATGATAGGTTGGAGCGCGTCCATTTGGTCTAAGGAAAGGCTTCTGAAAGGTCCTGTCTTGGGAAACCAAGTCTGGTGGGGAAAGTGCACAACCTCTGCAGATGGAAAAATCTAAGTACTTAGCTAAGTCCATGGCAATGGACAACTTGAGCATCAAGACATGGAATCTATCAAGAATCTCATCACTCCAACTTCTAAGTAAAACTTGTGGGTGAACAAGGGTGAAGGACCTCAATGTCTATTGATGGTTTCTTGGGAAAAGTTTTGACAAAGAAAAACTTAGTGTTTTCAACTAATAGGAAAAACCTATTTTGAGCAAAGCAAGCCAAGCTACACTTAGCAAAAATGCATATAGTAATATAGTCCACTTAAAATTTACCAAGGTATCACTTGGCAATACTATTCCAAAGTATTGACCCACTGTGGCTGTAACTTGTGATGTTGCAGGTTACTCTGATGAGGATTAGGTGTCATGAGTCTACACTCAACATGTTTGCCTGTGGCACATGAAGATGAAGACTTATATTTATTTACTTATTCCAAACTCTTGTATTAGGCATGTGGCCTTGAGTTGTAAAGACTATGTTTTATCTCTGGAATGGATGTAATAAATGACCTTTGTATCTGTGTACTTCATCTTAAACTGTGGATGCTAGCATTGATCCAGGGACTGGCATTGCAATCACAGGGATCCTTTTCCTTTACAAAGGAGGGATCTTATATCATCACCCAAAAATTCATATTAGATGATCTAGCATCATCACTATTATCACATGGATTAGAGCACTTGTCTTATTTCTTTTATTTGAGAAAAGTAATTTCCACTCATTGAAAAACTACTTAAGATTTAATATCCTCCAACTCAAACATGGGATCATGTTGATACATGTCATCACCACATATTTCAGTACATGAGAATGTGATTTAAAGTGGTGTCACAATTTAATAGGGTTTAACCTTTTTATTTTAATTAACTAATGTGACTAGAAATGCCTATGTAGCATTCTTTTATTACTTGAACGTTATTTCTATAAGTACACCTATATATTTTTATATATTCTGAAAGGTATGATCAAATGTGATTTTTGAGAGTTGGAATCAACTCAAAAGCTCTTATGGTTGAATTTTGAAAAATGTTTGAATGCAGAAAAGCTTCTGCCTTGTTATTTTTACCATGGTTGATCTACAAATCCAAATGGTTTGAATCCAACGGGCTTGGGTTAAGCATTTCAGTACCTTTCTAACAAAATTGGTTTCATGCATTTTGGTTCAGTGAATCTAGTTGGGATGATTTTTGAATATAGGTACAGAACTGTGTTTGAAATTAAATGAATAAAGCTTAATTTGAATTGTTGGGTCGCGCGGGATGTTTAACTGGGCCGGCCCACTACACACAGCGCGTACGCGGGCTGGTTAATTGGTTGTCCCCACGCGTTAGTGAGACGGGGAGGGGCGAAGCGGTATGGGGCAGTGTGAACCGCATGATCTAACTATAATCGAACGGCTACGGTTCATCATTCACGTCGGGCAGCGCCGGCGAGACAGAACCCTAACGCGGCAGGTGGGGGTCGTGGGAGGCTCACCGGGGCTCAGGCGAGGGTCGGCGACGGGGGCGAACAACAAAGTCGATGACGGCGGTTCTCCTGGTACCGCCAGCTTCTCCTGGGGCGGCTCCAATCGACGGCTCCCTTCTTCTCCAGCAGTGGCGGGCTCCGGCCAAATTTCGGCGATGCGCTGCTCGCCTTGCTCCGGGAGTGAGGTAGGGTGGTTCTGGGCGAGAGGGGAGTGAACTGGTGTGGCGAATTCGTGCTGGGGTGGGCTCCTTTTATAGGCGAGCGAGAGGGGAAGCATGGCGTGGGCTCAGGTCGTCGGAGGCGACGGTACAGGCAGCTACTGGCATGGGCGACAGTAGGGGGCGGTGTTGTGCTCCCTGGTGTGGCGAATTCGTGCTGGGGTGGGCTCCTTTTATAGGCGAGCGAGAGGGGCAGCATGGTGTGGGCTCAGGTCGTCGGAGGCGACGGTACAGGCAGCTACTGGCATGGGTGACAGTAGGGGGCAGTGTTGTGCTCCCTGGCGAAGCTCAACGGCGTGGTAGAGAGGCATGGGGCGGTGCGGATCGGTCGGAACATCGCTGTGCTCTGAACGGGTCCGACGGCGGTTTTAATGTCGCACATCGCGTGTGGTTCGCGCGGCGGAGAACGGGCATGTCTGCGGGGTTTCTGGGGTGCTGGTGATCATCCCTGCAAGCGGCGAGGGCGGCGCGCGGTCTGTGGATGCTGGTCGAGCATGGCGCACTGGCGCGCTCTCGGCTCGCGCGTAGAGAGGTTTGGCATGGGCATGTCGTGTGGTCCAGGGGCTGGCATTGCTCGGGGCTGGGACAGAGAGTGGTGGTGGATGGTGCTACATGTCCCAGACAAGGTTGGCGAGGCTAGTGCGGCCTCTAGCTCACTGGCGACAATGGGGTGGCAATGGTGCTCTCGGCATGCTTGACATTAATGGCTAGGCTTGCTCACAGTGGTGCTAAATATTGTTAAAGAGGCTAGATGATCTACTAAGGGCAGGTTGCAACCATAGAGGGAACAAGTTAGGCCAATTTTACTGCTGCAAATAGTGTTAGATGTTTGTTTGATTTGAATCTGCAAGGTGTTTGATGAAATGGCCGCAAGAACTTTAAATTTGAATTTTGGATTCAAACTTTATGGATTTGCTAGGCACATGCTAGGGGGTATCTGGTTAGTTGTATTAGTCAAGGGGCATTGGTTTGGTTGGGTTTTGAAAATGGATGATCTTCACATATGAATAACATTCAATTTTGAGTTGTGATTTGAATGGGGTGCCAAATGTTTCTACAAGTTTGAAAGGTGGGCCTTGATTCACTTTTACTAGTTATATCGAGGGGTGCAAAGATTTGGAAAAGTTTCTGTTTGAAATCTTGGACTAGAAACACTCAAAGTGACCTAGTGAGCAAGATTGGCAAAAATGACCATTTGCTTTATTTGATTTGTTTTTCATTTTCTCTTGATTTGTTTCTGCATGGAATTTTTTTAGATGGTGTTATTTTCATCTTTAAACCATTTCTTGCTATTTAGATTAATCACACAAGTCCATTCATGCATTTATCAAATCATCACATTCACACATGCATTCCTATGATTTTAATTAATCAAGGTTTTTGTTAACCCTAATTTTAGTGATTTGAGTTTGATGATCCTTGTGTTATATTTTTGGGATGATACAAACCTTCCCCCTTTAAACAAAATCTCGTCCCAAGATTTGAAAAAGGATGAAAAATATTACCTAGGATTTAAAGAGATCGAGAAACTCAGACCTGATGTGATCTTCGCGCTCCCAGGTAGCTTCATCTTCAGTGTGGTTGCTCCATTGAATCTTGAGAAACTTCATGCTTCGGGTCCTGGTGGTTCTAAAAGCTTCTTCCAAAATACGGATGGGTACTTCGGGGTATGTCAGGTCATCGTTGATCTCTATGGTCTGGTGATCAATGTTCTTGAACACTTCAGTCTTCTCCGGAACTTCAAGGAATTTGCGAAGTAACGATATATCGAACACATTGTGCACTGCTGACATTTCTTCTGGCAGTTCCAATTGATATGATACTTCTCCTCGACGATTCAGAATCTTGAAGGGTCCGATATATCTGGGGGCTAACTTTCCTTTCAGCTGGAAACGCTGCATACCTTTCAAATGCGACACTTTAAGATACACGAAATCTCTGATATTGAAAGCGAGGTCTCGAAGTCTCTTGTCGGCGTAAATCTTCTGTCTTGACTGGGGCGGTCTTGAGGTGCTCATGAATCTTGTGAACTTTCTCTTCTGCTTCTCATAGGACGTCGGGTCCAAAAATCTGACTCTCTCCTACTTTCGACCAGTTCAAAGGGGTGCGACGCTTCCTTCCATACATAAACTCAAATGGGGCCATTTGCAGACTAGCTGGATAACTGTTGTTGTATGAAAATTCTGCGAGAGGCAGACATTCCTCCCATTTAGATCCATACTCTAGCACACATGCTCTCAACATATCTTCGAGTATTTGATTTACTCGCTCCGTTTGTCCATCAGTCTGAGAGTGATACGCTGTGCTGAAATCTAGTCGGGTTCCTAAACCTTCTTGGACTTTCTTCCGGAATCTCGAGGTAAACTGAGTTCCTCGATCCGATACGATGTTCTTGGGGACTCCGTGCAAACTAACGATTCTAGCGATGTATAACTCCGCTATCTTTGAACTCTGGTATGTGGTCTTGACTAGTAAGAAATGGGCTAATTTGGACAATCTGTCAACTATGACCCAGATAGAGTCATTTCCCCTACTAGAAGTAGGCAATCCGGTGATAAAGTCCATTCCAACGGAATCCCATTTCCATTCCAGAATCTGCAATGGTTGCAACAATCCTGCGGGTCTTTGATGTCCCACCTTGACTCTCTGACATATATCACACTTGGCGATATAGCTTCCGATTTCTCTCTTCATCTTATGCCACCAAAATTGTTCTTTCAAATCCTGATACATCTTCGTTCCTCCGGGGTGGATAGAATAAAGAGTATCATGAGCTTCCTTCAGAATAACTTCTTTCAATTCTGAATCTGCTGGTACACAAAGACGTCCTTTGTACCACAGAACTCCTTCTTCATCTTCGGTAAATCCGGGTACTTTGCATGTACCGATACGACGCTTGATTCCGTCGATACTAGCATTTCCTTTCTGCGCCTCTTTGATCTGGCTAATTAAAGTGGGTTGAAGTTCTATGCTAGCCAAAAATCCTTCAATTACTAATTCCATTCGGAAATCTTCCATCTCTTTGTGCAAACTTGGTGTCTCCTTCAAAGTCATGGAGTTCAAGCGGCACGGCAATCTGCTAAGGGCATATTCTACTACATTGGCTTTACTGGGGTGATAGTGAATGTCCAGATCATAATCCTTGATTAGCTCAATCCATCTTCTATGCCTCATATTCAGCTCCTTCTGAGTGAATATATACTTCAGGCTCTTGTGATCCGAATAAATCTCACAACGGTTTCCCATCAGGTAATGCCTCCATGTCTTCAGGGCTAGAACTACGGCTGCTAGTTCGAGGTCATGGGTTGGGTAATTCTGTTCATGTTGCTTCAGTTGTCAGGATAGATAAGATATAACTTTGCCTTCTTGCATTAGCACACATCCTAGGCCGATCTTGGATGCGTCACAATACACGTCGAAGGGCTTTGTGATATCCGGCATGATCAAGATTGGGGCTGAAATCACTCTCCTCTTGAGTTCCTGAAAACTCGCTTCACATTTGTCCGTCCATTCAAACTTATTGTCCTTCTTCAGCAATTGGGTCATGGGTCTTGCAATACTCGAGAATACTTCTACGAACTTGCGGTAGTATCCCGCTAATCCGAGAAATGCACGAACTTGGGTTTGAGTGGTTGGGGCTTGCCAATCTTCGACATCTTTCACCTTTGCAGGGTCAACGGCAATTCCTCCGGCTGATACGATATGTCCGAGGAATCCTACCTCCTGTAACCAGAATTCACATTTGCTAAACTTGGCATACAACTGATGCTCTCTAAGGGTTCCAAGAATGGTCCTTAGGTGTAGCTCATGTTCTTCTTCTGATTTGGAATAAATCAGAATGTCATCAATGAAAACAACGACAAACTTATCTAGGAAGTCCATAAAAATCCTATTCATGAAGTTCATGAAATAAGCGGGGGCATTGGTTAATCCAAAAGACATGACAGTATACTCGTATAATCCATATCTGGTGGTAAAGGCAGTCTTTGGAATATCCTCTGCGCGAATCTTGAGTTGATGATAGCCAGTTCTAAGATCAATCTTAGAAAACAATTTGGCACCAGTCAACTGGTCAAAAAGGTCTTCTATCTTCGGAAACGGTTACTTGGTTTTGATAGTGACATCATTCAACTTCCGATAATCCATACACAGACGGTTACCTCCATCCTTATTGTCCATGAACAAAACAGGTGATCTCCATGGTGACGCACTTGGTTGAATCAATCCAATTTCCAGCATGGCATCCAGTTGTTTCTTCAGTTCTGCTAGTTCAGACGGGTTCATACTATATGGTCTCTGGGCTATGGGTCCGGTTCCAGGGATTAGTTCAATGATAAACTCGATATCCCGATCTGGGGGCATAACGGGTAAAACATCTGGAAATACATCGGGGTATTCGCAGACTATCCGGACTTGGTCAATGGTAGGTTGGGTTATACTCTTGTTGCACTTGAATTGATGAGGCAAGGTTTCAGATATATGCTCGACTGATATTCCGGCTGTACTGGTCATGGTTATGGCTTTCTTGGAACGGTCAATTAACATTTGTGTTTGGACATCCAATCCATTCCTAGTACTAATTCCAAACCTTTTGTTCCGAGTACTATTATATTAGCGTAAAAATCTATGCCATGGATTTGGATAGGGACGGCTTTGCAAATTTTCCTAGCTTTGGTGGTTGAACCGGGGATTTGAACAATCATAACATGCTTCAGTTTTGTTGGTTGAATCTTACTAGTGCATGCAAATTCTTCAGTGACAAATGAGTGCGATGCTCCAGAATCAAACAACACTCTTGCAAGTACTGAGTTAACAGAAAACATACCCAGCAAGACGTGTGGCGCTTCCTGGGCTTCTTCATCATGCATGAGAAAGAGACTACCGTTGTGGTTGAGCGAATTCCCTGGGGCAAACTGTAAGATCCCTCCTTTGTAAAGGAAAAGGATCCCTGTGATTGCAATGCTAGTCCCTGGATCATTGCTAGCATCCACGGTTTAAGATGAAGTACACAGATACAAAGGTCATTTATTACATCCATTCCAGAGATAAAACATAGTCTTTTACAACTCAAGGCCACATGCCTAATACAAGAGTTTTGGAATAAGTAAATAAAAATAAGTCTTCATCTTCATGTGCCACAGGCAAGCATGTTGAGTGTAGACTCATGACACCTAATCATCATCGGAGTAACCTGCAACATCACAAGTTACAGCCACAGTGGGTCAATACTTTGGAATAGTATTGGCAAGTGATACCTTAGTAAATTTTAAGTGGACTATATTACTATATGCATTTTGGCTAAGTGTAGCTTGGCTTGCTTTGCTCAAAATAGGTTTTTTCTATTAGTTGAAAACACTAAGTTTTTTCTTTGTCAAAAACTTTCCCAAGAAACCACCAATAGACATTGGGGTCCTTCACCCTTGTTCACCCACAATTTTACTTAGAAGTTGGAGTGATTAGATTCTTGATAGCTTCCATGTCTTGATGCTCAAGTTGTCCATTTCCATGGACTTGGCTAAGTACTTAGATTTTCCATCTGCAGAGGTTGTGCACTTTCCCCACCAGACTTGGTTTCCCAAGATAGGACCTTTCAGAAGCCTTCCCTTAGCCAAATGGACGCGTTCCAACCTATCATCCCACTACCACCAACTGTCCAAATGACTAAGTTCTAGCAACCTATATGATCATGGCAGAGCCCATATTGCCAAGTGGCTGCACTATAAGCTTCTCAACACTTGGCCTCTAAAATCCCTTTGTGCCTGGGTGGCCTACCACAAGTGAGATACACAAGGTAAACCATGTCCATGGGCCTTGTGTAACCACTCAACCAAAAACCACCATTCAATTCCCATTCCACCCAGGAGGTTCATTGACTTAGTTGTTTTATTAAGAAAAACTTGAGTCCAAAGACTTAGAAATATTTTCATCATAGCATGTAGATACTTTACCAACCCTTGTTTGCTACTAGCTAGGCTAAGCATGGCATAGTAACTTAACTTAGGAAATTTCCTAGAAATTCTACAACTACTTAGGATTTCCCAACATAGCATTTGGCAAAAGTAACATGCAAGACTTAGCAAAATATTTCTAATGCTTATACAAAATATAGGGATGGGAATATTCATGAAGTACCACTTGCCTTGGTAATGGGGAGAGTAGCACTCTTCACAATCACAGTCACTAGCAAAATCTACACAAAATTTGTAGCACAAAATTACACACAATTCATATACAAACAAAAATATGAATGCATGCATGCAAGAAATGCTAAGTGATGGTTTTTGAAAACTCCACCAAGCAAGTGCATGATACAGAAACATAACCAAGTCAAAAACTTGCTAACTAAACTTATTTAGCACTAAAACGATTTACTAAACAAATTCTATACTCAAAATAGTCCTAAACAATTTTCTGCATAAAAAGTCATTTTAACAGAAACTTTTCACTAAACACATTGCAGATTCAGAAAGGGCTTGTCTCCCTGATTACAACGGTATAAAATTTGCAAAAATCTAACGTGGGAAACAAAAGTTATAGCCATTTGAAATTTGGATCTAAATCTGATTTGAATTCTGTTTTTGAATCTAACCCTAGCCACGCATCATGTTTCTATTGGCGCGTACCGATTCACTCCGGATCGCGCTTGCTAGCCGTAGGATCTAACTAACGATGCACGGTTCAGATCTAGCATAACGGTTCGATTAGTGGATCTATCGCAAGCGTTGGATCTAGATCCAACGGCTCTCGAGCATGCGACCATGTTCTGGCGGCGCGCGGCGTCAGCGAGCGGCGGAGCGCTCAGTCAGTGGCGGCGCTGGCGTTCGAGGTCGCGCGCGAGAGGGGAAAGGATCTTACCAGAACCGCGGTGGCGTGCTGAAGCTCAACGTGGCGTTGGTTTGCGAAGGGGCGCGCGGGCACGGTCTCTGGGGCTCGTCGGAGTTGCGGGCGGTGTCGGTCGCTTGCAGTCGTGGTTCTTGCCGAGGTTTGGCGTCGCCCTAGCACGAACCAGAGGTATCAGGAGATGCGCAAGACGCAGGCGAACTAACTCGCATAAAGGAGGGGGCAAGGGGCGCTCGGGTTTTACCTTAATTGGTCGCCGGAGTCAAGCGGCGGCGCAGGTGGTTGCGGTCGTGAACGGAAACGACGACCTGGGTCACGAGCAGGCAAAAGAAAAGTGTCAGCAGGTGCACAAGATCATGCTGAGCATCATCGTTTGAACCAGAGAGAGGGAGGCGGTCGAGGCTCACCAGAATCGGTCGCCGGAGTCGTCGGTACTGCAGGGCTTCGAGGGAAAATGCGCGCAGCCTGGTGGCGGAGTGAGCGAGGAGAGTGGAGGGAAATGACCGCGGCGGGGTGTGGTTTATATAGTCTCAAGCGCGACAGGAAACGCCTGCGGCATCAAGGCTAATTACGCCGCGCCATTACCGGCATTGACAGCAGCGGCGACGTGGTCCGCGGGCGTGTTTTGGGGAAGACGAGGGTGACGTGGAGAGGGCCCGCTCGTCAGCGATACTCGTAGAGAGGAGGTGGGGTGTGGTCGTCAGCGACTGTTTGCGTGCGCTGGCGCGTGCGAGAGAGAGAGGAAGGCCGGGTGGGCTAGTTGGGCCTGTTCTGCAGCTGGGCTGGAATCCTGGCGCCGGCCCTATTCCAATTCTTTCTCTTTTTTATTTTTCTGTTTCGATTTTCTGAATTGGTTTTCAAATGAATTCAAATTACTTTGGGGTTTTTGTAGTGGTGCAATAGTCTAAAATACAGGCCTAAAACCATGTGGTTACTTTGCAAAGGTTGGTCAAACTTGGGGAACAAAAATATCTGAGACTTGGCACTTGATTTGCAAGGTTTGAAAAATGGTTTTTTAAACCATTTCCAAATTGTAAGTCTGGGTTTAAATTCTACACTCCCTTCAACAAGGAAAGTAAACAATCAAGGTTCACAAACATTCAAACTTTCAAATGGTGATGGCCTTTTGATTTAAGTTGCTCACATAAAAGCATAGCACTATGTGCTTCTGTTTTTCTGGAATGAGTTTGAAATAGATCTCAATTCTATATGCATGCATGAATGATATGCAATCTTTGAAATCATGATTTTAGGGATGTTACAAATCTAACCCCCTTAAGGTGATTCTCGCCCTCGAGATTCGGATTGGCTAGCAAATAGGTGAGGGTGGTCTTTCCGAAGATCATCTTCTCTTTCCCATGTTGCTTCCTCTTCGGAATGATGATTCCACTGCACTTTGCAAAACTTGATAGTCTTTGTCCTTGTGACTCTTTCTGCAGTCTCAAGAATCTTGATAGGCTTCTCCTCATATGTGAGGTCACTTTCTAGTTGAACCTCTTCCAAAGGTATAGTATCCTTCAAAGAAGTTTCTTCCATTTCTGGGTGACATTTCTTAAGTTGACTCACATGAAACACATTATGGACTGCTGACAAAGATTCTGGTAGTTCAATTTCATAAGCCACTTCTCCTTTGCAACTCAGAATCTTGAATGGCCCAACATATCTTGGTACCAACTTTCCTTTGACTCCGAATCTTTTCACTCCACGGAGTGGTGATACTCTAAGATAGGCTCTATCACCAACTTCGTAGGTGACTTCTCTACGCTTAGGATCTGCGTAGCTTTTCTGTCGGGACTATGCTATCTTTAATCTGTCCTTAACCAATTTGACCTTCTCTTCGGCTTCTTTGATAAGATCTGGCCCGAATAAACTTTTTTCTCCGACGCCATTCCATAACAATGGGGTGGTACACTTCCTTCCGTAGAGAAACTCAAATGGTGCCATCTCAATGCTGGCTTGATAGCTGTTGTTATAAGAAAATTCTGCGTAAGGCAGACTTTCATCCCAACTTGCTCCATAGTCTAGGGCACATGCCCTGCTCTTGATATGAATGAATGAGATGCACCAGTATCAAAGAGTACAAATGCTGGAATGGAATTGAGTCTGAACTTACCAGCAACAGCGTTAGGTTCCTCATAGACCTCCTCCACATTAATGTGGTTCACCTGTCCTTTCTGGAAAGGATTGGGCTTGACAGGTCCTTCAACTTTCTTTTCGGGGCACTCATTTGCATAGTGTCCCATCTTCTTGCATTTGAAGCACTCAATCTGACTGATGTCTCTCTTAGCAGGCTGACTTCCACTTCCACTTCCATTACCACTATGGTGGCTCTTATGTCCACTCTTGTGGTTCTTGTACTTGTCATTGTCATGACTACGGTGATGTTTGTTGTCATGACGGTTGTGGTTGTGGTGCTTGTTGAATTTCCCATGCTTGTGGGATCCTGAGCTTCCACTGTCATCATAGTGAGATCGTTTGTGAGATGATCCTGAGCTGTGCTTGTTGGAGTGCTTTCTCTTTCTACTCTCGACTTGCTTCATTTTGTTCTCCAATATAGCAGCCTTGTCACAGAGCGACTGATAAGTGGGAACATATGCCACAGCCAGCTGCAGATTCAGCTCATCATTCAAGCCTTCCAGAAATTTTTCATTTCTTTTGGCATCGGTGTCAACCTCATATGGTGCAAAACGTGCCAGATTGTTGAACTCTTCAATGTATTCAGCCACGCTGCGGTGGTGCTGCTTCAGATTGTGGAACTCTTTCATTTTCAGGCTCATTATTCCTGACGAGATATGAGCAGTGCGAAAGCCTTCCTCAAAGATAGCCCAAGTCACCTCATCTATAGGAGTGGTGATTTGGAAGTTGTCCCACCAAGTGGCGGCTGGCCCTTCCAGCAGGTGTGCTGCAAATCTGACCTTTTCAGCATCCGTGCAGCCCACGGTTACTAAGTCCTTGTTTACAGAATGTAGCCAATCATTGGCTACCATGGGATCAGTTGTACCCGAGAACTTAGCTGGCCTCAAACGCAGAAATCTGGTGAGCATATCAAAGCCCGGAGGGTTGTTGTTGTTATTGATGTTATTGTTGTTATTATTGGGGTTGTTGTTGTTGTTGTTGTTTTGGTTCTGAATGAATGTTGTCATCATCTGCATGAGCTGTGTTTGAGCATTAATCATTTGTTGCATTTCTAGAGTGATGTTGTTGTTGGGGTTGGGGTTTGCGTGACGGGGAGGCATCTGTGGTTTGTTCAAATAGAGATAAGAATGAGATACCCATAGATGTTTTCATGCACATTACATCACATAAGCAAACACAAGCATGCAACAGAAAAAGTTCAACAACCAGATAACAAGTTCTCAAAGTAAAACACACAAGTGGCAAGCCATCCACATGTCGGATGGTCCAATAACAAGTTCACAAATAACAAGTACAGTAATAAAAGATAAACGAGTAGTCAAGTCTACTCATCATCATCAATCTCCTCCTCGACAAAGGTAAGACCTGCGTTCTCCATCGCGGTCTTGTTCTCCTCAATGGTAGTGGTCAAGGACTCAATCTTGGCCTTGAGAGCCCTCTTCTGGGAATGAAGCCTCTCGATCACCATCTGCTGCTGCTCTAGCTCGAAATCCTTGGACTTCAGTTCTTCAGTCATGTCCCGGATCTTCTTGTTCCTATCCTGGACACGTTTCTCCTGACTCTTGAACTTCCGGTCCTGGGTCTCGAACTTCGCCTCCATTTCCTTGACTATCACGTCCTGCTGCGAGAAGAGCTTGTCCTTCTCGTGAAGCTGCACCTGGAGCTCGTCATTACTGAGCATGACATTGGTCCTGTCCGTGTCCACGTGCCTAATGAGAGACTCTAAGTCCTGGAGATAGAGATGTATCAGCTCTTCTGCGTCCCTCGAGTCATATTCGAAGTTGATGGACTCTCCATCCTCATCACGTCTTCCGAAGACGTGGAAGTGGGTGCCCCTAACCTGTCGGGAGTGCCGTCCTAGCAGACGTCCTATCAGGTCCTACACAACTACCTCCATGCCTCTCTCCCTGTCATCGTGCATAAGCTTGAAGACGATGGCCTCTGTAGTAGGCTCTGTCTGGCGTCCGGGCTGGTTCACCTTGAAGCCCCAGAGGTCCTTCCTCTCGAACTTGGTGAGTGGATGCACCATGATGGTGGGAAGAGGGAGATTGAGCAAAGTGGTAAGCTCAACGATACAAGGACCAAAGAGGGTAACCTGGAACTCCTCAACAGTGCTGATGGTAATAGGCATCTATTTATAAGATAGAAAAGTTAGAACAACACTATTTAAGATAAAAAAACAAATACAAACATCACATACACATCCTTGGAACACAAAATCACACAAGTCATGCATTCATGAATCCATTACATCAACCATGGTCCAAACTTATTTAAGGTATCATTTTGGAAATTAAGGTGATAGGTGGTGGTCCAACTAATGAAATGCGTTTACAATCCTAACTCACTGGATCTGTTGGCTAACACAATGTTCCTAGAGGCAATCAGCCTATCTTGCTCACATGATTCCATCACTAAGTCTATAATATCTCCTCTTCTGGTTTTGTTGGTGGCTTCCAACTCTTGGGTATGTTCCTTCTCTTTCTCTAAGTCTTTTTGGAGGTTGAGCATTCTGCACTTGACTCTAGCACTAAGTTCTTTGATAGTCCTCCAAGCTGCTTCTCTTGCTGACTCAAAGAATGTAGTATGCACCACAGTGTTGGTGTACATGCAGAATCCTCTTTCTTTGTGGTTGTCTTCCTTGCTTTTGTACAAGTGAAGTTGCACCCACCAGTACTCAACGCCTTCATCCATCACTGGAAAGCCTTTGTACACAACTGCACCATGTATCTCCATTGCCACCCTGAGGTCCTTGAGAATTTTGGGAAACTCGGTTTCACACTCCAAGGTCATGGTCATGAGTGGTCCTTTCTTCACGGCTTCGTTGATGGAGTTCATCTACAAATAGAGATGAGAATGAGAAGATTAGAAAAGTTTACGAGAAGAATAGACAAGTGTAGAAGTAGTTGAATTTTTTTCCTTAGTGGTTTCCAATCCTAGGGTCATAATCCTACAGGCAACACAGTGCTCTGATACCATCTGTAAGATCCCTCCTTTGTAAAGGAAAAGGATCCCTGTGATTGCAATGCTAGTCCCTGGATCATTGCTAGCATCCACAGTTTAAGATGAAGTACACAGATACAAAGGTCATTTATTACATCCATTCCAGAGATAAAACATAGTCTTTTACAACTCAAGGCCACAGGCCTAATACAAGAGTTTTGGAATAAGTAAATAAACATAAGTCTTCATCTTCATGTGCCACAGGCAAGCATGTTGAGTGTAGACTCATGACACCTAATCATCATCGGAGTAACCTGCAACATCACAAGTTACAGCCACAGTGGGTCAATACTTTGGAATAGTATTGGCAAGTGATACCTTAGTAAATTTTAAGTGGACTATATTACTATATGCATTTTGGCTAAGTGTAGCTTGGCTTGCTTTGCTCAAAATAGGTTTTTCCTATTAGTTGAAAACACTAAGTTTTTCTTTGTCAAAAACTTTCCCAAGAAACCACCAATAGACATTGGGGTCCTTCACCCTTGTTCACCCACAATTTTACTTAGAAGTTGGAGTGATGAGATTCTTGATAGCTTCCATGTCTTGATGCTCAAGTTGTCCATTGTCATGGACTTGGCTAAGTACTTAGATTTTCCATCTGCAGAGGTTGTGCACTTTCCCCACCAGACTTGGTTTCCCAAGACAGGACCTTTCAGAAGCCTTCCCTTAGCCAAATGGACGCGTTCCAACCTATCATCCCACTACCACCAACTGTCCAAATGACTAAGTTCTAGCAACCTATATGATCATGGCAGAGCCCATATTGCCAAGTGGCTGCACTATAAGCTTCTCAACACTTGGCCTCTAAAATCCCTTTGTGCCTGGGTGTCCTACCACAAGTGAGATACATAAGGTAAACCATGTCCATGGGCCTTGTGTAACCACTCAACCAAAAACAACCATTCAAGTCCCATTCCACCCAGGAGGTTCATTGACTTAGTTGTTTTATTAAGAAAAACTTGAGTCCAAAGACTTAGAAATATTTTCATTATAGCATGTAGATACTTTACCAACCCTTGTTTTCTACTAGCTAGGCTAAGCATGGCATAGTAACTTAACTTAGGAAATTTCCTAGCAATTCTACAATTCTACAACTACTTAGGATTTCCCAACATAGCATTTGGCAAAAGTAACATGCAAGACTTAGCAAAATATTTCTAATGCTTATACAAAATATAGGGATGGTAATATTCATGAAGTACCACTTTCCTTGGTAATGGGGAGAGTAGCACTCTTCACAATCACAGTCACTAGCAAAATCTACACAAAATTTGTAGCACAAAATTACACACAATTCATATACAAACAAAAATATGAATGCATGCATGCAACAAAATGTGAAGTGATGATTTTTGAAAACTCCACCAAGCAAGTGCATGATACAGAAACATAACCAAGTCAAAAACTTACTAACTAAACTTATTTAGCACTAAAACAATTTACTAAACAAATTCTATACTCAAAATAGTCCTAAACAAGTTTCTACATAAAAAGTCATTTTAACAGAAACTTTTCACTAAACACAATGCAGATTCAGAAAGGGCTTGTCTCCCTGATTCCAACGGTATAAAATTTGCAAAAATCTAACGTGGGAAACAAAAGTTATAGCCATTTGAAATTTGGATCTAAATCTGATTTGAATTCTGTTTTTTAATCTAACCCTAGCCATGCGTCATGTTTCTATTGGCGCGTACCGATTCGCTCCGGATCGCGCTTGCTAGCCGTAGGATCTAACTAACGATGCACGGTTCAGATCTAGCATAACGGTTCGATTAGTGGATCTATCGCAAGCGTTGGATCTATATCCAACGTCTCTCGAGCATGCGACCATGTTCTGGCGGCGCGCGGCGTCAGCGAGCGGCGGAGCGCTCAGTCAGCGGCGGCGCTGGCGTTCTAGGTCGCGCGCGAGAGGGGAAAGGGTCTTACCAGAACCGCGGTGACGTGCTGAAGCTCAATGTGGCGTTGGTTTGCGAAGGGGCGCGCGGGCACGGTCTCTCGGGCTCGTCGGAGTTGCGGGCGGCGTCGGTCGCTTGCAGTCGTGGTTCTTGCCGAGGTTTGGCTTCGCCCTAGAACGAACCAGAGGTATCAGGAGATGCGCAAGACGCAGGCGAACTAACTCGCATAAAGGAGGGGTAAAGGGGCGCTCGGGTTTTACCTTAATTGGTCGCCGGAGTCAAGCGGCGGCGCAGGTGGTTGCGGTTGTGAACGGAAACGACGACCTGGGTCACGAGAAGGCAAAAGAAAAGTGTCAGCAGGTGCACAAGATCATACTGAGCATCATCGTTTGAACCAGAGAGAGGGAGACGGTCGAGGCTCACCGGAATCGGTCGCCGGAGTCGTCGGTACTGCGGGGCTTCGAGGGAAAATGCGCGCAGCCTGGTGGAGGAGTGAGCGAGGAGAGTGGGGGGAATGACCGCGGCGGGGTGTGGTTTATATAGGCTCAAGCGCGACAGGAAACGCCTGCGACATCAAGGCTAATTACGCCGCGCCATTACCGGCATTGACAGCAGCGGCGACGTGGTCTGCGGGCGTGTTTTGGGGAAGATGAGGGTGACGTGCAGAGGGCCCGCTCGTCAGTGATACTCGCAGAGAGGAGGTGGGGTCTGGTCGTCAGCGACTGTTTGGGTGCGCTGGCGCGTGCGAGAGAGAGAGAGGAAGGCCGGGTGGGCTAGTTGGGCCTGTTCTGCAGCTGGGCTGGAATCCTGGCGCCGGCCCTTTTCCAATTCTTTCTCCTTTTTCTTTTTCTGTTTCGGTTTTCTGAATTGGTTTTCAAATGAATTCAAGTTCCATTTGAATTCAAATTACTTTGGGGTTTTTGTAGTGGTGCAATAGTCTCAAATACAGGCCTAAAACCATGTGGTTACTTTGCAAAGGTTGGTCAAACTTGGGGAACAAAAATATCTGAGACTTGGCACTTGATTTGCAAGGTTTGAAAAATGGTTTTTGAAACCATTTCCAAATTGTAAGTCTGGGTTTAAATTCTACACTCAATCCCTTCAACAAGGAAAGTAAACAATCAAGGTTCACAAACATTCAAACTTTCAAATGGTGATGGCCTTTTGATTTAAGTTGCTCACATAAAATCATAGCACTATGTGCTTCTGTTTTTCTGGAATGAGTTTGAAATATATCTCAATTCTATATGCATGCATGAATGATATGCAATCTTTGAAATCACGATTTTAGGGATGTTACACAAACCTTCTTCCGGGCTGAACACGACGATGTTGCTGAGCTGGGGCATTTGCATTGGGGGCTGCGGCATTCTTCTTTGGGGCATTCATTGGAGTATTGACCCTTGGTTCCACATTCATAACAAGTCACTTGCGACTTGTCCTTCACTGCAACAGGCACAACATTGCTTCCAGTCCTTGGGGCAGTGTTTGTGTTGGTGGAAGCATTGTTGTTGTTGAACCTGGGTGGTGTATGGTTGAAATTGCTAGAGTTGCCGGGGTTGTTGTGGTTTCCTTCGGGCCTTGGGTTTCCACGGTTGGGATAGGTCAGACGGTTCATCGGGGGTCTGTTGGTTCTCGGGGCAAATCCTGGAGATGGGTTGGGGCGGTACTTTGGTGTCTGGTGGGTTCCTGGTTGATGCATCATGCGGCGCTTGTGGTTCTCATTGGCTTGGTTGATCTTTCCTTCCATCTAAATGGCAGAGTCGACTAGGGCTTCAATATTAGCAAAGGGGATATTGACTAACACCGTCTGCATCTCATCGTGCAGACCGTTCAGGAATCTCTCTTTCTTCTTGGCTTCAGTGTCGATCTCATCCGCGGCATACCTAGCTAGTGACAAGAATTTGTCACGGTATTCCACTACTGTCATTCTTTCTTGCTTCAGTTCTCTGAATTCATCCCTCATCCTCTTGATTAAACCCGGTGGCACATGGGTTCTGCTGAACTTGACCTTGAATTCATCCCAAGTCATCATCTGACCTCCGGTCATTGCACGAACGTTGTTCCACCATGCTCTTGCATCTCCGGCTAGATAGTGGGTGGCGAACAGAACTTTCTCGTTAGCTTCCACTCCTGTGACTTCCAGATTGTTCTCCATGGTTTGCAGCCAATCATCTGCATCTAGGGGTTCTTCTGACTTAGTGAAAAAAGCTGGATTGGTGTTCTGAGAAATTCTTGAGCTTAGATCCATGGTTGTCCTGATTTCCATGGCCTTGATTGTTGTTGGCCATCTGAGCTATCTGTTGAAGGGTGGCTAAGTTGGCTTGACGTTCGGCTCTCTCAACTTCGCAGTCAGAAACCAACAATTGCAATATTTGCAACATCGGGTCCGGGGATGAGTTGCTTCCTCCGCGAGGCATCTAAAGATTGAGATAGATCATGAGAAAAGAGGGAAATTTCTAAGGTTCAGGGACTTGCACAGTTTTTAAAGTTTGACTCAGGTTTTCTAGCAACTTGCTTTTCATTCATTCATTCATAGGACATGATACAAGCACACACCACAACAAAGAAAAACATATGGTTTTAAGAACCATTATGTGAAGCTACGATACAGTGGGGCCGACACAACTCACTAAAGCTAGTGCTCAAGTGATACTAATCCTCGGAGTAATTTTCCTCATCATCATCATCATCATCGTCATCGATGAAGGAGAAATCATCCTCATCGGTGAAGAAGTCCATGGCCTGATCCTCAAGAAAGTCATCATCATCGCTGAGATAGGAGTAGGGGTCTCCACGAAGGTCTTCTCTGGCATTTTACTTCTCCTCCAACTGCATGTCTCTCTCGTGGATGGTCTCCTCCAAATCTGTGATCCGGTGGCGAAGACGGGCAATGATGCGCTCCATCTTGTCGAGCTGACGGTGACGAGACTTGCGATCCTTCACTAGCATGGTGAGGGTCTAATCCTTCTTCTTGGCGATGGCGTACTTGTGTTTGGCGTAGGCATGGGCATTGTCCAATTCCTTCTAACGGTCGTACATCATGAAGCTGAGGTGGTCCAACTGAGTCTTCAGCTCGGGATGATGTGGGTCCTCCAGTGGCCGTCCCATCACATCACGCCTTGGGTAGAACTCAAAGCATGTACCCTTGATCTGATTGATACTCTTCCCACACAAACGGGCAAGAGCTTCCTGCATTTCCCTGGCCAGTCCATCGAGCCAGTTGTTTTCTCTTAAGGTGAACTGAATTCCCTCGGCAGTGGGAGGTTCAATCTTTCCTCGGAGACTTGCGACAACTAGCCACTTCAGGTCTTCTCCTTCCTGATCATTGAGCTGAGCTCCGAAGAACTCGGGGTGTGGATGCTCCAGAAGTTCCAAAAGCTGGTCCAAGTCACGCTCAAATATGAGGTCTCCTCCATTCCCCAACTGATAAAACTTGTTGTACTTCACGTCCATCTATAAGAATATAGGATGAGTAAGTTAGTAGAGTCATCAAGTGTGTCAAATTTTATGTATTTTGCAAGAATTTTTGAGGAACATGAATTTTCATGAAAGAATCAAAGTGATAAGAATGGGAATAAGTTTTTGTAAATACTCACTTCCATTGGTTTTGAAACTAAGTTTTTGATTCAAACGTCCATTCTAACTAGGGTCTCCTATGGTCAAGATGGCTCTGATACCAACTTGTCAACACCCGGATTTTTAATCATAGATGCCTGTTATGCCATACATCGCAATCCCAGGATTACCAGTTTTGCGAGACATAACAGATTTGGATATCATAGTACATCATCCATTACAAACCATACATCAGGTCTTACACAAATAAGGATCTCACGATCCAGTTCTTAATACAACTCAAGCAGCGGAATAACGTAAAGATAACGATAGCGTAGGCGAAGCTCCATCTTCAGGGTCACAGGCAATGCTGACGATGGGAGATGATCCTAATTGCCGTAACCTTCCCGCGGTCCGTCATCCTGAGACTCCTCTTCATAGTCTGCCCACGGGAATAGCCAGGGACAAAGCCATGAGTACTCTTTAAGTACTCGCAAACTAATACTAACAAGTCAAGGGGGGTTTTGCAGTAGGACACTAGGCTCTAAGGTTGTTTAGCAAAAATCCAGATTTACCTCTACTCAGTTCAGAAGCAAAGAAAACTAGTTGAAAGTTTTATAACACCTAAGTGGGAATTTGAATTTCATATCACAACTTCGTTGTGGTCAAGTCAAAGTCATAGTTTATTTCACAAGTCATTTTGAAAACATCTGACGGGGGAACAGTATGGCCACTCCAACTGTCCATAACCACGGACGCGGCTATTTGAATAGTTTGACACTCTGCAGAGATTGTACACTTTCACCACAACATTCGATAGATCCGTCAGGAACAATCCTGAATTCACCATACTCAGTATGCGGATAATGAATCCTAACCTTTCAGTTACACGCCCTAGTATAGGCACCTCTCCTATGAGTTTGGCCTCCCAACCATGACCAACGGTCATCTTGGGTACTGCACAGGTGTACAATCTTCACAAGGTAGCCTCAGCTCAGACCTTGGCCACGATGGAACCCATACTAAGGTATATAAATTTCTAGTCAAGCCCGACCCAAATTTTGGGTATTGTGGTTGTACGGTAAAATTGGACTGGTATCGCATCCAGACAACCATCAGTTTTATAAAGGGCTAAGGCTCATGCCTCAAAATTTTCATCATCAAAATCATCTGGTGTTCGGAAACACATGTCAAAACATTTCAGTAGAATGACTCATCATTCTAAGGTTTTCATAACCATTTTCACCAAGTATTCCCATCTAAAGTTGATCAAGTTTTATGCTTAGCACTAGCATCTATAAGTGGGGGTGAATACTAATGAGGGGGGGTAAACAAGTGGGGATTAGCTAAGTTCAATCTCATGCCTTAGGATGACATCAAGATTATCTAACTTAGGCCAAATTTTATGCTCTTTATGATACCTTTGGTTATCTTTCTAGAAGCTAAAAGTCACCATGTAAACTCTCAGAGAAAGCTTTGGTAAATAAAATAAAGTATTAAGCTTGCAAGTAAAACTAGGATTGGGTTATCAAGTTGGTATGATCACATATGATTAAGGCATATAGTTGGCATGGTAACAAGCAAGTATTTTCTTGCATAAGTTGCAAGGGTTAGCTTGCAAGGTTGCAAGTATTGTCTTGCATAGGTCAACTTGTGTAGTAAGGCTTGCCTTGAGCAGAGCGGTGGTTGAGGTTCTCCTTGGCTTCTTCCTCGTGGTATCCTCCTTCCTCCTCATATCCTTGGTCGGTACTAGCGTCTATAAATAAATACGAGGTACACAATCACCAAACAATACTTAACTATTGTTAATAATCACCCAAAAAGTCATATTAGATGATCTAGCATCATCACTATTATCACATGGATTAGAGCAATTGTCTTATTTCTTTTATTTGAGAAAAGTAATTTCTACTCATTGAAAAACTACTTAAAATTTAATATCCTCCAACTCAAACATGGTATCATGTTGACACATGTCATCACCACATATTTCAGTACATGAGAATGTGATTTAAAGTGGTGTCAAGATTTAATAGGGTTTAACCTTTTTATTTTTATTAACTAAAGTGACTAGAAATGCCTATGTAGCATTCTTTTATTACTTGAACATTATTTCTGTAAGTACACCTATATATTTTTATGTATTCTGAAAGGTATGATCAAATGTGATTTTTGAGAGTTGGAATCAACTCAAAAGCTCTTATGGTTGAATTTTGAAAAATGTTTGAATGCAAAAAAGCTTATGCCTTGTTTTTTTTACCATGGTTGATCTACAAATCCAAATGGTTTGAATCCAACGTGCTTGGGTTAAGCATTTCAGTACCTTTCTAACAAAATTGGTTTCATGCATTTTGGTTTAGTGAATCGATCTGGGTTGATTTTTGAATATAGGTACAGAATTGTGTTTAAAATTAAATGAATAAACCTTAATTTGAATTTTGGGTCGCGCGGGATGTTTAACTAGGCCGGCCCACTACGCACAGTGCGTACGCGGGCTGGTTAAGTGGATGTCCCCACACGTCAGTGAGACGGGGAGGGGCGAAGCGGTATGGGGCAGTGTGAACTGCACGATCTAACTCTAATCGAACGGCTACGGTTCATCGTCCATGTCGGGCAGCGCCGGCAAGACAGAACCCTAACGCGGCAGGTGGGGGTCGTGGGAGGCTCAATGGGGCTCATACGAGGGTCGGCGACGGGGGCGAACGACGAAGTTGACGACGGCGGTTCTCCTGGTACTGGCAGCTTCTCCTAGGGCGGCTCCAATCGACGGCTCCCTTCTTCTCCAGCAGCGGTGGGCTCCGGCCAAATTCCGGCGATGCGCTGCTTGCCTTGTTCCGGGAGTGAGGTGGGGTGGTTCTGGGCGAGAGGGGAGTGAACTGGTGTGGCGAATTCGTGCTAGGGAGGGCTCCTTTTATAGGCGAGCGAGAGGGGCAGCTCGGCATGGGCTGAGGTCGTCGGAGGCGACTGTACAGGCAGCTACTGGCATGGGCGATGGTAGGGGCGGTGTTGTGCTACCTGGCGAAGCTCAACGGCATGGTGGCGAGGCATGGGGCGGTGCTGATCGGTCGGAATGTCGCGGTGCTCTGAGCGGGTCCGACGGCGGTTTTAATGTCGCACAGCGCGTGTGGTCCACGCGGCGGGGAACGGTCATGTATGCGGGGTTGCTGGGGTGCTGGTGATCATCCCTGCAAGCGGCGAGGGCGGCGCGCAGTCTGTGGGTGCTGGTCGAGCATGGCACACTGGCGCGCTCTCGGCTTGCGCACAGAGAGGTTTGGCATGGGCATGTCGTGTGGTCCAAGGGCTGGTATTGCTCGGGGCTTGGACAGAGAGTGGCGGTGGACGGTGCTACATGTCCCAGACAAGGTTGGCGAGGCTAGTGCGGCCTCTAGCTCGCTGGTGACAATGGGGTGGCAATGGTGCTCTCGGCATGCTTGACATTAATGGCTAGGCTTGCTCACAGTGGTGCTAAAGATTGTTAAAGAGGCTATATGATCTACTAAGGGCTGGTTGCAATCAGAGAGCGAACAAGTTAGGCCAATTTTACTGCTGCAAATAGTGTTAGATGTTTGTTTGATTTGAATCTGCAAGGTGTTTGATGAAATGGGCGCAAGAACTTTAAATTTGAATTTTGGATTCAAACTTTATGGGTTTGCTAGGGACATGCTAGGGAGTATCTGGTTAGTTGGATTAGTCAAGGGGCATTGGTTTGGTTGGGTTTTAAAAATGGATGATCTTCACATATGAATAACATTCAATTTTGAGTTGTGATTTGAATGGGTTGCCAAATGTTTCTGCAAGTTTGAAAGGTGGGCCTTGATTCACTTTTACTAGTTCTATCAAGGGGTACAAATATTTGGAAAAGTTTCTGTTTGAAATCTTGGACTAGAAACACTCAAAGTGACCTAGTGAGCAAGATTGGCAAAAATGACCATTTTCTTTATTTGATTTGTTTTTCATTTTCTCTTGATTTGTTTCTGCATGGAATTGTTTTAGATGATGTTATTTTAATATTTAAACCATTTCTTGCTATTTAGATTAATCACACAAGTCGATTCATGCATTTATCAAATCATCACATTCACACATGCATTCCTATGATTTTAATTAATCAAGGTTTTTGTTAACCCTAATTTTAGTGATTTGAGTTTGATGATCCTTGTGTTATATTTTTGGGATGTTACAGGGATCCACCAGACTGACATGACACATGGGAGCCACCGATATGACGTGCAGGAACCGCCTAATAGAAGGTAAATTCGAGCGCATGTCAAAAAAGATCCCCCTGGCGCTCGAATCTGCGACCTCCCCCGCTAAACAAAACCACCTAACCACCACGCCATCATATGATTTGTGTCCAACTACCCCGCATGAACTATTTACATATGCAACATTCGGGTTGGGCCTGGGCGGGAGAAAGCCAAAACTTTTTTGCTTGTGATTTTTTCCTGCGGCTAGGCCATCGGCCCATAGTCCATTAGAAGGTCATTTTTCGGTAGGAATTGTGGCCTTATTATAAGTTTTGAGCCCACATAAATAGAGGGGCTTCAAAAAAATTAGGAACTCTACAAATATAAGTTCAACTTCGATTTTGCATATGACCTCGGATTAAGATGATATAAATATCATTTTGGTTCATCTCAAAGATATGTATAACCTTAATGTTAGCGAGTTTGTCATTTTATGTCATATCGAGTGTATGGTCTATCATTTTTTTCTTGTGCTCTCAAATTATGATCAAAACAGTGACATGAATGTTCTTCTTTAGGGGCTGATACTTACTATCTTTCGGTGGATCTATGATGATGTAGCAAATTTTGAACCTAGAAATGATTTTTGTAAAAAATCATGAGCAAACAATCATGTACCTATAGTTCAATTCTGACCCACTTCCAATCGATTCAATAGATATTTGTCTTTTTCACGAGGGGTGTATGAAAAGGTTTGAGATATCCCGGTTGGGAAATTATCCATGTAAGGTAGTCTAGTATTTTTGAAGAATAGGGTTGTACCATTTTGAATTATTCATTTCGTTGTTGCTTCACAAAACACCCCGTTTTAGCACAAGAAAAATTGAAAATGGCTTATTTGTGTGACAAAAAAGAAAACTTCTTTCTACAACACTGTTCGCCATCCCATGATGCACACGTGTACTCAATATGGGCACATTATCACAAACTATGTCGCGATTTTGGCCATAACATTGGTCGTTTGGCCTGAAAGTCGTGAAACCTCGAACATGATAGGTCATTCCTAAGAAGTGTTTTTTGAGATGCAATCAATATAACAAGTTTTCTATTTTTCCTTGAAACTATGTCACATGATATGACACTACGCGAAGGTTTTACATTTACCATTTTTGAATTTCTTATGCCCGTTTCAAATTATGGTCAAAATGGTGGGCGTGAAGGTTCTGATGTAGGGGATGAGACTCGCTAAAATTGCATTGGATCTCTGATAAAACAGCATATTATGAAGCTAAAAATGATTTTTGCAAAAAATCATGAGCATCAAATCATGTATCTGTAGTTCAAATCGGACCTGCTTCCTACCGATTTGGCGGGCATTTGTTTTTTTCACGAGGGGTGGAAGGAAAGGTTTGAGATACCACGGATGGGAATTGTCCATGTAAGATGGTCTAGTATTTATAAAAAATGGAGTGATAGCATTTTTAATTATGCCTTTGTTGGTTGCTTCACAAAACACCTTTTTTTGGCACTTAAAAAATGGAAAATGCCTTTTCCATGCGTCAAACCTGGGAACTCATATGATGTTCTCCATCCAACGAGATCCCTTTCCTAGTCAGCACCGATCACTTGTAACTGATCAATAATTTAGTTTGTGTTATGTGTGTCTTGCTCCTCTGAGAGGTTAATTTCTTATAGCTAAGTTGGGTTATATATGTTGTTTAGTTAAAGCCAATTATGCATGTTGTTAAATAGAAACTATAATCATGGTATGTGTTCACGGACTAGTTGCTTCATGTAATATTTTGGCATGAACTGATTATATGTTCTAACATGCGCATGATAATAAGAACCATATTAGGAGCGGTAGAAAATTACCAGATAATGAGTGGTTCATCTCTCTTACAGAAGCTACATGTTGAAGTTTGAAGAAACCTTTAGCAGCAAACAATGTCCTAGAGGTGGATGCGAATGGAGGTTGGTAACGTGTGGCCGAGCAGTGCTCTGCTTGCTATATATATGATGTTTTAGTATGTGCTAATATGCGTGCAAGCTTGCTAGAGCTTGAGCTTTAGCTTGTTGGTTGTTAACTGATGAGTCCAAAATTTAAGCATATTTACTTTTTGTTTTTGCACAAATAGAATAGGAATCTTTGTATTTAACTACGTCTGCACGCATCTTTTTGTCCTTGTTTCAATAGGATCCTGAATCACTAACTATTATATGAACATATTAACTAGAGCTCTCATATTATGCTATAATATGATATTTTTAAGTGATAAAAGTCATTTTATGGATTTGCCTCTGCACCTAGGAGAATACCAAACGAGGAGAAGCAATCAGTATCCATAACGACCGGTGGTACGGGCAGAGCCCGACCGTACCGTCCGCCCGTACTAAGTGCCATCGCGTTCGCCTCGTCAAATACTTTCCCATGGCGAATACGACAGGTGGATCCGACATTCACAACCACTATAAACCACGAAAAACCACATCTGAAAGGGATCTGAAGGAGGAACTTGGTTGGGGTAAAATCTGAGTTTCTTCATGGATCATTGGAGGCCAACCCATCATCCCCTTCATCATCAACCGCTGCATCTACATCACCACCATTACCCCCATCTCTCATCTATTAGATCTTGTTGTAATTTCAGATTCAGTTGTGGTTTGCATTAGATCTATCTTCGTGCTTTTATCCATCCATTTGATTATGATGATGTTGTTTATTCCTTCCACGTGTGAGTAGTCCCTTTGTTCTTGGGGAGATGGAGAAACCCTAGCACTATTATGAATTTGTAATAAATATTATCTATTCTTGTGTCCATATGGCTTGCCAGTCTATGATAAATTTATGATTTGTGTTTGATATCTCTCTTTAGATGGTATGTGTAGTCGGCCGCATATCATTTGCCCACGAGACTAAAGGGAGGGATAAATCCTTTGGACGTTTTTACGAAGCATACCCGGAATCGCCCCGTGACAGATTGGCGTCAGCTCGTAACCTACACGGTCAAAGGAGGATTAAAGAGGGACTCCCTAAGCTAATTACGATATCCACGGGAAAACCTTTAATTGTGGTGGTTTTTATGGGTGACTGCTCTCAGACTTCGCAGTGGTTATTTAGAGGTGACATCACTCTTGGCTCAACAAAGTTGCCTCCTACGAGCCCTGTAGTGAACATCTTATAATGGAGCTCTCTCCACACATCTCATTACACAAAAAGTATGTTATATTAATTACCAATAATAACAATACCATGCTAGAGGTGTATCCTACATCCCCGAGAACGTTTTATCCCTATTGAGTTCAAGCATGCTTTCAAACAACCTTGTTACTTGCATTCTTTTACTTGTTTTAATTACTTTTCTGCAAACAACCAAAAACCTTTCAAACACCCTTTACTTGAGATCAAAGGCAACTTTTAAGTATCCTTTGGTAGATAGTGACGAGGGGCATCAAGACCTTTACCATAGCTCTCTATGAGTTCGATATCTTTACTTCGAAACTAGCTACAATTGATATGTGCACTTTCAGTCATCATTAACCCATATGCTGGGATTTTGTAAAGATAACGGTTTCTTCTTGTGGTAGTGATGAGTGTCATTATGTTGTGAGTATTGTTGGATAAATGTATATATTAATCTACTAATCGTAGAAACATACAACCGAAGATGACTTTGATGTTAATGATGATGACATGTTCATTGGTGAGCCTGCACCTAAGGCTATGGATCGGGTACACTTCTTCTGGATGGATTTGCTGGGCTGCTGATCATCAGGGGTGTACTTTTGGTGTCTTCTGGTTAGTCACATGACCACTAGCCCAGCTGCAAAAATCTTGGGGTGCACCTAAGATCTCTCTAAATATATATAGAGTTATCCCATGATTGGTTCGCTACTGTCATAGTACTGTAATATGGAGCTACCTTATGATTTATAGGCCTTTGTTAGTAGAAGTATAATTGGAAATTATTCTGTATATTAGTATATGTGTGTGTATATGTGTGTTTATAGTCTGAAATCTCACCTTATGCTTTTGTCGATTCCCAAAGGGGTTTTGAGGCATCCAGCGATGGTGCCCTATGCTGCAACTACCACCATCTTGTCCTCTACCAGCCCTTCCCCTCCCTCAATGCTTTGTGAGCTAAATTAGAAAGAGGATATATAAGCTGGGATCAATTTGATTCGAACAGGGTGATTTTCTCAGTCCTGGGAGAGGAACACGAGAGAACTAGTAGCATGAAGGGAAGGAGGAGGTTGGCTCGGTCAATTATTTATCTCATCCCCCGCTTTAAATCATCCCCTTGACGTGGTTCCTGCTTTAACTCATCCCCTAAAATAGTTGTAGGGCCACCACGTGAAAGCTAGGTACTAGAAAATTCAGAAATTGCCCGGGAAACTGTTCTCACCACCACCACTTAAAAATATTACTGTAGAAAAAATGTACTTTCCTACTACTACTACTACTACTACTATTACTATTACTATTGCTACTATGTTGTCCATGCCTTTTTGTCAACCAGAAACAACCACTAGCTAGCTCCCATCCTACAAGCAAGTGTCGGAACCGGTGCAACCATTTCTTTCCCAATTTGCTCTGATTGGGGAGTTCTTGCTGAGATAGGTGGGCGTATTTGCTCACCTCGAAATTCGGCTTTTTTAATTTGATTTCGATTGGGCCATTGGGGGTACTACTAGTATTTTGTATGCTTTGATTGTGGAGTTCTTGCTTCTCAGATTGATGGGGGTTATTGCTCACCTCAGAATCACCTAATTAGGGTATTTTCCCTCCTAATATGATCTAATCGATTGGGCCATTAGGGTGGGGTGGGGTAGGTGGGGTGGTGGCGGGGGCACTGAATTCGTATGGATTTTGGATTAGGGCATGGTCACCGTTATTTTGATTAGGGCATTTGGTCGGGTTTGATTTTGATGTTGTTCACTTCTATAACCTTTAATTTATACTTGTAATGTGCAAAGGTATTGTAGTAGTATATTCATTGCGTTCTTCCATTCTTTTCTGTGCTAAAAGTGGTTGGATGTAACTTGGATGTATCCATGTGCTAAAAATTGTATCTACCTACATCATGTTTTTGTGGAAGCCTCTGTGACACCATTTTCTTCTTTATTTACTGTATCACGGTGTTACATACTTGCGAACATGCGGTTCTCCAGGTGCGGCAAATAGTATGATACATCCACATGCCGCAAGATTCTTCCAGTACCACTGCTCACCAAACAAGCGCAAGGCCACTGCCCAGCTGGGAGAGCCCAGCTTAAAGATAAGGGTATTTTTCTTAATCCACTTACCATGGTGTAGTCTAATTTAATTATTATCCGCTTGGTGTCATGCATGCTTATCAGATTTCAGAAACATATGTGTGATTTTATTAATTCTGGTATTTTGTTTATGTGAATCCATATTTGGAACTGTCTCACTGCCTCATATAGTCATATATGACTACTATATAATGTATTGAACTACTGAGCTCTATTGCTATTTATGCAGATTGAAGGTGCTGATGCGGAGGCTGGGGCTTCTATAGAGGCTAGTAGATCGTTGATGCCCCCACCAAAAGCGTACATCATCTACACGAAGAGGAAGTGCAAACACAGTACCCAGGTGGGCAGTGACCTCTTTAAGAAGTGGGTATAATTTGGAAATCAACAATTTCACATGTTATGGTTTTCCGTGTTATTGTTATCAGTTATATCTTTACGCACATTGGAAGTTCACAAAATCAAATATGTTTTCTTTACAGTCAATGATTTTGTCTGATATTATTAGATTTACATGCTCTTTACATAATTTAACATTTCCACTTAATTTCATTCAGTACCACGCACCAGCTAATCAGCCCTTTCTTTTATCGTCCTCTTATTTAGCTTGTGAATTGAAAGGGGGCCATGTATTCCCTTCCAAAGGAAGAGGGAATAAAATGGTGCATGGCCACCATTCGTGAAGGGTACCCATGGTATCAGGTATGGATTTCCAAGTGGTTTAGAACGACTTGATGTAAGATCTTGTATCTCACTTTTCTTTTTGTCGTCTTACTTCTCTATCGATTTTCTCATCAAGGTTATCCCTTGTGTCACTCGCCCCATTATAAACAAGCTGTTCAGAAATGATAAGATTCTAACCCTGTATAGCAAGGGTCCTAAAGGCATAGGCAACTATATGATGTGGATGTCTCCCAAAGGATTCCACCACCTATTTGGGTGACCGAGGTTGGTCCATGTATGTCCATGATAATGGTCTAAAGCAGGGGGATGAGGTAGCATTTGATTTTAACAAGCCTGGGCAGGTACTTGTAAGCAATCGTACACCTATTGACCTAAGGACCAAGAACATAGGTAGTACTGATTAATTTTCTTTTGTAATCATCACAACCTCGGATGACTTTCTTGCGACTAAATCTTCTACACCATTGTCTTTACTCATCATATGACTCTGACCAGTTATGCGGTCTGCTTCCCCTTATGTACCCCCAGAAGGGTGCCAGCATCAAGCTGCTGGTACCGGCACCGGCTCTAGTTCCTACAACAGCAACTGTTGACCTAAGTAGGAGAAAGAATAGAGGTAGTAACTTAATTAGCTTGTATACTCTGATCACTATCTAGGAGTAACTGTTGTGTATAAGAAGTTGTTTTTCTTGTACACATCTCATATGACTCTCTGACCACACCTGTAGTCCCCTTACCTTCCCCTAGAAGGAAACCGGTATCAAGCTGCTGGTAATGGCATTGGCACCCGCACCGGCACCGGCCCTGCTAGTTCCTGCTCCGACACCTATTGACCCAAGAAGAAAGAATGAATGTAGTAAATTTATTTGCTTGTATACTCATCATATCCTCTGATCGTTGTATTGTGAGTAACTGATGTATAAGAGATCATTTTTATTGTACACATCTCATATTCCTCTACCACCCATGTAGTCAACTTACCAACCCCTCAGAAGAAATATAGCATCAAGTTGCTGGCGCCGGTACCGGTTCTGACTCCTGCACCATCCCATCTACAATTAACCGCATCGGCACCATCTCCTGCACCAGCACCATCCCCAGCACAGGCAATGACACCATCGCATGCTCCAGTCTATATTCCTGCACCAGCACCAGTTGTCGCACTAGCCCCATCACAGGCAGCGGCACAAGCAACTACATCATCTCGGGCAGTGCCTTATCAGATCGTATCCTACGCATGTGTCATCACAAGGTCGCATTGGATTATGTTTGTAAGTATATGGTGATAGATAAACTGTTCTAAATGTTTTCTCAAGTTTCACATGATTCAGTGCATTGCTCTTATTAATTATGCATCTATCTCTTGCTTCTCAGAAATTGCCTAAGAGTGCCATAAAGCAACTCTAGGCCAAACGAAAGGGCACAATATTATTCAAGATACAGAGCGAAGGAGTGAAAATCGAGGGATGCTACGCCCTTAACTGGACTAATGGGCGCTTGGCAGCTACTTCTTGGTGGATCAAGTTCTAGAAAGTAGCCAAACTTACTATTGGAAGAATGGTCAAGGTCGATGTATCTCACTGCCCTGAATGTCGCATGTTCTCCATGAAGTTCCTAGTTGTTTAGTTGTTTGGTCGCATGCTATTATAATTAATTATGTGGTTGTATTATCTCCACTAATCATATATGGGTGGCAAAACTTTGGTAACCTTTTTCTGGATTGGAGCTATATGACTAGTACGTACTGGTATGGTATATCTGTATCTATATGACGGTTCCCTATATGACCAACTATTACGACAATGATTGTGTACCATCTTAATTTATGAGGAGGGGGAATGCACACAAAAACAGACTTGGTCGTCGGTTTTTCTTGCCCGAATGATCGAGTGTGTTTGGAGAAAAGGGCAAACTGGTCGTGTGACATGGTTTTTAGAGCTGAAACAAGAACTAGTTCTCTCTATAATGCTATTTAATTTTAGTGTCTATATTGCTGAATCGGTCGCTTTGAAATACTGCTAAATTGTCAAGTGCTGATGAATATGAACTAGGAATCTGCTGAATCTTTCAAATGCTATTGAATTTTTCAAAAGTTCCATCGTTGTTGCTGGGTTGCTTACACTAGAGATTTTGCCTATGTTTCATCAGAACTGTTGGGTTTGTTTTGGACAGAGATGAGAGGGTAAAGATACAGCGTGATTTCACCAAGTAAAGTCAGTGGTTACCAATCCAGTTTTGGTGCATGCGATATGTGTCCCTAGTTCTTTAGATATGTTTACATGAATATTTGTTAAAGAAAATATCGCTTTTTTCCTCCCTCGGTGAGGTCTGTGTTTGAATTCGGTCGAGCCACAGCCTAGTTAAATTTGAGATAGGAGCCCATGGACCATAGCCAAAACCTTTTTAGTTTGGCCTTTTTGGCATTGCCCCCACCTCTAAAAAACTCCGGCTACCAATATTTTTAAGAAATTAATCCATTATGTGGCATTTTATAAATTGAGGTTTCAGTAGAGCTACCTTTTATTTTAAGAGAGATAAACATGGACACATAAAATCTTTTTAAGAAGACTAATACATAAGTTATAAGTACTATAAAGCTTTTAGTGATAACTTTATCTGATTTCTTTGGCATAGTGACAATGCATACGGTTTATATGTGTTGAAATCTTGAGTTTGAATCCTATGTGTTTGACATATATTTATTTGGGTTTACATTTATTTCTTATAGCAATATTGCTTTACGAAGAGACTGACATCATGGACCCACCAGCCTGCAGCGTCCCTCATGTTTAATGGGCGGTTTTAAAAAAGAAGTTAAGTACTTGTAAAGAGAGGCTGGCATCGGAGACCCACCAGAAAAAACATACAAGGCTACATCGGGAAACCACAAGCCATAACATACTAGAGAGGCTAACATGGGGCCCCAACATCAAGACCATACATGGTTGTTGTATCGAGTAACGTTGGCAAGGTCAAAACAGCCGACTCACCCAAGAAAATTCCATCATACACACATTTCATTTACAAAGAGACTGATAGGTGGGACCCACCAGCGAGACCTTATATAGGTGCTCCATCAAGCAATGTTTCCATGTTCGAAATAGGGAGGCACGAGCGAGAAAAAAGTCCAGCATGCATATGTTTCTTCTAATGACAGGCTGAGATGGGGGACCCAGCAGCCTAAAAAAATAACGGATGCTGCGAGCAACGTTATCAAGTTTGAAACATAGAGGCGTGAGGGAAGAAAAAAGTCAATCATACAAATGATCCTTTGTGGCATCCCGCCAAACCACTACTAGAAAATCGCGTTGTTTTTGTGCATTGCATCATCATGACCGCATGCTCATGTCATCATGCCACATTGCATTTGAGTATAGTCATCATCATGCATATTAATTTGCCTAAAAACTATTTGCTAAAGACAATCGTTTTCTAAAATTAACCCTCCTTCTATTTCAAATTAAACCCCCGGACGCTTCCGGATATTTTTGTTTGTCTAAAATCTATTTATAAAAGCTTATTGCAAAAATTAAATAAAAATTATATTATTTTAGTGGGGCAGTCGAACGGGCTGAATCGACCCGAACGACCACCCCAGAAATACAAACGGTCCACCTAAAATCCTACAGCTACCAATCCTAACCTACCCAATCCCCCTCCACCTCACCCCACCCAATAGCTGGTTGCCACCTCATCTCTCCTCTACCCCCTAGCCAACCAGACACCGCCACTTGGCCACTCCCTCACCCCTCAACCCACACAGCACGCCACAACACACACACCACAACCCCCTGCACCGACCCGGACCAACCCCACCCCACGCCGACCCCGCCCTGGACCCCACCTACCACGCGCCCACCTCTCCCTTCTCTCTCCCCTTCCTCCCTCGCAGGTTCCTCCCCGCCGCCTAGCGTCGGTCACCGCGCCACCACCGCTCGTGAGCCACCCCGTCCCCAACCGCGCCCTTCCTCCCTGTCGGCCTTCCCTCACCGCCTTCCGAGCCTCGCCCCGCGGCCCTCCTTCTCTTTCCTCCGGCAGCCGCGCGACCCCGCCGTCTCCTCCCACGCCGGCCGCCGCCTCGCCCCCTCCTGCCGGCACCGCCCTCACCGCGCCACCGTCGCCCGCCTCCCCGCTGCCGCTCCCCACCTTCTCCCTCCAGTTGCGCCGCTCCCGCCTTCCCCGCCTACGGGCGCCGCCAGCCCCGGCGTCGGCCCGCCTCCGTTGCCGCGCTCCCCGTGCTCCTTCCCCGGCAGCGAGCTCCGCCCCGCCTGCGGGCGCCGCCTCCCCGCGGGCCGCGCCCTCGCCTCCCCGCTGCGCCCTTCCTCCGCGGAGACCGCCTCCGACCCGGCTGTCCCCGTCCCTCCTCGTCCCCTCCGTACCGCTGCCAGGTCGCCCTCCCCGCCGTCGCCTGGCCGCGGCCCTCCCTGGGCTCTGTCTTGCCAGCGCCGGCCCCTCCTCTGCGGAGCTTCGGCCGCCCCAGGTCGGCCCCGCGCGCGCCTCTGCTCGCGGCCGCTTCCTTGCCGCAACGTTGCCGCGTGAGGTTGTGTGGAGACACGTAGAAGACCCGGAAATCCTGCAGGGACACTCGGATGCTCGACAAGAACTCCTGCAAGGATTGATGACCGGATGTGAGAATCCATGCTGTTGCCGATGCCTCGGGAGAAATACCGTTTGACGTTCAAGACATCAATGCCCGAAGATCACGGATGCCGATCCAAGTGTCAACTTCGATGAACCATCGGCACCGGAATTACAAGATCTTCCTCATGGATCTCAAGACTGTTCCCGGAGTCGATGACACGAAGCCGCCAAGATCTTCTACTCGATCCACAAGACCGATCCCGCCTAGGCCCGAGCCCGTTGAACCATCAACGTCGAGCCCTTGACACGACAAGACCTTCCGCATGGGAACCGAAGGCAATAACGCTGGACCCTCAAGTACTCCTTCATCGGCACGCCAAGACCTTCTCATCGGAACGCCATGACCGTCTACACGTACCTAAAGACCACGGATGCGACAAGTACGTCTCACGGATTCCGAAGACCGGACCCGATAACCGCCAAGGCCGCCGACACGGATACACTGGTTTCTCCATCAAGTACACCAAGACCGTCGATATGGAACCCAATGACGCTGAGCACTTCGCCGCAGAACGCCAAGCACTGCTCCCCGGACGCCAAGACCGACCGATTCACGGACCGACGAGATCTTTGCAACGATAAGATCGACAACAACCAAGGCGAGCCCGATGCGCCCCCGACGCCACACCAAGTCCTGCCCGGATGCGAGAACGATCCCGCCGAGACCGAACCCGTCGAACCCTGGACCCCGTCGAACCCCGAACCCCGGAAACCAAGATCTGCCGAACCCTAATGTGTGACCCCTCTCCTCGAGCCCTATTTTATAAATGAAATAACAACTTGTTGCATATTAATTGTTCATGCATGCATATCGTCATGTGGTTTGGGGCCTTATGCCGATTCACCTCATAATTAAATATGGGGCCCATATGCGGGCAAATCTAGTCTCATATCGGCCTCATTTAAACTTGTGCATCGAACCGGTACCATATCCTGCCTTGATAAAACAACATTTAAATTGCGGGGTATCTAAATAACTTGGACCACCTAATTAAATGTCGGGACCCCGGTTCCGCTTAATCTTGCCTAATTGCATCGCACCTTTGCCATGCCATACATCATACATGCATCATGCCCGATCTTTTGTCGTAGTATTAAATATTGCATCCGGTGTTTCTGCTAGTGTTTGCTTCTTCGCGGATAAGGCCGTTGAGTTGATGTGAGCTTCGCCCCGATCTTCGGATGAATCTTCAGCAATGCTTTCAGGCGAGCATCTCCCCCTTTCTACCTATCTTACTTTTATAGTATTTATTCCCTCCTGTTGTTCTATTGCTATCTGTGTTGCGATGCTCTAGTTTCCGTACCCGTGATATCCCCTTGCAGCCATATATAGCCTTGGACACATCCTATTACCGTTGTTTGGTAGATAGTTGGACTTGCGCGTCGTAGCCGCTTGCTCAAGTGCTGTCGCGTGTCGTCACTTGCCACAGTTGTTGGAGTATTGCCACCTGTTTGATGTTGGAGATGATCTCGGCTTTATTTATCGTTCACTTTAATTCCTGTTTAACAACTAAAATTGAAGTAAGTAAGCAGAGGAATCGGTGGGTGATAGATAACATTTGGTTTTCGACCGCCCACTTGTGTCCCGTAGGACCCCGAGTACTTGATACCTGTTCCTTGATTTATCGCGCTATCCACATATGGGGAATTATGGGCCCCCCTTAGCCAGAGCTTGATTCAGTCTTATTTCTTGGGGCCACAAACTAGTTTGAGGTTTTATTTACGATCATGTACTTATGCCATGCTTTACTGCTTTATTTACGATTGTGCGAGGAGCACACTGTACTGTTTAGGTAAGCGGAGTGTTTTCGCGGTATCGACAAGCCCAGTCACACTTTCGGGTTCCCAGTCGTTTACAGCCATTGACGCAAACCTTGAGTCCGTCTTGGAGCTAGCTTACTTCGTTGCGGGTCTACTCAATGGGGTGGCCCCCTGAAATATTTCTGAATCTTGTGATTGCTCTGTCGTGAAGACCTCGTTGGGTTTTGATTTGGTTTTTCCGAGGTTGATCGTGTGTGTGTTGCTATTTGTGCACCCCGGCCGGGTTAAAACTTTCTGAGAGACGTGTCCGCGGTTATGGACGACTTGGAGCACAGTATATCGATCATAGACAACTATAACTAAAGTTTACTGTTATAATTTGACTTTATAATGACTAGTAATCAGCTTCAACTATAATGGAATGGCTACATAAAACTGCCAACAATTGCTTGCTTGGGTTGTCGTTTGCGACCATTGTATCTGACTAGTAAGTACTGCAACTATAACGGAATGGCTAAATAAAAGTACCAACAACTGCTGGGTTTTTGGGTTATCTCATGCTATTTGTATCTGATTAGTAAGTGTTGCAACTAAAACGGAATGATTAACTAAAACTGCCCACCGCTTATTTTATCAGGATGATTATCTATACCTAACTAGTAATTGTTGCAACGATAACCGAATAAATAAAACTGCCAACTGTGTGAGTTCCTCGGTTGACTTCCTCGTTTGGTCTCGAGGGGGAAACGCCAGGATGGGTTTGTTTGGTGGTAGTATCAGGTTGGATCCGAATAGGTCTTTCTTACCCCTCTCTGATTGCTGCCAGTTGTATCGAGTCTCTCTAGGTTGTTCAGTGCATGCTGCCGCTGCCGCTTCAGTCCACCATACCTATGTAGGCGAGGACCGCCGAATTCTAGCCTCGCCGTGTACTGGCCTCAGTACTGACGCTCCTCTTTTTCCTTTGCCCTTTGTCGGCACCCCTTTTGTTTAAGCAGGTTTTGAGATCGACGTCGTTAGCAGGGTTACCCTTCCGGCTTGGCCTGGGCAGTGTTATGGACGCCATTGGTTATTCTTCAGGGCTCTTAGCCCCATTTGCATCTTGTCCGTAGTCGGACACTCTATCGTTTTCCAGGTGATTTGGATCTTTGTATATTATATCTGTATTCTTGACTCTTTGAGTCGCTGTGGTATATATCTGTTCTGTGGGTCCCATCGAGGACTGTTGTGTAATGTTATTACTTCGTTTTCCACCCGCACGAAAGTGCCTGGTGGGCACCTTTGAATCGTTTCTATGCGGGTTTGGCAGGAATCGCTGAAACTTGCATAGGTCCGATTCTGAGGGTGTTACAGAGTGGTATCAGAGCTCAGCAGTTGCGATACCCCACAAGTCCAGCCTGTAGGATAACCTAGCTAACGTCCGAAGTAGAGTGTCAAAACTATTTTGCAAAAACGGTTGGATAGTTCTGATTAGGTCTGATTTTACTCCTTACCCCTCTGCTATTCTCCTCTTACCTCTACGTGTTTTGAATCCGCTCTCGTCTTTTTCTTCGAGTCCAGGACTTCTCGTGGTTGGGTTTTCCGTCGTACCTTCAGGGTCTCGCTTCCTCCTTTGATAACGGTGTTCTACCATCCGGTGTTCATGCTGTCTGAGCAATCCGTTTACTGTGGTACCATTCTTTGTTCCTTGTTGTGCCTTCCGGTGTTTTCGACGCAACGACATCATCTACGCCAGATCCGATGCAGAGTCTGCATTACTCCTTTGTTTCCTAACCTCGAATGTCGAGATCTTCAGTCTGTTTCCGAGGAAGGTTGCACGCTTTTCCACTGATTGTGCGGAGTAATAGTTTGGGTGCGTGATGGATTGGCCCCCATGCCGACTACCCTTTCTATTCGCTTTTGTACATTGAAGTGGATGAGAATGCATCGGTTCCCTCTTTCTATCGAAGATAGAGGTGGCTTTATTGTTGATACCTCTACCTTCGACCTTTTGTTTCCGGAGTGTTCTCTCGATGATCACGGACAACGACCTCTTGTTAGTGGTGTCGCGAGGATCTACACGAAGCGAGAAGACGCAGATCGCCGACCTTCCTTCCGGCACCATGAGGCGGATCTCGAGGGCGAGATCCATTGTTAGTGGTGTCGAATTGTGGCATCCCGCCAAACCACTACTAGAAAATCGCGTTGTTTTTGTGCATTGCATCATCATGACCGCATGCTCATGTCATCATGCCACATTGCATTTGAGCATCGTCATCATCATGCATATTAATTTGCCTAAAAACTATTTGCGAAAGACAATCGTTTTCTAAAATTAACCCTCCTTCTATTTCAAATTAAACCCCCGGACGCTTCCGGATATTTTTGTTTGTCTAAAATCTATTTATAAAAGCTTATTGCAAAAATTAAATAAAAATTATATTATTTTAGTGGGGCAGTCGAACGGGCAAAATCGACCCGAACGACCACCCCAGAAATACAAACGGTCCACCTAAAATCCTACAGCTACCAATTCCAACCTACCCAATCCCCCTCCACCTCACCCCACCCAATAGCTGGTTGCCACCTCATCTCTCCTCTACCCCCCAGCCAACCAGACACCGCCACTTGGCCACTCCCTCACCCCTGAACCCACACAGCACGCCACAACACACACACCACAACCCCCTGCACCGACCCGGACCAACCCCACCCCACGCCGACCCCGCCCTGGACCCCACCTACCACGCGCCCACCTCTCCCTTCTCTCTCCCCTTCCTCCCTCGCAGGTTCCTGTTGGAATTATGCCCTAGAGGCAATAATAAAGATGTTATTATTATAATTCTTGTTCATGATAAAGTTTATGTTCCATGCTAGAATTGTATTAAGCGGAAACTTTAATACTTGTGTGGTTTGTAAACAACACCGTGTCCCTAGTACGCCTCTATGGACTAGCTCATTGATCAATGATGGTTAAGGTTTCCTAACCATAGACATGAGTTGTCAATTGATAATGAGATCATATCATTGGGAGAATGATATGGTGGATAGACCCAAACAAAGCAGAGCAATTAGATCGTGTCATCGTGTTCGTCTTTGCGAAGCTTTTCCTATGTCAAATATTGTATTCCTTAGACCATGAGATAATGCAACTCCCTGGTATCGGAAGAAAGCTTTGAGGTCATCAAACGTCATCCTATGAGAGGGTGATCATAAAGGTGTCTCTCAGGTGATCGGAAAGTATCTGTTGGGTGGTATGTATCGAGATGGAATTTGTCCCTCCCAAGTCGGAGAGATATACTTCGGGCCCACTCGGTAATCGATATCAACACCGCTTGCAAGCATGTGGTTAAGGAGTTAATCACAAAGTGATATCGGATTACGGAACGAGTAAAGTACTTGCTGTGAACGAGATTGAACTAGGTATGACGGTACCGACGATCGAATCTCGGGCAAGTAAAATATCGCGAGACGAAGGGAATATATATATGGGATTGATTGAATCCTGGCATCGTGGTTCATCCGATATGATCATCGATGAATGTGTGGGAGTCAATATGGGTGCCCAGACCCCGCTGTTGATTATTGATAGAAGATCATGTCTGCATATTCTCGAACCCGCAGGGTCACACACTTAACGTATCTCGACGCTAGGATAGATTGGATAATTGGTTTATGAATTTTTGTTCGGAGTCTCGGATAGGATCCGGGATATCACGAGAGGTTCCGGAATGGTCTGGAGAATAAGATTCATATAAGGCAGTGCAGTTTTTGGAGTTCGGAATTGTTCCGGGTTAATCGGTATTGTACCGGAAGCTTCTAGAACCTTCTGGAAGGGGACCAACGTGGCCCCACCTTCCGGGAGGGGGCATGGGCCTATGAGGGAGTGTCCTGGCCGCATTGGGCCAGGGGCACAAGGCCCCATAGGGCCCAGCCGATTCTAGAGAGATTTGACTCGTTTAAATCTCGGGATAGAATTTCTAGATAAGGGAGAGTTTAAATCGTTTAAACTAGAGATAGGATTTCTAGATAAGGGAGAGTTTAAATTGTTTAAACTAGAGATAGTCTTGGAGGAGGGGCAAGGGCTGGCCGCCCCCCCCCCCCTCTATATATAGAGGGGTGGTGCGCCCCCTCCCCCCCACACACACCTTCCTCCAAGCCCTAGCAGCCTTGCTACCTTCCTCTCTCCCTCCCGACTGTTTGTAGGCGAAGCCCTGCAGCAGAAATTCTCCACCATATACACCACGCCGTCGTGTTGTAGATCCAATCTATCTCTCCACCATACTCGCTGGTCCGAGGAAGGAGGAGACGTCGAGGTGCTGCACGTGTGCATCTTACGGAGGCACCGCCACTTGTGGTGCTAGATCGGATCGGATCGCGAGGAGGAGAAGCGAGTACAACTACATCACCCACGTTCCGACGAACGTTCCGCTGTGCGAATCTTCAAGGGTATGAAGATCTAATCCAATCTCTCTCGTTGTTTGCATCTCCTAGATTAGATCTTGGCTTTCCCTCTGTTCGCTCCGTAGAAAATTTTGATTTACTATGCCGCGAAACCCATCAGTGGTATCAGAGCTAGATCTATGCGTAGATGTGTTTCACGAGTAGAACGCAACATGGTTGTTGCGGGCATTGATGTTTTCTGTTGCAAGCCTCTTGTTTGTGTTCTTCTTATGACGCGGGATAGTGAGATTGAAGCGGTCCAGGCCAACCTTACGCGACGTCGTTCGCGAGACCGGCTCCGCACTTGACGTGTGGCTTGTTCCACACATGCGGCTGGTGGATGTCAGTTTCTCTCACTATAGTTGTCATGGGATTAACACCGGAGTTTGGCAACCATAATATCACCGTTGTGGCTTTCCGTAGGTAAGAATCGTTCTTAGCATCTACTCCCATAAAGCCACGTAAAACATGCAACAACAAAGTAGAGGCGTCTAACTTGTTTTTGCAGGGAGTGTTTTCTGTGATATGGTATGGCCCAAGATGTGATGTGTATATTGTATGCGATGATCATGTTTTGTAATGTTTCACGACTTGCATGTCGATGAGTACACAACCGGCAGGAGCCATATGGTTGTCTTTATAATTGTGTATGACCTGCGAGTCAACTTCTTATACGCCATGTAATAGCTTTACTTTATCGCTAAGTAGTTAGCAATAGTTGTAGTTGCTATTGGTGGTGGAGGCAATCATGGTGGAGTGATGGAGATCATGCAGGAACGCACAAGATGGAGATCATTGCGCGAAGATAGGCTATACCATGTCACATAAAGTTATATGCATGTGATGTTTATCCTTTTATGTATCTTATCATGCTTAGATCGCGACGGTAGCATTATAAGATGATTCCTCACTTAAAGATCAAGATAAAAACTGTGTTCTCCCCAAGTATGCACCGTTGCGAAAGTTCGTCGTGTCCAAGCATCACGTGATGATCGGGTGCTATAGACTCTACGCTCACATACAACGGGTGCAAGCCAGTTTTTGCACACGCGTAAATACTTGGGTCTAACTTGACGAGCCTAGCATGTACAGACATGGCCTCGGAACACAAGAACCGAAAGGTTAAGCATGAGTCATATGAATGATATGATCGACACTTCGTTGTCCACCATTGAAACCACATCTCTTCTCGTGATGATCGGATTAGGTGTGGTGAATTTGGATCGTGTTCACTAAACAACTTGAGGGATGTTGAATTTAGTGGGAGTTCATCTAGTAATTTGATTAAGTTGAACTATTTATCATGAACATAGTCTAAATTGTACTTGCAAATACTGTAGATCACATGGCCAAATCCAACTTCAACTTCAACGTTTTTACTGAGAAAGAAAAGCTTAGGAACAATGGGTCTAACTTCACCAATTGGTTCCGCAATCTAAGAATCATTCTGTCTGGCGGACAAAAGGACTATGTCCTTGGTAAAGCGTTAGGTGACCCCCCTGCTGCAACTACGCCGGTTGATGAGAAAGTTGTCTATCAGTCGCGCAAAGATGATTATGGTGTGATTAAGAGCACCATGTTGTTTGCTATGGAACCGGAGCTTCAAAATCGTTTTGAAACCTATCCCGGGCCCTTTGAGAATCTCGAGGAGCTGAAAACCATGTTTCAGACTAAAGCCCGTTCTGAGAGATATGAGATCTCTGAGAAGTTCTTTAACTGCAAGATGGAGGAAGGGAGTTCCGTTAGTGAGCACGCCATAAAGATGTCGGGCTACACTCAACGCCTTGAGCAACTGGAATGCACGATTCCAGAGGAGCTCAAGATTGACAGGGTTCTGCAATCACTCCCTCCCAGCTACAAAAGTTTTGTAGTGACTCATAATCAGATTGGTTCCACTGATACGATCACCGAGCTCTTCGCAAAGCTGAAGGCTGCAGAGGTGGACATCAAGAAGGATAATCATGTGTTGATGGTCAACAAGCCCTCCTTTAAGAAAGGTAAGGGAGCAAAGAAACCCTTCAAGAAGGGCGGCGGCAAGCGCAATGCCCCTGCTGAGAAGAAGCTCAAGTCTGGTCCTAAGACCGACACTGAGTGCTTCTATTGCAAGGACAAGGGTCACTGGAAGCGCAACTGTCCGAAGTACTTAGCGGACAAGAAGGTTGGCACCATCAAAGGTATATTTGATATACATGTTATTGATGTTTTCCTTACTAGCCCTCGTTGTAGTGCCTGGGTATTTGATACCGGTTCAGTTGCTAATATTTGTAACTCGAAACAGGAGCTACGGAATAGACGGCGGCTTGCGAGGGATGAGGTGACGATGCGCGTTGGCAACGGATCAAGAGTTGATGTGATGGCCGTCGGCACGCTCTCCTTAGTTTTACCTTCGGGATTAGTTTTAAACCTTAATAAGTGTTATTATGTGCCTGCGTTGAGCATGAACATTATTTCTGGATCGTGTTTATTGCAAGACGGTTATTCATTTAAATCGGAGAATAATGGTTGTTCTATTTATATGAGTAACATCTTTTATGGTCATGCACCTCTTGTGAATGGTTTATTTCTTCTAAATCTCGAAAGGGATGAAACACACATCCATAACATTGAGGCTAAGAGATGCAAAGTAGATAGTGATAATACTACTTATTTGTGGCACTGTCGTCTAGGTCATATTGGTGTAAAGCGCATGAAGAAACTCCATTCTGATGGACTTTTGGAGTCTCTTGATTTTGAATCATTTGACACATGCGAACCATGCCTCATGGGCAAGATGATCAAAACCCCGTTCTCCGGTATGATGGAGCGAGCAACGGAATTGTTGGAAATCATACATACCGATGTATGCGGACCGATGAGTGTTTCAACGCGCGGTGGATATCACTATTTCCTCACTTTTACCGATGACTTAAGTAGATATGGGTATATCTATTCAATGAAACATAAATCTGAAACATTTGAAAAGTTCAAGGAATTTCCGAATGAAGTGGAGAACCATCGTAACAGAAAGATTAAGTTTCTATGATCCGATCGTGGGGGCGAATATTTGAGTTATGATTTTCTCACGCATCTTAAAGCAAGCGGAATTGTTTTGCAACTCACGCCACCCGGAACACCACAGCGCAATGGTGTGTCTGAACGCCGGAATCGAACCCTATTAGATATGGTCCGATCGATGATGTCTCTTACTAATTTGCCGTTATCATTTTGGGGTTATGCATTAGAAACCGCTGCATTCACTTTAAATAGGGCTCCATCTAAATCCGTTGAGACGACACCGTATGAACTGTGGTTTGGTGCTAAACCTAAGTTGTCGTTTCTTAAAGTTTGGGGATGCGAAGCTTACGTCAAGAAGTTGATGCCGGACAAGCTCGAACCCAAAGCGGAGAAATGCGTCTTCATAGGATACCCTAAGGAAACTATTGGGTATACTTTCTATCACAGAACCGAAGGCAAAGTGTTTGTCGCAAAGAACGGTTCCTTTCTTGAGAAGGAGTTTCTCTCGAAAGAAGTGAGTGGGAGGAAAGTAGAGATAGACGAGGTTATTGAACCTTCTCTTGAATTGGAGAGTAGCGCAGCACCTGAAATTGTTCCAGTGCCGCCTGCACCAACAATAGAGGAAGCTAATGACAAGGATCATGAAGCTTCGGACGATGCTGCTACTGAACGTCGCAGGTCGACAAGGTCGCGTGCCCCTCCTGAGTGGTACGGCAACCCTGTCTTGACTGTCTTGTTGGTAGAAGACAGTGAACCTACGAACTATGAGGAAGCGATGATGAGCCCAGACTCTGAGAAATGGCTGGAAGCCATGAAATCCGAATTGGGATCCATGAGCAAAAACCAAGTATGGACTTTGGTGGATCCTCCTAGCGACCGAAAGGCCGTTGAGTGCAAATGGATATTCAAGAAGAAAACGGACGCGGATGGTAATGTTACCGTCTATAAAGCACGGCTTGTCGCAAAAGGTTTTCGACAAGTTCAAGGTGTTGACTACGATGAGACTTTCTCTCCCGTAGCGATGTTTAAGTCCATTCGGATTTTATTAGCAATTGCTGCGTTTCATGATTATGAACTATGGCAGATGGATGTCAAGACTGCTTTCCTCAATGGCAACATTGATGAAGAGTTGTATATGATGCAACCCGAGGGTTTTGTCGATCCTAAGGATGCTAGTAAAGTATGCAAACTTCAGCGTTCCATTTATGGACTGAAGCAAGCATCTCGGAGTTGGAACCTTCGTTTTGATCAAGTGATCAAGAGCTTTGGATTTGTTCCAAATTGCTATGAAGCTTGCATCTACAAGAAAGTGAGTGGGAGCTCGGTGACGTTTCTGGTACTGTATGTGGTTGACATATTGATTATCGGAAATGACATCAACATGCTTAACGATGTGAAGAGTTATTTGAACAAGTGTTTTTCAATGAAAGACCTAGGTGAAGCTGCTTATATATTGGGCATCAAGATCTATAGAGATAGACAAAGACGCCTGATAGCTTTAAGCCAGAGTACATACCTAGACAAAGTTCTGAAAAGGTTCAGAATGGATAAGGCAAAGAAAGGTTCAGTGCCTATGTTGTCAGGTAAGATATTGAGCAAGGCTCAGTGTCCAGCTACGGTAAATGATAGGGAAGCTATGAGCAAAGTGCCTTATGCCTCGGCCATAGGTTCCATCATGTATGTCATGCTGTGTACTAGACCGGATGTGTCCAATGCTCTTAGTTTGACGAGAAGATATCAAAGTGATCCAGGAGTGGAACACTGGACAGCCGTGAAGAACATCCTAAAGTACCTAAATAGAACTAAAGAAATGTTCTTAGTCTATGGGGGTGATGAACAGCTTGTCGTAAAAGGTTACGTCGATGCTAGTTTCGACACCGACAAGGATGATTCTAAATCTCAGACAGGATACGTTTATATTTTGAATGGAGGAGCTGTGAGCTGGAGAAGCTGCAAGCAAAGCGTGATCGCGGGATCTACAGTACAAGCGGAATACATGGCTGCTGCAGAAGCGTCAAGTGAAGGAGTTTGGATCAGAAACTTCATCACTGAGCTTGGCGTGGTTCCAAGTGCATTGGACCCACTGGAGATATTGTGTGACAACACTGGCGCCATAGCACTCGCTAAGGAACCAAGATATCATCCAAAGACCAAGCATATCAACCGCAAGTTTCATATAATCCGAGATTATATAGCAGATGGAGATCTGAAGATTAGCAAAGTACATACGGATCTGAATGTCGCAGATCCATTGACTAAACCTCTTCCACGTGTAAAACATGATCAACACCTCAGTGCCATGGGTGTGAGATTGTTGCCAGATGTAAACTAGATTATTGACTCTAGTGCAAGTGGGAGACTGTTGGAATTATGCCCTAGAGGCAATAATAAAGATGTTATTATTATAATTCTTGTTCATGATAAAGTTTATGTTCCATGCTAGAATTGTATTAAGAGGAAACTTTAATACTTGTGTGGTTTGTAAACAAACACCGTGTCCCTAGTACGCCTCTATGGACTAGCTCATTGATCAATGATGGTTAAGGTTTCCTAACCATAGACATGAGTTGTCAATTGATAATGAGATCATATCATTGGGAGAATGATATGGTGGATAGACCCAAACAAAGCAGAGCAATTAGATCGTGTCATCGTGTTCGTCTTTGCGAAGCTTTTCCTATGTCAAATATTGTATTCCTTAGACCATGAGATAATGCAACTCCCTGGTATCGGAAGAAAGCTTTGAGGTCATCAAACGTCATCCTATGAGAGGGTGATCATAAAGGTGTCTCTCAGGTGATCGGAAAGTATCTGTTGGGTTGTATGTATCGAGATGGAATTTGTCCCTCCCAATTCGGAGAGATATACTTCGGGCCCACTCGGTAATCGATATCAACACCGCTTTCAAGCATGTGGTTAAGGAGTTAATCACAAAGTGATATCGGATTACGGAACGAGTAAAGTACTTGCTGTGAACGAGATTGAACTAGGTATGACGGTACCGACGATCGAATCTCGGGCAAGTAAAATATCGCGAGACGAAGGGAATATATATATGGGATTGATTGAATCCTGGCATCGTGGTTCATCCGATATGATCATCGATGAATGTGTGGGAGTCAATATGGGTGCCCAGACCCCGCTGTTGATTATTGATAGAAGATCATGTCTGCATATTCTCGAACCCGCAGGGTCACACACTTAACGTATCTCGACGCTAGGATAGATTGGATAATTGGTTTATGAATTTTTGTTTGGAGTCTCGGATAGGATCCAGGATATCACGAGAGGTTCCGGAATGGTCCGGAGAATAAGATTCATATAAGGCAGTGCAGTTTTTGGAGTTCGGAATTGTTCCGGGTTAATCGATATTGTACCGGAAGCTTCTAGAACCTTCCGGAAGGGGACCAACGTGGCCCCACCTTCCGGGAGGGGGCATGGGCCTATGAGGGAGTGTCCTGGCCGCATTGGGCCAGGGGCACAAGGCCCCATAGGGCCCAGCCGATTCTAGAGAGATTTGACTCGTTTAAATCTCGGGATAGAATTTCTAGATAAGGGAGAGTTTAAATCGTTTAAACTAGAGATAGGATTTCTAGATAAGGGAGAGTTTAAATTGTTTAAACTAGAAGATAGGCTTGGAGGAGGGGCAAGGGCTGGCCGCCCCCGCCCCCCCCCCCCCCCCTCTATATATAGAGGGGTGGTGCGCCCCCTCCCCCCCACACACACCTTCCTCCAAGCCCTAGCAGCCTTGCTACCTTCCTCTCTCCCTCCCGACTGTTTGTAGGCGAAGCCCTGCAGCAGAAATTCTCCACCATATACACCACGCCGTCGTGCTGTAGATCCAATCTATCTCTCCACCATACTCGCTGGTCCGAGGAAGGAGGAGACGTCGAGGTGCTGCACGTGTGCATCTCACGGAGGCACCGCCACTTGTGGTGCTAGATCGGATCGGATCGCGAGGAGGAGAAGCGAGTACGACTACATCACCCACGTTCCGACGAACGTTCCGCTGTGCGAATCTTCAAGGGTATGAAGATCTAATCCAATCTCTCTCGTTGTTTGCATCTCCTAGATTAGATCTTGGCTTTCCCTCTGTTCGCTCCGTAGAAAATTTTGATTTACTATGCCGCGAAACCCATCAGTTCCTCCCCGCCGCCTAGCGTCGGTCGCCGCGCCACCACCGCTCGCGAGCCACCCCGTCCCCGACCGCGCCCTTCCTCCCCGTCGGCCTTCCCTCACCGCCTTCCGAGCCTCGCCCCGCGGCCCTCCTTCTCTTTCCTCCGGCAGCCGCGCGACCCCGTCGTCTCCTCCCACGCCGGCCGCCGCCTCGCCCCCTCCTGCCGGCGCCGCCCTCACCACGCCACCGTCGCTCGCCTCCCCGCCGCCGCTCCCCACCTTCTCCCTCCAGTTGCGCCGCTCCCGCCTTCCCCGCCTGCGGGCGCCGCCAGCCCCGGCGTCGGCCCGCCTCCGTTGCCGCGCTCCCCGTGCTCCTTCCCCGGCAGCGAGCTCCGCCCCGCCTACGGGCGCCGCCTCCCCGCGGGCCGCGCCCTCGCCTCCCCGCTGCGCCCTTCCTCCGCGGAGCCTGCCTCTGACCCGGCTGTCCCCGTCCCTCCTCGTCCCCTCCGTCCCGCTGCCAGGTCGCCCTCCCCGCCGTCGCCTGGCCGCGGCCCTCCCTGGGCTCTGTCTTGCCAGCGTCGGCCCCTCCTCTGCGGAGCTTCGGCCGCCCCAGGTCGGCCCCGCGCGCGCCTCTGCTCGCGGTCGCTTCCTTGCCGCAACGTTGCCGCGTGAGGTAGTGTGGAGACACGTAGAAGACCCGGAAATCCTGCAGGGACACTCGGATGCTCGACGGGAACTCCTGCAAGGATTGATGACCGGATGTGAGAATCCATGCTGTTGCTGATGCCTCGGGAGAAATACCGTTTGACGTTCAAGACATCAATGCCCGAAGATCACGGATGCCGATCCAAGTGTCAACTTCGATGAACCATCGGCACCGGAACTACAAGATCTTCCTCATGGATCTCAAGACTGTTCCCGGAGTCGATGACACGAAGCCGCCAAGATCTTCTACTCGATCCACAAGACCGATCCCGCCTAGGCCCGAGCCCGTTGAACCATCAACGTCGAGCCCTTGACACGACAAGACCTTCCGCATGGGAACCGAAGGCAATAACGCTGGACCCTCAAGTACTCCTTCATCGGCACGCCAAGACCTTCTCATCGGAACGCCATGACCGTCTACACGTACCTGAAGACCACGGATGCGACAAGTATGTCTCACGGATTCCGAAGACCGGACCCGATAACCGCCAAGGCCGCCGACACGGATACACTGGTTTCTCCATCAAGTACACCAAGACCGTCGATATGGAACCCAATGACGCCGAGCACTTCGCCGCAGAACGCCAAGCACTGCTCCCTGGACGCCAAGACCGACCGATTCACGGACCGACGAGATCTTCGCGATGACAAGATCGACAGCAACCAAGGCGAGCCCGATGCGCCCCCGACGCCACACCAAGTCCTGCCCGAATGCGAGAACGATCACGCCGAGACCGAACCCGTCGAACCCTGGACCCCGTCGAACCCCGAACCCCGGAAACCAAGATCTGCCGAACCCTAATGTGTGACCCCTCTCCTCAAGCCCTATTTTATAAATGAAATAACAACTTGTTGCATATTAATTGTTCATGCATATCGTCATGTGGTTTGGGGCCTTATGCCGATTCACCTCATAATTAAATATGGGGCCCATATGCGGGCAAATCTAGTCTCATATCGGCCTCATGTAAACTTGTGCATCGAACCGGTACCATATCTTGCCTTGATAAAACAACATTTAAATTGTGGGGTATCTAAATAACTTGGACCACCTAATTAAATGTCGGGACCCCGGTTCCGCTTAATCTTGCCTAATTGCATCGCACCTTTGCCATGCCATACATCATACATGCATCATGCCCGATCTTTTGTCGTAGTATTAAATATTGCATCCGGTGTTTCTGCTAGTGTTTGCTTCTTCGCGGATAAGGCCGTTGAGTTGATGTGAGCTTCGCCCCGATCTTCGGATGAATCTTCGGCAATGCTTTCAGGCGAGCATCTCCCCCTTTCTACCTATCTTACTTTTATAGTATTTATTCCCTCCTGTTGTTCTATTGCTATCTGTGTTGCGATGCTCTAGTTTCCGTACCCGTGATATCCCCTTGCAGCCATATATAGCCTTGGACACATCCTATTACCGTTGTTTGGTAGATAGTTGGACTTGCGCGTCGTAGCCGCTTGCTCAAGTGCTGTCGCGTGTCGTCACTTGCCACAGTTGTTGGAGTATTGCCACCTGTTTGATGTTGGAGATGATCTCGGCTTTATTTATCGTTCACTTTAATTTCTGTTTAACAACTAAAATTGAAGTAAGTAAGCAGAGGAATCGGTGGGTGATAGATAACATTTGGTTTCCGACCGCCCACTTGTGTCCCGTAGGACCCCGAGTACTTGATACATGTTCCTTGATTTATCGCGCTATCCACATATGGGGAATTATGGGCCCCCCTTAGCCAGAGCTTGATTCAGTCTTATTTCTTGGGGCCACAAACTAGTTTGAGGTTTTATTTACGATCCTGTACTTATGCCATGCTTTACTGCTTTATTTACGATTGTGCGAGGAGCACACTGTACTGTTTAGGTAAGCGGAGTGTTTTCGCGGTATCGACAAGACCAGTCACACTTTCGGGTTCCCAGTCGTTTACAGCCATTGACGCAAACCTTGAGTCCGTCTCGGAGCTAGCTTACTTCGTTGCGGGTCTACTCAATGGGGTGGCCCCCTGAAATATTTCTGAATCTTGTGATTGCTCTGTCGTGAAGACCTCGTTGGGTTTTGATTTGGTTTTTCCGAGGTTGATCGTGTGTGTGTTGCTATTTGTGCACCCCGGCCGGGATAAAACTTTCTAAGAGCCGTGTCCGCGGTTATGGACGACTTGGAGCACAGTATATCGATCATAGACAACTATAACTAAAGTTTACTGTTATAATTTGACTTTATAATGACTAGTAATCAGCTTCAACTATAATGGAATGGCTACATAAAACTGCCAACAATTGCTTGCTTGGGTTGTCGTTTGCGACCATTGTATCTGACTAGTAAGTACTGCAACTATAACGGAATGGCTAAATAAAAGTACCAACAACTGCTGGGTTTTTGGGTTATCTCATGCTATTTGTATCTGATTAGTAAGTGTTGCAACTAAAACGGAATGATTAACTAAAACTGCCCACCGCTTATTTTATCAGGATGATTATCTATACCTGACTAGTAATTGTTGCAACGATAACCGAATAAATAAAACTGCCAACTGTGTGAGTTCCTCGGTTGACTTCCTCGTTTGGTCTCGAGGGGGAAACGCCAGGATGGGTTTGTTTGGTGGTAGTATCAGGTTGGATCCGAATAGGTCTTTCTTACCCCTCTCTGATTGCCGCCAGTTGTATCGAGTCTCTCTAGGTTGTTCAGTGCATGCTGCCGCTGCCGCTTCAGTCCACCATACCTATGTAGGCGAGGACCGCCGAATTCTAGCCTCGCCGTGTACTGGCCTCAGTACTGACGCTCCTCTTTTTCCTTTGCCCTTTGTCGGCACCCCTTTTGTTTAAGCAGGTTTTGAGATCGACGTCGTTAGCAGGGTTACCCTTCCGGCTTGGCCTGGGCAGGGTTATGGACGCCATTGGTTATTCTTCAGGGCTCTTAGCCCCATTTGCATCTTGTCCGTAGTCGGATACTCTATCGTTTTCCAGGTGATTTGGATCTTTGTATATTATATCTGTATTCTTGACTCTTTGACTCGCTGTGGTATATATCTGTTCTGTGGGTCCCATCGAGGACTGTTGTGTAATGTTATTACTTCGTTTTCCACCCGCACGAAAGTGCCTGGTGGGCACCTTTGAATCGTTTCTATGCGGGTTTGGCGGGAATCGCTGAAACTTGCATAGGTCCGATTCTGAGGGTGTTACATCCTTCTAAAGAGAGGCTTATATATGGGACCCAGAAGTGTGACCAAATGGCAGATTCATCGAGCAACACTATCAAGTTTGGAATAGGGAAGCGTAAGAGAAGAAGAAAAATCCATCATACACATGATTCTTCTAATGAGAGGCTGACATAGGGGACCCACTAGCCTGAATAAATGGCTGATTTAGTGAGCAACATTATCAAGTTCGGAACACGGAGGCACGACCAAGGAAAAAATTCCATCATACACATGTTTCTTCTAGTGGGAGTATGACATGTGGGACCCATCAACATGATTAAATGGTAGATGCATCGAGCTGAACTATCAAGTTTGGAATAGGGTAGCATGAGCAAAAAAAAATTCCATCATACACATGATTCTTCTAATGAGAGGCTGACATAGGGGACCTAGCAGCGTGACTAAATGGCAGATAGATTGAGCAATGTTATCGAGTTCAAATTAGGGAGGCACGAGCCAAGGAAAAAATCCATCATGCACACGTTTCTTCTAATGAGAGGATGACATGTGGGACCTAGCAGCCTAATTAAACGGCAGATGCATCGAGCAACACTATCAAGTTCGATACAGGATAGCGCGAGCAAAGTAAAAAATTCCATCATACACACTATTCGAGGCTGACATGTGGTACCCAGCAGCCTGGCTAAATGAAAGACGCATCAAGTAACGTTATCAGGTTCAAATCACGGAGGCGCGACCGAAAAGTATGGTCCGCTAGAGACACTGACATCCGGGATCCACACGCCTCAAAAGACTTCAGCGAGTCAACATCGTGTCAAGAACCAAAAATCTTGCTTCTACCACACACCGGTCGAGCTTCCTTCATGTTTTTAGTGGTTTCGTCATAGTAGAGGTCCGCGAAACCAGGAAAAAAAGTTCCATCAGCCACAGTCGAGCCAAGAAATTCATTGCGAAAGACATGCCTTCTACGGCGCTAAACAGACAAAATCGTTGCGGATGGACATTTTTCTTCTAGTGAAAGTCCATGAGTATTAAAATAACATACAAGATCCGACTTATAGAAATTAAGAAAGATGGAAGAAACTTACCGAAGATGCTGGTTTTGGCTTGCTGGCAAGTCTCTGCCAAGACGTCATGCTCCTTTTGAAGTTTCTTGAATGCTTCAACGTTCCGGGAATTCTGTGCTGCGGCATCCTGGTTTTGAACCTTGAGCATCTCAATCTCCTTCTTGGGCCATTCCATCTCAGCATCAGTAGACTCTTGCATAGACTTTATCGTCTCCTCATGCATAGCAAGGGCATCAACCAGGTCTTTCTTCAAGATCTTTTTCTCATCATCCAGTTGTTGAATATGATTGTATTGTTCAACAATGTTCTTTGACTTAGCAGTAGCATCTGGCGGTCAGAAGAAATAAAGGCATTATGAGTACTCGGAAGAACAAGCTAACATGATGGAGTATAGGGTTATCAGAAGAAGAACAAACGCTTGCTTTTTCTGATATGTTCTTTAAGAAATTATTATTTACCCTTTTCGACATCCAACTTCGCCTACAGCTTGGAAAACTTATCATTGGCGGATACCTTCTGAGCATGCTCATTCTGCACAAAGGACAGCTTTAGTTTTTCTTTGAGCATTTAGTCAAAACTTTCATAGTTTTCAACTAGACACTCGGGGGCTACAATGTGGTAATTTAATCTAAGTATGCTTATCTATGAGTATTAGCCGGAATATTTTATTCTACCTAGAAACTTAGGGGGCTACACTATCAAGTTTTCACTTAGTTACTCTTAGAGCACTCGAGTCAAAAACCTGTGGTTTTCTGCCTAAGCGCTCGGGGATATATCTTAAGTGAAATGTGAAGTATCGAAGACTTATAGTAGCAAGGATTTTGATATTGTTGGCTGATGGCAACAATTGTGACCACTTTTAATTGGGTCTCCAAGTGGAGAGTATTGTAGCAAGCTTCTTTTCCCCACAAGGGTGACTTGAGGGTTTATATCGAACTCTCGGGGAATTGGTTATGGAAGGATATTTGTCTTCTCCTCTTCAAGCAACATGTAAAGTAAAATAATTTGTCTTGTGTCCCAACTCCACCAAGTGGTTATCAAGCACAAGGTTTCGTATTATGAATATGAAATAAAATATAATATAAAGTAAAGTAAATAAAGTAAAAGTAATGCAAACTAGATGATATGGAAGATAGTAGAGTTGTTTTGGGGTTTTATGAGTGATTGCAATTAGGGAAAGTATTTTTGTACTTTTGAAATAATAAATTGCAGAAAATATAAAAGATAGTAGATGCAATGGAAAGGTGTTTCTTATGATAAAAAATCAGACCAGTGTTCATGGGTTCACTTGTATACTCTCTTTTTAAGTTGTAGTGATCACAAAACAATTCATCAATGATAAAGATTCATGGATTCTATATGTGTTTGATAATAAGGAATCAATATGGGCATCACGTTCTAACGTAGATATGAAATACATCTCTCTTATACTCCTCAAAAAAGGGAAACTCCATGCAATCTTGAATTAAGAACAAATTAGAGTATAGCTTTAAGAAATATATCATGATGTTTGAAATACAAATATGCTACCTTGATCTAACAAGGTTATCGCACTATCACATGATAACTATGGCACATGATTTCACTTTATCCCTAGTGAGGCAGCAAAAGAAAGGTAAAAACCAAAAGTAGATCTTGAATATTGTTTGTAACAATTCAATCTCTACTGCCATGCTACTCCATCTAATACACACGTCTCCCCATACAAGTTCTTGCATATAAGTTGGGTCAAAACAAGAAATTAAGAACGGGGTGCATGATATGCATCTATCAAAACATCTTACACAAAATAGATTCCAATCTCAAATATCAAATCATAGAACAAAGATCCACCACATAGGAATTACAAATATGACCATAATCATGTAGGGTAGCTCATATGGTACTAGATCTATGAAGAACAATAGAGAAATAGATCAAGCTACTGCCACAAAACACATAGCCTGGAGGTGGAGTACTCCCTCTTCATCATGGTGATGATGCCAAAGATGTTGGACAGGGTGGAGATCTCCTCGGAGGTGGCTCCGGTGGAGTTTTCCCCTCCAATCTTCGCTGGATCTGACTCTGTTTGGTAGTGTTTTTGTTTCTAGTGTGCTCTATCTCGAGGACTCCCCGGGGGGGTCCTTATATAGGGTTTTTTAGGTCAAGAGAACTCTGTGGGCGAAATAATCGAGGCGATCGGACGGCCAAGGAGGGAGATAGCATAGGTGGCGCGCCCACCTAGGATGGTGCCCCACCCAGGATATCTTGGGCCTCATGTCCCTCTTGGTCGATTCTTGTAATACAGATGCTTCTCGTGGATAAATAATTGCATTCCCAAAAGTGTAGGTCTGTTTGAATTCGTATATGTCCTAAAACATCAAAACATTGAAAACAGGGTTTTTCTGCCCTGCCGGGTTATAGCCAAAATAAAGGGAATCATTGGTAAATCCCAAAAATCAATATAAAACATGGATATAACATTATATATCATGCAAATATGTGGGAAAATATGTTAACAAACTACAAAGTTGATGTATGCATTTTACATGCATCATTGGCCGCTGCGACATAAGAGTCGTAGAAGATCTTGGCGTTATTGCGTAGAATGTCGGCTTGCCGAATTAGATCTTCTGCGCTCAATGTCGGAGGAGTCAAGGATAATGCAGATGCATCATCCAAGGGAACGGATGAAGCTCTGGCTAGTCTTTGCGCTACGATAGTGGTAGATGGCATAGATGCTCCTGACTTGCTTGTTGTTGGCTTTGCACCTGCCTCCACCATTGGCTCTTTTCCTTTTGAAGCAGCATCCTTAGCCGGAGCTTCATCCGCTTGTGATGATATGCTCTCCTACGTCGCATGGGTGCTCGGAACAATATCCAAACCGATAGAATCTAAGATATCTTGGATTGGATTGATATTTATCTCCATGGTGGAGATCTCAGGTGCAGTGGCGGATGAGGTTCCGGCGGAGCCTGTAGTAGTTATGGCGCTAGGAGTGGTGGGAGCGATGGTAGGGGAGGACTTTTGTAGCATCTCGCGAATATTCTTGGAACCTCTAGTATCTTTGGAGGTACGTTTCAGACAAATAATGATTCTCTTCCTGAGACATACAAAGTTAAAAGTATAAGTACATGAATGAGTAAGGTAAATTAAAGTCTGAGGAGAGAAACACTTACACAGCAGCAGGTGTCTTGGTCAAGGGTATGCCAACAGCCTTTCTCTTCTCTGCCTCCAGAACAGCAGTGGGTTGCTTGGAGATTGCACTCTATGGTTTCTTCTTCTTGCTCGTGGCAGCATCGTCAGAGGTGGAGCTCTCCCTATTTTGCATTGTCGGGGCTAGATAATCCTTGGATGCATCATCGTTGGATGGGACTTGTACATCCTTAAGCTTCGGTTCATAGACCCGGGAGGCCATGTCTTCCTCGGCCAGGATCACCAGCTGATGGATGAAATATGTTAGATGATTTATGCATCTAATGCAGATAATTTGGAGTACATAAAGCAATGTGGGAAGCATATTACCTCTAGGCAATCGCCACACTCAAACATATCGAAGGTGATGGCGAAGCCGCACTTCTTATCCTTCACCTTGACAATGTACTTTAGCCTAAGCTTGATGGACTCACTAGAGAAGTTGTCTTTGGAAATCCGGATTGGATCTCGCCTCTCTTTGGTGTACTGGTGCATCCGCTTGGCGCGGTGCTACAGCGCCTTGATCGCCTTGTACCAGCACATGGCTAGGTCCAAGCCAGTTAGGCCTCCATCTATGAGACACTATCCGCCTTACGATGTGGGAGCCTCGTTGTCGGACGGGAGGATGGCTTTGGTCCTCCAGTTGGCGGACTCCACAGCGGCACCATCGACAAAATCTGGATATGAAGCTTGGTGGCCAGCCAGAGGGATATCCGGGCCGTAGAAATAAGACTTCTGCCAGTTCTTGCAAGATCATGGCCAACAATGTCGGGAAATCACTGGCCAGGATGATTCTTGAAGCTTATAGTCCCACAATTGGCCAGCTCAACTTTAGTGACGCTGGATTCTCTCTTCATCAGGAAGAAACAGATGAATATATCTAACCTAGGCTAATTCCTAGGTATCCTTCAAATAAAGCTACGAATTTGCTAATTACGAGGATTCTATTGGGAGGAAGGTTGTGGGGGAGAACTCGGAAGTGCTTAAGGACTTGGAAGAAGAAGTCAAAGAATGGTAAGGACACGCCACGTAGCACCTATGCTTTGAGATACACCTTTCCCCGTCTTAGGTAGAAGGGTCTGGGTAACCTCATCGGTGACGCCCGCCAGATTAGTCCCTTTGCTGATGGAAGATAGTACTTAGTGACGAGCTCCTTTAGCTCAGCGGCGGCAAGCTCAGAACCTCTCCACACTCCCTTGTGGGATTCTGCTTCCTCTTCATCTTCCTCAACGACATCGTGCACCACCGATTTCTGGTCGTCGCCAGTGGTGTTCTACACCACGGAGGTGACCGGAATCACCAACCCTCTTTACGGCACTTCGATCTCTTTCTTCGGCTCCCTTTGAGCCTCGAGATTTGCCGTCGTCGTGGGGTTGCTACTGCTGGCCATTGAGATAGTGAGGGTGTAGAGATTGGTTCTGGTTTTAGGGTGTTTGGTTCGGATCTTGAAGAGTTTCTTGTCACAAGGAAGAATAAGGAGCTAGGGAGAATGCGGGGTAAAGAGATAAGTCCTACTGCTGTAATATATATAACCCTAGCGGCAAGATTCATGCAAATGGAAATCTGATGAACCAGACGTGGGCAACGTGTGAGCGATCGTGCGTGGTAATTTCAACTAACCGTTTTGGATTTATTGCGCGGGAAAATCGCTATGATTAACCACTGGCTATTTGTGGTTTCAAGGTAGAGTAGGATGTACCCTACGTCGGCTTCCTAAAGATGCAGTGGAACGGTCATGTCTGAAGATTCTAGGTCTAGCCGGATCATATCCGACTATAGAAAGAAAGCTGAAGACTCGATGATTCTTTGACATACATATTGAAGACGAAGATATGTGCAGGGTTCTTTGGGAGGACTTCAATATTTTGCTTGACGAATTGCCGACATCACCTAGACGGAGCATTCAAAGACTAAGAGGCAAGATGGTGCAAGATCTAAAAGTTCCCCGAGAGCTACTATTGGGGATATGCATAATGTGTATCACCATAGCATGTCTCTAATCCGGCTAACCCGGGTGGCCCATAGTTGGCAGCAAGGCCTATGGCCTGCTAGGCAGCCAGTTAGATGGATCCAAAAGGGAGGCCCATGCCAGATAAAGGAAGACTATGGTGCCGACATAGATGAACCCGGAGCCTTGGAGTATAAGACACGGCGAGTAGTTAGTATTATTATAGGACTTTGTAACCTATCCGGTATGGACTCTTCCCTATAACCCTAGGATCTGACGTATTTATAAGTCGGACCAATGGGAGCCTTCGAGGCACAAGTTCATAGAACAACACAACCTCGCACAGTGAACCGATCTATGTAACTCGGCGTATTTGCCATTATAGTGATTTATAGCAGGAGTAGGATTCCTCCACCGTCGTGGGATCTGAACCTGGGTAAGTTGTGTTACCTCGTACCCGTCAACTCACCGCCTTCCCCCAACTCTCTAAACATGCTCTCTGAGGACCGTCCATGGCATACTCGTCGACAATACCATGACAGATGGTCTCTTCCAGGTCTTGGGCGTGATCTTTCGCCTGTCTGCTGATGATGAAGATGTCGTTGATGTATACTTGGGCGTTCTTGCCGATTTGGCTACTCATCACCTCGTACATCAGCCATATGAAAGTGGCTCTAGTGTTCTTCAACCCAAAGACCATGCGCTCGTAGAAGAAAACAACTTGTGGGGCACGAAAGCTGGTCTTGATCATGTCTTCCTCAGCTATCCACACTTGGTGATACCCGGAGAAGGCGTATAGGAATCTCATCATTTCACATCCCACTGTGGCGTCTACCAGTTGGTCAATACAGGGGAGTGGGAAGTCGTCCTTCGGACAGTCCTTATTGAGGTCAGTGTAATCCATGAACATTCTATATGGCTGGTTCTTCTTTTGTACTAGGACCGGGCATGCCAGCCACTCGGAGTATGTGACGGGGCATATGACCCCCGCGTCCAGCAACTTTTGCACATGTTCAATGGCTATCCTTGTCTTCTCCTCAGACATTTTTCGGGGCGCCTACTCATGTTTGTGGGTGTTTGGAATTATCGTAGTGTGCTCGGATGATCTCAAGAGAAAGCTCGATCTAACCTATGGCGGGTGGTGTTGCCGTGCGGAATCTGCACGGCGGTGGTATGAGAGAGATAATATGAGAGATATGTCCTCCCATTCGACGCCCTCACCCCCTCCCCCTATATACACAGTCGGGGGATAGGGTTGGAGTGACGAGATGGGTTACAAGTGGGACACATATACAAAACCCAAAATGAAATATCTCCAATCTTGACGAAGTAATCTTGATATCCTGACGAATTCATTTGGCGATACGTACTGGCTTGGCTGCCAAGGCATCTTCATCCATGTCTCCGTCTAAGGCCCGAGCCTTCATGATTGGCCACCATGGTTCCAGGTAGGGCCCCTTTCGGTTGTCTGGACCCACCTGGTACCTATGACCTCACCAGTAATGCACGTACATTTCATGTTATATTATGTTATAGATTAGCGTATACATATTGTACTTTTACCGCAGTCGGATAGTTCTCTCTTAATTATGTGACCCCCTTAATAATTCCATAGTAAAAGAAAGAGGTTATGATTCATCCTGGGCAGATTTATTATCAAGGCATGTAAGGGAGGCATGGCCTATATATATAGCGTGTTCAAAAAGTTACTTACCTCATACCCATGTCCATGAGCTATTTTTTTCTCTTTAATAGTTTTACTCCATTTATGTATTATCGGCATGAAAAATAAAATGAGCAAGAAGTGCTCCATAGAGGGATTTTCTGAGGAGTCCATACACGAAACACTTGTTTGGTCCATGCACGTGTTGCGCGCAGAGATTGGGGTCAGGCATCAAGTACTCGTGGTCACTGAGAAATCGCCATCTTAAAAGGTATAGATGGTCCAAAAGGAAATTGTGTTACAGGACTCTGCATGGTGATCATGGATTGTTGTTGAGAGGGACGGAGTCATAATCGCACCAGATCTGTATATGCACATGTCGATCAGTGGGCACTCTATTTCTTGTCCCACATGTCCTGTAGCCTGCCTGCAGGTTAACTTGTAAACAAATACTACGTATAAATGCATAACAACTAAGCCACCAGAGCTTGTGCCTGGCATGAGCAAGTTCGGCACGTACGGTGTTTTATAAACTGATCATGCATGTAAAGCGCAGGGGATCGCCGCAGCGTAGGACAGTTTTTTCTGGATGAACTTACTGTATTTACAAGTCAACTACTCCGTATTAAAACTTGAGCATGTGCAATTTAAGGGCCTTGATAAGATTTGTTTAAGGGATTTTATTTCTAAAAAACTTTTTTTACTTTTTTCATGTGGTGCAACCAAAGAACTTTTATTGCTACAGATTCATGTGTGGTTAATTCAAGTAGTCCAACATACCATTACATCCCAACCTTTACATTCTTTTTATGTTAATAATAGGCCCTAATAATTTGGAGGCCCAACCTTCCCACCGAGACAAAATGAAGAGAAATTCCAACTCTATCCAAATAGAATGTTTGTAAAAAGTCCTATATTTAATAGAATAACGGAAACACTATACCCAGCCATAAGTCTGGGCAATACATTTTTTTATCTCACATGCTTGATCATGTAAAATACAAAATTATTGAGGTTTCTAACAATGCTGCTATTTTCACTTGACCAATTAAAATATTTATTTCTTACATATTGAAAATTTGCGATGTATTCCACACTTATTATAGAAATTTTCATATGCCCACAATGTTGATAACTAAAATTCGCGGAGTTTCCTCATGCATTGGTAAATCTTTTAATCTTTCAGACAAGTCGTACAAATGAACATGTGAGCACATAGGGGGTCTGGTTAGGTATCACAAATGGAAAATCATACATTTAACAAGAGAACAGGCAGGCCCAACCAAATCAAGAACTTTGAAGGAAACAAGCTAATTATATTTTCTTGCAAGTGACCAAGATTAGTTTTTCTAAGTTACTACGGTAATTTTGTTTATAAAAGTCTACTATTTTCATGCACAATCTATGTTTATAAAAAAATATTTTTTCATGTTGTCAAAGTTGCTAGACGGTATAGTTGTGCAGGTTGATGACTACTCTCTCCATTCTATATTAATTGTCACTGATTTACTACAACTTTATACTAAATGAGCGACAACTAATATGGAATAGTTAGTACATTTTTGGTTTACAATGTTATACCCTCATATGGTTTAATGCTGCCAAATCCTAGACTCATCCATTCCCATCCCACGCTCCAGCGACATTGGGTAACCCTACATCTGTGGGTGGGTGGGTGGGGGTGGGGTGGGGGGGGGGGGGGGGGGGGGGAGGGGAGGGGGGTCAGGTTTCCCTGGGTTGCATATTTGAGTGGTATTGTCCTGGCAGGAGCAACGTTATTGAGTTATTGAGTCTCTTGGACTCGTTCTCGCTGTGATGGTTTCTTCTTCAATGTCGGCATGACCTTGTGTCGGTGTGCTATAATGGGCTCGATGGAGCAACTCTTATAAATCGGTATGCTCATGTTGTTAAAACCTTTTCTATAATGTTTCATGTCTCCAGAATGTTGGAGCAACGATGGCAGATCACATGTGGATGGAAAGCTCGAGACACGTAGTTGAGAATGTTTGTGTTCTATTTGTAGTAGGCGATTCTCCAGGGCAAATACATGTTTTATGGTTCTTAGGATGCGTTGTATGTTGCTGCCCATTCATTTTCTAGTTTGCATATTCTTGTGAAAGCATTTATGAAAATTCGCATGCTAAAAGACAATAGTATTTCGTACAACTCCGTGGGCCTTCTCTTGACGAAGACGTTCGAGAGGTCGCATCTTGCACTGCACTCCTTTTGTAGTTATATATGCTGCGGAGCTTTTGCTTCCGCCGTGTTCTGGACCTCCTCTATGCATCGTACAATCTCTGCAGTATTGTGTACGTGCTGCCACGTCTCCGGACTCCAGCCAAAAAAGGGACTGGTCCTCTTGGCTCTCGCATGCATGCAGATGGCTAGGAAAGCCTCCTTGAGTTATTCTTGGTCAGGTGCTCTTGTGGGCCTAGATCCTCTACTCATTGCGCTACACTACAAACAAATACCCGAGAATGTGCATGCGCATGGATATAGGACACAAATTTAACTAGTAAGTAATTCATTTGAAAACTCAAACCAGACTCATCTCAATTATCGCGTGGAGTTTCATTGCGATTACATGCAGTTTTGACATGGGAATATATATGTGTATTTGTAGAAAAATCTAGGCTCCGCGGGCGTTTCACTAGTAGAAAACACGACACTAGTTCCGGTTTGTAAGAGGTTTTAGTCCCGGATTAACGTATCGGGACTAAAGGTTGGGCCTTTAGTCCCGGCTCTGTTACAAACCGGGACTAGATTGTCTCCACGTGGCCGCTCTGTGCGCGCTGGGCTGGAGGATATTTCGTCCCGATTCGTAACACGAACCGGGACTAAAGTTCTTCTGCCGCGGCAGCGTTTTGCACCAAACTGCCGCGGCAGGAGGTGGGGTTTTAGGGTTTTCTTTTTTTGTGTTTGATTATTTTTCATTTTGTGTTTTTATATACATATTATTCTACGCTACTACATGTTGTATACATTGATGCATATATAATATAATTTCACTCACGATAATATAAATATATATAAATATATACACAACCGAGACTAGAGCTCGTCTAATTGATTTACACCAAGATCATCATTACAACAGATATTGTCCTTTTGTGTCTATCCACGATTACACGAAGGTCTATCACTCTCCTTTTGAGTTTATGACGTTCCTGAGCAAAAATCCCGACAACTTCACTTGAATTGCTAGTAGGCGTTCATATGGTAGGAGCTTATTCCGCATCGCATCCAACTATATATAAATAAGTAGATCTGGAACTCAACAAAAACTATTGTATAGAATAAATTGCGAATATATTATTTACGTACTTGAAGAAAGTCTGTGCCCTGCTTCATACACCCACGAATGAACTCACATACGTAATATCCACATAAATTAGTCCCCTGTGGTTGCGTCGCACACTTTTCGATCAAGAATATAATTCAATCAGATAATAATCAAGCATGATAATTGTAAGAATGATAATTGTAATATCCACATAAATTAGTCCCATAGCTCTCGTACTACTTACCGGGACCGTACGAAAAGTGAGTTCCTCACGTCATTCACCCTGAACCTCCTTCGTGAACGTTTTCCAAACCCTGTCCGGCAAAAAAGAAATGAATGAGTTATTAATTAGTTTACATCTCAGAGAATGAACGAAAGAGACAGATATAGTGATTGAAATTACTTTTGGAGGCAATCAATTATGCTGCGGTAGTCTTCCATCGGCTTCTTTAACGAGTCCGAGATTTCAACTTTTGCACGGTCAACGTCAATGTTTAGAAGAATCCAGTGAAAGCTGCGATCATTTATATACACTTAACATCGAGTAAACAAAAACTGAATGTGTACAGGACAGTAAGACTCTTACCCATAGTTGTAAGGAAATAGTATTTGTGTCTTGTAATGTTGCTCCATTAAAAATATTAGCAAGTTATCCTCTGTTTCCTCGAGGTTATTTATTAGCGTATGTCCATTTACTCTGTTTGGGTCAACGAACCCAATGATGTAGATTGACTTTCTTCTACATTCTTGAATCTTCATTCTGCATATATAATAGCATACAGAAGGAGCTATAGTGAGGATAACGACAGGAAATGAATTGAACGAGCTGAGTTAGTGACTTAATTACTTGCAGACAATATATGCTGAGGAGGGACTTGTCGAGGGCGTCTAGGTTGAATAACTGAAATAGTTCACAAAGTTCAATGGAGATCTCGTCTGGACGGAAGTACTCCTCTCCAACTTTACATAGGAGAAATTGTCTCCCTTCCTTTGTGACTTTCAATTACCAGATATGCAACAGTCGCATATCTGTTGGCAAATCATCGAATACCTCATCGCTGACCAGAGGCTCCCCGTAGACAAATTTTCGTGCTATTGGTCCCTTGGCGACATTATCTCCGCCGGCTAGAAGTGCTTCGACCGGCATGTTACACTCCTTGGCTAATTTAATAGCTAATTCCATATCTATTCCACCTTGTGTGGGCTAGGGTAACACCTTGAGCGGGGCAATGGATTGTTTTGCCTGTTTGCCGAGCTGGCAACTTCTTTTGATTTTCTCCCACTTGTAGTACTGCTTGATGACTTCTCTTTTAGTGTCTCCATAAGACATCGTGTATAGTTATCTTTCCTATTTAACACATGTTGGGGTGGTTGGTCAAGGAATGCCTTGAAGTGCTTCTTGACTTTTGGATCAACTAGCACCTGTGGCTCGGGTTGTTTTGGTGCAAAATGGGCCTTCACTTCGGCCCGAGAGATCACCGCGCTTTCCTCATCAGTCCGGTGATAAGCTAACTTGGGAGGAGACGGCGGTACTCTTGGTAGGGGATCTTGTCGTTTTCGGCGTCGGGTCTCCCTCAACGTAGCGGTGTTATTCTTCTGCTTTCTTCCCTTTGATTCAGTGGGCGGAGGCGGAGGCGCCGGAGATGGAGATGCAGTCGCGCTGCGATCCCTCTCAGGAAGGAGTGGACTATTGTTTCTTGGTGGAGATGGTGGACTTGGAGGTGATGGTGGCCTTGGAGGTGATGGATTGCTTCTCGGAGGAGAAGATTTCCTTGGCGCCCAGCCTAGAAACACGATGTGTTGTTTTTTCCAAAGAATGATCCCACCCTCCACTTCTCCAAGTGTTTTCTCCCCTTCGCCTGCAGGGATGTCAAGCTCAAGTGATCGACATGTCAGTTCAACTTCATCCACACCGACACGAGCATAGCCAGCTGGAATCTGACTTCCATGGTAGGTCGCTTCCGGTGGACAAGGTAAAGCAAAGCCGAGCGCCACCTTCATAGAAATGTTCTTCAATGTGACATGTAGCTCATAAGCTGTCCTTGCCTCGACTTCATCCACGGGGTAGCGAACCATCGTTACATTATTGTCCATCAACATTGGATTATTATCTTGTACCTCCGTGGAAGCCACGCTGCTTCTCCGCTGAGATGGGCCCACCGGACTATCTAACGCAGGATCTTGCTGTCGGGCCAGTACTCTAAGTTCATTAATCTGCTCCTGTTGCAGCTTGAACATGGCTTGAAATTCCTCGTTCCTTTTTTCAACCGCCTCCAACCGCGCTGCCTCCTCCGCCTTCTGCCGGTTCGTTTTTCTGGATCGGCTTCTATAAGTGTCGATGTCAGCGGGAAATCCTGTCTTCCATGGAACAGATGGGCCAAAGCCTCGTGTTTGTTCGACTTTTTCAGGATTCCCGAGGGCATATGTCAGCTCATTGTTCTCTCTGTTGGGAATGAACTTTCCATATTTTCTCAGTTGTATCACTTTAACAAGTTCATCTTTGGGTTTAGTAATGGCCTCCTTTGTAACAATAATCTCCCCGATTTTAGTGTCATACGACCCCCCATGCCCAAGGAGCCAATTTTTTGACCTCACGGGCCACTTATTTGTAGCTGGCGTGACCCCCTTTTTACGCATTTATTCCTCGGTTTTTTCCCACTTCGGCGTGGCCGTCTTGTAGCCACCTGTCCCCATAGTATGGTGATATTTCTTTTTGGCCGCATTTATCTTATTCTTTTCTGACTTGGCCGTAGCTGCTTCTGATTCCTTATATTTCACAAATGGGGTCCAGTTATCCGGCTGCTTCTCTAGCGGGCCAGTGAATGGCGGAGTCAGCCCCTTCTTGGCAAAGTTGTTGTACAATCTTTTCTTCCAGTCCTTGAACTGTCCGCCCATCTTCTTAAGGGCCCACTTTCTAACTTGCAACCTCAATGCCTCAGTGAGTTCAGGAGTGTCCAATTCAGGCAGAGAGAAGTGTGCCATGAGTGAATTCCAAAGACCGTCTTTGGCTCTGTCATCGACAAAAGTTTCTCCAACTCGATCACTTTTCTTTCCTGGCTTATTCCACTTATGAGTAGTGATCGGGATGGCGTCCCTGACTATCGCTCCGCATTGGTATACAAATACACTTGCGGCCTCTTTCGGCTCCAAAGGTTCGCCGACCTCAGACACTAGATCAATGGTGAAACGCATAACGTCGGACAACTTTTTGGTCGGGCCTCGTTTCCTTGCAGAAGATTCGCCCGATGCGGAGGTCTAAGAGAAGAAACAGTCGTTAGTACATATATATATATATATATATATATATGAATCAATTAATGCATCTACTAGCTCGTGGTCAGCAGAGGCTTTATATACCTCGCCGGTCTTTGCTATGGTGGTGTCTCCACCGTCAGTTCCACCGTCGTCTCCACCAAAGAATTCGTCATAGTCGTCTCTTCTGTCGGCTTCATCCAAGTTGAGGTATTGGGAGACATCATCATCTCCATCATTGTTTGCTCCATCATAATTGTAACCTCCTGTACCCTCATCTATCATGTTGTACATGATGTGCTCTTCGTTGTCTCTACCGTCCATAACTTAACTAATACAGAAGAAAGATAAAACCATTTTGTTTAATGCGATAAAATAAAGGAAGCTAAAGTAATCCAACTTAAACAATGCGATAAAAAAAGATAAAGTACCAGTTAAACAACAATACATCTCGAATAATCCAGCTAGTACAACAATAAAGTACCAATTAAACAACAATAAAACCCTATTACACATCTAGCTAGCTCAGCGAAGACGTCGAGCCCCGGCTACTGAGTTGCGGGAGGTGTGCACCCAAAGTGTAGGAACCATCACCGGAGAATATCTCGGGTAAGGTGCATGAAGAAGCTGTCAGGTATTGGCGTCCCGAACTCCTAAAATGTGCATGTAGTGCTGGACGTGCTCGTCCTCCTCCCTGACACGACGATGTACCACCTCGTCGGGGGCCGGCTCCCTCTGCATCGCACCTGGACCACTCGGCCGCCACCATAGAAGATCCGGGTCAACGACGACACCCGGATTCCTCACGAGACGACGTCCCCCGGCTGGTAGCACCTCTCAGTGCCAGCCCGACGGAGCCCAGCCCCGTGGATGCCCGGTGACACTGTCTAGTAGCGCTCCAGGGGTCACGCCGAGTGAACGAGGATGAGGAATCGGCATATTCCTAAACACTAAATTAAACCTATATACTTTAAACATGATGAAAATAAATAGTATCAACTAAAATAAACTATATTAAACACTAACTAAATTCACTAACTAAAATAAACTATATTAAACACTAACTAAAATCCTAAAATTCACTAACTAGGAAAAATTCACTAACTAAAATATCTAACAAAACAATTACACTAAAGTTACTAAATAAATTCACTAACTATATTACACTAACAAAACAAAATATATTAAACACTAACTAAAATATCTAAGAAACAATTACACTAAACTTACTAACTAATTAACCCTAAAATAACCCTAACTAATTAACCCTAAAATACACTAACAAAATTATATACACTAACTAATTAACACTAACAAAATTAACACGTACTACTAAATTAAACTAGAGCTTATCGCGCGGGGAGGGGCGATTCCGGTGGTGGTGGACGGTGCGGCGGCGTGGTAGGCTCCGGTGACGGCGCGGGCGGCGCGGGCGGTCGTCGTCAGCGTGCTGGGGAAGGGGCGGCGCGCCGGAGCGGGACGGCACGGGCGCGGTCGACACGGGAGCGGGTGGCACTGGCTCGAGCGGCGCGGGGGAGGGGCGGCGCGAGGAGGGGCGGTGGTTGGCGGCGCGGCGGCGAGAAGGCGCGGCGCGAGGAGGAAGACGGCGGCGGCGAGAAGGCGCGGCGCGAGGAGGAAGACGGCGGCGGCGGGGTCGATCTGTGCGCTTCGGTTCGGTGCACGAACCGGGGCGCACGGGGTGGGTATTTATACCCCCCCCCTTTAGCCCCGGTTGGTAGCACAAACCGGAGCTAAAGGGTTTTCGGGGCGCCGCGTTTCACGCGCAGCCCCGCACCCCTTTAGCCCCGGTTTGTAGTTCAAACCGGGGCTAAAGGTCCTTTTTTAAAAGCTTTTTCAAAACCTTTTTTAAATTAATTATTATATGCCTGTTTAAAACCTCTTTAGAAACAAAAAAAACTTTTTAAAAACCTTTTTCAAAACCTTTTTTAGAAACCTTTTTTAAAACCTTTTTTAAAAACCTTCTTTAAAAACCTTTTTTTAAAACTTTTTTTAAAAACTTTTTTAAAAACCTTTTTCAAACCCTTTTTCAAAACCTTTTTTAAAACCTTTTTGATTTTTTTATGCCCGTCTTGAATTTTTTGTCGTTTTGAACTTAGGTCAAAACGGCGTGCGTGAAGATAGGGGATAAGAATGTTAGAACTTGCATTGGATCTCTAAAAAACGATATATTGTGAGTCTAAAAATGATTTTTTCAAAAAATCACGGACGTTAGATCATGTACCTGTAGTTCAAACCAGACCCACTTCCTGCCGATTCGGAAGACATTTGTCTTTTTCATCCGGGAAGGACAGAAAGGTTTGAGATCCCCCGGTTGGGATATAGTTCATGTAACGTGGTTTACTATTTTACAAAAATGGGATGGTAGCATTCTGTAACTGCATTTTGGTGGCTGCTTCACAAAACGACTCGTCTTTTTGCGCTAGGAAAATAGAAAATGGCTTTTCCGAACGACGAAAAGGAAAACTTCCTCCTGCAACATTGTTCTACATCTCAATATACACATGCATGCACAATATGGGCAGCGTATCACAAACTATGTCGCGATTCAACACATAACATTCGTCTCTTGGACCGAAAGCCATGAAACTTCGAACATGATAGGTCATTTTGTGAAGGTTTTTTGGAGACATAATCAGTATACCAAGTTTGATATTTTTCCTTTTAACTATGTCACATAATATCACACCACGCGAAGGATTTACATTGTTCGGACCTTTTTTGAATTTTTTATTGAATTTTTTGTCGTTTTGAACTTAGGTCAAAACGGCGTGCGTGAAGATAGGGGACGAGAATGTTAGAACTTGCATTGAATCTCTGAAAAAACGACATATTTTGAGTCTAAAAATGATTTTTTCAAAAAAATCACGAACGTTAGATCATGTACCTGTAGTTCAAACCGGACCCACTTCCTACCGATTTGGCAGACATTTTTCTTTTTCACCCGGAAAGGACAGAAAGGTTTGAGATCCCCCGGTTGGGATATAGTTCATGTAATGTGGTCTACTATTTTAGAAAAATGGGATGATAGCATTTTGTAAATGTATTTTGGTGGCTGCTTCACAAAACGACTCGTCTTTTTGCGCTCGGAAAATGGAAAATGGCTTTTCCGAGCGACGAAAAGGAAAACTTCCTTCTGCAACATTGTTCTACATCCCAATATACACATGTATGCACAATATGGGCACCGTATCACAAACTATGTCACGATTCAACACATAACATCCGTCTCTTGGACCGAAAGCCATGAAACCTCGAACATGATAGGTCATTTTATGAAGGTTTTTTGGAGAAATAATCACTATACCAAGTTTGATATTTTTCCTTATAACTATGTCACATAATATCACACCACGCGAAGGATTTATATTGTTCGGACCTTTTTTGAATTTTTTATGCTTGTTTTGAATTTTTTTGCTGTTTCGAACTTAGGTCAAAACGGCGTGCGTGAAGATAGGGGATGAGAATGTTAGAACTTGCATTGGATCTCTGAAAAAAGACATACTGTGAGTCTAAAAATGATTTTTTCAAAAAAATCACGAACGTTAGATCATGTACCTGTAGTTCAAACCGGACCCACTTCCTACCGATTCGGCACACATTTGTCTTTTTCACCCGGAAAGGACAGAAAGGTTTGAGATCCCCCTGTTGGGATATAGTTCATGTAATGTGGTCTACTATTTTAGAAAAATGGGATGATAGCATTCTGTAACTGCATTTTGGTGGCTGCTTCACAAAACGACCCGTCTTTTTGCGCTCGGAAAATGGAAAATGGCTTTTCCGAATGACGAAAAGGAAAAGTTCCTCCTGCAACATTGTTCTACATCCCAATATACACATTCATGCACAATATGGGCACCGTATCACAAACTATACCGCGATTCAACACATAAAATCCGTCTCTTGGACCGAAAGCCATGAAACCTCGAACATGATAGGTCATTTTATGAAGGTTTTTTGGAGACATAATCAGTATACCAAGTTTGATATTTTTCCTTGCAACTATGTCACAGAATATCACATCACGCGAAGGATTTACATTGTTCAGACCTTTTTTGAATTTTTTTATGCCTGTTTTGAATTTTTTGTCGTTTCGAACTTAGGTCAAAACGGCGTGCGTCAAGATAGGGGATGAGAATATTAGAACTTGCATTGGATCTCTAAAAAACGACATATTGTGAGTCTAAAAATGATTTTTTCAAAAAATAATGGACGTTAGATAATGTACCTATAGTTCAAACCGGACCCACTTCCTACCGATTCGACATACATTTGTCTTTTTCACCCGGAAAGGACAGAAAGGTTTGAGATCCCTCAGTTGGGATATAGTTCACGTAACTTAGTCTACTATTTTAGATAAATGGGATGGTAGCATTCTGTAACTGCATTTTGGTGGCTGCTTCACAAAATGACCTGTTTTTTTGCGCTCGGAAAATGGAAAATGGCTTTTCCGAGCGACGAAAAGGAAAACTTCCTCCTGCAACATTGTTCTATATCCCAATATACACATGTATGCAAAATATGGGCACCGTATCACATACTATGCCGCGATTCAACACATAACATCCGTCTCTTGGACCGAAAGCCATGAAACCTCGAACATGATAAGTCATTTTGTGAAGGTTTTTTGGAGACATAATCAGTATACCAAGTTTGATATTTTTCCTTGCAACGATGTCAAATAATATCACACCACGCGAAGGATTTACATTGTTCGGACTTTTTTGAATTTTTTGCCGTTTCGAACTTAGGTCAAAACGGCGTGCGTGAAGATAGGGGATGAGAATGTTAGAACTTGCATTGGATCTCTGAAAAAACGCATATTGTGAGTCTAAAAATGATTTTTTCAAAAAATTACGGACGTTAGATCATGTACCTGTAGTTCAAACCGGACCCACTTCCAGCCGATTCGGCAGACATTTGTCTTCTTCACCCGGGAAGGACAGAAAGGTTTGAGATCCCCCGGTTGGGATATAGTTCACGTAACGTGGTCCACTATTTTAGAAAAATGGGATGGTAGCATTCTGTAACTGCATTTTGGTGGCTGCTTCACAAAACGACCCGTCTTTTTGCGCTCGGAAAATGGAAAATGGCTTTTCCGAGCGACGAAAAGAAAAACTTCCTCATGCAACATTGTTCTACATCCCAATATACACATGCATGCACAATATGATCACTCGTATCACAAACTATGCCGCGATTCAACACATAACATCCGTCTCTTGGACCGAAAGCCATGAAACCTCGAACATGATAGGTCATTTTGTGAATGTTTTTTGGAGCCATAATCAGTATACCAAGTTTGATATTTTTCCTTGCAACTATGTCACATAATATCACACCACGCGAAGGATTTATATTGTTTGGACCTTTTTTGAATTTTTTATGCATGTTTTAAATTTTTTGCCGTTTCGAACTTAAGTCAAAACGGCGTGCGTGAAGATAGGGGATGAGAATGTTACAACTTGCATCGGATCTCTGAAAAAATGACATATTGTGAGTCTAAAAATGATTTTTTTTCAAAAAATCACGGACGTTAGATCATGTACATGTAGTTCAAACCGGACCCACTTCCTACCGATTCGGCAGACATTTGTCTTTTTCACCCGGGAAGGACAGAAAGGTTTGAGATCCCCCGGTTGGGATATAGTTCACGTAACGTGGTCTACTATTTTAAAAAAATGGGATGGTAGCATTCTGTAACTGCATTTTGGTGGCTGCTTCACAAAACGACCCGTCTTTTTGCGCTCGAAAAATGGAAAATGGCTTTTCCGAGCGACGAAAAGGAAAACTTCCTCTTGCAACATTGTTCTACATCCCAATATATACATGCATGCACAATATGGGCACCGTATCACAAACTATGCCGCGATTCAACACATAACATCCGTCTTTTGGACCGAAAGCCATGAAGAAAACGACAATTCCCTAGGTACACATTCTTCTTGCACTTATCCAAATAAATACTTTCAGTGTCATCTAAACAGTGTGTGCATGCATTGTATCCCTTGTTTGTCTGTCCTGAAATGTTACTAAGAGCAGGCCAATCATTGATGGTTACGAACAACAATGCTCGTAGGTTAAATTCCTCACGTTTGTGCTCATCCCACACACGTACACCTTGTCCGTGCCATAGCTGTAAAAGTTCTTCAACTAATGGACTTAGGTATACATCAATGTTGTTGCCGGGTTGCTTCGGGCCTTGGATGAGCACTGGCATCATAATGAACTTCCGCTTCATGCACAACCAAGGAGGAAGGTTATACGTACACAAAGTCACAGGCCATGTGTTATGACTGCAGCTCTGCTCCCCAAAGGGATTCATGCCATCCGTACTTAGACCAAACCATAAGTTTCTCGCGTCACCTGCAAAGTCCGGGTACTTTCTCTCAATTTTTCTCCACTGCGACCCATCAGCGGGTTGTCTCAACATCTCGTCCTTCTTACGGTCTTCTTTGTGCCATCGCAACAATTTGGCATGCTCTTCGTTTCTGAACAAACGTTTCAGCCGTGGTATTAGAGGAGCATGCCACATCACCTTGGCGGGAACCCTCTTCCTCGTGCGCTCCCCCTCAACATCACCAGGGTCATCTCGTCGGATCTTATACTGCAATGCAGTGCATACCGGGCATGCATCCAAATTCTCGTACTTCTCACCACGATAGAGGATGCAATCATTAATGCATGCATGTATCTTCTGTACCTCTAATCCTAGAGGGAAGACAACCTTCTTTGCTTCGTAAGTACTGGCGGGCAGTTCGTTATCCTTTGGAAGCAGCTTCTTCATTATCTTCAACAACTTTTCAAATCCCTTGTCAGGCACACCGACCTCTTCCTTCCATTTCAGCAATTCCAGTGTGCTGCCTAGCTTTTTGTGGCCATCTTCGCAATTGGGGTACAACAATTTGTTGTGATCATCTAACATCTGCTCAAATTTCAACCTCTCCCTTTCGCTATCACATTCTCCCTTTGCATCAGCAATGGCCCGACCAAGATCATCATCTGGCTCATATGATGCACGTTCTTCTGCTTCTTCTTCGTCATTGTCTTCCATTGTAGTACCACCGTATTCAGGGGACATATGATAGCTGTCATCGTTCTCTTCATCTTCGTTGTCTTCCATCATAACCCCTCTTTCTTCGTGCTTGGTCCAACAATTATAGCCAGACATGAAACTGAACCGAAACAAGTGGCCATGAAGGACTCTTGAGGAAGAGTATTCCTTCTGATTCCGACACTCACCACATGGACAACAGATAAAACCATTCCGCTTGTTTGCCTCTGCCACAACGAGAAAAGAACGCACGCCTTTAATGAACTCGTCAGAGATTCGGTCAGCGTACATCCATTGTCTTCTCATCTATAAGTTCATCAAACAAAATCACGATGCTAAGAGTAGTACTAGTCTAAAAATAAAAGAACACATCGTATACATCAAACAAGCACTGATTTAAAAAACTTTCTACTATATCTTTAGTCTCGGTTGGACACACCAACCGGGACTAAAGGGGTTGCGGCAGGCTGGGGCCGACATGAGCCCGTTTAGTCCCGAATGGTGTCTCCAATCGGGACTAAAAGTGGGTGACGACACTATATGTCGTGAGTGGACACTATGCCCGTGAGTGGCGACAATGTGACAGGGGTGAGTGTCGACATTATGTCATGAGTGTCGACACTATGTTGTGTTGCTTAATCTATAAATAGGCTTCCTTGTGAACTATCAACTGCAAGGAAGATCGTGTGCGAGACCAGGAACACCACTACGGCGGAGCTTCTCGAAGATGTCTTAGGACCTCGTCCTCAGACATCTTCGAGGAGCTCGCCGTAGAGGCACTCCCTAATATGTGAAATTAGCTAGTGTTGGAGATATGCCCTAGAGTCAATAATAAATGTAGTTATTATTATATCTTTGTGTTTATGATAAATGTTTACATTCATGCTATAACAGTATTAACAAGGAAACATTAATACTTGTGTGATTTGTAAACTAAATTAGAGTCCCTAGTAAAGCCTCTTCATAATACTAGCTTGTTGGTTAATAAATGATTGTGGTTTCCCTATCATGAACATTGACATGTTATTAACAACAAGATCATATCGTTAGGAGAATGGTATGATGGACATACTCCTATAGATAAGCGTAGCATAAAGATCAAGTCATTTTAATACTTCAATTGCTATATGCTTTCTGATACATAGTAACCTAATTCCTTCGACCATGAGATCATGCTTATCACCATCACCGGAAGGATGCTTTGATGACATCAAACACCACACCGTAACTGGGTGGTTATAAAGGTGGCATTGAGTGTTCGGAAAGTATGGGTTGAGACACATGGATCAAGAGTGGGATTTGTCCATCCATATGACGGATAGATATACTCTGGGCCCTCTCGGTGGAATGTCACCCAATTGGCTTGCAAGCATGTGACTGACTCACAAGGGATCACATATCACGGGAACGAGGAAAGAGTACTTATCAGTAACAAGGTTGAACTAGGTATGCAGAGATACCGACGATCAAAACCTCGGATAAGTAAACTATCGTGAGACAAAGGGAAATTGGTATCGTATGTAAGTGGTTCATTCGATCGCAAAGTAATCGTATAAATATGTGGGAGCCATATGAATTTCCAGATTCCTCTATTGGTTATTGTTCGGAGAAGTGTCTCGATCATGTCCGCATAATTCACGAACCGTAGGGAGACACACTTAAGGATTCGATGTTGTTGAGTAGTTATGGAATAATGAGTAAGAGACCGAATGTTGTTAGGAGTCTCGGATGGGATCCGGGATATCACGAGGAGATCCGGAATGGTCCGGAGAATAAGATTCATATAAGGAAAGTCCTGTTTCGGAGTTGGAGAATGATTCCGGTGTTTTCATCGGAAATGTTCTAGAAGGGTCCGGAAGGTCCGGCACTCCGGAGGGGAAGGGTACATGTATGTGTCATAACAAGTTGGAATGGTTGCATCATGTACTAGGTGTCATCGCTGAGCAAAATAAAGGGATAAATCAAATCCTAGTTTGAAAAGTCAAACGCCAATTTGAAAAGTCAAACGGCAAGTTTGCTTGGTGGAGGGAGAGGAGGAAACCTACTTGGGGAGGAAGTCCTCCTCCCTCCACCGCCGTCTAAGGAGGCCGACTTGGGGGAGGACTCCCTCCCCCTGGCCGGCGCCCTCCCACCTATAAAAGGAGGGGCAGGGGTGCCCCTCTAGAACTACACCTTGCCCCACCAAAATCCTAACCCTAGCCGCCGGCCCTCTTGCAGTCGCCGCCGCCATAGGGTTTTTCTCCCAAGCCGCCGAGTTGGGGCTTCTCCTTGCCCTAGCCGCCGGCCTAGCCCTCTCTACTTGGTGCCTCTAAACCCTAGATCGCCAAGGCCTCTCTCATAGTCCACCATACTCGCTCCGGCTTAAGGCGAAGCCCTGCGAGATCTCCCATCTACTTCCGGTACCACGCCGTCGTGCTGCCGGAATCGCGAGGAGAGTGCTACAACCTTCACTGCCTGCTGGAACAAGGGAGAGGAAGGTCTTCATCGAGTACCGAACGTGTGACCGACTGCGGGAGCGCTGCCGGAACGCAGCGCCGGAAGGATCGTCTACACGATCTTGAGATCGGCAAGAGTACGACTACATCACCCACGAGAATCTGCTCTCGTTAAACACTTTGGAATCTTCGAGGGTGAGTTATTCTATCGACTCGTTGCTACAATCTAGTAGATAGATCTTGGCTTGTTTGTTTGTATGCGGTAGAAATTTTTTGTTTTCCATGCTACGAACCCCTACAGTTAGCTCCACCAGCATACTAATTTAGCTAGAAAATATATGAACTGAAAGATGGTGTGCGAGAGCAGAGACACCACTATGGCAGAGCTTCTCGAAGATGTCTTAGGAAGCCTCGTCCTCAGACATCTTCGAGGAGCTCGCCATAGAGGCACTCCCTAATTTAATTTGGTAGCTCCTTGGCGTGTTCGTGTTTTTGTTCTTAATTTCTTGCTTAACTGGCCGATGATTAACTAAAATACTAGGGCGCCACTATATATATGTGTGTCTTCATATTTTTGGTACTTATTTTTGTTTCAATAGATTTTGTGACGACAGGTAGAAGAAAGAAGAATATTTTGTTGCTCGACGGTGACATGATGCACTGTGAACCGACCGGATTTCAAGACAACGTGTCAAACCAAGATATGTATAGGATGAAATCATGTATCTATGTGCTTCGATGAATCAAATGAATTTCGAGAACTATATGTGCCAAATTAACTAGATATACAGAGATAGAACCCACACAAAATCTATCCATTTCTAGAGCATGAAATGAGCTAAAACAAGCAATTAGAGTTGAAATGATGAAGTTGCTAACCTCTTAGGACCCTTGATAGATGTGGAGCCAAAAAATCTTCACAAATCTTGAGAAAAATTGGGAAGAACTCGAGATTGAGGAGAGAAATTTGAGAGGGATGATTGTGTGAGCTTGAAATGGCTCAGGCTGGGAAGGGGAAGAAGATATAGTCGGAGACTTTAGTCCGGGTTTGAGAAACAAACCGGGGCTAAAGGTCCACGCATCTGCTCTTTTCCAGCGTCAGACCCTTTAGCTCCGATTTGTTAAACGAACCGGGGCTAAAGTTCACATACGAACCGGGGCTAATGTCTTCTGGTCCCTGTGGCCGTTTCTAGCCGTTGGGACCAGGGCATTAGTCCCGGTTTGTACCAGAACCGGGACTAATGCTCTGGACCAAAAAGTCCGTTTTCTACTAGTGTTCATTCACTATAGCTTGTATACACAGTGGGAATCTTGCAAGGACCAGCTAAGTGTTATTGCACAAAAGACATGATGCAGTCAGTGAATAGCTTGTCTCTTGGGAGCTAGCTAATAGCTACTTGGGCACGCGAGACAAACTTCATTATTGGCGCCAATAGGCTGCTGGCCACAATAGCTGGGCCATCCCATGTGCAACTTGACCAAAGTTTTACCAAGAAATTGAAAAGCTGATCTATCTTGGATTGCAACCTGTTCATCGCATCACAAATAAGTAATACTATTAATTTGGTGAGAGTGATCGGCGCTCTACTATTAACTTTTTTTTTGAATAAAGTTCACCGATCTATTAATGATCATCAACGGTAGTACAAAAATCTCTAAAAGTAATAAAAACTATAAATATGTCCTTGGACCACCTAGCGATGACTGCAAGCGCTAGAGTGAGTCGAAAGCACACCGCCGTCATCACTCCTTCATCATCGAAGTCGGGCAAAGATTGTGGTATTACAAAGATCTCTAAAAGTAATAATAATTACAAATAGCTCATTGAACCACCTTGCCAAGACTACAAGCACTAGAGCAAGTTAAGGCTTGCCGCCATCCTCGCTCATTCATCATCCGAGTCGGGCAAAGATTGACGTAATAGAGCTTGTTGTAACACATGAAACCGTCATGCGCACCAGAGCAACAATCATCGCCAAAGATGAGAATCATAGATCGAAAGGGCCAAACCTGCAACCAGACTTACTGACATGAATACCGACCGGATCCCAAGAGACATGTCAGAAAGACAGCTCCACAATCCCTCCGCCAGCTCTAGACGCACCAGAGAAATGGGAAAAGGACATGGTTGACCTTATTATGGCCTCATCGTCCTAAAGAAGATATTGTAAATACCTAAAAAAAGAATAATAAACCTCCCAATGGCGACAAGTCGTGGTGTGTCACACCTGTAAAGCCTCAAGGACACCCACTGCTTCTAAAGATGAGAACCATAAATCAAAAGGGTCAAACCTGCAAACACGCTAATGGACACGACCATCGAACCAGATCCCAGGAGATCTTTCGGGAAGACTATTAGAAAAGGTGCCCTAGAGGCTCCACTTTCCGACATGTATTTGTAAGTCAGAATCCGACTAAGAACTATTTGTATATGTTGCAGTAATTGTAATAGTTGTGGAACCATGCAATTCTTGGATGATGTTGCTATAGTTGCATCACAAATAAGTAATACTTTAACAACGTTGTAGAGTGATCAGCGCTCTACTATTAATTGTTTTTGCAAAAAAAAAGAACACTAATCTATTAATGATCATCAACGGTATTACAAAGATCTCTAAAAGTAATCATAATTACAAATAGTTCATTGAACCACCTTGCGAAGACTACAAGCACTAGAGCAAGCCAAAGGTATGCCGTCATCCTCGCCCATCCATCATCCGAGTCGGACAAAGTTTGTCATAATAGAGCTTGTTGTAGTCGACAGACAAAAAGTCGTCGTGCTAAGACCCCAAACAACCAGCACACCAGAGCAGCCATCATCTCCAAAGATGAACCATAGATCGAAAGGGCCAAACCTGCAACCAACAAACTAACACGAATATCAATCGGATCCTAGGGATCTGTCTGTAAGACAACTCGACAAGCCATCTAGAATGGGAAGAGGGCATGGAGATTATGGCCCTGGGATGTAGGCGGTGCCTTGTCATCCTGAATAAGACTTGCAAACCCTCTTGTTGGCGAGAAGCCACGTGTGCCGCACATCTAAAGCCCCAAGACCACCGGAGAGAGGGACCGGCGGCGGCACCGACAAGGGGTACGGAACCCAAAATCGGTTCTCTCGGGTCTCCTCTATCTCCCGTAGGGACTCGTAGCGGGCTACTATTAATTTGATCATTGGCTTCTCTTTAGAACACAATTGATCGATCATTAACTTCTATAATTATAAACACATATCTATCAATTAATAAATAACAATGTAATACCATTTTCTAAAGTAGCAATGTTATGAAATGGAGTTAATGTAAATTGTAGTGATTAATTAATTTATGGGTGTATAGTTGCTACTCGGGGTGGCCGTGTTTTTTTTGTAAGGTGTATCTCGGTGCTTGATGAAAGAAACAATAACTTCAAAGTAGAATAATACTAACACCGTGGATTTTTTATTTTGTCCCTAGGGTGATGGTTAGCAGCTTATATGGCGTGGCGATCGGGCTGGCGATCCTACGCCGTCATCGTCTTTGTCCCACTTCCAATCTAGGATCTGATATCGTTGTGTCTACAAGCCTACTTGCTTTTGCTAGATCTATGAGTAGAACCCTTGTGTGCATCACCATCCACATCCAAATTCCCATCCCAAACACCAAAGACCTTTCTCTCGTTTCTTGAGCGAGCGATCGTAAAACACAAAAACCCTTGTTCACCTCTGATCTCTTATCACGATCCTTTCAATCGGTATAAGATGTAGTAGGAACCATGGAGAAGGTGGAGGGTCTTTTCAAGAACCTGAAGCTGTCGGTGGCGGAAAACAAAGGTTTGAGAATTGGACATAAAATAGGAGGAAAGGAGATCGTGGAAGCACATGCACTAGCTAGGTAAGTTAATGTCTGAGAAGCAACACTATATCGAGGGTATGGAATCTGTACTAGGAAGGATCTGGTGTCCCCTTTGAGGTATTCTTATTAAATATATGTGTGACAATATTTTCTTGTTTACGTTGTTGCAGCCTCCTATAGAGCGAATGTGGGAAAGTTTAGCGATGACTATTTGAGAGGACCAAACGAAGCAGATGCTGCTAGGATCAAGAAACAGAATGCAACGATTGGATTTCCTAGAATGCTTGAAAGCATCAATTGCATGCACAGGTCATGAAAGAACTGCGTGTTTCCTTGGCAAGGCCTATACAAAGGAAATCATGGCTACTACATTGTGGTTCTTGAAGCTGTGGTAGATCAAGACTTACGGATTTGGCATGCTTTCTTGGCATGACTGGATCGCACAATAACATCAGTGTTGCACCGCTCTCTGTTGTTCGCCATACTGATGGAAGGTCATGCTCTAGCCCCCAGCTATGAGATCAATGGACACCCATATACCAAAGGGTAGTACTCCCTCCGGCCCAAAATATAAGGCATATAAGAATTAGTCAAAAGTCAAGTCTTGCTAACTTTGATAAAATATTTAGGAGAAAATATTTACATCTACAATATTGAATAGACACATTAAGAAAGTATATTTTACGGTGGATCTATTGATATTGATTTAGTATTGTAATTTTTTATATTTTTATGTATAAACTTGATCGAACTTAGAAAATGTTGACTTTTTGCTAATGCTTAGGCGTCGTATATATTTTGGGACCGAGAGAGTACCTAGCAGACGACATCTATCCAAGATGGACGATATTTGTCAAGACAATTCCTAGTCTAGTAAATCGAGTAAATTATCACTTTGCTTCGTGCCAAAAGGCTAGTAGTAAGGAAGGTGAGCGGGCATTTGGTGTGCTTTAATCTCGATTTGCTATTGTCAGGTACCCTGCTCTCACCTGGTCTCAAGATCAAATATAGGAGGTGATAAATGCTTAGGTGATCATGCACAACATAATTATCGAGAATTAGCGTCAGAGTCCCGTGATAGATGTCGGTCGTCCCTGCGAGTACCAGGATCCTCTTTTCCATGTTGATCCCCATGTGCCCGCGGATTTTACCATTATCTCGCCATGCATAGAAGAAATCCGTGACGTCGATGCTCATAGGCATTAGGAGATCGTCCTCGAACAAAGAGCTCAACTGCTTTTGATTTCATACCTACTTTGAACCAAAGCACTTCTTTGGCGGAGCACTAAAACCACCCCAAACGCGACACGGCTCAACGGCGTTCGTTGGACGTCAAATTAGGGGGCGTGACTCGAGATGCTCTAACACGCATGAATTAACGTGATGCGTAGTTTCCAGTTATGATTCTTCTCGAGAGAACATGCATGCATCCGGTATGCTAGTACGATTTTGGTATTTCGCACATGACTGATATGGAGAGAATCTCCTAGTGATAACTCCTCAGAAAAGTAAGAATAAGTTCCTAAATTTGGGCGGTCAAATGGACAGTGGGTCGTCTTATGTCAGAAACTAGGACGGACGTCAGATCCTTTCGGCCGGTAACAACATGTGCATGTGTGGTACGTACCCCATCCCCGGCCCACACCGCGGTACACGGCGCCAGGGTCACAGTCGGCGGCGGCCTTGTTCCTGGAGTCCATCCGATAAAACAATTTGTCCAAAGATTCCGTCTAAGTACATTCTCAGAAAAAGTAGTACTTTCAAATATTATTCAAATCTTCCTCTAAAAGAATATGCTCATCACTCGTTCCAAAAGTGTATGGCATATAGGTTTAGTCAGGAGTCAATATCTTGTAAGATTCACCGAGTTTATACACAAAATATGAAAATAGTACTCCCTATTTCTTAAAATAGATGTCTCATATTTGTTAAAATTTGGATGAATCTATATGATAAATAATATTTAAATTTATCTAAATTTTAATAAATCTGAGACATCTATTTTGAGATGAAGGGGGAAGTACAATACTTAGAATCTATTGGTTTGTTTGTATAAGCTTGATCAAACTTAGAAAATATACATTTGACTAACCTTATACTATGTGTTAGTGTTTCGGAACGAGGAGAGTACTATTCAACGTTAACCATAGAGAATTTCACGTGCGACAGTAGAAGCCTGAAAAGTGAAAGGCGATGCGCACTCCACCATACTACTAGTACGGATGTTGGCTTGCCGATGCAATTCTTGGAACTCCCTCTCTCTCAGGGTGGGCTTCCCCATTTTCAAAGACTAAATACTCCTCTCCAACGGAGCAGTATATAGTAAAAAAATTGAAACCGACCGACCCGAGGAGGCCCAAAGCCTTAAAAAAATGGCGACGTACGGAGATGGAGTCAGCCTCCGACAGGCGACAGCGGCACGATCTCCGCCCTGGCCGGCGAAAGATTGTCAGGTCGGACAAACGCTGTAGCGACATCGGTTTCCGCGAGCTAAGCTAGCTAGCTAGCTCCATAGCTAGGGACTTGATCACGAGTTCGCCTATGACAGGAGACACATGAATCAGCTGGCACGCAGCAGCAGCGGAGCCAGCTAATCCCTGCCTGCTTCGCTGCTGCCTGCTGCGACTGGGGAGAATGATGTATGCCTAGTCCCGTGCACAGAGCCGCGCGCAGAGTTCCCAGCAAAAAGTGGTCTACCTAAGTACCTATAGTCTGTTTATTTATTATTAATCGGGCCATTGATCAGCTTGCAGTGCCGTCTCTGTCTTTGTGGCAGAATGCATGCTGCGCATGATTTTTTTACTACATCGGTGAACCCCGTAAGCGTACACATGCTTTCGTGGTTCTGCGTGTTAGCTCCCGTGATAGTAATGATCAGGGTATTGACAGCACTAGTGTTGTGGTTTCAATTAGAATTATAGGGGATGATGATGATACGCTAGATGCAGACAGCCCGTGTTATTATCCTTACTCCCTCTTTCCTTCAGGCATAGTCATAGTAGGAGTATTATAGTTAGTATCATGCATGTTATGTTGGCAAAAATATGATATGGCACAACAATTAATGAAGAAAGAGATGGTTAGTGTATCATAAGTAGATACCGTATCATATCACGTAAAACTAGAAAATCCTTATACAAATAAATCTTGTACACAATTTTGTCTCGAGATTCTAAAAATCATTAAATATAGTACTAGTATGATACTATCATATGATATCATGCACTATGAAGATAGTATCATACACTAGTATCATATGCATGATACTACCAATAGGACCAGCCTCACGGTTTGCAGGGCGCTATATAAAAATCTCACGGACCAAGGCGTAAACGTATTGGCTGACAATTAGACCTATTAGTGAGCGGTTAATGCGCATGCAGTGGTGGGAGACTGTTACATGAATAGAAAGTTAGAAGAAAAGCTGCCACATTAATCAACAATTAATGCTTATGCGTCTATGAATGTTATAGTTTTGAAAAAACCCAAATTTGATTAGACGTCCTGCAAACCGTGAAGGAGGTAGTATCATATTTGCATGCATGGAAACGAAGATAATCAAGCCGTTTTTCCAAGCGAGACCGGCATTCTGAATGAAACATGACAGGGTGTGGGCTATTATAAGCCAGTACAATGAACTCTCCATGGATCCAGAACCCCCCGTGATAGCACCTCACGGTCACTCTCACGCCGGCGATGCGATGGAACCGCTCCTTTAGCTTGCACATTGGCCACTTCAGTTCAGAGCCACACATTAGTAAGCATTCAGTACGCGATCAGAGAGGAGACCAGATTTGATGATGCCCCCAAATGACAGGCTTATCCGAGACTGATGGAACAGGCCCAGCCCCGATTAGCACCCTCGCTATCGAGCTAAGCTATGGATGATGTTGGGTTAGATGTGATGGTGAGTTATTAGACCATCAGCCTCAGCCGACCGGACATCTCCGTCAGGACGCACGCTGCCGTCGTCCCCGGCCGGGCCAGGTGCAGCTCCCGTCGTGCGCCGCTTTCGGTGGCCCGGCTGGCCATGTCCCAGTTGCCGTGACACGTAACCTTCCTTTAGCGCGCTCGTGAGTACAGGAATCGGCATCCGCTACGAGTGGTGGGCCAGGCGAGTCAACTAGATACAGGGAATGCAGGCACACATGTGGCATCATGTTGTTTTTGCTTATTATTTGGTGCACGTGTGATCCAGGTTTTATGATTACCAAATGCCATGACATGCAGCTAACCAGGTCCTTTGCTACAACGCAGAAAAGAAGCGGTAGTGTATTCATGCACTAGGGAAATGGTTCTAGGGGGTCAGAATTACGTAAATCGATCATTTATCCCACTGTTGGGACCTATCGACTATGTTTTGCCTAAGAACAAATCCAGACTGGACTCCTGGCCCTCCTAATAAGCGTCCATTTACCAATGAAGTGATTTGCAACATCTATAATAAGTACTAGTACGTCTACCAGCAAAAACAAAAAAAGTTGATCAAACGCAAATCTGCTTTTGAACACAAGGCACAGGGTGCAGAAAATGTCTTCTCAGCATTGTCAAAATTGCGTCTCTTCTTACCCCGAGCAAAGGTCCTCCTATTGCTGAAGCTTCAGGACAGGAAAAGCAATAACATCCCTTATGCTGGCAGAGTTTGTCAAAAGCATTACTAACCGGTCGATCCCAAGGCCCTGAACGTTCAAAAAGATTCGGCACAAATTAGTTCGCACAAGACACCATAATTTAATTAGAGTTTTGTGAAAACTTGCGAGAGCGATAATAGGTAAACGACGAAACAAAAGAGCAATTGCAGGAAGTTTTAAGGATCGTACCATTCCAGAAGCAGGTGGCATTCCGTATTCCAAAGAAGTCAGGAAATCTTCATCCAAGGAAACCTCATACGAATACTCATCATCATCATCCCCCTTACTCTCGGCAGATTTAACCTTCTTACCCATCGCAGCACGTTTAGCATTGTGCTGTTTTATTTGATTTTCAAAACGACCCCTCTGCCACAGAAAATGAAGTGATTGTTACAATCTAGAATGCGTCACTGCATCTTTCATCTAGCGAAACGAATTTAGACACAGTTGAAGACATGGATGTACATCAATTAGCTACATCAAACATGTCATGTGATTCAGCAGGCAGGGGCAGCATTATAGTTTCTTCCCACTTCCACATTCTCATGTAATATAGGGCCCTCTTTAGGTGTAATATGGTGATGCCATTTGCAAGTTAACCAGCCCGCTTAGTTTGGACTATGGCATCAAGTTGCATAAACCATCCTAGTAAGGCCAAAACAACTAACACGCCTTTTACATTACTCATACTTGCTATATCACTGTATATTTCTGGAACATGTCTAGTTACAGTGTTTATCGTTAATCAGTTAATCAACATGGACCAAAACTTGTCGATTTTCTAGCACAATTGTCATGTGCATATGTACTGTTAACACCAATGTAAAGAACTTCATAACGAAAATGTGATAATAGTAGAACTTTCACATGCATTAAGAAAACAAACAAATTTGCACCTGGTCAATCGGGTCTGTGAGCTCAGAAAATGCATTTCCAATTTCACGGCCACATATGAAAAGTTCAAATCGTTCTGTAAGACCAGCATGCCTGCAGGAAGAGAAAATATCCATTAAGGTAATTGCAGTTGATAGCAAACAAAACTGAATTCTATCCAGATCATCAAAATACACAATGTGAATAATTGGCATATCAAAAGATCCTTGTATCAAGCGTAGTGTTTAGGCTATGCACATGTGCTAGGAAAATAATTGGAACTTTCACAACAGCACTGTGACCTGTAAACACTGTGGCCTTTAGCATGGATCACATCAACACAGCTTATTCATTTATATGGTGAGCCGACAGGTCTAGTAGGTCCAAGTGAACTGAACGCAAATTCCGAATGACCTATTGTGGCTGTAACTTGAAGGGGTACGCACAAACAGAACTGTATGCACTCGCTCGCTTTCACAATGTTGATCTCCGGTTTGATTTTTTTTATGTGGGGACTACTGGCACACGATTTTTCACCGGAATAAACCAGAAAATCGCAATTATCTCGTTAAATTGTTTTCTGCCGCACCTGATATTGAAAAGTGAGTTCTACATCCTTGAAGAACTCGGTGCCTTGATGTAGAAAAGGTAACAGGTTTAGACAATGGTACTCAAAGAAGGTTAAATCAATATATGACACTGCCCACTACGCAAATTTGAAAAATGTCACTGCAAAAAAGAACATAGGAATAATGCTACTGCCAACACTTGGGTACTTCAATTAATACCATTGTGGCAGTGGCATCTTAAGTCGCTTTTTGCAGTGGCATTTTTCTTAAGTAGTTTTTTGCAGTGGCATTTCACAATTACGCGGAATTGGCAATAACATATGCTGAATTAACCATTGTGGGCAATGGTTTTGGATTTCAGAACCATATTATGTGCATGGTAGCATATATTTTACTAGTATCAAGGAAAAAGTTGGAACTTTGAAATATACTTTAATTTCGTAATGGAACTTGTCCTGTCGGTCAATGAAATTACAAAAGGAGAATCATAAATGGATAATAATAATAACGAAACATAAAAACATGTAGCTTTTTCCAAATTAGTAACTTTGTTGAAAGAGAATTACCTCCGATGTGGTTTTGCTAACGGCGATATCTCAACTGGGTAGTCAAGAACAAATATTGGTTGCACAAGAGTTGGTTCAACAACAGTCTCAAAGACCTGGCATATGATGCAGAACTATATAATCAACTCTCCGTAAAATGCGATTAGCTCAATCAAACAACTCTAATCACTCAAATAAAGTTAGTACAAGCCATACTACCGTGAGTTGAAAACTCTGCAGTATTGAAGGGACATGTGTTCTACTCAAATCAAAACTGGATATGTACTTAACCAAGAAATCAACAAGTTCATAACACTTTGAGTTTTATAAGGGATATTAGATAATTTTTAAATCCCTTGACCTGCATCAGTGAAGTCATTGCCCATAAACTAACATAAGTATATTCTTTTAGTTAAATCCTAGATGTCATTTTTATTTAATTATCTGTAGAAACTAGATCCTTAATGATAGAATGCTTCTAGAGTATAGGAATGAAAGACATATACAGCTGACAGAAAATTCAATAGTTCACTTCACTTGACACTAATTTGGTCAGCATACCATTATAATAATTGTTTATGTAACCTGACAGCAGCTGTGCACTATTTCAGATTTTGTAAATGTTGATAGTATGGTATGCAAATGTTGCAGTAACAGATAAATGACAATCACCATCAAATTTACAACTCGATGCAAAATGTAGCATATAGCTTTGTTGGGTTCCAACCAGAGCATACAGCAGCTGAGCTGCGCCTCGCACTCCTGACATGGCAAGAGATACTGATAGAATGATATGTCATTCCTGCAGACATTGGATTCCCAAACTATCATCCAACTTCCTTTTTGTAGGCCTAAACGAGTCCAAAAGCATGTTTTCAACCAAACCCTGATATTGAGTGTCTAAAACGACTCCAAATGCTTGAACCCACATTAAGGAACCAAATTAGAATTTTTTCCCTTCGGAAAGTTCCAGTGCATCACGAGAGTAAATTTTGAGAACAGGACACAAAAGCTGGGAAATACCTCGTTGAGAACATGTCCAACAGATGAACAAGCTTGCAATGAAGTATTCTCACGGCTCTCTGTTTTGATCCCCAGCAGCCCTGTTGCTGCATTTTTAGCGGATTCAATATCTCCAAAGCTACTGAAGTCAACGCCAGTTGCTTCTTCAACAAGACGATGCATGGTTTCCCTCCTCCATGGTCTTTCAAGAGAGATTTCAGTTCCCTGCTTGATAAAAAAACGTTGAGTGAAAGGAATAACATAGATATAAGTGCGTGCTTTAGGTGTTGATATGTGCGAGTGTGCATGTGCCTAGTGCCAATCTGCTTAGGATAATCCATGTCCGGCAACAAGACCAAAAACCAGAATCATGGTACAGCATCATCATGGGAGAATAATTGCCACTGTTCTATGCCCATGAGAACGACAACCAAAAAATAATTTTGTATTAAAGCTGTGATATGAGCAACAAATGATGACATGATTTTGCTGCGATGTTTCTCCAGACAATTCAAGTTCATTCACACAACGCAGGCATGCAGCACAATATATTCCCTCATTACCTGGTAATCGACCTTAAGCTTTCCAACAGTAACCATAGCACACCGAGTTACAATTTCTTCAGCCAAATTCATCATGTTTTCATAGTCTGAATATGCTTCATACATCTAGCTTCCAAACATAAGGCAGCAAGTCAGACATTACATTCTGCAAGCAAAAGGGAGGAAGAAAAAGGAGCATGGAAAATGCAATGGTAGAGATAAAACCATTAAGCACACGGTAGCACCCACAAAGAAAAAGGCTACACAGCAGCACTGACGAAACATATGACTATGAGAGAAAAGGATCAATTATTTACTTCAATAGTGGTAAATTCAGGATTATGACGAGTAGAGATGCCTTCATTGCGGAATATTCTTCCAATCTCATAAACTTTCTCGAGCCCTCCAACCTGCATTTTATCAATGGTACTTGTAAATTGGTAAGGAAATAAGAGTTTGGAACAGAGGCATGGCCCTTTTAAATTGTAACAACACATGTTAGTTCCGCCATAGGTAATGTTCTAAACAATAGTCCCTTAATGCAAATTTATTGTATCCAGTATTTCTTCAACCCTAACTGCTTAGAAACAGATGAATAAACGCATAAAAGACCAGTTGTATTGTGCGAAACTAAAAAATTGTTCCAAAAGTAATTTTCTTCATCATACATCATGTGGCTATTCCAGGAAACATATTGAGATAAATTTGATGTTAACAAAGTCGAGAAACATAGACATGAATAATCTAGAAAAAGGAACTTACAAGCTTAAAGATAAAAAAATATTTGAAAAATTTATTAACACGCTAAACTAAGATCATCTTGACTTAACAAGGAAGTCATGGCATGCGTTAGATCCGATTCTTTTACACTTGAAATTTAGTTATATGCTGCTTGCCTGTAATACATATATTCATTAAGATGGAAGCAATTGTATCACAACAAAGAATATTAATGTAGAAATAGTTTGAGGAAAAAACAAACTTCAAAAAATTAGAGGGAAAAAGTGCAATGTAACCTCACCAGCATTCTTTTCAAATGTAGCTCCGTTGCAATCCTCAAGTAAAGATCCCTTTGGAGCGAGTTATGGTGAGTTATAAAAGGCCTTGCTTCAGCACCACCTGCTGCTCCCTATTTATTCCCGTTTGAAGAAAAAAAGGTCAGAAAAGAAGACCCTAACAATTTTCCTCTCTTTTGTTTGCCTTTTTCTAGGACGGTTCAGTCTTTGGTTTGCTTTTTTGTTAGGCTAGCATTGTTCAGTTTGTTGTTTTGTTTACCGTTGTAAGTTTTGGCACCCACTCAGCGCTCTTCTAATACAAGACGCTCATTTTGATGTGTGCTCAAAAACAAGATTATTTCTTAGTGGTACTGCTATTAGATTAGATTGTGTAATATCGGCTTAGCAACGATGATATAATTACTAAAAAGCATACCCGGCATTACACCAGCTTGACATGTATGGTGATGACTTCTTGTTTTTCTACTACCTCTGGGTCACTATTAGATCGTTTTAGAGTCCCAGGGTGAATCTGACCATAAGTTGAAATTTTGCTTCAAAGAGAAGTATACACACCATGAAAGTATATTTCTAGTACCAATTTAGTGTTGCCGATGTTGATATCTTTTTCTACATTGATGGTCCAACTATGTTTGACTAGCACAGACTGACTAGAGGGACTAATTTCTACCATGGAAAGCACCAATAATCTAGATAGGATCAAGCAACAACGATCCTGACACAGGAGACTGGGATCCTCCCTCAAAAATAAAAAGGTGATTGAGATCCAATATCCAGATACTTGAAGCTAGTTATCACTATATAGACAGGTGTATATGCACTTTCAGTCCAAAAAACACAACTAATGTGTCTATTCTGGCCATGTTAGGTAGGATTGTTTCTTTGGTATCTTAGCCCAAATGCCCAATACAGCTGGCAATACCTTGACGTATGTGGCAATCCAGGATACCCTTAGATCCCTAGTTCGTTTTGCTTAGCTAGGCTAGATTAAACTAGGACATTCCAGCGTAGCTAATATAAGCAAGGAGGGTCACTTGGTTAGTAGAAGATGAAGCACGAGTTTGTGCAGTTAGATTTTTTTTTTTGTTTCTCACACGCTCAGAGAGCTGAATAGGCCCCTTCATTGGAAGGTTCTAGTAGCAGTTACACGCATCTTGCCGAGTAAATAGTAATTTGTTTGCATTACCAAACACTATCCCTTACCTAGCAAGGTTAGTAATATTCTATGCAAGCAAAGTGAGATGGCTCTATTACCATGTGTTATACTGTGGTTAGTGCCCATCACCTCCTAAGATCAAAAGTCGTTAAAGAGAAAAATATTCTCTCGTTTATGAAGGTATAGATGATTTTTTAATGTAAAAGAGTAAGTTTATGTTATGCATATCTGAGATGAAGTTAGAGGGGCTCTAGGTGTTCTTACTCAACTGTATACTAGATTGCCAACTTTAGATACTGATTAGAACAAATCAAGTGGAGGGTTTTGTCTTGTATGTATGTACCGTACAATTGAAATACAACAATATAAGCCGCTAGACATGGACAATATTACCCAGTTTAGACATGAACTTGTTTAAAAAAGCAATAGTAAAAGCATAGCACGTAAGATACACAAAAAAGAGTTGCAACATCATGAGCACCACTAAGTAAACAATATTTAAGATCATAACTGATGTGTTAACATAATATAGTCTTGGTCACAAGGTTAGCTAGATAAAAGACTCAACACCTGGACTAAAGTTTTGAGTTAACGGACTGCATGCAGTTTAATCAGGAAAAAAATTAAATCATGCACTTCATCAGCTCAGTTTATTCAAACCGCCGAAGAATACTTCGCTAGAGGGGTACCGAGCACATGCCACGTCAATTTTCTATAAGAATAAGCAACAATGTAAAATTTAAGCTATATGACCTCATGATTGCCCTCTCATCAGGTTAGATATTGAACATTATTAACTCTGCAGAGTAGTGGTTTAAAGAATATAAGAAACCAAACCTGTAGAACTGGTGTTTCAACTTCAATGAAACCAAATGATTCCATTGTCTTGCGGATTTCAGAAACAACCTATGGAAACAGAAAATAGCTAAGATAACTATATAAGGTAAGTTACACAAAATTATGCATGTCGGCCCATCAATATTCATCATGTTGGGTACTTTGGATTAACTAAGGATGTGGCATACTATGCAACAAAATATAAAATGCAGAATTCTCTGTCCAGCAAACTCCACCCGTGTCTCTAAGAAAAATGTGTTTATGTACTACATAAGATTTGATATAAATATAAGTTGCCAAACTAAATTTCAGATCCAGTTTAATTTGAACTAAGATAAGGGTAGCCAAAATCTGGTCACTTCGACTGAATTTGAACTTTGATTGATCTGCTGCCAGAAGTTTGGCAAGATTCCATTTACATTGGCATCATGTTCATGCCTTCTTTGCCAAAACATGAGTGACCACATTCATGGACTAGCTTCGTCTGGCAGACCTTTGTAACGCAAATGTGTGCAAAAAAAAGTGAGTTCTATTTTACCTGGTTATCCCATCTAATCAACAGAATTGGTTTCAAATAAGCGACAGAGGAAATTCAGCAGTAAGTACCTTTGCTCTTGTTCGGAACACATCAGCAACCTCGGGATTTGCAATCATGTCGATGTACCTGTCATTAGGTACAAATAACACACAGGATGAGTTGAATTTTGGAGCATAGGAATAATATAGTTGACACAGATAATAACACTATTGTAAAAACATAATAACAAGTAAATCACATTTAATCAACTACAAGTAACATTAAATCTAGAATTGTAGGATCTATTTTTCAGTTTAAATAGCACACATTGCAGCAGGGGCAGCCAACTGTAAGTAATAAACTAATTAAGATACTGTAACTTAAGAAGGGATAGAGATGGCTCGCACGATTCTAGAGGCACGCCCCCCCCCCCCCCACGTCCCCGTCCTCTAGCCCTAGCACCGCCACCCGCCGCCGACGTCCCCCTGTTGTCGGCTGCCCCCTCCCCTCTCCCTCCCTCCCCTCCTTGTCTCCCTCCTCCCGCTCTCCCCTGCCATGTTGATGAGATCCAGACGTGCAAAAGCGGGCCGCCTTTACCAAAGTCTGGCGAGTCAAAGTCACCCCCACCACGTCGCGGATGGACAGCCAGGGCCCCACCACTGCCCCTGTTGTCGCCACGCCTCTGGCTGCCAGCCCGGCCCCACCTGAGGCGGGCCCTACTTCGGTTGCGCGCTCCCCGTCGCCTAGTGCACGTGCGGACGCCTCCAATGTGGCCGCCCCCTCCTGGGACGAGGTGGATTCGCCACCACCCAACGACCCCGTGGCGCGTGGCGCGGACAGTTCGGTCTTGGCGGCCTCTAGCGAGCCGCGGGATCCGCGCCACCCTGGCGTTTCCCTGCAGGGCGATGGTGAGGTCCCCGAGCCTGATCCGCTGTCGGGCCCTGGGGATGCTTCGCCCACCCCACCTCCTGGTCCCGCCACGTCCAAAGCTGCCCTGCCCGTTCCTTGCTCAAGGGTCCTATTTGAATCCAAGCCGTGCAACCCCTCCGCTGCCCCCGCTTCCACCGCTGTGACCACGCCAGCATGCAGCCCGGGCCCCACTGCCGAGGCCCATGAGCCCCCTGTACGCATCTTGCCGAGGCCCGCCAGCGCGGCCCAGGCAGCGCCCTCTTCTGGCCCGCCATGCACACCGATCAGGTTCAGGACTCCGCCCCTGACCATGCGTCGCCTGCAGCGCAAGACGCCGGCGCGTTCCTGGACGCTGGGCGACTTCCTCGTCGAGGCCACCAAGCACCTCAGCGCCGCTCTTCCAACCCCAGGGAAACGCCCGCGACCGCCTCTCAACTTCTCCCCACGGCGCGGCAGATCGG